>CM045759.1:54760960-55462255 GCA_025200525.1 Camellia lanceoleosa
CTAGTTGCCAACTACTCTACGCCAATCAAAACACCATTCAACTGCGACTGCACTCAGAGATCGTGATTGCCATAATTTTGCTAGGCTATGAACCGAAAGACAGGTATAGTGTGCCACAAAAGTAAAGTCACAAATGTTTTATGGAAACCCTCACTAGAGTCCAGGCCAAATCTTCCCCGAGATTAATCTCGTGCCTTTGACCCTTCGAACAATAAATGGCAAAGATACATGTTATCAAATACGATGATCCATTATGAGCTAGGCCGAACAATTCTTCTCGATAGACCAAGATAGCTTAAAGGCCGGTCCTCGGCCGACCATACAAGAAGGCGAACCGGTGCTTGCTGCGGCGGCTAGTGAATGAGGTTTTTTCTCGGCCCTAGGAAGAGGTCGGTAGGCGAGAGCATCAGCCGACCCACATTTGGTTGATGAAAGGATTCGACTAAGCTTGTATGCTCTAATCACGGTGTTGCGATATAAATTGTGGCCAAGCGATCAACTCGCATTTCATGCCCCTTCAAATGTGGCCACCAGAGTCTCCAAAATATAAAGGCCGCATTTTTCTCGATTTAATAAAAGCTTATTTGCTTCTTTTGCAATCTCAAAATGAAATCATGGCTCTACAAGGAAAGTACCAATTTTGAACTCTATCCTTTTCTGTTGGAACTAAATCTTTGATTAGATGGATTCTACCGAGTTAAATACTAACTCCTTTTCCTTGCTTCGAACTAAATTCGCTTCGGTAATAGTGAGTTCATGTTGGGAAAACTCCAACGCGCCTTCATCTGTTGAGCCAAACTTAGCTCACGGGCTTGGGAAAAAACACCAACTTTTCTTCCCGGTGAGCAAATTCTAGCTCAGGAGTAATCGAGCAAAAATCGCCTCTAGCTTTTAATTTCTAAAGTTGGGAAAAACATCAACTTTCTTCCAAAGTATAAATTCAGCAAAGACTGGACGAAGTTGAGCAAAAATCGATTGGCTTTAATTCCTAAAGCAGGGGAACACCAACTTTCTTCCCCGCGAGCAAATTCTAGCTCGGGGAAGGTCGAGCAAAATTAGCTTTGTTTAAATTATTAAAGTTGGGGAAAACACCAACTTTCTTGTCTGTGAGAAAATTCACCTCTGTGAGCCTTTGTAGGTGGGCAGATTACCGTTCAGTTGCTCTTGGTATCCTATTACATCATCTAGGCATTGTTTTATAATGTAATATTCTGATCCAAAAAGTTTATAAAGAATGAAATAATACAAAGCAAAATGGAACGCTCTGTTTCATTACTCACAAATCATTATAGAAAATGTCTAGCAAAGAGCCAAGAGGTCCATCTCAACAAAAAAGAGGTGTTAAGTAAGGGAAAAAGAATTACATTTCAAAAGTACAACAACTTGAGGTTGGTCACGTTCCATGGTTTCAGAATGGCTTTGCCATCCAAATCCTCTAGGTGATATGCCTCTTTTCTAGCTAGGCCAATTATCTTGTATGGCCCCTTCCAATTTCCAGCTAGTTTTCCTTCTCTTGGTGCCAAGGTGTTGCCCATTACTTTCCTCAAGACCTAGTCTTCAACTTTAAACAAGTGCGGATGCACCATTTCGTTGTTTGTTTGTTTGTTTGTTTTTTTTTTTTTTTGAGAGCTCTTGTTGGTAGGCCATGATGTGGATCAGTGCCCTTTTTCTTCTTTCCTTGGCAAGGTCCAGCTCCAAAGCATTGGCTTCACCGTTCAGATTTGGCTCAAAGTTTTCTAATCGTATGGTTGGCACGCCAATTTCCAATGGTCTGATGTCTTCCATGTCAGTAAACCAAGGCAAGGAGTTTCTCCAATAAAATGCCTTGGAAGTAGTCGTGAGGCCCGGAACATGCTAGGGAGTTCCTCGATCTATCTTTCTTTAGCCTCCTCAAGCCACTTCTTGATCCATCCAAAATAATCTTGTTTGAAGCTTCACTTGCCCATTCGGGAGGTATCTGATTGGATGTAGAACTTTTATCTTGATTCCTCGTAAAATGCTATAGAGAGCTTTCCATCAAATTGTGTGTCGTTATTGAGATAAGGGCCTTTAGAATCCTAAAACCGAAAGTTATCACATTTTGCCATACGGTTGTTCATATCTCTTTTAGTTGATGGTTAAGCTAGCTGCTCGACTTATATCCACTTAGTGAAGTAATGTTCTTGTGATGAAGAATTTGTGATTACTTAGGCGCTTGGAATGCAGTTGGAAGAAGGCCCACAATATCCAATCCCCACAGCAGCAAACGCAGCATCTTGTTGTAGGTCTCCCAATATTTGTATTTCTTTAATGAACTGTCTGATTCCATCTTTATGCCCAAGAGGTGGTCGACCTCCTTTGGTGTTACGGTGTTGGGCTCTTAATTGTAAATCTGGTGATGAATGTTTCCACTAGGCGTGCACCCAATTCCTCAAAACTCCCCTCCTTTCGAACCATTTCAAGCCCAACTCCCCAAACTCCCGGGAATATGAGGCACATCGAAACACTATTGATTCTATACTCTGCCATCACCGACAGTAATTACTAACATGCATGTCTGGATCCGCTTTGTCGTTGTATAATGTGAACTTAGGTTGGTGGAAGCTTGTGGAGAAGTGTGCTCTCAATCTCAGGGAAAAGTGGGATGTCGCTCAGCCTCGCCAAGTCTCTGTCCACTGGCGCTCTAACTACCATTTTGGGTGGCAACATGGTTACCTCTTTACTAGAGTGGACTCTGGGATTCAACCTCTGAAACACCGGCACTCTCTGGGCTTCTCTGTGGTATGCACGCTCCTCCAGGACATCCCTTAGATCCTTCGATCGGGCAGAGTAAGAGCATCTCGATGTCATCGACGGACGTAAGGGGCGATAGCCACTATCTCGCATGCGTGATCTCTCTATTGGCAGGACGAAGTTGCCAACTCCATAGCTGCTGGTAATGGAGAAAGAAGACCTTCCTCGCCTATTCTGTCCACCTGAGCAACGGGGTTGGGTGCGCTCACCGCGGTTTTCCACTCCAGGAATACCCTTTCCTTTAATTTGCCACTTCTGCGCCTCTATCTCAGCTACCATCTTTTGAATGATAGCATCATGGTCCCTCAGTTTGTACTCTAGATGTAGACTGTTCAATTCTATTCATCGTCAGTTCTTCAGACTCTGTGAATGTTGATACTCCTCACACATTTGTTTTGTGCATCTCTGATAGCCCTCTGGTGAAATTATTCAAACTAGTCATGTTCGTAACTGGCGAGATCATCTCGCCTTCAAACTTACTCTGAAGTGATGCCGCCGATGGTGGACAGCAGAATCTTGTCATTGTTCACCATTTAAAAGCATGGAGGGTAAGGTTTGGTAAGTTTGATTCCACATGGCCGGTCTGGAGACCTAGAAAATCCTCTCACATGGATTGTTGATGAGATCCAACGAAGAGATGAGGTTGGCTTCACTTGGACTAAGGATTTGCGAACATGATCGGCGCCACCCAACCAGGTTACCAAACAAGACATCTCGATGGTTAAGTTAGTTCTTTGATTGAAAGGATAAGTGTATAAAACATAAAGAGTGTTTGTGTGCTGTGTCCAAAAAGAGAGCATACCTCAACTTTGGATCCCACCTTTATATACGAGTGTGGGTGTATGTTATTTGTTTGGGCAGGACCCACTGTGGGCCTTGTTTGGGTTAGCCCTAACACGTTGATATATATTATTTTTGGCTCCACAATTGCCCCAAACCTTTCATTGTCTCATGTAGAAGGAATGAGTGTTTTTTCTTGTCAAGTTACATTGTTCAAATAGGTGTTAGGTTTTTAGATAAAGGACACTTTGGAGAAATGAATAAAATGTATGAATGAATGGCTGCATGTATGTTTCAATGTATGTATAAATATATATATGTCTTGAATGTATGTATAAATGTATATAAGTCGATCATAGGATGAGGGGGTGAGCTAAAGCCCAGAAAGGAATACAAACAAATCATAACGATAGGTCATGTATTCTAACCCTGCATGGGTGTAGGCAGATTCTAACCCCGCATGGGTGTAGGTCAGTAGTATTCTAAGCCCGTGGTGTAGGCTGCGAGATTCTAATCCCCTAGTATCGGTGTAGGCCTTGCTCTTGACCTTTGTGCCGAAAGTGCAAAGATTGCGCCATACTGGAGACTTTCCGATTTTAAGTGGCAACCAAGTGGCAATATGGCAAGGACTTTGAATAATGCGTCCTGTACCGAATAAGGTGGACGTGTCAATCACCAATAATATTGCTTCGCTTGTATGGAATTGCCAAGTAGATATTGGGCCAACTATTTAATTGCCGAGTTACTTGGTTTGCGTTTAGTCCAAGGTAGACTTCTTTGTAATAACAGGACCTCGTATATGATTCTGGTATCTTTTTAGTTCTCTATTCTGTGAATTACGTTTAATTCAGTGAACCTTGGAAATATGGATTCCTATCTATTTAATAAGGAAATTATCTGTCACACTTAAGATGTCTAAATTAGGAATTGAGAGCCTTAGAGGTTTGATAATCCGAAATTGATTTTACATTTAAGATCAGCATAATTTTTAAGTAATAATAAGCATTTTTGTGAAATTTCAATTTGGAATGGTTAAATTGATTAAGTTTGTCCTATTCAATTTATATTTATATATATGTATGCTTTGACCATTTGACTTAATTTATATGTATGCCTTAGTCATTTGACTTATGAACCATTACAATAAAAATCTCTTGAGAGGGAGAAGTTAGGAAAGGAAAGGGTTGAGAAATAAATCCATGAAGAAGAAGATTGGGAACTTTGTGAGGGTTAGAGAATTAAACTCAAGGTATGTAAGAATTACTTTACATAAGCTCTTTCTTGGATATGTGTAAGGATTTTCCTTGAATTGTGAAGACTAGGGTTTTGATTGAAGTTTTGTGTGTGATGCTCACTTAATTGAAGAATTGCACTCATTAGTTGTTGTATTGATGGTTGATTGAAACTATGTGGGGGAAATTATGCTTTATTCTTTGTTTTCAAGTTGAAACCACATGGCAATGTGTTTATAATGGTAAAAGAACTAAAGTATGATTGAATATGATTTTGAAATCAAAAGGAATAAGGACCTAGGTAGGTTTATGATTATGTTTTTATGTGAATCTATACTTTATTTTTTTTACATCATATTTACTTATTCTAAGCTTTGTATACATGTCCACCAAGAGGGGTTCTTGCTGAAAAATTTGGACTGCCTTCTTTGGAATACGCATGGGGATCCTCGCTTACTTCTTGCAGAGGCCTTGCCGTCACGCAGGGCTCCTGACGTCGCCCCCATGCTGCAAAATATTGTTTGCTCTGTTTTACGTGCTTAACCCTCTGGTATTTTTGGAATTTGTGTTTGATGCCCTTAAGATGCCTGTAAACTCATTCGAAGTAAAATGAAGCAGGAAACGAATTAAGAAAGAAAATGAATTAATGTACAAGTTGTGTACATGTGTAGGGCATAATCCGGGAAGGACAAGCACTCCGTTATAGCATTGTGAGTAAAGTACTATAAATGTATGTCAATTACCGTTAATAATTATTATTATTAACAGTCTGCTTTCCATGACAATTATGTTAACATGTTTGTTGATTGAGGATTGGTGTAAACATTGAAGGATTTGGCATCTAGAAATTACCCATGATTCCGCATGAGAACTGCATACAAGCTATGAAACAATGAGAATGGTTAACAGAAAAAGTTCGTGAAAGTAACCCTGATTACCGGGGATTTGATGTTTGAAATGGAAACATAACACCTTGAAAGTTCTATCGAAAACTCCTACCATCTGTTTGGTTCAATATACATCTTGTGACGTAGATATCTGTCTAAAGAGGATTAACAGAATTGGATAATGGGATCGAATTATGGATATTACTATAGTAGTGTGTTTTATTTACTGTTAAAAGACATTATTAACGTTTTGTTATCTGTAGATTAACCTTAATGATTCATGGTGAGCAAATGGAACAATGATGCTTGTGTATCTCGAACTATTCAGTTTTGTCAGGGATGGTTTAAGACTGTTATGAGGTAATTATTTTGTCCCTATAAATAGCACTGTGATGGCACATGTGGAATTTGTGAGATATGCTATACGTATTGCTAATGATTACCATTAGTATTCTGTTACACGCAAACTAACTACGCTAACTCATGTAAATGATCAGAATAATCTATGTGCCTCTATATGACTATAAGACTAGTCTGTTCTGATGATATTTGTGACTATTCCGTTATGATGTACGTTTCGTTTATATTATGACATGATGCAACTTATTGATTTATGGTACGGAACTAAGTGCTACACTTTGGTGGGAGCCACCTCTAGAATCCGTACAAGCCACCTCTTGAGTTCATACATATATATTTCTGGGCCACTAGGCCGTTCTGTTATTTTTGGGCCGCTAGGCCGTTCTGATATTTCTGGGCCAAGGGCCGTTCTGTTATTTCTAGGCCAATGGCCGTTCTGTATCTATTAGGCCTATGGCCGTTCTGTACATTAACGGGCTTTAAGCCATTCTGTTAAGAAACTGGACCAATGGCTGTTCTGGAAGTAATTACAGAATGTGGATAATCATATGCCTCTGCAGTTATATGCTTTATCATTCAAGATAACCATTACATTATTTATGTACTATTATTCACTGAGTTTTACTCAATCTGTATTTTGTCTGTTTTTGTAGGTAATCAACAGGAGGCGATCCCTATCCTTAAGGCTCGTCTCTTTAGTAAACCCCAGTGTGTGTAAACCCCAGTGTGTCCAGGCTCTTAGATGAAGCCGTGCATTATATAAAGCTTTGCTAAGTTTTGACTTATGCTTTGGTTGTCTGCCTATGGTTAAATGTTTACAACCCCTCATTCTTAAATCCTTTTGTATATGCGTAAATGTGAATCAAGCTAGGAATATGTTTCCTATATATTCTACCTAATGCAATGTTTACGATCCTGGCATGGTAGTGGTAGCTCAATGGATGATGTTTTATGTTATTTTATATTATTAATGCTTCCGTTCAGGCCCCGTATATTACGTATGTTAGGTTTAGTGTCCATTTCTAAATAAGTCATGCCCGAAACTTTTAGGGGCGGGTTTGGGGTGTGACACTTACCCCATTGCTTTCGAATGACATGTGTTAGTCGGAGGGAATGCAGATTCCCATTGCCCTATGTTGCAGGGAAGATTCGACTTTGTTAAAATGACGGCGCACAACAATGTGCGAACTGCTAACTACCAAATGCGAATTGCTAACTGCCAAGTGTGTAATGCATTGCCCCAAAAATGGCGCTTGCTTGGAGCGTTGTGAAAAGGAGCGGGAGTGTGTAACTCAAGTAAATGTCTATTTGTATCAAGTTGGCCGAGTAGGCATGCATATCAAAGGTGCCGAGATGATGATCGGCTGATGTGTCCCAATTGGAAAGGGGAAAATTGACTAAGATGTCCCAGTGGGCAATTGTTTTGCCAAATAATGTTGTTAGGCGAATAAAGGTGCCGAATACTGTGGCCAATTGTTGCTGCATAAAGTTTGACAATGCATAAAGTTGACAAATAATATTGTTTAGCCGAATAAAGTTGTTTCGCTAAAAGGTTGGTCAGCGACACTTGGGTAGGTGATTGTGCTGATCTTTTGGTCAGCGATTTTTCTTAGCTTCATGGTGTGTCGGCATCCCTTCGAAGTTGGATTTGCTAAAAACTTGGTTGGCAATGGTTGCCAATTTTGAAGTTGAGTTTCTTATCCAACGTATATTTGCCCCATTGCTTTTGAATAAGATTGGTTATTTGGAAGGAGTAAAATTGACTTGGGCCAAAATTGCTAAGTAGGCCAATAACAATTTGAAACGGATTCCGTGCCCCTATTCGGTGCCGTGGCGAAATCGGAATGAAGCCGAGACAAAGTAGGGGGCTTGGTGATAGCGAAGTGAGCCATTGCGTTCAAGTTTTGAATAAAATCTGCAATATTTTATTTTATTTTATTTATTTATTTATATGTATTATTATTATTATTATTTATTTTTATTTTTGCAAATTCTGACCATACGGATAGACCCGGAATGCGTCAAATAGCTGGAAAGGACTATTGGATTGCTGTGATCAGACTCTTGATGGAGTAATTATAGTCAAAATGGATCTAACGACTCAAATCAACAGGGTGTAATGCAACCACGAAGCACAGGATTATTTCTTCATATCTTGCTGGGTTGCCTGCTCCAGCGAGAAGAATTCATTTTCTAGGCAAACTTTGATCAGCCCGTATCGCTTCGTTTTAGGTCCGATTTCGACGCGGTTTATTGCATTGGACTCGTCTTAATGAGCACTTCACAATGGTATTGTCAAAACTTGAGTTTGATAGCTTTTGAAATTTCAATTTTCGGAACGTGTGAGCCATTTCATAACTTTCGGCGGACTTGGGTTGCTTCTTGGCTCCTCGGGTTGGTTGGTTTGGACTCTTTAAGCCGATACGAAGCCTGTGGTATGTTCAGATGTGGATTTTGGCAAGCCGAGATGCTAATTCTATGTCGAGATATTAGTGCCGAATAAGTTACAATGTTGCTGAAGAATAGTGTAAACTGTAGGCAAAGAATGTGTTGAATAATAAATGTTGTGGTGCAATTTTTTGTCGAATAATTTGCCGAAGAATAGTGTAACTGTAGTCAAAGAATGTGTCGAATAAGAAATGTTGTGGTGTAACTTTTGCCGAATAATTTTCCGAAGCCAAGTTGGTCATATGCATGTAGCATTCATAATACCGATGAAATCTGGTGGGGAATAAGTTTTAGTCGAAAAAACTTGCCGTATAAAGTTTGATGCACTGTCGAATAATGTTGATGAATTGATAATGGCCCAAATGGTGCAAAGTCGAATTCTTCATGCAACAGGACATGAAAATGCAGATTTTGTAGATTCAAACTCCTGACTTTGGGCCCTTGTATCTCCCTCGTTTGAAGTCCGATTGGCCTCATTTTTGCGGCATTGGATTCATCACTCGGCCTAGTGTGCATTCCACTATTTAGATGCATCGTTCCGCCCTGGGTTGGATGCCATTGGACCTCTGAAAGTTGACCAAAAATTCATTTGTGTTCAGCTTGGCAATGTTGCGGAGCAATTAGTGGTATGGTTGCGCAATGGTTGGAAGGCGAATCTTGGCACTTTGATTTGCCGAATCACCTGGTCGGCGACAACGCCACCCTTGACTCGCTAAAAATTAAAGATTGCGATAATGATTGCTAGAAAGTGAAAGTAGTGGGCAATAATACCTTGTTTGTGTTTAACAAAACAAATAATAAATAAAGGTGCTATTGCCACTTGATGGGCAACCCAAATAAATTGTCGAATACTCACTATTGATATAAAGTATTGACCCAGTATGTAATTTATGATGTCTTGTGAATGAAGTAACCCATGATGCATTGAAGTAACAAGCGGATGACTTGGACGCCGATTTCAAATTTGAGTAACTTGTGCACGATATTTGGCTCGTAATGGTGCCATTCTTCTTGTCCTTGTGCTCATAGATCAAGTTAGTTGGGGAGTTGGTAGATACTCGGCAAAGTTTTGAGCTTGATTGTTGCTTAGTCGGCTATGCAACTTGGTGAAATACCTGGTGAAGTCGATGTATTGCTAGAATTGATGTAATGAAGTTTCATTCTTGAGTCATTGTTTCTAGAGGAAGAAATGTCCGCTAACATATGCTTGATAAAAAGAGAACCAGAAGAGAATTGGTTCTCGGCACCACAGCCGTAGCCGACATGATTGAAGATATATGCACTACATGATTATCATTGCCAATGAGCTTGATGATGGAATTAGTGTGAGTTGGGCTAGTTGATAACTATCTGGTATTGCCGAGTGGACTATGGTGAAGTCGCCAAGAGGTGCTGTGGAGTCATCGTTGGGATTTATCAATGTCATTCGACGCTGCGACGTTGCCGAGTAGGCGTAGTTGTAATAGCCGGATCTTGAGTTTTTAAGCTTATGATTACTACATAAAGATTTTGTGGATGACTCAGCAAGCTTGTTATGGGTGCCAATCAATTTCTTCCCGGAATGTAGGGGCTTTTTGATATACCGAAACTCTTGGCTGGCAGCTTCTTTTAGCTTCAAGATGTGCCGAATAACTTGGTCGGCATCTCTTTACATTTCGCTTTGCTAAGAATGTGGTCGGCAAAACTTCTTTATGCACGCAACATCTTTGATCTTCGGTTTTGCTGAGATTTTGGTTGGCATCAACGTAAGCCATTAGAGAAAAAGTGAACCCAACTTGTTTAGCATAGGTACACGTGCATATATATGAAGAATCAACTTCAAGATATGTTTTGTGAAACAAGGAATAAATGAATAAATAGATAGACACTTGTATTAATGTAGCCGAGCAACTGTGTTGACTTGCGGAAAAGATGTTCGTACCAATAAAAGTGTGAAACCCATTTTTAGAGAGAGAAAATGGAGATATAAGAGTAGACCCATAAGTGGTGAAACCCATTTTTAGAGAGAGAAAATGGAGATATAAGAGTAGACCCATAAGTTATGTTTTCTTTTAAAACTTTTCAATCAATATTTCAAATGAACAAAAGTTTCCACAAAGTTTGTATGCAGACATATACGTATATACGATTCAAGAACCCATTTAATTAGAAAGAAAATAGATCACCATCACATTGTTGTTGAATTTTTACTTACAGTACCATGTTTGCTATTTCCTTCGTTGACCTCTTTTAGACATTTTCCACAGACGGTGCCAATTGTGAGACCTAGAAAATCCTCTCACATGGATTGTTGATGAGATCCAACGAAGAGATGAGCTTGGCTCCTGCAGATCTGTAAGGACGAACATGATCGGCGCCACCCAACCGGGGTTACCAGCTGGAGACACTCCGATGGTTAAGTTAGTCCTTTGATTGAAAGAATGAATGTATAAAACATAAAGTGTGTTTTTGTGCTGTGTCCAAAAAGAGAACATACCTCAACTTGGGATCCCCTCTTTATATAAGAGGGGGGGTGTATGATATTTGTTTGGGCTGGACCCATTGTGGGCCTTGTTTGGGTTAGCCCCAATAAGCTGATATATATTATTTTCTGGCTCACACAGGCGCCAATTGTACGAGGGAGAAATATCTTTCGTTTTCCGTACACGTTGCTACCAAGCTCGTCTCGCTCCAGGGACTTTGTCTAACTGTGAACAAAACAAAGGTGAGCTACCAGGTGGTTGTTTTGCTGGAAAACCCCTCCGACAACCAAGTTAGCTTTCTTTGAGAAGAAGAGAGAATCTGAGCAACGTAGTGAGAGAATTGCTAAAGATTTCTTACCGTTCTGATTGCTTCAGCGCTTCTTATCTAGGCTGGCCATGCACCCTAGATTATCGTTCACGACCTTTGTTGTCCTTTTTTTAGACACGTGGCTATACTGCCCTCTTCATTCCATACACGTGTACGCGTCAATATTGCCAAACAATATTGACCAAATGCCAAACGGTATTAACGCATGCCAAGAATAGATTCTTCTCCTCTTATTATTGATCCATGTGGGGTATTCTAACCAAGCTATCACTTGTGGCATCAAAAAACACCAACTTTGACCACCCTAACACCAAGTTGAGTTATGTCGGCTATGAAGTCAGTATCGCGCTTGGCCAATGCCTCAACAATATTCTTTAAGGCCAATTGACATTGGGCCTGTCGATCATTATCTCGGCTATATGCCATGGCCTCAATATACATTGCCCGTTCTTCGCGTCTGCCGTACGCCATATCTAGCTTGGTCGATGTCTTGGCCTTGACACGACTTTTACAACCGTGACGCCCAAGATAGGTCGGCCCATCATCATAGTCAGTGTTGGTTTAGCTCGGCCCAATACTGTTTCCCATGTTGGTTTAAGTTGATCCAACACTATATTCTGTGTTGGTTTAGCTCGGCCACTATTTGGCGTAAATCTCTCTCGCAATATATATATATATATATTACCAAGCTTGAAGATCCACCACGGTTGTAAAGAAAACAAGAAAAAGCACTGAGTTAGGCGCAATGCAAGCACTCTAGGCCAAATAATAATTTTGAATCCAACCCATAAGGCTCAAATTAAGTCGCGGCCAATCGAGCTTTGAAGCTGGTGAGGAAATTGGCTTCCGCTTTGTTAGCATAAGCACAAGTCACGGGGCAAATGAAGTGGGTAAAAATTAACTAAGTTTTGGTGTTCGGCCCAATGTTAGACCCACTCCAAGGTTGGGCTAGGTTGGAGCTCAGCTTGGCCAACATTTGCTTCAAAGTAAGATAATCATTGGAGTTCAGCCCAATACACGAGTGTCACACTAAAGTCGATACTAAGAAGCTCGGCCCAACATGAAAGACTTGCTCCGAAGCGGGCCAAGCAAGGAGTTGTATCTCCAGGTTGGACAACCATTTCAAAGTGGACCAATTTGGAGAAGGCTAACACACTGAAGGCCTTTCCCGAGCTCACAATAGACAAATAACTCTACTCCTCTCAATTTGTCTGAGCAGAACGTGGAGACATGGAGGCATAGAGAGATAAGGTGTACACACGATAGACCTGTACCTAAGTATCAGGTAGAGTGGTCGTCCTCCTCTAATGAGAGATGATCACGAATGAGACAAACAAGATAGACTTACACCTAAGTGTCAGGCGGAGTGGCCGTTCTCCTCCAATGGAAGATGACTATGCACAAGACAAATGAGACAAATGATGGAAAGAGAAGATATTGGAGAACAAGCAACCTTCTCCTATAAAAGGTGAACACTATTCACCCTCAAAGTATCTGAAATCCACACACTCAACATATACATACTCTTTGCATTCTCTCTTCTTCCTTCACAGTCCCTAACTTTACTATCGGGTAGCCTCACTGTTTGTTATTCTACATAGATATTCATTTCCTAGTGCACATTGTTCTTCCACAAAGTTCTACTGTTCTTCATAGTGCAGAAATTACCCCCGTACAAAACCTCTCAAGGGCGATGGTGTCCCAAATATATGCCTTGATGATCTTGTCATCAATGCAAATACTCCGAGTAGCGGATTCAATGCCGATGGTGGATTCGAGATTGAGCCCATTTCTTGTAAAACTAAAGCAAATTGGATTTGCCCACACCAATTAAAACCACCTCGAACAACTAATTGTAGTCACCGTTGGCTTTGTACGTTGCCATCTATCTCTCTTTTGAAATCGTTCATTTTCACTGATCAAATTTGAAAATTGTGATATATGGATTTATTTTGGAAAAAAAGAGAAGAGCAAGGAGAGAAAAAAGAATAGTGTTTAGTTTTGGGATTGGCAATCAAACAGAAACATACTCTCTCTCTCTCTCTCTCTCTCTCTCTCTCTCTCCTATGCACAAGAGTGTCTGCTCTTCTTATCAAGTTCTTACTTTTTGTAACAAGAATTACATCATTATCGTCATCATCCCTATCATTGGTTAAAAAGTGGCTCACAATATCATCACTATCACTAGTTAGATGATGGGTAGCGTTAGAGAAGGGGGCAAAGCGGATGGGTGGTGACATTGGGGAAGAGGAAGACAGAGATGGGTAGCATTGGGGATGCTAGAGAGGAGTTAAGAGAGGGATGTGGCTGATTGGCACTGGAGAATGAGGAGACGGAGATGAGTGATGTAATGCCCCCAATTTTCATGCCCAAATGATAATACATTTACTTCAAATCAAAATAACATAAAACAAATAAATACCCTCGTGGGTTTACAAGTTTCCAAGGCTTGAGCCTGGTTACACAAAAATGGTTATTCAAACCCATACATACAAAGCCCTTGGCTTACAATACAGAGTCACGCAAAATGAGAGTATTGTACTCCCAACACACGTACTTCCACGCCTCTAGTTGGGTGGAATCACCACATCTTTTCCTGCACAAAAATCCCAAAGGGTGAGCATAAAGCCCAGTAGAAAATTCTTAACAAAGTATATACATTTTATACAAGTCTCAAGAGATGAAATGCACATGTCATGCTATGCCATTTTTGGAGATAATTTACATATTTATCCTTTGGAAACCATCATGTTCAATGATGTCATGCAATTTCAATTGTTCAAAACTTAACAATTTATTTCAAGGGCGGTAAATACGTCTCTGGTAATCCCTAGGCCAGTGTCTGCAAGTAGACTATACAAGTACTACCAAATTGTCATTTTTACCAATCGCAACTGGAAAAAAAATCAACAATTTCTACACCACTTGTCAAGACTTACCATCATTATTTACCCCAAAACCATTTCATGAAAATTTATTTCTTAACATTCTTTTCTCAATGCAAGTTTTCGAATCAACCATCAAAGTGTAATGTAATGAAATGAAATGATATGCCAATACCATGTTAAAAGTGCAATGCAATATTTCTTTCACTTTCAATACTCCCACACAATATTCCCATTGTGATTAAATTCTCATCTCAATGCAATTTCACAAGATGAATAAATACTTTTATTTCAATTCATCAAAGGAATAACATAATTCCCACATTTCAAATAATCTTAACAATTTAGTCATCTCAAGACTATATTAATACTTTTAAACAACAATGCCCAAAATTTCAACAATTCTTATATTCCATGAAAATATCATTTATATGTAAATAAATAAACAATTTTCAAATATCATTTATTTTGGCACACAAAATAAATATAACAACATATTCTAAAAATTTTCAACATCTTTGTTAAAAATTCCCAACTTCTAGATTTTCTCATCAAAAGCCATACATCTTCAAATATTTCAGAAGATCTCACCAAAAACATCTTTCTTTCATCAACATAGTTCAAAAACCCTAAATTTCTATTTTTAGAAATAAGAAAGTAAACCCACTTTCGAAAATCAATCATCTTCTTAAATCAAAAATTCATTTTTATCAAAACAAGTCAAACGATGATTTCTAAAATCATTTAGATCTTGCAAAAACATATATATAACTCAAAGAAAATCCCTACCTCAAATTTGAAGAGAATTTGAGAAGAAACCCCAAAATCCGATGTTGCTGAAATTCGATCTCCACCGGTCAAAATGTTGCTCTCACCAAGCTCTTTATTTTGGTTACAAGTGTCCCTTTTGCTTCTTAACACCCGTGCTTTCGTGACTCTTATTCCTAGAACCCCTAGTTGTGAATTAAGAACTCCACTGGACATGTCGACATCAAAGTGCCACATGCTACAATTATATGCACAATTGGCTCATGTAGTTTGAGGAGTATGCCCCACCACATTGCTACCGAAGGTTTTCTTTCATGGATATAAATAACTCAGGACATGTGCTACAGTCAACAAGCCCATCTGATTTATCAGGCTCATGACAGCCACTTCCATCAGATGAGGGTTGGCATCTAATAATAAGATCCACATTTGACAAGAACCAAGCTTCCATATGTCTGGTGCCAAAGACCTTATCTCTACCTGGTTTGATCTAACTCAAGCTCTAGCTGTAACACTATGTATTTTCCACGCTTCACCTCTTTAATTTCCTGCCACATATGTTTTGCTGTTATACCCTTAGAGTTTCCAGCTATCATAAAGCAAGGACACTCTGAAACATGAACACCATTTGTCTCTTCTGCTGCAATTGCAAAAGTTATAGAGGATAGTCCATTTGCAGTCATGTGATGCAGGAGGACACCGTGAACATCATCCTTCGTCCTAAGCTTTGAATTGTAGTGATGACCAGAAAATTCAGAAACCCCACCAACAGAATTTGCCCATGTGAAAAGCAAAGTGACATCTACAGTAGTCTTTCCCGAATTAAACAGCGTGAAAGTAAAAACTGTTACGGGGAAACTGCTTTGCTTATAATTATGGGGGATAATTGGAGAAATCTGATGACAAACTATCCTAAGATATGGATCAGGTTCACCTTCATATACCGTCCACGCCCTAGGATACAATGCATGATATGTAGAATTATGCCCCTTCAGGTTCCAGTCCCAAGATCCAATCCCAGATGCAGAACTTTCTTTTAACACCTCTGGGTTCCCTGGGCAGAGTACAATGGAGTATTTTTCACCATTAGAGCGTGAAACAAAAGCGGAAAATTGATTTGCTAAAACTGGTTTGTCTTCACACATTCTAGGGAATTGTTGCCAGCGCTGAAATTCTCCTTCGCCATCTTCTTCATCAAAACCATTCACCAACATCTTGTCTGACAGGTGATCTTGCGAGAGAGAGAGAGAGAGAGTTGGTCTCGTGGGTGTATCTTGGGTGTGTTAGAGATAGATAACCAAAGAGAGGGAGAGGTACAAAGTATGTGTGAATGCCCCACCCCATATGCCTTCTTTAGCTTTAATAAGTGCTGCGCACCCACACACATCATCATAATCTATATTCCATCTTTGCCTATTTGTTTTTCATCTCTAACTCTCTCTCAAAATATTCTTTATACTCTGTATCACTCACCACCGAAAATATCATCATATACTAGTCCCCCTTTGCTTTATCTTTCACCCAAAAATAAATATTTCATTGCCCCACACCTTGATCCTATTCTATAATAAATTTATTTTTATTTATTTATTTATTTATTTATTTATTTTTTAAAACTTGGGTCATCACAAGCGATGTTGGTAAAGAGTGACCGGAGAATTGTTGGTCGTCAATGGGAATGGTGGGCTGTGAAAGGATGCAAAGATAAAAGAATTAATTTGGTGTGGTTCACTCTGTGGTAGGATTGCAAATAGATGGTTGTGATTTCAGTACATAAGTTGATAAATAGAATTTTGATATGATTTGGTCAAACTTAAAATTAGATATGATATTAATTTAAATCATCAAGAAAATGCCATGTGTATTATACAAATAGATATCGTATGTACAATTACTAGAAAATGGAGCTTTAGCCAAGGAACCTTTTGCGACGGTTTGAAAATCGTCGCAAATACCTTGTTTTTGCGACAGCAAATGAAGTCATTGCAAAAGTAATCTTTTTGCGACGGAAAATGCAAGACCGTGGCAAAAAATAGTACCTTTTGCGACGATTTGTTACTCGTCATTTTTTTTTTCTCTTTTTGCGATTGTTTTATTGTTTTTGCGACGCCATCATTCCACTGTCGCAAAAGGTTTTTTTTTTTCCTTCCCGCGCCTTGCCTCTTTCCTTCTCTTCTACCCTTTCAGTATTCTCTTCCATTAGATCAAAGAAAAAACCTAGTCGTCACTCTATCTCGCGTCGTCTATCTCGCAGCCCCAACAGTACCAGCGTGGAAGAGTTCCAGGTTACCCTTCTCTCCTCTCATTTTCTTTCCTCTCACTCGCACAGACCCTCACAGTATCTCTCTCTTGCTTTCGCTCTCACTGTCGTCAATTTTCTATTCCTCTCTCTATCTCTCTCCCTTTCTCTAAAATGTCAACCGCGAACCCAAAATTTTAGTTTGCTTTGTTGGCGCTTTCTTCGTTCGCTGTTCTTACAGACCAATTAGAAATGCAAAGAAAACCCTAACTTTCATTCCCTTTAATTTGATCTCACTCCAACAGTACATATACATATACATGTCCCAGTCTTCTTTGTGAATTCCATATCTGTACATATTGAAGTTTTCTTTTTCGAAAGGTGGTTCGTGCTCATATCTTTGGATCTTGAAGAACTGTTCTTGTTTATTCAGATTTTTCACCGTCAATTTGGAATTAGGGGTACGTAATAGGTATGTTGAATCAAATTTCAATTCTTTTCTCCACCAATTCGAGTTCGAAAAGGTTTGGGTGGTAGTTGATTGGTTTGAATAGGTTGTTTCATTGTGTGATACGTTGGTTTGTGGCTGGGCTAAGGTTTTGTTGCTTGAATGATATAGAGGGTGCCACTTAATTGTAGATTTGTTCAAATTCACTTTCAAGCTAGTTCAAATCCTAATTCAATCAGTGTGCATATGTGTGTGTGTGTGTGTGTGTGTGTGTGCAATTTCAATCATATTTGGATTAGGGTTTTGTTTTTTAGTTCGATTTGGCAATTTGAATGCTATTGTAGAGGAGTCTGAAGTCTGGAACTGTTAATATCTTATAGATTTGAAAAAAAATAAAGGTGGTGTGTTTGGATGGGGAAAGGGGAAGGTGAAGGGGAAGTCTTGGTGGCAGTGTTAGACAATAGAGGAATGGAAAAACGAGAATTCATCGAGAATTGAATCGAAGCGCAGTCATGAATGGTTAGGGGACGATACTGAAGTTGAGCCTTGCACAAAAGAGCAAGCAAAGGATGCTTTAAGTGATATTGAATTGGAGTCTTGTGCTAACAATGGATTGAATCTGGGCTGCTAGTATGCTAAGGTCTGCTGTTGGACTGCTGTTGGAGCTGAATCTGGGTTGAATCTGTGTTGCTAGTACGCTTTGCTGTTGGACTGCTCTGTTGTGCTACTGCTGCTCTGGTTGGCCAAACTTCCTGATGTTGATTTGTGTTGTGCTGTTGGATGCAAGTGGGCTGTCACTTTGGGATGATGTGCTAATGTTCTGCTGTTGGACTGCTGTGGGTCTGATGTTTTATTGCTTTGATATGCTAAGGTCTGTTAGAATGCTATGGCTGAGTCTGTTGGTCTGATGGTGGACTGCTGGAAAGAAGCTGCTTGCAAGTCCTGGGTTGAATCTGGGCTGCTAGTATGCTAAGGTATGCTAGTATGCTGTGGTTTGCTAGTATGCTGTGTGTGATCTGACCCCATCTGTTCTGGTTCTGCTGGTGTGTTTTGGTCAAGTATGTTATGGTTTGCCTGATGGCTGCTACTGGGGTTCATTGGTTTGACTGGTGATCTGTCCTATTTTGTGGATCTGTTTGTTGTCTGTTCTGTTCTATCATGATGGCTGCTGCTGGTGACCCGAAATGGTATGGTTTGGTCAAGTATTTTTTATATTCTTTTTGGGTGAGATGTTGATGGTAAAGTTATTGTATAGATAGGGTGTGTTATACATGCCTTTGAAAAAAAGAAAAAAAAAAGGATAGGTTGTATGATACACACAAAATCTATGTAGTTAGGTGCTTGGTTTGAAGCTAACATCTCACTGAAGTCATAGCTAAAGTCATTACGGCAAGTAGAAAGGCAAATGTAAAGATAACAAATGTCTTATTAGAAGTTGGGCTTGCACTATTTACCCTTTTTGCATGACATCTAGTTAATTTCCTTTTTGATTGAATTTAAATGGTTGTTTGCTCATTGAATTTCTTTCATACAGCGTATAACTTTTGTTCTCAATGAAGAGATGTCTGGAGATGATGAATGTAGGGAGACATTGCAAGGAATTACCAACAATGGCAAGTTAAGTGAAGGTTACCTTGTCCTTGCTCGTGATATAGAGGTCATGGAGCCCAAATCTTCAAAGGATATTTATAAGGTTGAGATTTCTAAGATATCCATACTAGTTCTTGATATCACCTTTGATTTTGATAGTTGAAGTAATTGTTGCATCTTTAAAAGGAATTTCTAAGCACATGTTATTCCTAAGTTGTTTTCTTCATTAAGCCTAGTATTATTTAACCAGGCATATTTGCTTCATGGCCGAGCTAGTGCTGGTTTAAGTGTTAATTCAACCAGCCAGAACTTGGCAGCTACATTTGTTAATGCATTTGTTAATGCTGGCTTTGGTCATGTAAAAGTGTGGTTCATTTACATAGGAAATTTTAGAGGCAAATATTTAGGGCAGGTTCATGTATCATTTATTGGTTTTATCGTCACAGGACAAGTTAATGACAGTTCCATCTGAAGCTTCAAGTGGTGGTTCTTCAGGAAATTGGGTCTTTAAGAATAAAACACATGGAAAAGGTAGTGCTGCAGCAAGTTTGGTGTTGTGTTCTCTACTACCAATCTATTTGTTGTTGCAAATTCTTTTATCATAGGATTATCATTTTCACGCATTATAGAGCATGATTTTGCTCTGTGGGATGTTGATTTTGGACTTGCCCAAATTGATAAGTATTTGCACAGTGATGACAAGAATGTCATTGCTGGTGCATTGTTAGGAGTTGGTATCTTGACTTGCGGTGTCGAGCATGAATGCGATCCTGTGAGTTCTAAATGTTTTCAGCAAAAAAGACCTATGATTGTTATATTTAATTTGAAATGTAAGTTTTCTTTTTTGAGGCATTGCCACTTCTTGCTGATTATGTAGATGAAGAAGATTCTTCTATCAAAATTGGTGCAATAATGGGTCTGTGCCTTGCTTATGCTGGTACCCAATGTCCACAAGTGAGATTCCTTGCTTATTTTTCTTCCCTTTTTTTCTATCCTTTTTTTTTTTTTTTTTCATTTCGTTCTTTTTGGCGCTATTTGGAAGCCCATGAAAATAATACTATGTGTGGTAGACATGGGCCACCTTTTTTCACCATTTATGATTCACAAGGCACATCAACGGAATTATTCTATTTGTTTTTCAATAAAATGATGATCTTAGGTTGTGGAAGTTTGAAAGTATATATACATATATAACTCTGTGTGTGTGTGTGTGTGTGTGTGTGAGAGAGAGAGAGAGAGAGAGAGAGAGAGAAATTTGATGAGCATCTATTCATTTCCTTTTCTTTGTATGTTAAATTTGGTTAAAGTTGCTTAATCTACTATTTCTCAGATCCATAGTAAATGGTCTCCTATCTTTGGAATACAAAGACACCTCTTTACTTGTTTGTCCACTTTTTTTGTATGATATGTTTATTTTCAATTGAAGCTGACTAATTATACGTTATTTGTCAGATCCGTAGTAAATTCTCTCGTGTCCTTGAAGATAAGAAAATGCCTTTGGATGTGATTGTATTTACTGCAATTTCATTGGGTTTGGTGTATGTTGGTTCCTGTGATGAAGATGTTTCTCAGACAATTATATCTGCATTAAAACACCGAAATGTGTCTAAATTGGGGCAGCCCCTCACTTGTCTTTTGCTTCTTGGACTCGACCTTTTATATCTTGGGAAGCAGGTAACTTGAAATAACAAGCTATGAATGTTTTTAATTAATACTATAATTTTATTTGTAGTGTATCATAGTTTGTTCATTTTTAAATCAATGGAGTGCAAGTCAGAAACATGCACACACAACTGTCACTTGCACTCCATTGATTTGGAAGTAGTTTTCCCATTTCCCATTTATATGATATTTTCCCTTTTTATTTTGGTGTTGTCTATGAAATGTTATTATTTAGTGACAACAGATTGCACCTTATAGACTTGGGGCTTAATTGTTATTTATATCGTTCTTTTTTTTTTCTTCTTCTTCTTCTTTTTTTTTTTTTTTTTTTTTTTTGAAATCCCATCCTATTGTTTAACAGAAAAGTGTGGAGGCAACCGCAGAGATTTCAAAGACATTAAATACGAAAATTAGGACTCATTGTGACATGATCCTATTTTCTTGTGCTTATGCTAGGACTGGGGATGTGCTCAAGGTGTTTACTCTAAGGCTTTCAATTCGAATTGGAGTTCGCTCTGTTATGTTGATGAAAGTAGCTGACCGTTCTTTTTTCACACAGGTCCAATACCTTCTGGGTCAGTGTGCCCAACATCTTAAGAGGGGAGAAACCTACCAGGGACTGACTGTACTTGGAATTGCTAAGGTAGCAACGGCTGAAGAATTGGGTCTTGAAATGGTTATTCGCTGTTAGAGCATCTTTTACAGTATAGAGAGCAGAATATCCGAAAGGCAGTTCCTTTGGCTCTTGGTCTCCTCTATATATCAAACCCTAAGGTAATCAATCCTTGGATGTGTTTACAATAACAAAAAATTCCTTAGATATCTTTTGCCAAGCTGAACAATACTCAGGTCCTCCTGGCATCGTCTGATTCTTTGTTGTTATTGGTAAAAACTCTCAAGCATGCAGAGACTTTTTATATTCATTTCATGAACACAGCGTGGCTATTACTTTGTCCTTGTATTTCTTTTGCTTTTGGTTAGAAGTTGCAATCAGTATAATTAGTTTATCTGTCAATGTCATTTTTATTATATTAAATTCCATGTCATTACTTTATTAAGAATCCAATGATTGTTACCAAGAAATTGTTGTTTGTTTGATCTTCTTTTAGAAATATATAGTGTGCCTGTTTGGTGCAGCTTAAAAGCTGCTTATTTCAGCTTTCAGCTTAATTTAAGCTATTTTGATGTGTTCGGTTTAGCTTATAGCTTATAGCTTATAGCTTTTTGGAAGTCAGAAATCAGCTTATTCTTTGAGTGGGGCAGGAGGTGCTTAATTTATAAGTCAGAAATCAGCTTATGTTCATAGTTATAAGCTATAAGCTGTTTAGGCATAAGCTATAAGCACTTTCTCACAGCTCTACCAAACAGGGCCAGTATGCTGATGTAGCAATCTGGTTCCAAAAAGGGTCAGTGCACATGGAAAACTTGCATGGGAATAAGATTTGCCAGAAAAGCTCAGATTAGTATAAGGGTCAGTCCACATCGAACCGTGCTCAAACTAAAAAGGGATTGGAGTTATATAGTTTTCTTGTGTTTATTGCTGGCATAAAGAGGACGTAGAAATACATTTTCTGGTCTTAAGTTATCTTTATTTTTTCTTCTCTATTTTTATTTTATTTTATTTTTTATTTTTTATTTATAATTCTTGTAACTTGATGTATGACAACATGAATGTGACCTTGTTCAGGCTTGGTGTGGTGATGTGCATGGGGGTAACGGTGGGTGCTTACATTCTCACTCTATTTGCTGTATGTTTCCTCTGTGATAGTTTTTATGAACTTCAAAAAATATATGTAGATTCATTAATTTACCAAGGTTTTTATGAACTTTTAATTTTTTGTTGTTAGAATTATTTAAGTCAGAAAAAGATGATACGGCATGTATATATTATTATTATTATTTTATACCTGTGTAGCTGAATTAAAACACGAGCTTGTGAGAAGCACGGTGATGTCATGATAGACTTGTCAATTCAACAACTTGGGTGATTTCATGGTAGGCATAGTCAATTGAACAAGTTGGGAGTTTTCTTATTCTTTATCTTTTAATTTTTTGGTGGCCATTTCACCATTTTGCATACACCAAATTAGTATATGGCTACTTTTAATTTGTTTTGAGACTTCTTGATAATGAATCACTTGTGTTTCCACTTTTTTTGGTTGGTGTGCAGAAAGAGCATTGCTTCCATGAGATTCACACATAATCCGTGTCAATGAGAAACACTTTTTTTTTTTTTTTCTTTTTTTGTTCTAGAAGCAAAACATAATTAAACAAAGAATGTGGAGGGCGGTTTGCATATGGGAAAGAGCTTCCATGAGATTCACACATAATCTAAGTAAATGAGAAACACATAATTAATCAATGAACAGGGAGGGTGGTTGGCGCACGCACACACATATATAGATCTGTTTTGTTAATTGAGAATATCACAAAATTGTCTGGTGTATGGTGGATGAATTAGGAAATAGCAAGATTAAAGAAAGTCAAATTTATAATATAATCATAGGAAAAATCTGTACATAATGAAGACACGGTTTGTTACAATTATGTTATGATAAAATCAATTTTTAATTTATACACACATTATACATGGTATTCATCTGTGTATATGTATACATCTTTGTATCGTACATTTTTAGAATATTTCATATTGTGCATTAACATCTCTATATCTTGTCCCATGTCCTCTTTGTGCTTCATAGATTTTAACATTTCTTGTCACTGTTCATGCTTCATAGGTTTTAAGATTTCTTTGCACTGAAGTATATTCATAGAGACTCATCACTTGGTTTATACATCTTTGTATTGTACTTTTTTCGAATATAAATGTACCACATTAAGTATTAACATATCTATATGTTGTCATGCTTATGTCCTTTTCATGTTTCATAGGTTTTAACATTTCTTGTCACTATATTCTTGGAGTTCATGCTTCTTAGGATCTAAGATTTCTTTGCACTGAAGTATATTCTTGGAGACTTTGAAGTTCTGAATTTTCATCACTTGGTTTTGCCTACTTTCATTTTCATCCCTCTTATATTATACTTCGATATACTAAAGGATATCCAGTCTATATTCGCAATTTGATACTCTTACCAGCTAATTCTCATTAGTATAATTATATTTCAAAATTTGTACAGAATCAAAAAACAGGGTAGTTATGTTACTAGTCAAGTCTGTTGAACTCAACAAGGGTTAAAGAGTGTTTGTTTGTTACTCTTCAAGCAGAAATATTGATTGGTTGTGTAAGTAAATAGGAATTGAATTTGTAAGATGCCCATGAAGTCCTTCACAAGAACATATTTCCTACACATACATAGCCAAGTTTTTTATTTTCCATATAAACTACTTGCATTATGCTCACTGCCATAATCATTTTTGCAGGTTGGTGAACAATGGGTGCAGTGGTCAATGTCTGCTCTCCCGAGGAAAGAAGTCAGACTGTGATGTCATCCGGCAAGTTCCTTACTCGAAACCTCCATTCACAGTTGGCGAGATCAAGAAGGCCATACCACCCCATTGTTTTCATCGATCTGTTCTTCACTCATTCTCCTACGTTGTTTATGACTTGATCATAGCCTTCCTGTTCTACTATCTTGCCATCAATTACATCAACCTCCTTCCTCAACCTCTCTCGTACCTTGCCTGGCTGGTTTATTGGATCTGTCAATAGATTATAAATAGTCTTCAAGTAATTGATAGGTAAAGGCCAAGTCTGAGATTGCTTATTGTATTGCATATTGTGTGTTCATTCTTTTTCCACGAGTTCCTTGCTTTCGCAATTAATCGGTAAACAAACTTCTCTGACCTTTGTTTGGTCAACTAGCAGGAGACCTGACATTACTGATGGGTTGAAGAGACTTAAATGTCGGACACTCATATTTGTTGGCGAGGACTCTCCTTTCCATTCAGAGGCTATTCACATGACATCAAAACTGGATAGAAGATATAGTGCCTTAGTTGAGGTATGTGATGCATCAAATCAGTATGTAAGAATGCTTGTATGATATGAGATGAACAAAACATATACATGGTAGTGGCCCATCCAGGTATAAGTAAAAAGATTGGTGTTCGTTTGGATGGATGTGGATTTCAAATCAAGGGATTTGAGGTTAAATTTTATAAAAATCTTAGAGAGTTAGTGAGGACAGGCCCGCAGGGGGACCTCGCTACAGCTCGGACTCGATTTTGTGTCACGGTTCTTAATCTTGAACCAAAGAGTCCAAATCCGGCAAATCGTTTTGAGAAAACAGATTTTTAAAAGAAATGCCAAACATGGACTGCTTTGCCAGATACAGAGTCGCCACCTAAATATTTTGTTTTGGGAAATTTAGGAAACCTTGACTCGTTTGCCTAAGGCCACGTGTCCGTCATCACCAAAGTTGCCTCGGCTCGGGAACTTGGGTACGATTGTGGAAGGTCACTTCGTGAGCACCCCCGCTCGCCCAATCAAAGATCGGCCTCTACTAACCATGATATCTAGTTTTGAAAACTATGTGCTCTTATTTTGGTTATTAGCCTAGATTTACTATGTGATGCGCACAACATACAAGTATAGACTGGGTCGCCTGAATTGGAACAAAACATTTCATGTTTGTTTGTCTGAAAATGGTTTGATGGTGCTACCCGCAGGTAGGTTAAGACGTGGATTTGCCACCCTCGGGTGGGCTTAGAAAACATGATTTTGCCACTGTCTAGTGGGCTTAAAACAAACATTTGATGAATTGTTCCAATCCAAATAACCCAACCTCCACCCACAGGCATCCAAGCAGGTATATCACATAAGCAGTTAGCCTCATGGTAAGCATGCTATCATGGTAGTCACTCACACGCATGCAAGGATGCTAAAGCATAAAACTCACCGAGTACTCCAAGCCAAAACAGAAACCGATTAGAAATCCATGCATGATCCTAAGTATACAGAAATGCCTAATGCAACAGCTATCAAGTATTCAAATCGGAATTGAAATCTGAGATCACGATTAGTATGATCTGGCAGGCAGTGCATGCAAGACAGATGAATGGGTGCAAACATGCTATCATACTGTATGCTAATTGAAACATGCCCTAATCTAACCATCATAAGCAGATAAATAAAAGGGAGAAAGACGTGGGGTTGGAAGACATACATCACACACACGCACACTTATTACAACATTGCCCTCGCACAGAGGGTCCAAATAAATAGTACAGTCCAAATATGTACAAATCCCTAATTAATTTACAAATTAACTAAGAAAAATAATAAACTGGCATCCAAGCCAGGGACTGTCTTGACTCTTCTCCAGATGATGAATGATGCATGTCTGGGTTGTCTTGTGCAGAAATCCACTACGATGCCCCAATTAGCCTCTGTTTGCAATTGTTTTTGGAATGCGTGCCAAGCTCCGGAAGGCTGCTGATTCTTGATTTGCTGTAACAGAGAGCAAGAAAGGGGCATGGCAATGTATTTTCACATATGTAAGCATGCCTCGACCCTCGTGCTACCATTCACGCATCTCGATACATGATGGCCGAGGAGTCGAATTGCACAACTCAATTTGAAATGAATGCACATATGAACACAATAAGACCTAACTCCATCATGGATAATCCGAAGTGTTGGTGACTGGGGAATTGAGACACGTTCTGTCACTCGGAGTACGAAACGCCCCTCGTTTCCCGTGCTCGGGCTAACTCCTATCCCGAACACAATATGCATGACATGCATGAAATGCAACTAAGATACAACCTAACATGCACAATGCTATGAAATGGCATACACGATGCACGAGGTAACATGGCATACGCAATGCGCTAACATACAGCCTAGCATACACAATGCTATGGAATGAAATGGCATACACAATGCATAATGTACTTACACCAACATGAGTGGACCTCAGCCACACTCACATAAGAGGCCATTAGATGAAAATGAGACACTCGAGATGCGTGCACACGTGCACGCAAACCGAGGACCGATCCTAAGGCACCAAATGCTACTTTAACAAAGCATGGCAAGGCATGGAATATGGCATACTAGCATGCAAATTTCAGCGCTAAAATGTGATGCAAAACAATCTCGAAACATGGAAACATGGCATCCGATGCATGAAATGAATCCCGAAACATGAAACTAGGCGCATGGAATGACCTATGGCTATGCAATGCATGCATTATTTGAACATGGAGTGTGAAGATAGAATCAAGAAAGCCCCAAAAAAAGCATATTTACAGTTTTAAGAAAGGCCAAACAGTGAACACAAATGGGGCTAAGCTAGCATGCAAAAATGGCCCCGAAAGAGGGATAATAAAGCAACTAACAGATGCTGGTCCCAAATAGAGAAGGGCACTTCTACAATTTTGAAGAGGGGCCCAAAATATGATACTTTACAGTTTACCACAAGCCACAAAAACAGACACAAGTATGGAAAAACTCTCATGCAAAACATGGTCCTAAAGGAGGGATACAAAGGCAAGTGGAAAATGGAAGCCTCAAACAGAGGAGGGCCCTTCAACAATGTTGAAGAGGGGCTCAAAACATGGCATTTTACAATTTATGATCAGACCCAAAACAGTGTACAATTATGCTCAAAATACTATGTAAGATAAGGCCAAAAAGAGAGCTATAACACAAAGTATAAAAAAGATGCTTCAATAAACAAAAGACCATTAATAAAACATGAAGAGGGGGTCAAAATAAGGTCATTTACAGTTCAGACCAAAGCCAAAAACAATAAGCACAAAGTGCTAACAAATCATGCAAAAATAAGGCCAAAAGAGGGATATAAAGGCAAGTGGCAAATGGAAGTCTCAAACAGTAATGAGCCCTTCAACAATGTTAAAGAAAGGCTCAAAATAAACCACTTTACAGTTTATGATAGAGCTCAAAACAGTTTATACATAGGCCAAAAATAATATGCAAGAAAATGGCATACAAGGGAGGTAATGAAGCAAGTGCAAAAAGGAAGCCTCAAAAAGTGAGAGGCCCCTAAACAAACATGAAATAGAGCTCAAAAAAAATGCTATTTTCAGTTAGGGTCGGAGCTCAAATATGCAAGAAAGTATGGCTAATGTATTGAGCAAGAATAGGACCAAAAAGAGGAGAGAATGACTTACCCTTGAAGACTCAACTTTAGCAACCTCTTGGAACAAGAAGTGGTGTTCCTCAGCTCTGAAAAAAAGCTCCAAGTGGTTGGAATGGAGGTTGGAGAGGTGATGCTATGTGGTGTAGTGTAAATGATGCTAGGACCCTAAAGTTTGGAGTCTTGGAAGAGAGGGAAATGGAGAGTCTATGCAAGAGAGCTCTAAAGCAATTTTCTAACCCCTCAAAACCAGCTGGGAGTGCTGGTTATATAGACAAAAAGGGGTGGAAAAGAGGGGGAAAAATGGGGGGGGAAAACTAATTCAAGTTTCCCCCCAAAAGGCCAAACCCTCGGACATAAGGCCTAGAGGAAAACAAAATTCACTTTTAGGACACACTTGGGGAGGGGGTTATGGTCGGCTAGCTAAAAAGGGAAAAAAAGTCATTTCACCAGCTAGGTGGCCGGCCTGCTAGGTTTTCTGGCCGGCCAGCTACTTTTAGGACAAAAAAATGGGCTGCCGGAAAGAAATGTGGCCGGTGGGTGATTGGGAAGTCCAATGGTGGCCATTCAGATGTCCAAATTGAAGCCCCAGAAGTTAGATTTCCAATGGCACAAACCTTGCATCAAAATTCCTCCTATGGAAAAAGTTATGCCCTTTTTGGTGAAGCGGCGCAGATTTCGGTCCAACCGGAGTGATGCCCCACTTCAATCAACCATATCTCCTCTGTCCGGAATTGAATTTAGGAGATTATTGAGTGAAAAATGAAGCCACGGGAGTAAGCTTTCCAATGGTAGTGGCCTCATAGCTTGATTCCAAGTATCCAAATGAATAGGCCCGATTCGGCGAAGGCTGCTCGACTCTCTCTTAACGGTTCATGCCCATTTTCTCCCCCGACTGAATTTCTTCCCTCTTCTTTTCTTTTCTTCAATTTCAAAACCTTAAGTAAGGTGTTTTGAAATATTTTTCAAAGATTTCATCTCTCTTTCATTCATTCCCACTTTGTCCTCGTTCGGTTTACCGAAAAACGCAACATTTAACAAAATGCGAGCGTCGGAACATCGTAGGAACTTTATTTCAAAAACGTTTTGAACGAGAGGGTTTTAAGTCTAAAATATTTAGATCAAGATTGTTTTGGTCCAGAACAGGGGTATGAAGTTGAGATTTGACTCTCTCTTTTTGCCGAAGAAATTGCACCTTTCCCCTGCACAACTTTCTTCACCATGTAAACCATCAGTCGCGTCCAAGTCTTATGGACGGTCAAAAATGGGGTGTCTACAGTGAGTCACTGTAGAGAAGGTAAGTTGATATAGAAAAGATGTATTTCAGTTAGATCTTTGAGCTAGGAGGAGACCCCTTAGTATGATTTCAAATATCTACTGTAATAAAGCTTTATAATCCTCATTATAAAGCTTTTTAATCCAATTTTGAAATTCTTAGATGAATTATCTAACTTGAATTTGAGTTATTCATCTTGAATAATTAGGGCTTGTTTGGGAATTGGATTTTTTAGTGTCTTTTTGGCTAAAATGTTTGGTTCCTAAACATAATGCCAAATCTATGCATTTCAAATGGAATTTTAGTTTTTGTTGAAGCATTTTCAGTCTATCCAACTTGTTTTACTACATATAACAAATTTTATTCTTGATATAATATATGCCATGAACAATAACCCCTTGTTCTAGGGCTTTATTTCTTGAACTTCTTTGACTATCATGCCATCTAATTGCTAAATTCTCTATCTTTTTAGGCTGGCAATAAATATATATAATATATAACATATATAAGCTTGAAATTAATTATATTGTAAATGATTTTTTTTTTTTTTTTTTTTTTTTTGCGGTGCAACCCTTTTGAGTACGTGATGATATCTTCGCATATCGATATTAGAGTTTACAATCTTATTTATTTATTTATTTTTTTTAAAAAAAATGTCAAATGTTTTACATTTTCTGTAAGCTTGAAAATAATTATGTTGTAAATGATGATTTTTTTTCTTTTTTGTTTCTTTTTGCAGATGCAAACCTTTTGAGTACGTGATATCTTCGCATATCGATATGGGAGCTTACTATTGATATCAAAACAAGCTACATTATATCTGTTTTTATTTTTTTATTTCTATTGTTGATATTAAAAATTTGAGTTCTTGAATTTCAAAAATTATTAGTATTGTTAGAGGTTATTTTATATATTTTTATAAATAATATTTGATTGACAATTGTTACAAGGTACATATATTATTCTTGGTATATGATTTTTTGAATGTGGATGTGGATGTATTTTTAAAAATATTAATAATTTGTATAGGTAATATTTAATAAAATATGATTTTATAAAAAATAATTTTATTGTGACAATAATAAACCGTCGCTAATGTAATTATCATTTCTTTATATTTTATTAGCGACGAGTTAGTCTGTCGCATATACATATTAGTTCCAATCTTTTGCGACGGTTTCAACTGTCGCAAATAAATCTTTTCTGACAGTTTAAACTGTTGCCAATACGGTTTAACTAAATACTACTTTTTTGGCGACGTTTTAGACCATCGCTAATAATACTTTTTGCGACGGCAAATACCGTCGCTAAAAAAGGTTTTTTGCGACGGCAATCAACATCGTCACTAAAAAAGTCATTTTTTTCCCTTTTTTGTGTCAGGTGAAACCGTCGCAAAAACTATTGATTAGCCATCGCTACAAGAATGCGACGGTTTGTAAACCGTCACAAATACTTTTTGTTACGCCCCTTTCCGCCACCCCCCATTTTCCGTCGCTGCTCCGTCGCAAAAAGTCTTTTGCGACGATATATGGACCTTTTGCGACGTTTGAGACCGTCGCAAAAAGTCCTGTTTTTAGCATTAGTTTAGTAGACGGAAATGGATGGGGGCCCTAGATTGTGACACATAATGAAATTCTAAGTTTAAATTGATGCAATTGAAACCTTGTGGTTTTATTTGAAAAACACGCACAATGTAGAGATTTATCTTTTTATTTTTTGTAATTTGCCATTTTTTAGTAATTTTTTTAAACATTTAAAACATTTTTTTAATACTTTTAGATTCACAGTCTAGATACTAAGCGGATTTTTATTGAAAAATTCATTGAAAATAAGAAAATATATTGAATTTTTATAGTATTTATTTATTTTTTCATTTAATGAGTTTTTAAAAAAAATTGACAAAAAATTTATATTTTTTAAGTGTATCTAAATGAAGTGGCTTTAAAAATTAAATAATTTTGATTAAAATATTAAAATAATTCACAAAAAAATTTGAAAACTCGTAATACTATTTTTAAAAGTTCACAAAATTTTTGAGTGTAAATCATATCCTCATGTGTTTGGTGCAAGGTTTGAGTGTGACTTTGCACCAATATATATATATAATAAATAAATAAACAAATAAATAAGATTTCTTCTGTATCACAATTATCCTTTCACTGTTTTATGGGCCATTGCTACCAGCCTCCCACCCAAAACTCGTGGATGTCTTGGTTGGTCCACAATAAGCCATCTTGTCAACAAAGATACAAATCTACATATATTGGGGATTGGGGACCATCCCATTTTTGGCAGCTTTTGAGTTGCGATGCGGACTTGGGGAGCGACGTGTCTCGTACCAGGATCGTAAGTCACCTCGAATATTACCTTTCATTCGCATAAAATTGATAACAAAAATTATTTTTATATAGATAAATTCATCATCAATAATTATTTTTTTTTAAAATGAAAGATTTACAAACTTTTTACGTCTTTGGTCTCAATTTATTAATATACTATTTTATTTTGGGATGCCTCAGAATGATAATTTTATTTGAAAAATCAAACTAAAAATATTTACTTTTCTAATATTACCTTTTTTTTAATACTAATTATGAATATATTAAAAATTTAAAAAGATAAAATATTTTAAAAAAAAATTTAAAATTAAAATTTAAATATAATAATTATGTGTTTTTAAAAAACTTGGAATCGCCAAAAGGACGAGAAGGCAGTATTTATGTAACATTATTATTATTATAATATTATTAGGGGTTTTTTTTTAGGATCCCTGATATTAAAATTTTATAGTATAAAGGACATTTAATATTTTCATAATATCTAAGGTCCCTCAATATTAATCCAGAGAAATTTCAGTCGAGAGAAATTTCAGTCAAGAGAAATTTTTCCTAGAGAAATTCTACTCAGAGAAATTCTGGACTTCCAAAGAATTTTTCTGAGTTCAAGACTTTAAACATTCAAATTTCTCTAGAAAATTCAAAATTTCTCTGGACTTCCCTAAACCCATAAAAATTCACAGACAAACATTTCCAGAGATTCTCTCACCCAGAGAATTTCTCTAGACTCCACAATCCAGAGAAAATTCCCAGACAAATATTTCCAAAGAAATTCTCTCAACCCAAAGAATTTCTCTAGACTCCACAACCTAGAGAAATTCCCAGACAAACCTTTCCAGATTGCCAGCACTTGTATTTGAACCCACAGGTGGAAGGCCATGTGGAAAAATATCAAGAGGATTTGCATTGCGTCCACTGGAAGGCACTGTTGGTTGTGGAGAAAAGCAGGACTCAACATTCCAGAGAAATTTGAAAATTTCTCTTACTTCACCGGCCTTCCCACAAAATTACTTCTCCAGAGAAATTTTAAATTTCTCTGGCCTAACTAGCCTTTCATGGACTCTCTAGAGAAATTTCAAATTTCTCTGCCTTGCATATACTTCCCATATACTTCTCACTCTCCAGAGAAATATCCCAAGATAGAAAATTTCAATTCACATATTTTACAAGGTAAAAATTGAAAATCCACGTAGCTAACACTTTAGTAACATTGATCACTGCATTCATGCCAAGAAATAATCAGATTCTACAACTATAGAGCTCACAAATGTCAAATTACACTCTTTTTCGCTTGTTTTAACAACACAATTTGAATATTTGACATTGTAATTTGTAATACAGACAAACAATCCAGCAAAATAAAAAAAAAAATATAGAGAAAGAGTACTGTTGGGAAAGAAGAATCGGAGAGAATGAAAGCCAGCAGTACCAGAAACTACTCGAACTCTCGGACTCACTCACATCGGCACTCAAGCTGTAACTTCCACAGAGCTCACTCTGCTGATCCGACCTATTTTTAGACGAAACACCCCCCATAGACAATCGATCAAAAGTTGTGACTTGTTCGGTGAAAGCTTAGATGCATATTTCGTCGTCAATGAATGTCTCGTGTGGTCTGTGAATTGCAGAGAAATGGTGATGATGGTGGAGGAAAGGCGCTGACCTGAATGGAGAGGCGATCTACGAAGTTGATCTGAAGGCGAGGTGCTGGCAGCAACAGTGGAGGAGGCGATAACTACGACAGAGGTGAAGTGATGAGATCGGGGAGAGAGAGATAGTGGTAGGATTAATTTGGAAATTCCTGTGTGGTATATATGACTGTGGGGGTGGAGGACCTTAAACATAATAAAATAATATTGTGGATCTCTTACATTATCAAATATGGAAGAGGGACCTTAGACTAATTTTATTGTAAAAAAAAAAAAAAACCAGCAGCTGACTCATGGGATAAGGCATTTTGTGGGAGGTATCAGTGGCCACGCCATTCTCTTTGTCCTTTATTCCACAAAAAATACAAAAAAACCCACCCCCCAAAAATAAATAAATAAATAAATAAAGAGAGAAAAACAATCCAACAACATTTGTAGATGATGGCAGTTGATATGACGGTAATAGAGTCAAAAGAGTCCTACGTAGCCCCCACCACATTAGTTCGGAAGCTTTTATTTTTACACTATATATATATATGTTCTTTGTACACATTATTTTTCAAAGTATGTACTTAATAAATTTTTATTTAATTATTTTTTTATTCAATACACAATTCATCATATCCAAAATGTTTTCATCTCCTTTTTTTTTTTTTTTTTTTCTTTCAAATCTTAGTTCTAACTTTAACCTGCATCATTCGTCTGATGAATTGTGTCACTTGAACTGCGTTTAAAGTTGAGTGCTATACGGGAAGCAAATATTCTTCGCTTCCGTACTCCTTTCGTTTAACTTTGCGTTACTACAAACATTGTCGCACAACCTGAAAGCACAGAGACAGTAAGCCACTTGACAAGTGTGTTGCCGGGAAACCTTTTTGACGATCAAGTTAGCACCCTTGGAGAGAGAAAAAATAAAAAAGAAAGGATACCTGTGCATAGAGAAGATTGCAGACCTTTTGCATGGAGGCGTCGCAGGGCTTATATAGTTTGTGCACACACTATTTTGCTTGTCCTTTCTTGGACTATTAATGCCAAACAACATTAACTAAACCTCCAAACGGTATTGACGCTTATGAATGGCGAGTTCCCTCCTCAGTTTGATTAGGCCACATGGCAACTTCCACTGAGTAATCTATAGCCCGGTACGATGTTGTCTTCCCTTCAAGACCACGTTACTTCCAATCGGTCTAGATTCGAGGTACTCGATTGGTCACCATCAGCCCAGTCAAGCTAGATGAACCTATCCAAGCCAACCTTGCCTGGCTTCAAAGCATGGACGACAAGCTTAGCCCGGTCGTGGCAGAGTCATTGACCTTGACCACTCTTTAGCTCAGTCAAATCCTATTATTCATCCTTTAAGGAAAATTTTGCCTAGCTCTAGAGCCCAGTCGAAATCAATAGCCGTCCCTTAGTCCGGCTGAAGGCAAGGCTATCGTTTGACTGAACTCCACCCTTGATCCAAGCTGACTAGACATCTCGGTTTAATACTTGGGTGCCTTTCTTGCTCGGTTGAGAGATCCAGGATAATGACCCAAGTCTGGATTTTGCTCGGCCCATTTGTTCGACACAAATTTCCCTTTCAATTGCCCCATAATCTGGTTTGCTTTAGCATGATCTGGATTACCCTAGCTGGTCGAGCTAAATTCCCTTTCCGATTTGTTAATTTTCCCGGTGCAAAATTCGTGCCCCAAATGGTATGCCTCCCAACCATGCTAATATAATGGCTACTCACGGCCACGTGACAACTCTCCAATGGCCTGGTACAGTGGCGCCCTTTTACCTCATTCATGTATAATCAAAGCATACACCCTTTTGTCTTCACTATTCATCATTTTCTCCTATTGAAAACTCAATGATCCAGAGTGCCCATGTCCAATTTCTCGCGTCTTGTACCCAAATCGGAGCACTCTTATTGTGGATTCTGCCTCACCGTCGTCGTTGGAGCACCTTCTACTGATTGCAGCATCGATTGGTGCCCTAACTTGTAATTTTTTCACACCCATCAATTATTCCTTCCATTGTTCATGGTGTTCTCAATGTTCTTGAGCCCCGACTGCGATATCTGCATGCAAAGCACGATAATAGAACTCAAAGCCACTAAAATCTTGAATAAGGGGTTTTAAACCATCTTAAGTATTAAATGGTCCATGATCCTTTATTCTTCAACGTATTGTTCATCTTCTGGGATGAGCATGTAAGGACTTGGGCCAAACCGACCAAAAATCCATCTTTCATCCCAAATCATAAGTCAACTAGGAAAATTTCTTGTTTATGATATTTGCGAAGTGGACAGAGCTATAGCACAACCGAGTCGCTTAAACAACCATACGATCGAGCTATCATTTGATTCATTCACGCGACCGAGCTAGAAGCAGGCCTATACGTGCGATCGAGCTAAAATCCAGCTCTTCTGCACGACCGAGCCAAAGCCCAGCATGTTGATTTAACCGAGCTAAAACCAAGCTCATCTGTGAGATCGTGCTGTCACTTGCACTTAATTTTGATTTTTCACTGTGTAGAATCCTAGGAGACCAGGCACACTAACACAAGCAGTCTCAAAGGCTGAGCAATCGCTGTGTAGCTAGGCTGACACATTCTGCTGAGCAAATTACACTAAGCTCCATCAGTCGGTATCATTTTATGGTAAACACGCTTGGTGGACTAGACGAGTTTTGTTAAGATTACGACATTTTGGCATACGTTCACTTTGAACTGGGAAAAGAAGGCATTATTCCATGGGGGTGGAACGGATGCTTGCCCCTTTACCATGCTATCTATAGTAGAAGGCTCCGTTTCCCAGTTTAACCCTTAATATGTGAGTTCCAGAGGCGGACCAAGTTGTGTCCCACACAAGTGCCCACCAATGCATTCCGAATTATAAATAGAGTTGCTGAGTTGAACCGCCAGCTTGATTTGAATTTAGGTCTGGCCGAGATATTGCGCCAATATGCACTCAATTGTACAACAGATGGTTTTAATTCGTACTTGAAAATAAGACTGGGTCACAAACGCTTGGTAATAGGTAGACCAGACAAAGGCTTGCATGACGATGACTTCTTTTGGGTGACTAACAAGTATGAGACCGCTGATGTGCCCGGTTGGTACATAAATAAAAATAAAGGTTCAACAAGTTAGCTGAACTCAATTGGTCAACTTCTTGGGGCTTGTTATTCTGAGTTAACAAATTTTCTTCTGTAGGTATTTGTAGATACCCCATTTTTGACCATCCTTAAGACTTGGGTGCCTCAGGTTGATCACTCGATGATGAATTACTGCGATCTGCAAACGTTCAATTTTTTCAGCAAGGAGCTTCGATTTTGAGTTTCATAGACTAAAAACCTTGCTCCCTCTTTGAGCCAAAACCTAATTTTTCCACACTTGACCACTGAGGCTCATAACAGTGGCTGGCCGATTAACAAAAAGTTAGTGGTCGGCCGTCCTTTACTTGCCGGCTAGCCATGTGTTCTGGCAGAATAGATATTTGTTGCCAACTGTCCCTCCATGTGCATGTATTGCACCAATTGACTCAATATAGATATTTCTGAGATAGCAACCAATTTTTCTATATATACTCGACCATACCTCATGTTTTTAGGTTAGAAAAAATTCCTAAGAGCCAAAAACTAATAAAACACTCTCCCTTTCTATCTTGGAATATACATACACTCTCTATACACTTCCTAAACCAAAAATTTGAGTCTCCTTGCTAAGGTTCTTGAACTAAAATTTCCACTCTTGAGGGTGCTCACTTGTTGGTTTGCGAATCAAAGAGTAACCTCTCTTCAAGAGGTATAACGTTTGCCATCTTTACACTACTCCTTCTTTTTCTTTTCTTGCTATTTTTGTATTGTTTTTGGACTGTTTTGATGGGCTAAAACTTGTGGCTTAAAGCTACCAAAGGTGCCCTTCTTTGAACCTTATTCCATAAGCTTTTGTCCTTGTGTTTCCCACTTTTTTCCCAATTTTTAGCTGCTGATTTTCAGAGTTTTAAAAGGCTGAAATATGTGGTTTTAAGGTCAAAAAATGGAGGGGTTAGCCACCTCTCTTTAGGCTTACTTACTAGCTTTAATTCTCTCATATTTTGCTTACTTTTTTCTAGCTTTCCACATTATTTTCAGCACTCTTTTTCTTTAGTTGGTTATTTCCTTTATGCTTTGAATATTATGCATGTATTGTTGTAAGTCCTCATAGGTTTGGTGGTTTAGGCCTTAGACACCAACCTATTTGAGTTGATAGCTCCTATTTCATAGTTTTCATGCATATGCTTACACGTGTAGTAATCATTTCTGGAACCTCCCTCCTTTCTTAGTTTTCTTTGCTTAAGAGTTGTTTCAAACATTTGTTGTTTAAGGCATGCAAAAGTGACCTTCTGTGCTTAATGGTTTAATCTCTTCGGAGGTTCATTACTAGGGCATTATATCTCTCTCATGGCAAGAACACCTTCTCGTTTGACACTTCTCTTCATTAGTGGACATAGCTCTCACTTTTGGACAAAATGATTAAAGGATGGAAAGGTAATGTTAAAAGAGGCTAATAAAAATGGTAAAAGTGGTAAAGAAGATAATAAAATCAAATTGGGTTCAATCGGATGTAAATTGAACCTATTGCGTCTCGAGTTATTACATACTCTTTAGTGATGTTAATGATTCGAGAAGCGACGTCTACCACTTCCCTTGAGGTAACTCCATGATAGGGAAGAGGTTGTTGCTGGTCTTTCATTTTCATTTATTGAACCTTTGTCCTATTGGTTCATAGATCATCACGCAACAACTTTGTGGCAATTAATGATTTGTGGACCGATTCTACTCCTCCCTTGATTAGTTTCATGATAGGAAGAGGTAGAAGGGACAAACACCTCCTAAAAACACTCTGTTTTTGCTCTGTTTTCATTTCTGTAGTAGCAGGTCAGACCCTCAAAATAGTGGCCGGCCGGCCACATTTCCATCCAGCCGACCACATTTCCATCCAGCCAACCACTTTTCAAAGCCGGTCGGCCACCCTATTTTGTGCAGGCAGTACCATTTTCATGACAGAATAGAGCAGAGGTTGTGATGAAAACAAATTATTTTTTTGACTGCAAAACAGAACAGTTATGGCAACAAAACAGAGGTGTTTTCGGGTGGATATTCCTGATCATGCATGCGGGCTTCTCTACTTCCCACAGCTCATGAAATTAATGCTAATTAGTAGATTTATTTGAAACTTGTAATAGCTAGTTCATTCATTAGTTAATTTCCTTTGAATTTTTAATAGCTAGTTAAATAGTTAAGTAATTTGGTGTTGTAATGAGTAGTTAAATTAGGACATTCATTCGGACCCTCTTGTATGAGGACAAACTTGTAATAGTGTGTATGTCTTTCAACCCCCATTTCTTTCTCCCTTTTATTTACTTGCTTATGATGGTTGTATTCATGTCTTGGTTTCATATCATTACCACGTATAAATATCCACTTTTGCATGCATTGTGTTCAGTTCATTATTCTAACATTAATGCGATTTCCTACTTACTTGAATACGTGTGCTATTGCATGCTTCGAGTTAAGCCATATGCCATGTTAATAAACCGAGCCTAGTAGTTGCATTTTGTATGTGCTGCATTAGTCATTTGCATATTAGAGAACGCATTTTTCTAACTATTTTCTTTTACTTTGGCTTGCCTCGGTTGAGTACTAGGTGAGCATTCTTGCTTTAGCATATTGCATATATGTTTGTGTTGCCATATCAAGCATGTTTACCATAAGGCTAAGTGCTTAGTTGATATACATATTTGAATGCCAATGGATGAAGTCTTTTTCACTTAAGTTGGGATAAATTGATTAATGTATATATGATATCACTTTTTCAAGTGGCACATATTCAAATGCTTTTCAAAACAAACATAAAATCAAAGAATTCCAAATTTTGTGAAATTAGTCTATACTTGTGTACATCACATAGTAAAGATAGAATAATAATTGGAATAAGAGCATATACTATACATAAAAATTACATCATGATTAGTAGAGGCTAATCTTTGATTGGATGAGTGGGGTGCTCAATTCATGACCTTATCGTCTCATACCTAAGTTCCCGAGCCAAGACACTTTGGTGATGATGGACAAGTGGCCTTTGGCATGAGTCACGAGTTTCCTAAATTTTCCAAAAATATTTAGGTGGCGACTCTAAAAGCTGGCAATGCAATCCATTTTTGGATCTTTGATTGTAAATCGATTTTCCAAAGAGTTGTCGGATTTGGACTCTTTTGTGTTTTTCTATTTCATATTGCACTTGTGAAACCAAATTCAGAACCACAGGAATCCGAACTGTAGGGCTATCGTATCCGAGGAGACTAAACCTCTCTGAGGAGCATGACAAACAATCTATAGTATTGCCGAGCTATAAGCTTTATAGCCTTACCCAAATGAGAAGGCAGGGAAAGCTATGCTAAGAACAAGAAGCACAACTCCTAGGATCTCCTTGGTTACTTGCCTAGTTACCGATATTTGGCGAAGCGTAAAAGTAAAGTAACAGACTTCCTACTTGAACCTTTCCCTTTCCCATATCTAACTCTTCCCGACGTTCCACTTATTCACTTAACAGAGGAAAAAGAATTAGTGAAGAGAAACAAAATCAAGAATCTCATCACTGCTACCTCTTCTGACCCCCCGACTAGCTCATCGCCGCCCATGCCAACTGTCTGTCAAAGTTCAGGAACCGTGATGGCCTTGGCTTCCACGGCTATTCAATCTAGTGTCTTAGAGTCACGCTAAGCTGGCAAGAGGGCTTGCATAGTTGATCCTTTGGCCGAGCTGGTGGTCGAGTTGAGCACTGAACAGCTAGTTGAGAAGGTTGAACTAACGCCTGCTTAGCGACACTAAGCATCGAAAGAAAGGACATCCTGACTAATGCTTCCATCACTAGGGACAAAGAGCACCTTCTTGATTTTAATCTGACTAAAGCATTGCTGTTGCTAGCTGACGTGACAGGGAGCTTGGAAGAACAGAATAGCGCCTCAATTTGTCGAGCGAAATCAGCTCGACAAGAGGCTAAGAGTTGAACAAAATATCAACTCAACTTGCTGAGCAAAACCGGCTCGACAAGAATCTTAGAGTCGAACACAACATCAACTCAACTTGCCAAGCAAAACTAGCTCCTCAAGAAGCTTGGAGTTGAATAAAAAATCAACACAACTTGCCGAGCAAAATCAGCACAGCAAGAAGCTTGGAGGAACAAAACACCAACTCAACTTGCCAAACAAAACCAGCTCGACAAGAAGCTTGGAGTTGAAAAACACATCAACTCAACTTGCTGAGCAAAATCAATTCGACAAGAAGTGGTCTGGCAACTTATTGCCCCTCGACCATAGTATTATATCAAACAAAAGAGTGCCAAGATACAAATGTTTGCACACGAAATGAACTAATATTTCAAACAATTGTTGAAAGTTGAAATTACATCATAAAATGAGAAATTACATTAAGATTTGAACTAGAAATAAAATAACTTCAGATTTGGCGTGTTCCATGGACAGGGTATTGCTTGGCCATTCAAATCTTCTAGGTAGTACGCTCCCTTGCCTACTAAATCGGTGATCTTGTAAGTTCCTTTCCAGGTTGCTCCTAATTTTCCTTTGCCCAGTACTAGGGTACTGCCCATCACTTTGTGTAAGACCCAATCCCCAATCTTGAATTGCCTGGGGTGGACCGTCTAGTTGTACTTCTTGGACAACTCATGTTGGTATGTTGTGATGTGGATTTGCGCTTTTTCCTTCCACTCTTCAACGAGATCCAACTCTAGGGCAATGGCTTCTGCATTTAAGTTTGGCTCAAAACTTTTAGTCTGGATGGCCGACATGCCAATTTCAAGTGGGATGACGGCCTTCATGCCCTATGCCAAGGTGAAAGGCGTCTCCCCGGTTGAACGTCTTGGTGTTGTTCGGTAAGCCCAGAGGACATTAGGAAGTTCCTCAGTGCATTTTCCTTTTGCTTTCTCTGGCCTTTTCTTTAATCATGCACATCATGTCAGCTCACAGTGATGAAGATAAAAAAAGTAGCAATAGTATTAGCTGCTCAATTTGTGTGTAGCAGTGAAGAACTAGTCTTACTTGGGGAATCACAAAATTCGGATGACGACATCATTTTTAGAAAAAACATTGGAGATTTTTTAATTTTGTCACAGGGATGATATTTGATTCTTTAGCAAAAGACAAGAAGGGAAAAGGAAAAGCCTAATTTCTCGGCACCAGTACTCTTTTCTAGCTAAGCGTCGGCACAAAACGACAACCAATAGTAAAAGCAAATAATACAACTTTCAGAAAAGTAGATTCTTTTCCTGCCATCTAGAAAAGGAGCTCACAGTTGTCTCACTCCATGACAAAAGAGATAAGATTCCTACCAAGGTTGAAGATAAGGATGATCGACTCCAATCCATCTAGGACACGGCACCTGTCTTCACCATTACCTTTTTTGCTTTTCGAATTTGTCTATAAAAGGGAAGGCTTCACTGAGCACAAATAATTTTTAATCTTTCTTTTAGCATCTCTCCCTCCATTTCTTATAATATCAAATAGTTGTATTGCCGGTTTGAAGGAATGAACGTACTTTGTAAGTATTTCTTTTATGTATGGTTGTCAAATTACTTGCTTTTTTTTTTATGTGATATATTAGAATTTGATAACCATTGATGTTTTTTGTATTTGAATTCATTATCAGATAATTATTCACAAGCACCTATATTATCAGTACTTGGCGAGCTTGATCACCAAATAGCTCTAACATAACAGTAGATCCAAGAAGAGATCTGTCGATCGGTGGCCTTTCTTAGGCATCCCCCTCAATAGTAAAACATTTAATGAGACCATATATGGCATAATTTGAGATTAGTATAGTCATAATATGGGTTGTAGTATTCTTGGGTTTGTGCTAATTATGGATTGATCAAATTGAGGGTAAGTGAGACATCACCCAAGTCCTGTATAGGGTTTTAGGGCTGCTGTTGCAGTGATTGCTTTTAAGGCCTAGTTCCTAGTAAGCTGGTGACGGACTTGCTTATCTTGGTCTCTGTGTCAAGCACCTAGTTAGTGTCAGAGCCTTGTTTATTATAGTTCATATTACGTTTATACTTTACTTAAATTGTACATATATATGGTCACCAGCAAGAATCATGAATACTGAATCTTCAGTAATCACTACCCTAGCTAATACCATAGCTTCTACTTCAGAAGCAGCAGAACTTGTGGCTTACCAAGATGTGAAGGAAGCCTTAGACAGATGTACAATTCCAAATGTCAAACCAGATACAATTTATAAATTAGAATTTTTGATTCTACTAAAAAGTTGATCAAGACTTTTGAGCATACTACTCCTCTTCAGAATAATGATGAAATAATCAAATTACTTCATATTCAAGATCTTGCGCCTTTCTTTAAGAAATACAGATATATCCATATAGGATTAGTTCAGATAACATTCAAGCCTTTAACCTTGTTAGGCCAAAATACTAGTATCCAGTGTACCTTTAGAGACGACAAGTGTCTTAATTGGGAAGCTTCTCTTATGGGAGCCATTGACACCAGTTTATCTCATGGACCAAGTTATTTTAATATATATCCCAATTAAAGTGTGTCACTTTTTGACCCAAATATTTCAGAAATATTAAAACTAAGAGTTCTTACCTATGGTTATGAGTATCTACATGGATCGCCTCCCTTATCAATAATTTTTTGGATTCGCTTGAAGGTTTTGACAACCTAAAATCGTTATACCAGAAGACGTAGCGAAACATGACATACAGTCGTGATAAACACGAACATGTTTAACTTTCAGGTAGCAGTCCCTAAAATGATACCTTGGCATGATATTACCTTTCCAGAAAAATAGAAAATACCAAATGTTGTTCCAGCAACACCTATTGTACGCCAATCTCTCGACCAGTTCATCCAGACACAAGGACAAAATGTGTATCTCCAATTCTGCCATCCTTTGACTAGAAGTATGTCTAGTACTAGCTCCTTGTTTACACCATCTTATAGGGTAAATTTACCTGACACCTCTAGAAAACCTACTTCAAAACCTCTAGAATTTGTCTTACAAGATATGCCTTCCAGACCACCTAGTGAACCCCCACTAGAATCTATAATTCAGGGAATTTATATCCCTAAAAATAAATACCTCATGGAGCGTATAACACTAGTAGGCCGTCGTGTGATAAGGAAAGCCCTACGACCAGTGATATGAATTTTGAGGGTTGATGGATTTTACACCAGGAAGTGAAACCCGTCGTCTTATCAGCCCATAATTCATGCAATCAAAATACCAGGAATTTAGAAAGTGGTACTTTAGTTGTGACGACCCCAACGCATATAGTATTTTTATATATTTATTTGTGTGAGTTTAATTGCTTAATTATATGTTTAAGTGTAAATATCTGTTTGTTTATGGAATACCTGTTAGAATTGCCGATTTAGAGACAGAAATTGACAAGCTTAATAGCTTTAGAACTCGAAATTGACTAGCCCAATAGGATAATTAGAATATTTATAATTTTATGTCAACTTTAATTGAAATTTGATTCGGATCAAAATAATTAGAATTTATTAGAATTAATCAAAACTATGTTGGATTAATTATCCCCAAGCAAGCTTAATTAGGCTAAGCTAATCACACCTATATATATGCCATATAAGCTTAATTGAGCTTAAAATATATACTTACCTGAGATTTTAGAAAGAGAGAGAGGGAGAAGAGAATTGCAAAGGAATTGAAAGAGATTTGAAGATTTGAGCTAGAATACACTTGAATTCAAGCCTTAGGCATGATCTTCAATCGGAATTCTTGAAAATAATTTATGTGTAGACACCCCATTTTTGACCGTCCTCAAGACTTGGACGTCACCGTTTGAACACTCGGTGATCATCCATGTGTGTGTTCGTTTGGAGTTCCCGGAGTTCTCGGCTCATGGCCGTGCCTCGGGACCTCGAACTTCGACCGTTGTGTTTGGTTTTGCACCAAACACTTGTGTTTTGCTTTGAGGCAGGGAATGCCTTCGAGGCATCCCCACACACCACCCATTTGGGGCTAGAGGCCACCTGGTTGTAGTTGTCACTGGCACTTTATTGTGCGGTCGGCACTTTTTGTGCCGGTCGGGACCGCTTTTGGGCGAAATGACCATTTTGCCTCGCCGACCACTGTGCACTTGCTGTGTGAGATATTTTCTCACAGCTGTATGCAACTTGTTTCTCCTCCATACACGTGTATGGAGGGATGAGCTTGCTTAGTGGCCAAGCTTGTAAGCTTTTGGCCTATAAGAGGGAAGGCTCTTCCTCTTGGCTGGAGGTTAGCAATTTTCAGAAGGTTAGCCATTGTTAGAGAGTTGAAAGCTCTGGTTTTTAGGGTTAAGTTAGATATACACTTTGTATCTCTCTTTTTCTCTTTGAACTCTAGGTGTTTAGTCCATACTATTGCACTAAAGCACCTAGTGTTCCACCTTTCTCTTGGAACTGAAGCTCCAACAGGTTGTTCTTGGAGTTTTTGGTGGTTTTTGAGCTCAAGGAGGCAACAACATCAACCTTTGTGAAGGTAGTCAACAAGGGTAAGAAACTTACACTTTATTCCCCATTTTTGCAACTTGTTTTTACCTAGTTTAAAAACAGTTTTTGGCCTAGTGTTAGGCACATCAAATCTCTGTTTTTAAGTCCTCTTTATTGTATATTAAGAGTGCTTTGTGGTTTGAGGAACTTTGACCACCTTTAGGCCTTGAAAAGGCCACTTTTGTGCCATTTTGGAGAGATCCGAGATTTTGGTCTTGGGATCTCTTCACCACTGAAATCTTGAGGGATTTCAGTGGTGAAGAGCATGCCTTGAAGTCTCAAGAAGGAGAGGGCCACCCCCTCTCCTTGATGTCCTTGAAAAGGACAAGTTTGGCTTCTTGTGAGAGTTCCATGTTTAGTTGTGTATTGAGCATGTTTTGGTTGTTTACCATGCTTATATTGCCATATTATAGCATGTCTTCAAGTGGGTTTTAGTACTCTTTGCGTGATTTGCATAGTTACTTTGTAATGCCTTAATATTGCCTTAACATGACTAGCTTGTTAGCCCTAGTTTTTAGCATGTTTTAGGCTTAGACTTGTGAAGTTTGTAAGCTTATTTTGTCATGCTTTAGCTCTGTCCATGATCATTTTGGTCATTCTTAGCATGCATTTTGTAGCTCCTTTGTATTTGGCTTGTTGGCCTTAAAAGCATGAATGTGTGGTATGCTATTCTAGCTTTGTATTTGATGGTTGGGACCATCTTCCATGCTATTTCAGTCCCCATACATGCTTATTTGATTGCCTAGCATGCATCTTTAATGCTTTGGTTACATGTGTACATCCCTTTGAAAGTGCATGTGTGCATGCCCTTGATTTTGAGCCTTTTAGATGCTATCTAGGTGTGCCCCTAGCCTTGTTTAGGTCTGCAGACGTGACTGTTTGAGCCCCCTTGGCCTTGTGAGGCTTGGTGGGTTTGGCCTTGGTTTAAGCCTTCATGGCTTGTTTCAAGTACTTGGGCCATTTATTGTGTATTTGGCTTGCTTTGTTGCATGACTTGGCACCATGTTTAGTATGATTTTGAGCCTAAGTTGCATGCTAGTAGTCCACGTTTAGCTCATTTCAAGTGTGCTTGAATGTTGTTTGTTATGCCTAAGTATTGGTGTCTCAATGTGTGCATGTGTACATGTGTGTTTAGACTCCATCCTTAGCATTTTGGCCACTGTTCTTGGGCCTTTTAGAGCTGTCCAATTCATGTGTAAGTCCATTCCTACTTTGCTTTGCATGCTTGTATGTCCACACAACAATATTCTTGCGTTGCATTGTCCATCTTGCACCCTAGATGACATGCTTAGGATTGCACCACATTAACATGCATACCAAGCCTCTTGAAGTGAGTTTGATGGAGGCTCGATACCCCTTTTGTGCCTATGTGTTTTGCATGCATTTGAAAGTGAAGGTGCTTTCTTGGTCCCTGGGATCATCACGCATGGAAATGCGCGACTGATGGTCGAATCGAGGCACATGCCCTCTTGAGTCCATAGCATGATGAGGATGTGCTTGGTGCATACATGCTTTGGTTTGCATTGCCTTGCCTTTGGTTTCCTCTCTTCTTTGTCGATTCAGGTGTTCTGCCGAGGATAAAGGGCCGATCGGCACTCTTTATTGCGGCATTGCCTCTTAGCACGATAATGAAATCAGAGCGGTGGCTTCCTCCTCGGCCGGTGGCTCCTGCCTCGGCCGGTGATGTTCCCCTGCTCGAGAAGCACCCTGAAGTTTTGGGAATTTTGAAGAAGGAGAGCAGAGAAACAGAGGCCACACTTGGCGGCGGTGTAGTTCGAGCGAGCCGGGCACGGCAATCGGCCCTCCTTCCGAGGCATTTATCGCTAAATAGATTAATTAGTCTATTTAATTAATTTAGTTGATTTGTAATATTTAATTAGCTAGAATAGTTAATTATTTATTAAACTTTATTATTATTTGGTCCCTCCGGCGAGGCGAATTTGTAATAAGCGTGTGTGAGTGGGTGTATGTCTTCCAACCCCACTTCTTTCTATCCCTTTTATTTACACCTTATGGTAGATTAGGGCATGTCTAAATTAGCATACTTTATGCAATGCATGTGTGCATTCATGCATTTGTTTACATGCATCGGGTTGCACATCATGCAAGCGCATCGTACTTTCAATTCCAAATTGAATACATGGTAGTTCTTGCATTTCATGTGCCATGCTTAGGATAGTCGAGCCCATTTAGATTACATCCTGTATGTGATGCATTAGCCACTTGACATGAACTAGGTCACGCATGTTTGCTAACTAGTTTCTTGTTTTGTACGAGTCTGATGTAAGTATTTACGCTTTAGCATATCGCATGCGTGTGAATGTTAACATGATAATAGGCTTACCATGCGGCTAAATGCTTACGATGTTATAAACCGCTTGAATGCTGTGGATGAAGGTTGGATTGCCCGAGTTGGAACCACTCATTGAAATCCGTATTTTAGCCTACTGCGAGTAGCAAAATCTAACACGTTTTGAGACAAAACGGATATGCAATGCTTATTCCCAAATTAGGCGATCTAGTCTATACTTTTGTGTCTTGCATCACATAGTAATTCTAGGTTAATAAGGAATAAGAACGCATAATGTTTTCAAAACGGATATCACGGTTAGTAGAGGCGGTCTTGACCGGCGAAAGTGCTCATAGTCGACCTTCCCGATCGTACCCAAGCTCGAGCCAAGACCACTTTGGTGATGACGGACGTGTGGCCTTGACCCGAGTCAGGGTTTCCTAAATTTCCCAATTAAAAATATTTAGGTGGCGACTCTGTAATCTGGCAAAGCAGTCCATGTTTGGCACTACTTTTCAAAAATCTGTTTTCTCAAACGATTTGCCGGATTTGGACTCTTTGGTTCAGATTTAGAACCGCAACAAACAAAAGGGAGTCCGAATCAGAGAGGTCCCCGAGGGGCGTACTGCTGGCGACTTCTATTTGGGGAGGTTTAGAGAGCTTGACTCGAACTCGTGATATCCTGTTTTGATTTCATTTATGTGTCTCTTTGCATTGCATGTGCATTGGTGCGCCTAGGACACCGTGTTGGCCATCTGCTATTCCTGAGCGGTTTGCCGGAGGCTTGTCTTGTCAAGGCATGTCCATAAGGCTGACCGGTTGCGGGCTCTGCCAGTATGGGAACACAAACCCCGGTTTTACCGGGGCACCCTTTTGGACCATTCGACCTAGTTGCATAGTCGGAATCCGTAGTGACCATTCCAAACTAGGACAGGTTGCTCACCCGATATTAGGTTGTTTGAAACCGCTGCGTGCGTAGTGAAACCCTAGCTCCTGACAAAAATAGGACAGGGAAACCCTACCCCAACATAGGGGTGTATTGGCTCTCATCTACTTGTTATGTGCTTTTAGAGTGTATCTCTACAGGAATGCATATACCAGTTTGCGAATCTGAGTATCCCACCGAGGGCACTAGTATCGATGATTGTTGGGAATCGATTATATCCGTGGATATCGATCTGATTTGAACGATAAACACGGGGAACGATGTCAGTGATATAGTACCGTTGTTTGGCTACACCGTGTTTGATCTGTGGGAAATTTGAAATACCGTCTGTTTTCCGTTTGATTCGAGATTGATGAGTTGATCCGCAGCGATTAGTGTCTTCTCCTTCTTGGCAGGGTGAACATGACGCAGAACTCAAGAGATTGTGGTCATAGCGACGCGTTGAGTCGAAACCATCCTGAGTGATCTTCTTTGTTGATATGCCGCACCGCCAGTCACCCATTGCACAACCTGTCTCGACTCCCAGTTCTATCGGGCTCATGAGCCCACCACATTCAAGTTAATGGGGATGATAGGTGATCTCCAAAGGTCTATGGCGAGACCTTGCTTATGGGATGTCGGCCCACCACGGTTGCACCATATGCCGGAAATTTCAAACCCCAGAGCCCTCGGGCGGATTGTGATCGAGCTCAATCGATCGGAGATGACCTCCACCCAGCAGTGATGTACCAAGACCAACCCAAACCTCTCATCGGGCGAGGCGAGAGGAAAAGATAAGATGAAAGCAGAATCGACCCCATTGAACAAGCTGCGTAGGCGATGAGGCTTTGAAAGCCGGGGGAATGAATAAGCAGCAGGTATCCGTAGTTTTGACAAAAGCTATGGAGGATGCCTTCCCCACCCGCTGAGGCGATAGATAAACGGAGAATCGGGGCACCGAATCACGCCAAAAGCTTCTTCCCTGACCTTGCATCCGGGAAGGCTCGAAATCAAAAGCACTGCCGACCCATTTGCCAGTGCATCTAGCAAGAGTGTTCAGGCTCCAAAGTACCTGCCCCGAGGGCGCAGGGCCTTCCATCCTCTTTACATGCCTTTGTCTAGGGCACTTCTGATTTTGGCCAAGAAGGGGCATCTTACACCTCTCGATCCTAGGCCACTTCCCAAACCCCTTCCAGCGGACCATGATGCCACTCAGTACTGTGCGTACCATCAACAGTCTGGCCATGCTACGGATAATTGCTTCAGCCTCCGTCATGAGGTACAGGATTTGATTGATAACAAGGTCATCCTCCCGCCTACCTCGGCCAAGTCAGTCACTACAGCGTTCTTGGATTGTGAGGACACGAATCTGAGAGGACAACGTCATGCAGTATGTAATCGAGATTCAGCCACGGGCAATATCCGGTACATTTTTTTTTTGGATATGGCGTTTGGCGCATTTTTGAGCACCGCCGATGCTAATTTTGTAAATCGACTTCGGTGTCGAGTCGTCTTTTGTGTTTTGTCTTGAGTCTGCATCTCATTGTTTTGAGTCGATCCTTTTGTAAGTGCATCTAATTGTAATGAGTCAGTCCCTCTTTTGTATAGAATACTAGGTGACTTCCGGGTTGTTGCCTCAGGCACCGTTTTGTGTTGTGAATTGCTTCTTTTTGTTTCTTGGGTCCCCCTCCGCTTTGGAGTCAGTTCACACCTGGGAATCTTGAATGAACCAGCCGCGGCTACCATGCTCCCATGTTTATTGATTGTATTGGGATAGTTGTGCCAGAAAATTGAATGGGGTGACAACACATTCCTTTGCTCTCTTGTGCCCTAAAAATTATTGCTTTGACTTAAGTTTTTCAAAACTTTTTTTAACACTTGTGGTGAAAACAAAGGAAGGAATTCCTCGGGTTTTTGCAAAATTTTGAATCGATTTGAGAAAGAGGCGTGCTAAGCCCTTAATGAATGAAATCATGCTTGTCGGCATGAGTCTTGAGAAGGACCCTAGTTTCGATCCAGTTGGTCCTACATCTTGGCGGCGATTTGTCGCTTTCTTAAAACTTTCAAAATGTTTTCTTGCGGTCTTGCGAAGACATGTGTGGAATCACTCTTGAGATTGTGACCTAGGATCGCTCTCAGCCTCGAGGCTCGACCCCTCATTTTCAAACCTTGGACCAGTATCCAGAATGTTCAAAAGACAGTTACCAATGCGACGCCTGTGTGGCCCAATTCAAAGCAGCCTATGAATTAGAGGCAAAGAAAGTCAGATCAAGAAGATCATACCTCATCAGAAGAAGCTTGCAAAGCTAGAACAGGAACACCCCTCAAACTAAGGGCAAAGGTGTCAGATGTGCCCGAAGAACCGAAGATGAGTCCTCTTGCAAATCAACAGCCACTCTCCTGGATACGGAAGGCTTCAATCTCAAAACCATTTGACATGGACTTGATAACACTTCTACCCTTTGAGAGGCTCGCTGGGCCGAAAACCCGAAAGGGCGACCCAGGCAAAAGTTAGAGCAAGAAAAAGAAAGAAGAGAAAAGAAAAAAAAAAGAGAAGAAAGATACAATACAAAATACAAAAAAGAGGAAGAAAAAGAAAAAATGAAAAGAAAGAGAAAAAGAAAAAGAAAGAAAAATGAAAAAGAATGGAAAAAGAAAAACAAACAAAGCTCGCAAGGTCGAAAACCTGCAACAGGCGCCTTGGCAAAAATTAGAGCCTGAAAATAGTGAAGGTTAAAATACCCGAGAGTACCTTAGCCGGAACTACGTAAGGCTTGATTCCCATGTTTGGGATACGTAGGCAACTTCATCATGAAGTCCAGCCCCCAACGCTTTCATAGCGTCTCAGTCCATGTCATGGTTTTGGTCACTTGCCTCCTCCTAATCCGACGTCTCGGTTACAACGGCTGGAATTGCATGATCAATTTTCTCGTGAAGCCCAACCGCCAACACCTTTCAGGTGACTGTGTCCATATATTGATTCAAGCCATCTTCGACGTCTCCGCGTCCGAGGGTCCGGTCGTCATCAATAAGGAGCGATGCCTGACATGCGCGGCATCATCAAACTAGGGGCAACTTTCCGTTGCCACCCATTGCCATCCATGTCCAAAAGTTGCCCTAAGTTACCATTCAAACTAGGGGCAACTTTCCGTTGCCATATTCCCCTTCAAGCAAGGGCAATTTTCCATTGCCTCCGATCCGAGGTTGCATGTCTCGAGGTAAGTTTCATGCTTGTTGAGCATCGTTTATTTGCAAAAATAGTTTTTGAAAAATTTTATTTGAGGTTGACTTATTTTCTCGAAAACTATTTCATTTTCAAAATTGGACCATGTTTGGACCCCAAAAGGAGAATTTTCAGTGCTCACAGCCTGATTCGCATGATTTTCAAATCAAAAATTGAATAAGTGTGTTAATCCAACTCTCATTTTGATCAAAACTGTTTTAAGGAGAAAACAAAAAATGGTCAAAATAATGAACTAGGGGCACAGTTGAGCCAGGTATCCTGTCTTTCCCCACGTCGGCATCGCTGTGAAAGGCACCCCATCTACCAAAAGAAATAGTCATGAGCTAGTCGTGGCCGGGCATGAACCCAACTTCCTATTCATCATCATTCACCTCGGGGAGGGATGCAAAATGAGAGAATAAAGAATAGAGAGGAGTAAGTTGAGAGAAAAGTGAGAGAAGGGTTTTTGTGAGAAAAACCGAGCCTGAGGGTCGAGTGATGTGAGAATCACGCAAATCAGAAAGGGTGGGAGGTGTACCCGGAGGAACTGGCTCCTCGAAATTTGAGGTCTCTTTTAAACATGCCCGTCTGTCGTGTCTTTTGACTTGTCAGTCTCATTGTTGGCTTTGAGTCTTTTCCAAGTATGTCTCGTTGCGCTAGGTCGTGTGCCTTTTGTTTCTTCGTTTGAGTCTGTCTCGTTGTGTCCTGTGGTAGGCTCGATACCCCGGTTGAAAACCCATCCTCTTCCAAAAGGCAATTGCTCGTGCTCGAGAATCTTTGTGCCGTTCTCTACATCCGTGCAAAGCAAGAAAAGGAAATGGAAGATTTGAGGCATCCGAGGGTGTTTCAAGCCGCAACCGTATCAATTTTGTGATCCGTCTTGTCGATTGGGTTATTCGTTTAAGGTTTCTTGTGGCGAGAATGAACCGAGTATTGTATCGCGAGTCGTATGTAGCCCCAATCCTCGGAGTATTGGGTTATATGTTCCGATTCAGCAATGGTTTGTATTGAAATTTGTTTCTTTGCTTAGTTGGTTGGTTATTTGATTATCACACGCAAGTGTTCAATTGTCGAATACAAATCGATATCATTTGCATTTGAGGTGTGGTATGATGCAATGCGATAAAATATGAAATGTGCGGTATCTGTGAGACATGAGATATAACACTCTTTTAGACAAAAAGTTTGATTTATATATAATCTTACCCAGCACATAGTTTTGAAATGTAAAAATATGCCTGCGGCAGTACCTAGTACTCTATCTACCAAAAAGAAAAGTACAAGAAAAGAAATAAGGAAAAGAAGCGACAAAAATCATCATCATCGTGATGAGGCCTCATGCCTAAGGGTCGATCCTCGCCCTCTTCTGGCGGAAGCACAAAAGCATCGTCGGAATTTGTCACTCGGACCGAGCTTTGAGTTATCCCGGTCTCCTCCATATCGACTCGTCCCCGCCTCCCACTCACCATCGCTTGGAACTGGAGCTCGTGAACTGCTCCCCACATGACCACGTCCCCTGCAGTGCGAGGAATATCCCGCCATCCCAGTAGAGGCGGAGGCTCACCGAGCAGTGTCACCTTTGGAGGGATCGGGAAAGGAGGTGAAAATATAAGAACAAACACATCGAAGCGTGAGCGGTTTATCAAGATAGAATCACGATGTGAGTGCGGTGTGTGAATACCGTGAGCGCTTTATCAAGTCTGAATCACGATGTCGAGTACAGTGTGCGAATGCCGCGAGAAGTTGATCAGTACAGGATGCAGTGTATGAGTACAATGTATGAAAACCGTGTGCAGTTTATCAGATTTTTGTGCGATGTAGCAGTTGTGCGAGGCAGTATGATTCGAGGCGTGGTCGATGAGAGCATACCGGCAAGCCGTGAGACGAAGCATCAAGAGTCATTGCGGCATCCCCATCAGGGAGGCATTCAGCTCCACCGACTGACGGGTATACTCGGAAGAAGCCTGCAAAAAGTATTAAATACATCAGTATTCTGTGGGATATCTGAATGAACGGAATTGACAATGCAAGACGAAATAAAGTAATACATACGGGAGGCAAGTCGGGAATCTTGGCTAACTCATGACCCGGGAGGAGGAGCAAAGGGATCTGGTAGGTCTCCCCACTCGCCCTGTATGTCAACATAGTAGGCAAGCGGGCGGCCAGTCCCTCGTCCCCTCTGCACCCCCTCCTCCGAGCTCGAGCCCACTGTGATGGCCCCGCTCCTGCTCCTCTCTGCCCGGGCCGCTGGCGCCGCGGGTCTCACTGGATCAGCTCGAGAGCCTCGGCCCAGAGGCCGCATCAAGAAGGTCCGGACGTACTCAGAATAGTCGCCCTCGCCCCTGAGGCATCTACATCCACGGCCGACCAAGGGTGTAGTCCTCCATCTCTGCGAAAACCTCTCGGTGTCCCTCATGTGCTTTCGGGAGGTGGATCGAACTATCTGCTCCGGCAATCCAGTGGTCTCGACGCAAGCGCTCACCAGTACAGGCCCGAATCCCGGGCCCTCCAGAGAATCCCAGAGCGAGGTCTCGGTGGCGCCAAACATATCTATCTCGTATCACCGTGGGAGTGGAGCCCACGGTACAGTGACTGAAATGAAATCTGATTGATTATCTCGATATAGAAATGTACGTTTGAAAGCGAAGCTTAAAGCGGTGTAAGTAAAACATACCTCGATGGGGGTGATGGTGTCGAAGAAAGCAGCGGTAGAAGCTAAAAGTGTCCCGAGGCCTCCGGACACATCGCCCGTCATAACTTGGCGAGAGAAGGGGCGACGAGAGGGTCTCGTCTCGTCTTAGCTCGATCTGGGGAAGTAGGCATACACCTGGTACCAAAAGCGACGCCAAGACGATTATCGAATAAGCGGTCTGAATAAGCAGAATAACAGAGTGTGTTGTATGCGTGTATTGAAGCGGTGTATCGATTAGGTAAGCGAAGTATGTGTGTGCCGTGTATACGATTATCTGATAAGTGTAAGCGGACAACGATGTGTGCGATTAATCTGAATCTGAAAAATGCGAAGCGAAATAAGCGAAGAAGACATACCTCCTGGGCTCGCCAAGAGTCTCGAGCAATGCCATTGCCACCCGGGAGACGGAGCTCATGTAGCCGTAAGGATGGCGAGCCGCACCACGATCCATCTTGCACAATCCGTCGGACGTCCACGGTCTGGCGAGGAGGCGAAGAGGGCAGTGTTCGCCCGGTCGGCGAATAGGGTGGTCCCTAGCAAAAACATGAGGAAGCCGCGTGCATACCTCTCAGCGACCTCTGGGTCGCCGGGCGCGTCTACGGCATGGTCCGCACTTTTCAGCGCACCTCAAACCAGGAATAGCGGACGAACCCTGGACGAACAAGCGGCGGCGCCTCGCCGAGCAAATAAACCTGAGCGGCGATCCACTCGTCCATGTCTGTGTCAAAGGGGATCGGATCACCCCCCACCCCGATGCCAGTGAGCATCGAGAAGTCGAAAGGGGTCATCGTCATGTCCCCGGTCGCCGACAGATGAAAAGAATCGGTGGTGTCCCACCACCTCTCTGCCAGAGCGGCAAGAAGAGGTCTGCAAGTAGAGAGTCTGGAAAGTCCCCTGCAGAAGGTACCGAAGCCGGCCCGATCCACAATGCGGCTAACGGCGTCGGGCAGCTCGGCGTACCAGGCGCGAGCGGTAATGTTCCCATACCCGCGGAGAGTATGGGAGTCCCCCTGTAGTCAAGAAATTACAAAGCCATATGAAAATATGCAGTTGGTATAAATCTAGTATGCGTGCAGATTGTCTTTAAAATTCAAACAGAAACCGGGTGCCGGTGTGCTTATAGTAAACTACAAACCCGTGGTGCGTCAGTGTGTTTTAGATGCTCCAGTGTAAACTTGGTGCATGTGTGCACATTTTTCAGATTCAAGCAGATATCGGGCTTCAGTGTATTGAGGTAGGCTACAGCCTGTGATGTATCAGTGTGTTTTGTGAAGGTTAGCATACAGATGCGGTGCATGTGTGCACATTTTTCAGATTCAAGCAGGTATCGTGTTTGACTTACGGTGGGTGGGCTACGGTCTGTGACATGTCAGTGCTCCTATGAGGATCGGTGTAAACAGCGTGTGTGCGTGCTTTTCAACGTTCAAATAGAAGCCAGTTCTCGGTATGTTTCAGTAAACTACAACGTGTGATGTGTCCGCGTGTTGGTGTAGTTTTGTGCAAATCTAGCATGCGTGCGAGTTTTCAGAATCAAATAAGCGCCGGGTGTCGGCGAGTTGGCAGTGCAATGTGCGCCATGTGTTTGCGTGATTCAGACTAGTGCAGTGTGTGTGCATGTGCGTCGGTCCTAAACAGATGTCAGTAGTGAGTTTGTCTACAATCAACTACAGTACAGTACATCAGAACTAAGCAGTTAAGGGGGTTCAGTTAGCTACGGCAGTTGACAGGAAATCCTACATTGCAGAAAATAAAAGACAAGAATGTTACCTTGGCGGCGCCGGAAGACAAGTGGGAGGCCGGCTCCCGCAGTAGAAGCTCTGGGTCCAAAACTCTGTCGAAGCCGCGGAAGTGGCAGAGTCCGTCAGGTGGTAGCACGTGGATGGCCAGGCGATAGGTCGCCGGATCGAATGGGCGCTCGCTCAATGGGAGGAGCTCGACCCCGGGGTCCATCTCATGGTCCGGGGGAGTCCCGACATGTGGAACGTCGTCGGCCATGGTAGTGGTAGCGGGAAAATGATCGAAAAATGAAAAAAAGGGCCGGAATACGAAAAGTCAACCGACAAAGTCAACCCCGAGAGGGTCGGAAATGGCCGGAAGGGTCGGAATGTGAAAAGACACAAGAATGAAGAGAAAATCGAGGGGAACAAGTCCCGAAAAGGCGAAAATAGCGAGAGGAACACCGAAATGGAGAAATGTTCGGTTCAAAGTTTTCGAAACGCGAAGGTATTCGCGAATCGGACGGCGAAAATAACGTAAAACGCGAGAAAATGCGAGGATCGAGGGTCGAAAATACTCTAGAGAGGGAGAGCAAAAATTTTCGGCGGCTTGAAGTGAAGAAAATAGGGCACCCTAGCCCTATTTTATAACACCCGTGGCAAATTGTCAAAACTGCCCCCGATTAGCTATTTTTGGCCGGTCGGCACTGTTTTGTGCCGGTCGGCACTATTTTGTGCCGATAGATGAGTTCATGCAGCCGGTGGCAGCCGGTGACCACCCCACCCAGGCGGTGGTGTTCCCAAGGCCCTTTTTAGGCAAATTGATGAGTTTTGGGTCTTCATAGCTCAAGAAAGTACAAGAAGATGCATCCCCGATGCTCAACCGGCCTCCGTTTTGACTTCGGACCGTCTCTACTGTGCGTGATGCTCAAATTCAAGCGAAGATTGTATCCTTTTGTATCCTTTTGTCATTTACAGAGATTCAAAAGTTACCCCATGAGCATTGTCTAACGCATCGCGCTATTTTGCGCAGTGCGCTATCTTGTGCATTACTTTTTCGTGCTATTTTGCGCATCGCGCCGTTTGGCGCGCCCTCTTTGCATTGTCTTGCATCCTTTGAGGCACGTGTACCTCATTGCACTCCATTTTCCATCTTTTGAGACACGCACGTCTCATTCGCCTCATTTGCATTGCACGCACTTGAGTACTGTGTAACAGTTGCCCCACCCGGTCTAGGAGACCTTAAATCCTCGGGAGGTGTAAGACCTTCGGTGTGTTAAGTCGCCCCTCATTGCATTTGGCATGCATCTCATCGCGTCACTTAACGCACCTTCATTTGCACTTCATTTTCCATCCTTTGAGGCACGTGTACCTCATTGCACTCCATTTTCCATCTTTTGAGACACGCACGTCTCATTCGCCCCATTTGCATCGCACGCACTTGAGTACTGTGTAACAGTTGCCCCACCCGGTCTGGCGAGACCTTAAACACGCCCGGTCTAGGAGACCTTAAATCCTCGGGAGGTGTAAGACCTCCGGTGCACTAAGGTGTGCACCTCATTGCATTTGGCATGCATTCCATCGCATTGTTTCGCGCACCTCATCGGTTGCCCCCCCTAGGTCCGGCGAGACCTTAAACCCGCTCATTTGCATTATCATGCATCTCAAAGCCGCGCGTTGGCGCGCATTTCAAAAAAAAAACATGCATTGTCATGCATACAGTTTGCATCCCGGTCTAGGAGACCTTAAATCCTCTGAAGGTGCAATTCCTTCGGTGTTTGTCGTGCCCGAACGACTTTCGGTGGTCTGGTAAAGCCACCTGTCTGTGCTCGCGGTGAGTTCCTAGAAGACTAACTGGGACGGTGAAAACTAGAGTTCGAACGGCTTATGCCTAGAACGCAAAGGTTCGGAATTTCCGAGACTAAAGTCTGGTTTAAATACCCAGGGGGATGTACCCTCGGCTTGAAATCTGTATGGTAGCCCCATAGGTTGAGGCGGCGTGTCTACGCCTCAATTCTGGATACTGAACCAACCTAGTGTATCGCCCGGTTGGTAAGATAGGGAAAATCGCAATCATAGTCATTGCATCAACATGCATTGTCATGCATCATTGTAAATATTGCATATGTCATGCATTGCATTACAAAAAAAACAACAAAAAAAAAAAAAAACAAAAAAAACAACAAAAAAAAAAAAAACATGCATATGTCATGCATCATTGTAGTATAGTGCATATGTCATGCATTTTCTGTAAATACCCATTGCATTGTAGTTGCATGCATCCATTGCATCACCTTCCATCTATGGCTTGCGCCTTTCCAAGTCGAGCTTGGTCTGGTATGTGCCCATATTTTTCGTGTCGAAGCACAGTTGTCGAGCTTTTGTGTCCGAGCCTAGAGGGTAGCGGCACCGTTGCTGTGTTAGACATGGGTTGTATGTGTACATGCCTTTCCTAGGCAAGATTTGGTTTGGCCCGCGTGCCATATCCATTGTATCTATTCCATTGATTGCATCCATTGCATCACCTTCCATCTATGGCTTGCGCCTTTCCAAGTTGAGCTTGGTCTGGTATGTGCCAATATTTTTCGTGTCGAAGCGGTTGTCGAGCTTTTGTGTCGAGCCTAGAGGGTAGCGGCACCGTTGTGTTAGACATGGGTTGTATGTGTACATGCCTTTCCTAGGCAAGATTTGGTTTGGCCCGCGTGCCATATCCATTGTATCATTTATCCATTTCCATTACATTGTAGTGTAATTGTTGCATCCGGCATTAGGATCATTGTTCTTTCATCAGCGGGTCGTCACCCCACTTATGTCAATCCACCCAATACTTGTTCTTGTGTCCGTGCGAAGTACTCATAGATCAGACATCGATCTATGGGTGACGGACTTGTTACCTCCATCAATCTATTTGACATTTGTGAGGTTTTGAACCGCTCATGATTGAATCATGATTCAATTGCCCTGCATATAGTTCGCATTTAGTTTTAATTGCACTACATTTTCATTTGCATTATCTATACATAGTTTTGTATATATTGCATACCATTCAGCATTCACATTGCATATGACATGCATGTTGCTAATCATATTGTACCTGTCAAGTTTGCTTTCTTTTCAGGCACGATATTGTATGTACGGCTCATTTACCGCCGGTGGAACCGGACGAGTCGCACAGGTATTGTATCTCTCCGAGTGAGACGTTTTGAGAATTGCATAATTCTCTTACATCCTTTCTACATTGTAGTGTAGACTATTGCATGTTAGCTTATAACTGTCGCATGTGTGCTTCATTACAGCTTTCTTTGCGTGATCATAAGTTATGCGTGGCTTCTTGCATTTTCAGTTGCATTTTGCCCCTGCCTACGGGCGCATATCTTATCGTTGGCATGTGTGCCTCTTGCATGAACTACGCTGGTTTGATTCCTTGAGGGATACGTAGGCAGCTTGTGAGTTCAACCATTTGCGCTTTGTATGTTTGTCCAAGTCTTCGGCCTTGTCAAAAATAGGTCGTCTCTGGGCTTTGACATTCACTCCCGTCATTGTTATGACTTTCGAGTTCTGTCAAAGAGGGGCAACTGTAGACACCCCATTTTTGACCGTCCTCAAGACTTGGACGTCACCGTTTGAACACTCGGTGATCATCCATGTGTGTGTTCGTTTGGAGTTCCCGGAGTTCTCGGCTCGCGCGCCGTGCCTCAGGACCTCCGAACTCGACCGTTTGTGTTTGGTTTTGCACCAAACACTTGTGTTTTGCCTTTGAGGGGCAGGGAATGCCTTCTGAGGCATCCCCACACACCACCGGCTGGGGCTAGAGGCCACCGGCTGGCTGTAGTTGTCACCGGCACTATATTGTGCCGGTCGGCACTTTTTTGTGCCGGTCGGCACTGTTTTGGGCGAAATGACCATTTTGCCCTGCCGACCACTGTGCACTTGCTGTGTGAGATATTTTCTCACAGCTGTATGCAACTTGTTTCTCCTCCATACACGTGTATGGAGGGATGAGCTTGCTTAGTGGCCAAGCTTGTAAGCTTTTGGCCTATAAGAGGAAAGGCTCTTCCTCTTGGCTGGAGGTTAGCAATTTTCAGAAGGTTAGCCATTGTTAGAGAGTTGAAAGCTCTGGTTTTTAGGGTTAAGTTAGATATACACTTTGTATCTCTCTTTTTCTCTTTGAACTCTAGGTGTTTAGTCCATACTATTGCACTAAAGCACCTAGTGTTCCACCTTTCTTGGGCTGAAGCTCCAACAGAGGTTGTTCTTGGAGTTTTGGTGGTTTTGAGCTCAAGGAGGCAACAACATCAACCTTTGTGAAGGTAGTCAACAAGGGTAAGAAACTTACACTTTATTCCCCATTTTTGCAACTTGTTTTTACCTAGTTTAAAACAGTTTTTGGCCTAGTGTTAGGCACATCAAATCTCTTTTTAAGTCCTCTTTATTGTATATTAAGAGTGCTTTGTGGTTTGAGGAACTTTGACCACCTTTAGGCCTGAAAAGGCCACTTTTGTGCCATTTGGAGAGATCCGAGATTTTGGTCTTGGGATCTCTTCACCACTGAAATCTTGAGGATTTCGGTGGTGAAGAGCATGCCTTGAAGTCTCAAGAAGGAGAGGGCCACCCCCTCTCCTTGATGTCCTTGAAAAGGACAAGTTTGGCTTCTTGTGAGAGTTCCATGTTTAGTTGTGTATTGAGCATGTTTTGGTTGTTTACCATGCTTATATTGCCATATTATAGCATGTCTTCAAGTGGGTTTTAGTACTCTTTGCGTGATTTGCATAGTTACTTTGTAATGCCTTAATATTGCCTTAACATGACTAGCTTGTTAGCCCTAGTTTTTAGCATGTTTTAGGCTTAGACTTGTGAAGTTTGTAAGCTTATTTTGTCATGCTTTAGCTCTGTCCATGATCATTTTGGTCATTCTTAGCATGCATTTTGTAGCTCCTTTGTATTTGGCTTGTTGGCCTTAAAAGCATGAATGTGTGGTATGCTATTCTAGCTTTGTATTTGATGGTTGGGACCATCTTCCATGCTATTCGATCCCCATACATGCTTATTTGATTGCCTAGCATGCATCTTTAATGCTTTGGTTACATGTGCGGTACATCCCTTTGAAAGTGCATGTGTGCATGCCCTTGATTTTGAGCGTTTTAGATGCTATCTAGGTGTGCCCCTAGCCTTGTTTAGGTCTCCACGTGACTGTTTTGAGCCCCTTGGCCTTGTGAGGCTTGGTGGGTTTGGCCTTGGTTTAAGCCTTCATGGCTTGTTTCAAGTACTTGGGCCATTTATTGTGTATTTGGCTTGCTTTGTTGCATGACTTGGCACCATGTTTAGTATGATTTTCAGAGCCTAAGTTGCATGCTAGTAGTCCACGTTTAGCTCATTTCAAGTGTGCTTGAATGTTGTTTGTTATGCCTAAGTATTGGTGTCTCAATGTGTGCATGTGTACATGTGTGTTTAGACTCCATCCTTAGCATTTTGGCCACTGTTCTTGGGCCTTTTAGAGCTGTCCAATTCATGTGTAAGTCCATTCCTACTTTGCTTTGCATGCTTGTATGTCCACACAACAATATTCTTGCGTTGCATTGTCCATCTTGCACCCTAGATGACATGCTTAGGATTGCACCACATTAACATGCATACCAAGCCTCTTGAAGTGAGTTTGATGGAGGCTCGATACCCCTTTTGTGCCTATGTGTTTTGCATGCATTTGAAAGTGAAGGTGCATTCTTGGTTCTTAGGATCATCACGCATGGAAATGCGCGATTGATGGTCCGGGAATCGAGGCACATGCCCTCTTGAGTCCATAGCATGATGAGGGATGTGCTTGGTGCATACATGCTTTGGTTTGCATTGCCTTTGGTTTCTCTCTCTTTGTCGATTCACGAGTTCTGCGGGGATAAAGGGCCGATCGGCACTCTTTATTGCCGGCCGGCTGCCTCTTGGCAGCCGATAATGAAATTCAGAGCCGGTGGCTTCCTCCCTCAGCCGGTGGCTCCCTGCCTCAGCCGGTGATGTTCCCCAGTGCTCTGAGAAGCACCCCTGAAGTTTTGGGAATTTTCAGAGAAGGAGAGCAGAGGAAACAGAGGCCACACTTGGGCGGCAGTGTAGTTCCGAGCGAGCCCCGGGCACGCGCGGCAGTCAGCCCTCCTTCCGAGGCATTTATCGCTTAAATAGATTAATTAGTCTATTTAATTAATTTAGTTGATTTGTAATATTTAATTAGCTAGAATAGTTAATTATTTATTCGGCCTGTATTATTATTTGGTCCCTCCGAGCGAGGGCGAATTTGTAATAAGCGTGTGTGAGTGGGTGTATGTCTTCCAACCCCCACTTCTTTCTATCCCTTTTATTTACCTGCTTATGGTAGATTAGGGCATGTCTAAATTAGCATACTTTATGCAATGCATGTGTGCATTCATGCATTTGTTTACATGCATCGGGTTCGGCACATCATGCAAACTGCATCGTACTTTCAATTCCAAATTGAATACGTGGTAGTTGCTGCATTTCATGTGCCATGCTTAGGATAGCCGAGCCCATTTAGATTACATCCCTGTATGTGATGCATTAGCCACTTGACATGAACTAGGTCACGCATGTTTGCTAACTAGTTCTTGTTTTGTACGAGTACGATGTAAGTATTTACGCTTTAGCATATCGCATGCGTGTGAATGTTAACATGATAATAGGCTTACCATGCGGCTAAATGCTTACGTGTTATAAACTGCTTGAATGCCTGTGGATGAAGGTTGGATTGCCTGAGTTGGAACCACTCATTGAAATCCGTATTTTAGCCTACTTGCAGTAGCAAAATCTAACACGTTTTCGAGACAAAAGCGGATATGCAATGCTTATTCCCAAATTAGGCGATCTAGTCTATACTTTTGTCTTTGTCATCACATAGTAATTCTAGGTTAATAACCGGAATAAGAACGCATAATGTTTTCAAAAACGGATATCACGGTTAGTAGAGGCCGGTCTTCGGTCCCGGCGTAAGGGCGTGCTCATAGCTGACCTTCCCCGATCCTACCCAAGCTCCCCAGCCAAGACCACTTTGGTGATGACGGACGTGTGGCCTTGACCGAAGTCAGGGTTTCCTAAATTTCCCAATTAAAAATATTTAGGTGGCGACTCTGTAATCTGGCAAAGCAGTCCATGTTTGGCACTACTTTTCAAAAATCTGTTTTCTCAAACGATTTGCCGGATTTGGACTCTCTGGTTCAGATTTAGAACCGCAACAAACAAAAGGGAGTCCGAACTGTAGTAGCGCGAGGTCCCCCGCGGGACGTGCTACATTATGTAGGAGTTGAGTTCATGGAGTTCATAGGGTTAATTTCATGTAATTGGGTAGTGAATGCAAGAATTTCCTTAGATTTATCAAACAAGTGCATAATTAAGACATGCATCCATGAATCATCATTTTAAGTTTGAATTCCATAAAATTCTCTACATGCATGAAGTTTAATTGACCATCTTTGGAAGTTTTACATGATTTTACAAACCTCGATTCATTTGATCTTCTTTTGAAAAGAGAAGAGTTCAATTCATGTCATGCATGGTTTTAGCTTTATGGTTTAATCTTGAATTTGGAATTTCGAAGCATGATTTTGAATAATTTGTTTCAAATTGACTATGTTTTCATGTTCTACAATGATTTACCTTGTTTTGTACCAATCATGCAAGGTTTGGGCCTTCAAATAGCAAGTTTGAACTTTGAACACAATTCTGGAAATTCCAGAATTCGAGTAGTTCGCTCGAGCGATGGAAGTGTCGCTCGAGCGTACATTTCAAGCTCCAAGTAGTTTTGCAGGCTATTCCACGGTGGATCGAGTGATCGATTGTGCGCTCAAGCAAACTCCTTTTTTCTTAGTACTTAGCTCGAGTGACTATCGAGTGACCGTTAAGCGTGAAAATTGAGTATCCAGTACTTTTGTAGTCTGTACAGATGACTAGAGCAACCAAGTATGTGCTCGAGTGAACCCTTTGCATAATATTGATGGACCGCTCGAGCAAACACCCAGTTTTCAACAACTTTCAAAAAGTTTCATAAGTGCATCATTGCATCCTCGTGCTTATTAGAGCATTCTTAGACACTGATTAAGACATCAATAATAAGGAATTGATGTAGAAACATACAAAAAGAGAATTGAATGGAAATTGAAATGGAACCTCAATGTGTTTCATTATGTACTTTGTATAGGTGGACGTCCGAGGCCTAGCGTTGATTTTACCCACTATGAGTAGTAACTTTATAAAGATATGTTCAAACTATATTTAGTCTCGAAATTGTTATATGATTTGTTTATTGGAATGTTGTTTTCCCTTTGATGAATAAAGTTATCTTTTGAATTGTATTCGTGACGTCCAATAGTGAGGCCCTTGCTTGGAGGAAACAATACCATGATCTGTTGTTTAATATGCCCTTGCCTGGGAAAAACAATACCATGGCCTATTGATTAATAGGCCCTTGCCTGGGGGAAACATTACCATGGCCCATTGTTTAATAGGCCTTTGCATGGGGGAAACAATACCATAGCCCATTGGCCCTTGCCCGAGGGAAACAATACCATCACCCATTGGATAATTGAAACATATTGACTATGGAACTTCGTGTTCATATTGACTATGGAACATTGATCGACCCTCGTGGTCCCATTGATCGACCTTTGTGGTCCTATTGATCTCGAAATATTTTTACTCTATTGGATGTATCATTGAAAAGACTATTGCTATTGTGCTATTATTGGATCATTGTGAATTGTATTGAAATGGGAATTGTATCGAAACATTATCAAACTTCATTCATTTAACTCCTTTATTATGTTATTACTCACTAGGCCCTAGCTCACAATTTATATGTATATGTAGGTAAGCAAACTGAGTATCAAGGATAGACAAAGCCCTAGAGTCTGCCCTGTGTCAATTGTTTTGAGAAGCTCCCTGGTTGAAGTAAGCTTGGGCTTGAGTGGATCCAAGCAAGTCAAAACCTCTATTTTGATACACTTTTGTTTTGTTCTTTTGTTTATTATTTGGGGGTTTTTTGAATTTAAAACTATGAATGTTTGGATATCTATTAAGTACGAAGCATTTACCATGGTGTATGATTGTACGTAAGTAAGAATGGTTGCTCAGTTATTATATGAGGTTTTACATGTATGCACAACTCAATGGTTCATCTTCATGTTACATATTGCTTCCACTAAGCCCCATAAATTAAATTGAGATTGATTTTTTTTTTTATTGTGGTTGTTGGTAATTTTAGGATTACTGGCCCATCATGATACTAAACCTATAGGGGCGGGTTTGGGTCATGATAGAGTGGTATTAGAGCACGAGTTACATGTCACTCACGTGACCATTGAGCTATATGGAGTCTAGAAAGACTTAAGGATGCATTCTTGTGTGTTTGAATATTGGAGTGAGTTAACTTGTGCATAATTGAATATATGAATATGTGTGTGAGAATATATTGTATTTGTTATAATACAAAGTTTCATATAGAAAATGGTGAGAATATGAGGTGATGAGCTAGAGGAATCAACATCCTCAAAGTTGGACAGGATGGAAAGAATGATGCACGACATAGCCGAGAGCCTAAGACAATAACAACAACAACAGTGACAACAACAACCGCCACATTCACCGCCAATGCTTGTGCCACCTCCAATACCGGGGTGTCAGACTGGTGATTGTACTATTGTATTAACTAAGGAATTCAAGAAGATGAAATCGCCCTTGTTTCATGGGGTGATGGAACCACTTAAACTTGAAGCCTGGGTATTCGAAATAAAAAAAATTCTATTTGAAGTGTTTCCTTGTACTGAGACTTAGAATTTCTTGTTAGCCACATTCACCTTGGAAGATGACAAGGCGTTGGTGGATGTTAGCGCATGAAGAAAACAAAGATAGCAGCTGGGCTCGATTCCTAGAAATTTTCTACAAGAAATACTTTCCTCAGTGTGTCAGAGATAGAAAAGTATTGGAATTTGAATAGTTAAAGCAAGGAAACAAGCCAGTTGCTAAGTATGAGGGCCAATTTACAGAACTGGCCCATTTTGCTCCACACATGATAGACACCGACTACAAGAAAGCAATGAAGTTTGGAGGAGGCCTACGTGATTCAATTCTAGAGAGGGTTAATGTGCTCAAATTTCCAAAAGATATAGATGTACTAGATAGGGCATTGATGTCAAAGGAAAATATAGCCAACCGTAATTAGAAGTTTGAATGGAGAGGGAAAAGATAGAATTTTAAAAAGGGAACAACGTCAACAAACAAAAGTCTGGGACTTCTAGTAACTCCAGGTCAAACCAAAGTGGCAACTCAATACCTACTTGCACCATGTGTGAAAAGAAACACTGAGGTGTTTGTTATCGTACTACATGGGCCTGCTATCAGTGTGGAAATGTTGGGCATATGGAAAACGATTGTATACAGCCATGTCAAGGTGTTAACCGAGGTGCTACTAGTTCTATCGGGTCTGTTCCAATAGCAAAAAACCAGCCGCAACACCGTCCACAACAAGAAATTATATGAGACAAGGGAGGGTTTTTGCTCTTGTACCAGGGGATACTCAGAACGCTGAGGCAGTAATGTCAGGTACAATCTCTGTTTGTGATTAACCTGCTTATGTCTTAATTGATTCAAGGTCTATACATTTGTGTGTTTCGATGGTATTTGCTAAAACTTTGAATAGACTGTAGACACCCTATTTTTGATCGACCTTAAGACTCAGACGTCACCGATTGAGCACTTGGTGATGTTGCATATTGTGCTCGTTCTGAGGTTGCGGAGTTTCGGCTGCAAGCCTTGCCTCCGGACTTCCGGACTCTTTTGTGCTTTGCTTTGGTTTGCGAAACAGGCCCTGTTTTCTTCGTTTTCTCTTCGCGAAGGGAGGGAGAGGTCTCGTAGATCATCTCTCAGTGGCCGTAGGTTACGTTTCGTGGTCGTAGGCCGTTTTTCCCGTTTGGAGCCCGGTTCCTAGTTTTTCGGAGCCGTCGATCGTGTGCCTCGGTTCGGGATTGCTTAACCACCTTTGGTTGCTCCGGTTTTTGGCACACACCTTATTTACTCCATTTTGAGGGACACTGTGGCTCGAGAGACCAACTTCGTGGTCAAACGCCACCTCCGGTGCTTAACAGTCAGTTTTCGGGGCCCTGAGCCGCGCGTTTTGGCCCCCTGAACCTTTGTTTTGCATCGGTTTGGGCTCATTTTTGGTGGAGACCTTATTTTCATTATTAGGAAGGTTGTAGAAGGGTGGGAGGCCAGCAATTGTTCCGAAGACCAGCTTTATTCCTTCATCGCTCTTCATCGCCCGTTTTCTTCACTAGAAAGCTGACTTTTTCCATTCCCGGAGCACTTTTTCTGACTTTCCACCACACCATTGTGTTGTACACACTTGGGAGGCCACCAATATGGGTTGGTCAGCCATTAACCCTTCCTGACCCTTTTGAACCCCTCTAAAAAGTTGGTTTTCCTCTCTCTTGGGTTACATTTCCTGGTTTTTCTTCACATAGTTGTGTTGTACACAAATGGGAGGCCACCTTTTTGGGGTGGCCGGCCAGCAAATTTTCTTGACCCTTTTGACCCCGGCCGGCCGGCCAGGGGAGGTGGCCGGCCGGCCACCTGAACCTTCTGAACCTGGCCGGCCAGAATCCTCTCTCCTGGTTTCTTACAGCTGTACCCTCTGTTTTGACCCTGACCCCTGCCCGGGAATCTGCCCTTTTGGGGGGAAAATTTGAATTTGATTTTTCCCCAATTTCCTCCACTCCTCTCCCTAAATAACCAGCACCCCCAGCTCCATTTTAGAGGGTTACAAAAAATTGTTTGGAGCCCTTACATACAAACCTCCATCTCTCTCTCCTTCAACCCTCCAAACCCTAAGATCCTTGTACCATTTTCACTACAACCCATAGCACCACACCTCAACACTCCATTCCAACACCATGAGGCTGATTTCCAGAGGCTAGAAGCTCATTTCCTTGGACCAAAAGCTGCTGTGTTGTTGTTCTACAAGGGTAAGCTCCTATGTTCTCCTTTTTTGCACTATTTTGCTCTATACTTTAGCCCCCTGTTGCTTGCATTTTTGGGCTCCGAGCTAAACTATAAAGTATCTTTTTTTGAGCCCCTCTTCAAATTTGTTGAAGGGCTCTTCACTTTTTGAGGTCTCCTACTGCCCCTTTCCTTTTGTCTCTCTTTTAGGGCCTAATCTTGCATGATATATTAGCCTTGCTTGTGAGCATTTTTGGGCCTCGATCCAAACTATAAAAGGCCTTATTTTCAGCTCCTCTTGAACTTTGTTGAAGGGATATTCCCTGTTTGAGGCCAGTTTCTACGTCTTGCTCTCTATCCATCTTTTGGGGCTATTTTTGCATCATATTTTAGCCTTACTTGTGAGCATATTTGAGACTTTACATAAACTATAAAGTGTCTTTTTTTGAGCCCATATTGAACTTTGTTGAAGGGATTTTCTCTGTTTGAGGTCATATACTGCCCTGTTTTCTCATTCTCTCTTTGAGGGCTGTTTTTGCATGATATATTAGCCCTGTTTGTGAGCCTTTTTGGGCCTCGACCTAAACTGAAAAAAGTCTTTTTTTGAAATTTTATTCATGTTTGATTAAGTCCTATTCTCTGTTTGGAGTCATCTTCCCCTATGCATGCTCCTTTCTTTCATGATTAGGGCTATACATGTGAGCATTTGCATTGGCCTTGTTTTGGCCTCTTAGGCATTGAAATCCAGTGGATTTTCAATGGGTTTGATACATTTTCGAGCCTCAAAATTAGAGGGGGGTGACCCCCTCTCACCTTGTTTTGTTTGAAGGTCATTTTGGCCTTCCAAAGAGGCCCTATCTTGCATACTTTGTTGATTGATTTCAGGGCCAATTTGATGAGTTTTAAGGCTACCATATTTGATTTCCAGAGTTTATTTTTCCATGCTAAGTATCTTTGATGCATGTGCTTAATAATCCCCTTGTATGCCTTCCAAAGGAGCCCCTCATTTGTGCATGTGTTGGTTGCATTTCCATGTTTATTTGGGCGTATTTCGGTATGTTTTGTTCACTGATTTTTTTTGGTTAGATGAGTTCTCACCTGCTTCATGTACATGCCATGTAACTCATATTGGCTAGTCAAAATTGCATGCTATGTTAGGCCATCTTGATAGCATCTTTTGGTCATACTTTGAACTAGAAATGTTTATGTTTTGGGACTGCCTTGGTTCTGTCTTTATGCCTCATGATCAAATAATGCATGCTTTGTATAGCTACAAGTCAATATATGTGCCTAGTTTTGTGTTTCAGGACCATTCCATGCATCGGGTGCCATTTATCCATGTTTCGGGATCATTTTGTATCATCTTTCAGTGCTGGAACTTGCATGTTTGTATGCCATATTTCATGCCTTGTTAGAGTGACATTCGTGCCTTAGGATCGGTCCTCGGTTTGCGTGCATGTGTGTACGCATCTCGAGTGTCTCATTTCATCTAATGGCTGCTAATGTGAGTGTGGCTGAGGTCCACTCATGTTGGTGTAAGTCCATCATGCATTGTGCATGCCGTCTCAATTCATAGCATTGTGTGTGCTAGGTTGTATGTTAGAGCATTGTGTATGTCTCGCTACATCGTGCATTGTGTATGCCATCTCAATTCATAGCATTGTGTGTGCTAGGTTGTATGTTAGAGTATTGTGTATGTCTCGCTACATCGTGCATAGTGTATGCCATTTCATAGCATTGTGTATGCTAGGTTGTATATTAGTTGTATTCATGCATGTCATGCATATTGCATTGTGTTTGGGATAGGAGTTAGCCCAAGCACGGGAAACGAGGGACGTTTCGTACTCCGAGTGACGGAACGTGTCTCAATTCCCAGTTGCCGACACTCCGGATTATCCATGATGGAGTTTAGGCCTTGTTGTGTTTTCATGTGCATTCATTCCATATTGAGTCATGCAAATCAACTCTTCAGCCATCATGCATCGAGATGCGTGATTGGTGGCACGAGGATCGAGGACTACACTCCTTGAAGAGTAGTCAAGCATACATATGTGAAAATACATTGCCATGCCCCTTTCCTGCTCTCTGTTGCAGCAAATCAGAAACCGGCAATCTTTTGGGGCTTCACGCAATATTCCGGGCTTAATTGTGAACAGAGGCTAATTGGGGCGTCGCAATGGATTTCCGCGCAAGTAACCCGAACCTGCATCATTCATCATCCGAAGCAGAGTTGAGTCAGTCCCTAGCTCGCATGCTAATTTACTGGTTTCCTAGATTAATTTGTTAATTAATTAGGATTTTGTATTTATTCGGATTCTAATTATTCATTTGGGACTGTATATTATTCGGACCCTCCGAGCGAGGGCAATGTTGTAATAAGTGTGCCTGCGTGTGATGTATGTCTTCCAACCCCACGTCTTTCTCCCTTTTATTTACTAGCTTATGATGGTTAGATTAGGGCATGTTTCAATTAGCATACAGTATGATAGCATGTTTGCATTCATTCATCTGTCTTGCATGCACCGGGCTCGGCGCATCATAACTCACTGCATTGTATTTCAATTCCGAGTTGAATACTTGTTAACTGTAGCATTCTATATGCCATGTTTAGAATAGCCGAGCCTGCTATAGTTGCATCTTCGCATGTGTTGCATTAGGCATTTCTGTATAGTTAGGATCATGCATGGATTTCTAATTAGCTTCTGTTTTGGCTTGGAGTACTCGGTAAGTTTTTATGCTTTAGCATCCTTGCATGCGTGTGAGTGACTGCCATGATAGCATACTTACCATGAGGTTATATGCTTATGTGATATAACTGACTGAATGCTTGTGGGTGAAGGTTGGGTTATTTGGATTGGAACAATTCATTCATTGTGAGTTTTAAGCCCACTAGACAGTGGCAAAATCATGTTTTCTAAGCCCACCCGAGGGTGGCAAATCACGTCTTAGCCTACTTGCGGGTAGCACCATCAACCCACTTTCAAAAACAAACATGAAATGTTTTGTTCCAATTCAGGCGATCCAGTCTATACTTGTATGCTGTGCGCATCACATAGTAAATCTAGGCTAATAACCGAAATAAGAATGCATAATGCTTTCAAAACTAGATATCATGGTTAGTAGAGGCTGATCTTTGATCGGGCGAGAGGGGGTGCTCACGAAGTGACCTTCCCCAATCGTACCCAAGTTCCCGAGTCGAGACAACTTTGGTGATGACGGACACGTGGCCTTAGGCACGAGCCAGGGTTTCCTAAATTTCCCAAAATAAAATATTTAGGTGGCGACTCTGTATCTGCCAAAGCAGTCCATATTTGGCACTTCTTTCAAAAAATCTGTTTTCTCAAAACGATTTGCCGGATTTGGACTCTTTGGTTCAAATTGAGAACCGTGACAATTTGAGTTCGAACTGTAGTAAGCCCAAAATGAACAGAACGGGACATCATCCCTCTCGGGGCGTTCGGGGACGTCTACATAGACCTATGGAAAAATTGAGATATATATTGTGTGTTGCATCACTTATGGGGGGATCTATGTTATCTTCATCTGTATATGCTGCATGTGAATTATCACTTGAGAATGCTGTTTTGTATGCTGATTTAATGCCTTTAGACATGAGACAGCTTGATCTTATTTTGGGTATGGATTGGCTATCTAAATACCATGCAACCATTGATTGTGCTTTAACATGAGTGATATTCTGACCTCCTGAACATGATGAATTTTATTTTGAGGAAAATGGCGTAGTTCCACCACCATATCTTATATCAGCTATGAAAGCTAAAAAGTTGATTAGTAAGGGTGGTCAAGGGTATTTATGTAGTGTAACGACTGAAGAAACCATGGGAATTACCCTAGACAGTATACCACTAATGAGGGACTTTCCTGATGTATTTCTGAATGAGTTACCCAGATAATTAGTCGATAGAGAGATTGAACTTACAATTGATGTAATACTGGGTACACAACCAATATCTAAAAATCCCTACCACATGTCTATTATAGAATTGAAAGAATTGAAAATTTAGTTGTGGAAATTGCTTGACAAAGGGTTTATTTGCCTAAGTACATCACCGTGGGGTGCACCAGTCCTTTTTGTAAAGAAAGAAGACGGTACTCTCCGTCTATGTATCAACTATCGGGAACTCAATAAAGTAACCGTGAAGAACAAATGTCCATTACCTTATATTGACGACTTATTTGATCAGTTGGAGGGGGCTCAGATATTTTCAAAAATTGACTTGAGATTGGGATATCATCAGTTGAAGGTAAGGGCTGAAGATATTGAAAAGACTGTCTTTCAGAACCAGGTATGGACATTATGAGTTTTTAGTCATGCCTTTTAGAATCACAAATGCACCCGCAATATTCATGGATTTGATGAATAGAATTTTTAAACCCGCCTTAGATGAATTCATTATTGTGTTTATTGATGACATTTTGATCTATTTGAAAAGTAGAAATGACCATGAACAACACTTGCGAATGACACTTCAGACACTTAGAGAAAAATAGTTGTATGGGAAATTCAAAATGTGTGAATTCTGGTTAGATAAGATTGCATTTTTGGGACATGTCATTGATAAAAATGGTATTAATATTGACCCTCAGAAGATAAAAGCAATTATTAATTGATTTACCCCAACTAACGTGATCGAAGTGCGCAGTTTTATGGGATTGGCAGGTTATTATCGTAGATTTGTTAAAGACTTCTCAAAAATTGTTGTACTGTTGACCCAATTGACTTGAAAAGGGGAACCATTTGATGGACAGAACAGATGGAACTAGCTTTTCAAGAACTGAAAAGAAGATTGACCACAACTCCAATCCTTACTATACCCTTAGGTACCAAAGCATTTGTAATTTATAGTAATGCATCTTATAAGGGTTCGTGTTGTGTTTTAATGCAAAATGGTGCGGTGATTGCATATGCCTTTCGATAGTTGAGACCACATGAGAAGAATTACCCAACACATGACTTAGAGCTTGCCGTAGTTGTGTTTACATTGAAAATATAGCAACATTACTTGTATGGGGCTAAATGTGAAGGGTACAAAGATCATAGAAGCCTGAAGTACTTTTTCATGCACAAGGAATTAAACATGCGATAGAGGTGATGGTTCGAATTGATCAAACACTATGATCTACAAATTCATTATCACCTGGGCAAAGCCAATACCACGGTAGATGCATTTAGCAGAAAGAATATGGGACGTTTAGCCTGTTTGCTGGCAGATTAGAAAGAGCTTCTACAAGAATTTGAAAAGCTTGAAATATAAGTGGTGCCTTCTGAACAATATGGTTTCATAGTCACAATGTCTACACAACCGGCAATTATTGAAGAGATCAAACAAAAACAAATGAATGATGAGTTTCTGAAGAAGATCTAAGATGAGTTTAAAGCTAAACCTAAACTGGGATTCACAATTGAAAACTCAGTATTGAAATTTCAGGGGAGATTTTGTGTTCCCAATGACACAAAACTAAAAAGAAGAATCCTAGAAGAAGCTCACAAGTCAATGTTTGCTATGCATCTGGGAAATAGCAAAATGTATTAAGATTTGAACTTAGTGTATTGGTGGTGGCCCAATATGAAAAGAGAGATTACCAAATTGAACTTTGAATGCCTGCAACGTTAACAAGTAAAAGTGAAGCATCAGAAACCGGCGAGCTTATTTCAGTCCCTTACAAATAACCATGGACTTCATCGTCGGTCTACCTCGAACATCTAGAGGTATGAATGCTATTTGGGTTATAGTTGATAGATTGACAAAGTCTGCTCATTTTCTAACTGTGAAAACCTCATATAATGCCTATAGACTTGCCACCATTTACATTGATGAGATTATTCTATTACATGGGGTTCTAGTGCCTATTGTATTAGATAGGGATCCTAAATTTGTTTCTAGATTTTAGTATAGTCTACAAAATGCAATGGAAATAGAGTTAAGGTTTAGAACAAGTTTTCATCTACAAACTGATGAATAAACAGAGAGAACATATTTGCCATTAGCTGAATTTGCTTATAATAACCACTAGAACAAAACTGAGTTTTTACGGCTCTACATTAACGACATACAGTAAATGCAAGCCGTGGTTTCTTACTTTTACGACTTGTTTTTTTTTGCATGTCGTAAATAATTTCCCAACCATGACGTGTCTATTGCGTAGGCCATAAATGCTAATAATGATGATTTTTTTGTGGCTTGCAATATTAGCCGTAAATAATAAAACTTTCTATGACATGCATATGACATGCCGTTAATACATCAACTATACACGACACGCGTACACTGGTCATTAAAAATACTAAACATTTCATGGAGCACAAAAAGTCAGCCGTTAAAAATATTTTACTTTTTACGACGCATAAAAAGTCAGCCATTAAAAAGTACACTTTCCACGACGCACATATGCTAGTTGTTAAAAATATTTTACTTTTCACGACACACAATTTCTGCCGTGAATAGTATGACCAAAATAAAAATAGGCGCCAAAATAAAAATTTGAGCACCAAACACCAAAAAAAAAAAAAAAAAAAAAAAAAAAAATTAAAAAAAAAAAGAAAGAAAAAACCCCAAATCAAAAACCCTAACCTCCTACTCATCATCATCAACCTATCAAACCTCCACAGACTCCTCCACACTCGATCCAATCTTCCACATCATATACGGTCCAAACCATACATGGTCACATTTCCTCTCTCTCTCTCTCTCTCTCTCTCTCTCTCTCTCTCTTCCATCTGCCTCTAATACCATTGCCACTGTGACTGTCGCGCCGCTGCCACCATCACCTCTGTTACCGCCCTCTCTCTCTCTCTCTCTCTCTCTTCTCGGCCCGTTGCTTCAGGACATTGATTTGCTTTCGCCATCACTTCCATCTTCACCATCTTCGCGCCATTTTTGGACGACGATGATATGAGATATGAAGGCTTCAAATCTGCTGGATATATGGTAGATCTGAGATGTGAGGGCTCTTCCTCCGCTGCTACAACCATCGAGATGAACGATGGAGGCCAAATCTATTTGAAGGCTTTAAATCTGCTGGATTTATGGTAAATCTGTTTGATCGATCTCATTTTGTGCTTTGATTTGCTTTTTTTTTTTTTTTTGTAGATTGATATTAACCATTGAAGATGTTTGAGAGAGCACCTAAGAAGAGAGAAAACACAAAGTACTATGAAATTCTTGGGGTTTTGAAGAACGCTTCACAAGATGATCTGAAGAAGGCCTATCGTAAAGCGGCCATCAAAAACCATCCTGATAAGGGTGGTGATCCTGAAAAGGTACTCAATTTCTGTTTAGATTTCTCAAAGATATGCTCCTTGGATCTATATATATGTATATGTTTCTAGATCTATATCTGTGTATTTGAGTTGGTCAACAATTTATTAAATTGTAATGGGTGTTTGATTATATAATTTAGGTTTTTTAAATTGTAAAATTTCCTAAACTTTAGGACTATACAGAAGAAATTGGTAGTTTACAAGAATATGATAATAGTTTAGGGGATGAGTGAATTAAACCTTTACTTTTTCTTCTTTCTAACCTGAAATTGCATTGGCAAGTATGTTTCATTGGAATTTGTGTATTTGTGGGTTGAACAAAGAAAACTTAAATTATTTGTGTGCTGTGAATTTGTTATGAATATTTCAGCAATACCCAATTCCCCATTCTCATTGTAGACTTTGAAACTAGTACAAATTAGTATAGAATGACTCTTTATCTTTCTTGTATAGAAATTGGTTTGTAAATTTTTAGTAGCCTGCTGTAGGCCACCCGAACTCTCTCCGCGCGCCCCCCTTTCGGAGAGGGCGCGAATTGGGTTCTAGCTACTATAGTTCGGACTCCTGTCACGGTTCTGAATCTAATCTCACAAAGTGCAATGTAAGACTGATAAATCACCAAAGAGTCCAAATCCGGCAAATCATTTTTGGAAAATCGATTTTTGATCAAGAAGTGCCAAACATGGACTGCTTTGCTAGATTTCAGAGTCGCCACCTAAATATTTTGTTTTGGGAAATTTAGGAAACCCTGACTCGTGCCAAAGGCCACGTGTCCGTCATCATCAAAGTTGCCTCGGCTCGGGAACTTGGATACGAGAGGGGAAGGTCTTGAAATGAGCACCCCCACTCGCCCGATCAAAGGATTGGCCTCTACTAACATGATATGTTGTTTTTGAAAACACATGTGTTCTTATTCTGGTTATTAATCTAGAATTACTATGTGATGCGCACAACATACAAGTACAGACCAAATCGCTGAAGTTGGAACAAAACATCTCATGTTTGTTTTTCGAAAATGGTTTGAAGTTGCTACTCGCAAGTAGGCTAAAACGCAGATTTGCCACCCTCAAGTGGGCTTAAAACATGATGATTTGCCACTTCAAGTGGGCTTAGAACGCACATTTGATGAATTGTTCCAATTCAAGTAATGAAGCCTTCATCCACAAGCATTCATGCAGTTAAACACATAAGCACATAGCCTCATAGCAAGCATGCTATCATGGCAGTCACTTACACATATGCAAGGATGCTAAAGCATAAACACTCACAGTGTACTTCGAGCCAAAACAAAAGCTAGTTAGTAATCATGAATGATCCTAGCTAGGGTTGAAACATGCTCTAAACTAACCATCGAAAGCTGATAAGTAAAAGGGAGAAAGAAATGGGGTTAGAAGACATGCATCACACACACGCACACTTATTACAACATTTGCCCTCTCGACGGAGGGTCCGAATAATAAGCTAACTAGCTACGCTAATTAAACTAATTATTACAAACCAAAACTAATTAACTATTCCTAGCTAACTAATTATTACAAAACAAATGAATTTGAATAACTAGCTAATCTAAGCTAATTAAAGCACAAAATGAATTAATTAATTAAATGCATTAACTAATTAATTACAACACCTTCAAAACTAAGATAACAACTTATTCTAAGTTAACAAAAGCGCTGAAATGGCCTCGGGATGAGGGATGCATGCATGCTCGATTGCCTTGCTCGGAAATCCATTGCTATGCCTAGAATTGCGTCTGTTTGCATTTGATTTGATCTCTGAAAAGTTGCACAAACTTCCAGATTGCTTCTGCTCCAACACGGGGACCTCCTGGTGCACTGCCGACCGAAAAAGGGGGCTGTAGACCAAAAAAACTGGTTGTAGACCAGAAAAAGTGATTGGTCGACCACCCCTACTGGTCGGCCGACCAGAAAATTTTCCAAACTCCAGTTTTGTTGCAACAGAGAACAACAAGGGGCATAGCAGTGTATTTGCAAGATATGTGTGCACAACCACCCTCCCTATCATTTCTCAAGCTCAAGGGAGTGCTGTACTCGACTCTCGGGCCACCAACCGAACTTCGCAATGCACGATGGCCGAGAAGCCAAGTTTGCACAAGTCAATGTTAATGAATGCACAAATAACACATAAGAGCCTCCACCTCTATCATGAATGATCAAGAGGGTCGGCGACTAAGAAATGTTACACGTTTCATCACTTTGAGTATGAAATGTGTGACATTCCTCGTGTTTGGATTAATGTCCAATCCAAACACAATGCAACGCATACAACATGCCTATCTAACAATGCTAATGTGGCATGCACAAGGTCTATCATGTAAGCAATGCATGCAAGACATGTTCGGAGGCCAAGAACATCAAAGCTAGTAAAGAGCATCTCACAAGAGGCATGCAATACCAAGTTTAAATGGCTAAACCAACTATGGACAGACCTAAACCATGCCAAAACAGTGGCCTAAATGCACTAATATGATAGCATGAAAGACAAGAAAATGATGTTCATGCATTAATCCATGAACAAAGCATAGAAGCACAACTCTCAAACATAATGAAGAAGTGACAAATGTGAGAGTATAGCTACACTATATGCACTAAAATCATGTGTGAAATGATGCCAAATCATCCAAACAACACAAGCATAGCATCCTAAGGACTTTGAATCATTAGGCTAGTCAAAGCTATTGCACTACAACCATGCATAACAAATCCCATATGACCCAAACTACTCAAATCAAGGCTGAAAGCATGCTAAAACATAGGCTCAAAAGGCAAGCAAAGTGCACTCATTCATTGGCTCACAAACAAGGCATAAGTCATAACCCTGAAGAGCAATGAAAAAGTGATAAACATGGGAGTATAGCAAAGACATAAGCTCTGAAATTACATTCCAAATGATGCCATATCATGCACATATCACAAATATGGCATGCTAGGAGGCTCAAAGCTCAAGACTAGCTAAGGTACTTGCACCATAGCCATATCAAGCAAGCCCCAAAGGGCTAAGATGACTCAAAACAGTCCCAAGGCAGTTCAAAACAATGCCAAAACATACATGGAGTAGAGCTAACACATGCTAGAATGGAAGGCATAAAGCATGATGCATGCAAGGCCAATGAGTGGGACTACACATACCAAAACCAAGTATGAGATGATTTCACCAACAAAAATCAAACTTGTAACATGGTAAAATAACACCAAAAACATGCTGAGATGGTAGCCCAAAAGCTTAGGCAAGCATGCATACATATTGGCTCATAAGTGAAGCATAAGGCTCAACCCTAAAAAAGCAATGAAAGAATGAAACATGTGAGAGTATGTCTACACTACATGCACTAAAATCATGTGAGAGATGAGGCCAAAGCATGCAAACAACTCAATTAAAGCATGCTAGAGACTTTGAAACTCAAAGCTAGTGAGCAAGATTGCATTATGGCTATACAAAGCAAGGCATGCATGACCAAAATCACTTAAACCATAGCTTAAGAATGGAAAAACATGAGTAAAAGCTTGCTGGAGTGGAGCCAAAAATATGTTAAAATAGTGGTCCAAAGCATGATGCATGTTGAGGCTATAGGGAGGATTGCACTACAAGGGTATGAAGCATGCAAGAGGCAATCAAGCTAACCCAAAACAAAGTTATATCATGTTAGAATAAGGGCTAACACATGCTAAGATAGAGCCAAAATATGCTAGAAAGACATGCTACTTTGCAAGGCTACAAGTAGGATTACACTACAAGTACAAGAAGCATGCAAGAGGTGACCAAGACAGCCAAAAACAGAGTCATGGTAGGTCTAAAAAGTCACAAAAAAGTGCTCAAACAAAGCCTCAAGAAGATAGAAATACATGCTCTTTTGATTGGCCATCAACACAAGCAAACAAGAGAAGAGGAGATGGGACAACCCCCACCCATTTGGGACCTCAAAACCACATTTCCACCACTAAAATTCCCTAGGAATTCAGTGGTAGGAAGGCCAGAAGGAGATAGTTTCAAAGGCTTTAAAAGGTGGTACAAAGAAAAGCAAATAAGGCACAAAGAGTGAGAGACACCCCTAACTTAAACAAGGCCTTAAACAACCTTTTTAAGCACTTCAAAACAAAGGTTTTTGCAGTTGAAAGTTAAACCAAAAGTAGCATGCAAAGATGGCTAAGTAAGCAACTACAACAAAGCTTTAAAGAGGATAAAGACTCACCCTTGAAGAACCACAGCAAAACAACAACTTTTGAGGCAAAAACCAAGCTTTTGAGCTTCAAACAAACCTCCAAGTACCTCAGTTCAAGAGTGAAGGTGTTTCACTAGGTGTTTAGTGCAAAAGTGTGAACAAAACTCACTTTAAGGCATAAAATAGAACAAATAGAGAGAGAGAGAGAGAGAGAGAGAGAGAGAGAGAGAGAGAAATAAAGGGAGATAGAGATATGTTTAGCCCTAAAAAAGTTCTGAACCTTGAACAAGAGGGAGGAGGCTCCCTTATATAGAATTTCATGCCTCAAGCTTGTTAGACAAGCTAGAGGCTTGGTGCAATCCCTCCATACACTTGTATGGAGGATGCCTTCTATGCCCAACAGCTGGCACAGCTGGTAAGGAAAATATCTGCAGAAAATGCAGGAAGGCCGCCGACCAGTTACAGTGGTCGACCAACCACTCCCCCTAGTCGACCGACCACAAAAAGTGGTCTATAGGGAATAAAACTGGTCGGCAAAGGAGGAAGAGGGTCTATAGAGAGAGTAGAAGGTGGTGGCAGGATGCCGACCACCTTAGGTGGTCCACAGACCACCCACCCTAGCTGGCCGACCACCAAAAGTGGCTGGCAGGGAAGAAAAATGGTCTACAGGGGGAGGAGGGGGGGGAGGGAACTGGTCTACACCCCTATTCCACCCTCTAGGCAAAGGGTAACAAGGTTTGGTTCAAAAGGAAACCAAAAGGAAGAAAGACAATAGTCCGTAAGGCAAAGCACTCAGCCGAAAGCCCCGAAAACTAGTCTACCGGTACAAAAAGTGGCCTACAGGCCTCTGTCTCTCTCTAGGCAAAGGCATCAAGGCATGGTCCAAAAACCAGACCAAGAGGAGGAAGTTAAGAGGTCCCAAGACAAGACGCTCGGCCAAAGGCTCCGGAAACTCAAAACGCGCACAAACATGCACAATCATCGAGCGCTCAATCAATGACGTCTGAGTCTTAAGGTCGGTCAAAAATGGGGTGTCTACACTTGCATAATTTGTTGTGCTTTTTTTCTTATTTCTGAAGTTATTGATGATTTTTCATGAGTAGACTCAAGGTTAGCTAAGTAGTTTGGAAATTCTTGTACTGAATAGTTCCCCAAGCTCAAATTGAAATTTTTTTGGTGATTGAATTTTCTAAGATAATAATCATGTTGCGTTTGCAAGTATTCAGTGCATTCATATTGTGGAACTTCAATTGTGTTTTTTTGGTGATTTCATTCATATTATGATTTTTGATTGATAATATAATATGGGTTTCTCACAATTTGGAGTAATTGTTCTTTACCTGGTCATATATTAATGTTACATATTCAAAAAAATTATCTAAAAATTGCATTGGTGGACCAAAATGGGATGTTTATGAGAACATTACTGTAGCTTGTTATAACCTAGGATCATTTCATCTAGGACCATTCTACCTTCCACTAAGGTTTTAAAGAACATTACTGTAGCTTGTAACCTAGGATCATTTCTAGTTGCAACCAATATGATATATGAAATAACATAATAAAAAGAAAATGGTGCAGCTGCTAGAATGGTAAGTCCTGATTAAAACATACACCATACAATTTGACAAAGACACACTCTAACTACTTGGGGAAGCCCTGGTAATAATGCATGGTCTTTAATTTTTATCTTCCTGATAGATTCTTACCTGATGTAATTTTCCTAAATCTATTGCAATTTTGTAACATAAGACACAAGAAGTAAGGTAAAAAATAATGTTAATTTTTGCTTAAAACAATGTACTCAAGAAGCTATGGCCATTTTATATTGTGTTAACAATTTCATTGACCCTGTAAAGTTCTACTATATTAGTCTCCACTTTTATTACTAAACTCAACACATTATAGTTATCTTATATATATATATATATTAATATCATTTTGTTTACTACTGCTAACTATAGATATGAGGGTTTTCAATAAAGAGGTAACAAATTTTCTTTTCCCTTTAGCTACAAAAGAGAACGGATAACTAAATATTAAGTGCTATGAATATATACCCCAAACAGCTGATTTATGTTATCTGTTGTCTTTGCAGACGTCTCGATAAAAAACATCCCATTCTTTTTAGCATAGTCAATGTTACGTCTCGATAAATTAATGTGGTGTTTATGACACTTCAAAGAAAAACAAAATCACAGAAAAGTCACTATATTTTGTATTAATGCCCTTCATTACTGTGATCTTCCCTATATATTTTGTATTAATGCCCTTCATTACTATGGAATATCAAGTGCATGAACCATCCACTTGGTGAAATATCAGATAAGAACAATTTGTGTTGAATAAGAATTGGATCAATATATCCATCCAACCTGATATGCCATAGTAGTACCCCAAAAAAATTACAAAAATACAAAAACAATAAAGTGCTTATTGATAATCTTAATGGTTAATCAAGTTGATAGAATATACCCAACTAAAGGACTTATAATAATAGAAGACGAATGACAATTTTGTCAAATCTTATCTCCTCAATGTAATTCACTAAAATTAGCAAGGAATCAAGTTCAACTACAAGATTTTCACCTCTTTTTTTTTCTTCTTTGTATTATTAATATGCATCTCTGTAAATGAAATAGGGATTGCTTTAAATGATGGTGATTGATATGTTGAGAAATTAAAACAAAATACTAATTAATACGAAAAATACCATGGAAGAATTATTATTATCATAAGCTAGCTGTTGAGATAATAATGCACATAATGTGGATGGAAAATGCATCTGAATAGAAATAGATACACTTGTCCAATAAGTGAAAAATTTAAAATATTATTAACTAGCTACAAGGAACAATTGCCCTTCATTTATAGTAGCTACTCATATACCAGAGCCGGTATCTCATATGAATGTAATCTCTTGGTGATTGCTATACTACTACACATTTGTTAAATTTGTTTCACTTGGAATCTTCTTGAAATGAATGGGATTTCACCTTTCTATTTCTTTTCATTTTTCAGTCATTCATTTATGCAATTAGCAATACCATGAGTTTTACTTGCATTGTATAACTGTTGTGATTATATCGATTAGTTCATACATAAAGTTCTACAGTTAAAAATCCAATATGTAGAAAAATTTACAAATGTAATGTTATTTGTTGATATGGAGTTATCTTTCTTTTTCTTTTTGGTTGAATTTTGATGGGCTACACACAATAGGGGATTGCCCTCTCCTTGACCATGACCCTCCCCACCCCAATTATCATGTTTAAAAAAAAATTAATTTTTTGTCCCCTTATCACAGGTTTATTAATGATGTGACTGTGTAGTTATTAAGGCTGTAGAATGTGCTGAACTACTGGAGCTTGGTTCAAGAATGACTAGATTTGCACCTTTTCAAGCTCTCCACGTGATTAATAGTGACCTTCTTTCAGATTCTATGGCTCACCAATCTTTTCAAAAACTGATATAGATCCTTTCGGCAATCAAATGTCAAAGTGTGCAGGTACAAGCTTGGTGGGTTCTTTAATTTTTTTTTTTCTCTTGTTTGGGGAACCTTTCTTGAAATGGCATTGCAAAATAGCCATTATTGTTCTGGTTATTGTTTATATAGTAATCCTACTTTTTTTGAAATGATATAATCTAGCTACTATTTTAGCATTGGGAATTCATGTTTTTAGAAAATAGGCTGGACTTGGCATCTCATACTATGCAACTTTTAAGAGAATAAAGCCAAAGACATGCTTTATATCCAAAATATTTAGGGCAAACTGCATTGCCATATGTTGGTGTATATGAGACTTCTCTTTGCTATTTTCTGTTGCTTCTAGTGCATAATTTTTTCTGTTTTTTTATCATATCATGAAATCTTAATCTAGAGCCAATGCATAGAATAGGCTCAGTTTAGATGCTAGGGAGATTTTTGGGGCTAGACCTCTCATGAATATGATGGGATCAATTTAATTCCATAGATGCATGTATTGTGGTTATTACAACTCATTTTGTTGGTTCTCCTACAAAATTAATTAAATTTTAAAATTTTAATTTTTTTTTATTTAAAAAAGTGAAGAATTTCAATGGAGTCAAAATGTTAAATTATTCTTGTAAGGGGCAGAAAGGGTTGAATGGCCACTATTGTCAATATTTATGAAAAGCTTCATAATTCTATTATCAGATGTATATAACTTTCAGAGCAATCCAAAACCAACCTTGCCTTTTTCTATACATCCTAAAAGGAAAAGGTTGTGTCTTGTGTACATCTGATGGTGGACCTAATTTTTTTTATTGTAGTTCGTTGTTGATCTGGGTGTGTGTGCCAATTCAACAATAGATTCTGATTATTTACATGCTTATGGCTTGGTGTTCGAAGTTCAGGCCTTCAACGTTTGAGATGTTTAGAGTTGTTTGAACTGAAGTTGGAAGCAATGGCCTCTGTCATCTTGCTAGGTAGACTTTGCCTTATACTTATAGGATGTTGAACAATTTAAATACATTAATATTTTGACAGGCTGGAAATTGAATCTCTATTCAGCTACTTTGACAATGGATATCATTTGCTTCTTTTGCATGAGATTTGTTCTTATTTCTAAATTTCATAAGACACCTTTTGCTGCTTTTCCTAGATATGCACGCTTATGATGTTTTATGACTGGAATTATATTATATGTATGCATGAGTGTATCATGTTGATCCCTTAAGCCAGTTAAGGTTCTGGGTGGAGATGAGTAACTGGGTAGGCATGGCAATAATGAATGTGCGAGTGTTGGAATGGACTAAATTGTTAGTTCAATAATTTCATATAATGCTTTTAAATGATCACGGGAAAAGTATTGTGTGATTACTTGAAGAAAATATTTTTTCATTTCGGAAAAACTCAGGATAATTGCCTATTCAAACGGGCCTTGCTATGGGATATGGAGAGGATAAACAGAAATTTATTTATTTCTTTATAGCTATCTGTTTGAAAAGTAAGGCCTATTTGAATAGGCAGTTACCTTGAAATGTGGTTAATTGGTGTTAACTAGGCATCGACAGAACTCAAGAGAATTTGGATCTCTTTGAAATGTGGTGTTAGAGGACACACTGTACTAGTAGTCATAGCTCATGATTGAAGATCTCCTTTCAAGGAGACCCAAAATCTCTTGAGAGAGTGGCATCTTGTTTAGGTCTTTTATGATTGGGGTTGCATGTAGCAACTTATTATCCCCTCCTATCTGTATACATGCATAAATGACTTTCTCACATTGGCTTGTTTGTCAGGTGCTGACATGTTTACATGCTAGACACACTAAATGTATAACTTGCCAAAGTTATTCAATTTTCTTCACCTATTTTTTGGGATGAAATGAAGTGTTTACATAACATATTGCTTTGTGAATTGAAATTTAACTTAACTCCATCTATTCATGAGCCCAATCAAAGATAAAAGTAAAAACCAATTAAGAAGAGGACTATTTTCATCTCTTTTGGTCAGACATGTGAGTTGGACACACAATTGGTTATAGGCACCCATGCTTTTGTTTCAAGTGTGAATATTCTTCATTGTCATAATTCTAGTTAAGTATGATATATTGTTTTAATTTGTGTAATCATATCTTCTACTGGTCTCTTTCTCAGGTTTGACTAGTCTGGTGAGTATAAATCTGTCATTCACTGTTACAGAATTATGAGGAGGGCTTTTAGGGGGGGCAAGGGTAGGTAGGATTAGAGTCCTTATTTCATTGAAGGTTGCTTTTATGCAAAGGAAAAAGCACAAGGTCATCACATCAGTATATAGAAAGGTACCTTTTCCATGCTTATAGATATCAATACCCTCTAGTGAAAAATTAGAGAAAAAGAAAACGATTAGCTTAGGGATTATTCCTATAGTTCATTATCTTATGTATTTGCTACTAAGTACTCAAGTAGAATTACGTCACATTGTCCCAAAAAGTGCCTAAAGCTACTAAAACTTACCTAAATTTCTTCTATAATGGATTGAAAGTTTCTTTTTAAACTTGTAAATAATATAGACTCTAATTTGACTTGGACTCTTTATTTTGGAACTTACAATGGTAATGGATAAAACCTATACAAACCTAAACCTCTTACATAGAGATCCTTTAACATAATTATGCAAGTCCCCAAGTAGGTGCTGCATTGAAGTAGATTAATTCCATTTCCTTCTCTTTTTAAATTTGATTTTTCTCTTGAGCTTCTTATGGCCTGGATTTAGTAGCAAACTATTGAGATCTTGAATTTTTGCTAATTTTTCATTAAGACATTGCTTTTATGGGGCAATTGAATTATCTTATTAATTTTCGAAATGTTTTGTTGATGTTTTAAAATTTCTTGATCATTTCTTAGTACCTCAAGAAATATTTTTTCCCTTGAGTCGTTGATTTTTGTACTTATGTGAAGTTTCCTTCGTCATGTAGACAAGAAATGCAACAACGTTAGTTGCTCCAACTATTGCCGTGAGTTTAGGTGCCTTAACACATACAATGGGCACTCTCGTCCCTATGATAGGAGCAAGTAGATTTGCTACTACTACAACTGCAACTGCAACTGCTATAGAAACTGTTGTCGATAGTTTTAAATAATCTCTTAATAGTTGTCGATATGTTTAGAAAGTTAGATATGCATAGTTTTGGATGGTTTAAATTTTTTGTACAGTTTAGAACTTAAGGATATAGTTTTCGAATGTTTGGAATGTATAAACAATTGTTAAATGTTTATAATTTATGGATATAGTTTCTTTTTGATGTTTCAAACAATATTTTGTTGGTTGATTGATGTTTTGTTATGCTTGTTTGTAATATTTGTTAGATTGCACAAAATTGGTCAAATAGAACTTGATGAATTTAAAAAAAAAATAAAAAAATTGCTTATTCTACAACAAGCATAATAAGTCGTTATATTACATATTTTACGGAGCACAATTAGCGTCATTATTTGTCTCACCAATGAACGACGAGCAAAAGTAGTCGCAAAAAAAGTAACAATGACGCACACAATCTGTCGTTAAATAGTTTTTAATGACATACTATAGCATGTCGTAGAAAAAGTAACAACGATGTACAAAATCTGCCGTTAAATAGTTTTTAACGGCGTACAAAGCATGTTGTTGAAAGAGAATGACTTTCCATGACTGGCCCATAATATGACGCGCGCTGCACGTCGTGGAAGGGTTTTTACGATGTGCATTGCGCGCTGTAAAAACCTTTTTTTGTTGTAGTGAGCAGTTTCCACGCTAGCATCAAAGGACTGAAAAGACTCCAGTTTGTACGACATATGAGGCACTGTACGATACAAAGTGCAGATCTCCAGTTTGTTGGACTGAGGTTGGTGATAGGGCTATATACAGGACAAGACTTGTGCAGCAAAGGACTGAAAAGATAAAGAACATTCAATAACAACTCAAAACTGCACAAAGCCGACAGAAGAGTTACGCGGATCAACGGAGAAGAGATTTAAAGTATGAAGTGGGAGATCATGTATTTATCAAATTAACACCAATGGAAGGGCAAACAAGATACGGTAGAAAAGGGAAACTAACTCCTCGTTTCATTGGACCATTCTAGATCCTTGAAAGATTGGGTTCTATTGCTTACCGAATTCCCTTACCATTGGGAATGGAATAGATACACAACATATTTCATGTGTCTATGCTTCGAGACTATCTTAGAGGTCCATTCCATGTAACTGATTATCATCGAATTTCTCTAGATGAAGATATGATCTACGATGAATGATTGGTGCAGATTATTAACCGACCGGTGAAACGGTTGAGAAATAGATCGATTCTGATGGTCAAGGTAGAATGGAAAGAACATTATGGGAAAGAAGCCACTTGGGAAAATGAAGATGAGATATGGAAACGATATCCATATTAGTTTCTGTACAAAGGTAACTTAAGTTTGGAGGACCAAACTTTGTAGCGGGGAGAGACTGTGACGACCCCAACGCATACAATATTTTTATATATTTATTTGTGCGAGTTTAATTGCTTAATTATATGCTTAAGTGTGAATATATGTTTGTTTATGGAATACCTGTTAGAATTGTCGATTTAGAGACAAAAATTGACAGGCTTAACGACTTCAGAAATAGAAATTGACTAGCCCAATAGGCTAATAGGAATATTTAGAATTTTCTGTCAACTTTAATTGAAATTTGATTTGGATCAAAATAATTAGAATTTATTAGAATTAATCAAAACTATGTTGGATTAATTATCCCTAAATAAGCTTAATTAGGCTAAGCTAATCACACCAATATATGTATGTCATATAAGCTTAATTGAGCACAAAATATATACTTAGCTGAGATTTTAGAGAGAGAGAGAGAGAGAGAGAGAGAGAGAGAGAGAGGAGAATCGACACTAGAGAGAGACGGATAAGAGAATTGTAAAGGAATTGAAGGAGTTTTGAAGATTTGAGCTAGAATACACTTGAATTCAAGCCTTAGGTATCATCTTCAACCGGAATTCTTGAAAATAATTTGAGTAGGAGTTGAGTTCATAGGGTTAATTTCATGTAATTGGGTAGTGAATGTAAGAATTTCTTTAGATTTGTCAAATAAGAGCATAATTGAGACATGCATGCATGAATCATCATTTTAAGTTTGAATTCCATGAAATTCTCTACATGCATGAAGTTTAATTGACCATCTTTGGAAGTTTTACATGATTTTACACACCTCAATTTATTTGATCAATATTTTGAAAAGGGAAGAGTTCAATCGTGTAATGCGTGGTTTTAACTTCATGGTTTAATCTTGAATTTGGAAATTTGGAGCATGATTTTAAGTAATTAGTTTCAAATTGACTATGTTTTCATGTTCTACAATGATTTACCATGTTTTTGTACCAACCATGCAAGGTTTGGGCCTTTGAATGGCAAGTTTGAACTTCAAACACAATTCTAGAAATTCCAAAATTCGAGCAGTTTGCTCAAGCGATGTAAGTGTCGCTCGAGTGTACGTTTCAAGCTCCTAGTAGCAGACTATTGCACAGTGGCTCGACCGACCGATTGTGCGCTTTGGTGAACTCCCTTTTTCTTAGTACTTGGCATGAGCGACTATCGAGCGTGAAAATCAAGCATCCGTCATTTTTGTAGTCTTTACAAACAAATCGAGCAACTAATTGTGTGCTCAAGTGAACCCTTTGCATATTGCTGGACCGCTCGAGTGACAAAGTGTGAGCTTGAGCAAACACCTTGTTTTTAGCAACTTTCAAAAAGCTTTCATAAGTGCATCATCGTATCCTCATGCTTATTAGAGCATTCTTAGACATTGAAAATTGATGTAGAAACATACAAGAAGAGAATTGAATGGAGATTAAACGTTAAATCGAAATGCAACCTCAATGTATTTTTGTTATGTATTTTATATAAATGGACATTCGAGGTCTAGCACCGATTTTACCCATGTTGAGTAGTAACTTTATAAAGATATGTTCAAACTATATTTACTTTCGAAATTGTTATATGATTGGTTTATTGGACTGTTGTTTTCCTTTGATGAATGAAGTTCTCTTTTGGATTGTATTCGTTGCAACCAATAATGAGGCCCTTGCCTGGGGGAACCAATACCATGGCCCATTGTTTAATAGGCCCATGCCTGGGGAAAACAATACCATGGCCCATTAGATAATTGAAACATAGAGATCTCTAATGTTAGACCTTCTTGGTCATATTGACTATAGAACATTAATCGACCCACGTGGTCCCATTGATCGACCTTTGATATTGAAATATTGTTACTCTATTGGATGTATCATTTGTAAAGACTATTGCTGTTGTGCTATTATTGGATCATTGTGAATTGCATTGAAATGGGAATTGTATTGAAAACATTATCAAACTTCATTCATTTAACACCTTTATTCTATTATTACTCACTGGCCCCCAGCTCACTATTTATATGTATATGTAGGTGAGCAAACTGAGCATTAGTGATAAAAAAACCCCAGAGTCTTCCCTGTGTCAACCATTTTGAGAAGCTCCCTGGTTAGAGTAAGCTTGGGCTTGAATGAAGCCAAGCAAGTCAAAACCCCTACTTTTATTTTGTTCTTATGTTTGTTATTTGGGGTTTGTTTGAATTTAAAACTATAAATGTTTGGATATATATTTAGTGTACAGGATTTACCATGGTGTATGATTGTACGTAAGTAAGAATTGTTGCTCATTTATTATATGAGGTTTAACATGTATGCATAGCTCAATGGTTCATTTTTATGTTACATATTGCTTCCGCTAAGCCCCGTAAATTAAATTGAGATTGATTTTGTTTATTAAGACTGTAGGTAATCTAAGGATTACTGGTCGGTCATTATGCTAAACCTACACTCTGTCACGGCCCCAACCCTCCCTAGAGATTAGAGTGGTGACTGGCCAGTAATCATAGATTACCTACGGCCTCAAAGACAAAATTTCAAAAATATTTAATTAGTATCGGGGCCTAAAGCAGAAGCAAAACAAAAATAAGATGTTCCATTGAGTTGTGCATACATGACCAGCTGTAATGATTAAAACATTCTTAATACACTTTTAACATATGCAAATACGAATACATATCTTACACATATCTCACACACACTTAAGATTTAATCAAAATTTAACGCTTAGACAAAACAAAACTGAAGCCTCAACACGGAGGCACTGCTTGGGTGGTTTGACAAAGGCTGACTCCGATGCTAATCCTCCAACTGCTCACCTACATATATATAAGGGGTAAGGGTGACCTAAAGCCCAGTGAGTAATACCAAAATAAAGAGGTTAATGAATGAAGTCCAACATATTATGAAAACATGTTTTACAAACCCAAAACAAATCATATTTTACATCCATGTCAAAACATTTGCCATACCAAAGTCCATCATCTCATAAAGCATATCTTCAAATTTCCAAAACAATTCATATATCTAATCATATCAATATTTGCGATAACAATAACCGATTGAGTCATATACGTGGTACATCCAATAGAGTAACAATATAACAATGTGTTGAAGCAAATAAGACCACACTAGGGTCAATCCAATTGGACCATAACAGGTCAGTCAATAATCCATAATTCAATGTGGACCATTAAGGTCTAACATCAGAGATCTCTGTGTTTCAATGTATATATGTTATGTGTTTGTGTAGGTCACGCACTACTGTTGGTCTAATTAGTAGAGGTCAATCTTTGATTGGGTGAGGGGGGTGCTCAATTCTATCATTCCCCTCTCATACCTAAGTTCCCGAGCCATGACACTTTGGTTAAGATGGACAAGTAGCCTTTGGCGCAAGTCATGGGATTCCTAAATTTTTCAAAAATATTTAGGTAACGACTTTGAAATTTGGCAATACAGTCCATTTGTGGCCTTTTTTTATTGTAAATCGATTTTTCAAAGATTTTCCGAATTTGGACTCTCATTTGTGTTTTTTTTTTTGTTTCATATTGCACTTGTGAAACCAAACTTAGAACCACATGAGTCCAAACTATAGGGCTTTCATATTTGATGAGACTAAACCCCTCCAAGGGGAACGAAAAGTAAGCTACAGTTTCTGGAGACTCTACTAGGGAAATTAGAGAACTTGACTTGGACTTCATGATGTGATATTTTATTGACAGATATATGTTCTTTGCATTACATTTGCCCCGAGGAATTTCTTTCTATTCGGCGCTCGGCGGCCGACCGCCAATTTTTTTCGGCTCCCGATTGGCAATTTTGATTTTTTTCCCGCTCGGAGGGATTTGATCTTCCTCGAACTTTTGGGGAGTTGGGAATCGGCTTTCGGTTTTGTTGATGCTCCGAGTGGGAGCAGCGCGCTGGCGGGCGGCGCGGCAAAAAGTTAAGCGAAGTTGTTGACATCTTTGCTTTTTTTGATTTTCTTCTGTATATATAATTTGATGTTATTCTTAGTTTATTTGAATTATTCTTGAGATATATTTGAAATTATAGATTATGTGGACCAAAAAATTGACTTTTTAATTTAATTTTTAAGAACCACTTGACTTCTTTTTTTTTGTTTTTTTTTTTTTTTTATTTTGATTTTGTTTATTTTCTTTTTGAAGTTTTTTTTTTTGGTTTTACTTTGTTGATTTGAGACCATGAGAATGAGTATTTAATGAACCAGTTAGAGTTACAAAGAATGGACCTAAAGGGGAAGGGGTCTGAGCGAGAAATTTTGTCCGCTCCGAGCTTGTCGGAAGACACAGCGCGATTTGGGGAATTTTTTTGCTTTTTTTTTTTTATTCTTTTTTCTTCTTTTCTTTCCTTTCCCCTTATTTTTTTTCTTTTTTTTCTCCTCCTCTCCTTCCCCCATTTTTGATCTGTTTCAGATCTTCTACCTTGAAGAAGACAAAAAGAATTTGAATTCCAACAAAGAGATTGAAAATTTCAGAAGACAAGAAGATGACTTTCAAAGTTGATTTCTCTTGAGCTAGGAGATCTGAGATCTATTGATTGATGGATTTATGGATTATTGATTGTTTATATTTAGATTTGATGGTGTATGTATGTATTTATTTATATATTTATGGTATATTATTGTATGTATATATATATATATATTTTGGTTTATATTGTTTTTTAAGTTGTGATTTTTTGAGATAGATTTAGATTATTGGTGATGGATTATGAAGATTAAGAAAGAAAGATTGAAGAAAAAGATGGAGAAAAATTTTTTCTTTTTTTTGATTTTTGTTTGTTGGTTGATTTTGATTGGATGTGAAAAAGTGATAATAAATTAATAGATGAAAATTGAGTAAGAAATGAAGAAATTAAAGAATTATTTGATATTAGATTAAATTTAATTATTGAAAAATATAAAATTAATTATAATTGAAATTATAAATTAACCTTTATAAAAAAATTATAAAAATAAAGAAAATAATATATGAAATATTAAAATGGATATGAAAATGATGGATGGTGGAGAAAAAATGAAATGAGATTCAAATTTTTGAAATTCATTGAAATAATTTGATTTGAATTAAATTAAATAAAGAAAAGAAAAAAAAAAAAAAAAAATAAAAATATATAAATAAAATTTTGTATATAATGATATATTATGATTTATGTTTATGTGTAGGGCCATCGGAGAGAAATCGTAGTGTATAGTACGCTATATGTACATTTTATTTGTATTATGATTTATTTTTATTTAATTTTTTGATTATGGATTATTTCATTAACATTAATGTAAAATTAAAATGAATGATTTTAACTAAGTTAATTTAAATAATGATGATGAAGCTACTATGGTATATTTATATATTATATATTATATATATATATATTGGTATTATTTATTAATCTATCATCATCTTTATTAATACTATTTCTATTATATAGAGCACATAATTTGTCCGCGATAAACAAGTGAAATGTGAAAATGTAGTGACTACTAACAAGTGAAGTACTTGTTTTATGCTGTAATTTATATGTTTAAATTAATTAATGTTTTGCTAATAATGTATAACGTTATTGTATGTTGTATAAATGTATGTGATGGATTTGATGATATTAATTGGGATGATTCGGTTATACATTATATTTATTTGATTTGATTCGTTAATTGATATTTAGATAATATTATTGGTTTGTTTTCAAATTATCTTCTACTTCAAAACTTATTATCACTTTTCTTCTTCTGTTAGGGCTTTGCTTTATTTTATGCTATTTTATTATACGCTTTACGCTTTTCGTTGTCGTATTCGCACAGCGATCTATGAGATCTGATAGAAGATTAGGCTCAGAATAGGGCATAAGGATTGGAGCTGATTATGGTTATTATTAAAATATGAACATTGAAAATGAATCCTCTGTACATACATACTAAGCTGCGTTTGACTCATGATCACTCATGATATGATAAAAATAAATAAACATATATAATTATATTATATTATTATATGTTTGGTGGAACATTAGACATATGTCTGATTATTCCTTTTGACTTTCTCACTTTTTTTTATTTTTTTTTTATGTAGGTGTAGGCTCTCACTCAAGAGTCAATCTTAACCGATTCCGCCCGATTGCTTTTGCAAGCCTTGTGTGTCTAGTTAGGGTGTTAGTCAAGTCAAGTTTGAGTTTTGTTAAGTTTTAAAGTTGTATTTAGTCTGCACTCAAATGTCTCAGGTGGATGATATGTATGTACACATCTATCTTGAGATACACACATATATAATTATATTATATCTTATGTTTCTCGCTTCACGGTAGCATATATAGTAGTGATAGCTAATGGATGTTTTTTTATTATATTATATATTATTGAATGCTCGCTGCCCCCCCCGATATGATATATAATGTTGTTTGTGTCTGTTTGCGAATGGGTCATGCCCAAACTTTTAGGGGCGGGTTTGGGGCGTGACATTTGCATTGGTGCTCTAAGTCATTGTGTTTTTCATCTACTATTCCTTGACGGCTTGCCAGAGGCTTGCCTAAAAAGCTGGCTAGAAGGCTGGCCGGTCGTGGGCTCTGCCATGTTGGAAACACAACCCTTGGATCTAGATTATCGCTGTACCTCTTGATCCTTCTTTCACTTCTCGGTGTTAGTTGTGAGAGGTATACTAGGTAATCTTACAGAGGTATCGCTTTTGACCAATCGGCCTACCTGCATATAGTAAAGCCATAGCGATTGTTCCAACATAGGGCAGGATGCTCACCCACATGTAGGATTTTGTGAAACTACTTGCTTGAAGTAGTGAAACCCTAGATCATGTCAAATTTAGGGCAGGGTAACCCTCCCCTCATAGGGGTGTTTTGGCTCTCTTTACCTGGTATGTGTTTTACAGTGAAACTGTAAAGGAATGTTCATATCAGTGGCACAATTGATATCAGTTTGTAGGGCGTAATTCTGGGAGTCTGATCTTATAGCTTTGATCATATTTGTTATGATGAAATCTTAGCTGAGGTGCTGTTAGATTTCTGATTTTGTTTGCTTTTCTTTATTTCTTTTGCTAGGTAGTCTAAAACTATAGCTTTTGAAAGTTTTAATATCCCCCAAGTACTCTGGACCCGTGTTGGAAGACTTTGTAAGGTCAGAGATCATGTTCGCGGACAGTTAGTCTCTGCCTCATTGTCACCAGTCACAAGGCGAAAATGGGTCAGGCAAAGCTCACTAGTTCAATTCTTTCAACAATCAGCCCTTAACTCACCTATATGCTGTTCACCTCACATACAATCACCTACTCCAAGAATGGCTCAGTACCCACTGTCAGATTTGGAGGACTTGCTAATTCGTTCATAGTAGTCGGTCGACTCACTCCAGTACGACATGGCTTGGCAAGTTGAGGTCACAAACAAGTTACAACAACAACAACAATAGTAGCCAACTACGGCTTTTGCTTGGCACGCACCTAATGTGACTATCCCTATACCCGATACTGCTGGCAATGCCATTACAACTCAGGATCCACAAACCGAGGGAGTTTCGATTTTTCCCATCCAAGCAAACCCACTCCCAGCACAGACACCTAGCGCCCCAGTTTACCAGACTGAGGCACCTTTCGAATTTGAGGTTGACCCAACTATGCTCGAAGTAAACAAGCTGGAAAAACTATTCAAAAAGGCACAAGGGGTTAACTACATTCCAGATATAGAGGATGGGTACACCGAATCTGCAGTTACTTTGCTGGAGCGGTTCAAAATGCCGCATATTGACCACTTTGATGGTGATAGGGACCTGATGGTACATCTACGTCTGTTTTCGGATATCCTATGACCAATTGGGTCAACCAAACAGTAGAAGTTGTCACTCTTCAGCCAAACCATGTCGGGTATAGCTGCTATCTGGTATGCTAAGTTGGACGACTCTGTGAAGTAGAACTGTGAGGAATTGGCCAAGTCTTTCATTGCTCAATACTCTTACAACACACAGATCGAGGTCACAACTTGTGATCTTGAAGTAATGCGTCAGGAACCGAATGAGGGTTTCTTAGAGTTCATGACCAGATGGAGGGCTAAAGCATCAATGATGACCACTCGGCCCTCTCAGAATGACTAAATCTTGATGGTTGTCCGAAATCTTCATGGCAAGCTGGTGCAAAAAATGATTGTCCTCCTCTTATTCACATTCAAGGAAATTCATAAAATGGGGGTTTAGATCGAAGACGCAATGAAGTAGGGGATCATCATTGATGACAAAGAGTCGGCCAAGAGGCCTTTTGTCATGACCCAATCTCGCCCCTAAAAGTTTGGATCATGATCAACCAGTAACCTCTTGATTACCTACGACCTCAGATAGATTACAGAGAATTTATAATAATGGGGCCTAAGTGAAAGAAAATAAAATAACAGATCGTCCATTGAGCAGTGCTTATATGCTAGGCTTTTAAACATCATGTCATATACAGAAAGTTCACATACATGGTTCATACATACAAGTACGAGTCATGCAGGTATATACAAGGAGTTAGCAACCCAAAAATTACATGTTAACAAGGTGTCCCAACGAAAGTCACCAAAGACTTAACAACATTTTCCATCACAGAAAATCTCAAAAGACAAAAAGCTCCGTTTTGCAGGCTTCTCAAGCAGGTCCACCAAAAGGACTCCTAAAGCTGACCTAGGGTTGACCTTCGGTTGAACACCTACATAAATATATATAAATACAGAGTGAGCGAAGCTTAGTGAATAATAGTAAAGTAAATTAAATGAAGGCATGTGATGTAAACCCAATATTTGTCCAAAGTGCAATATTTAGAGTAACCACCATAGTCACATTAAGCATAATGTTATTCACAATCACATTTTGAGAACGACCTCAGGCCCATTTATTGCGGAACGGCCTCGAGCCCACATGTAACAAAACGGCCTTGCGCCCAATCATATGTTAACAGAACGGCCCTGGGCCCACATATGTCAGAATGGCCTCGGGCCCAATCACATGATATTAGTTGCTCAGAATGAACTTAGGTCTAAACACATCTTATCATAGAGTAGATGGAACATCAACATGTCTCCATCTCTCACATAGAACAGATCGGCCTTAGGCCCAACATAATGTGGAATGGCCTCAGGCCCAACATAGTAACAGCTAGTCTAAACATTATATGGTAGATAGAACATCGATATGTCTCCATCTCCCTCGGCCTTAGGGCCATTAGTCATAAACAATCCATATTAGACATAACGGCCTTGGGCCTATCGCTTATAATAGAAACAGAATGACCTAAGGTCCACATTCCATTCGTTCATTAACATTCGTCAAGCATCCTTTACCATTCGTAATGAGGCATTCCATAACATTCATAACGCATTTATATCACAATCCAATGTCATATATATATATATATCATTCAATCGTTCCAAATTAGAAATTAGCCACAACGTTCATTTCAAAATAAAATAGAGAATTAAATAAGAACATATCTTTACAATATTATTACTCACTGTAATTTGGTCATGCAATGGTCCCTTCCGGCGAGTGACCTACACATTCAACTCATAGAAATTTGATAAGCAATCTATTCTTTTCTTAGCTTACTCTCTTTAATCATTTTTCTGTTTCGTTCAATTTCTAGCCAACTTTAAGCATTTCGGTGGGATTAAATACACTCATTAACAGAGTCAAAGGGTTGCAAAGCTGAACAAAATGCAGTAATCTTTCTCCCTGTTTCCTCCACGTGCTGAAGATCTCCACCACACGTGTGGAAAAGGTGCCGCATGTGCGGCTCGCACGTGCTTTTATTTCAGAATGTTCGACTTGCTTCCCCTGTTTTCTGCACATGCGGCTGTGAATCCCGTACGTGCGGTCCTGGCTCTGTTTGAGCAGTCCAAAAATTTATCAAGTTCAAGCTTCTCCAATGCATTTTTAAGGTCTAATTCAAGCAATTTCACTTCAAATACATAAGATATGAGCGTAATAAATATAAAACTCAAGCTTAATTAGATCAAAACTTCTTTTAAATTCCAATTAGAAACCCTAGCTTCCATAATTTCTTTATTTTCTTCATCTTTTCATGGTATATATATATATATATATATTTGTATATGCTTACATGAGTTCAAAGCATGCCAAGACCCAATATTACAAGTCAAGTTCCCACAATCAAAATCAAATCAAATTGAAAATGAAGAAATCAACTCCTAAATCAAACAAATGTGTGGGATTTATGGAAGTTTCATACTATTTGTTGAAGCAAGATCATAATTCATAAACCCTAACTCCCATGACTGTGAAAGCTTCATCTTAAGACTTGATTTTAACCAATTGAAGAAAGATTTCTAGTATTCTAGTTTATTTCCACTTACCTTGAGCTATATCCCTTGAATCCCCTTTCAATTTCTTCAATCTCCAAACTCTTGGTTGAATTCTTCTTTCTCTCTCTCTTTTCTCTTCTTTTCTTCTCTTAGTCTCCTCCAGGAGATATTTTTGAGCTTAAGTCTAAGTGTTAACTCTATGGCTCATGTATATATCTATTATTTAGCTTATTTGAGTCTAAGGCAAGCTTAGTTAAGAGTTTAACCTAAATAAATCCAATTAATTCATTACGAATCAAATTTTTACAAATCTTCATATTATGTCCTAAAAATCATGCTAATTATGACTATAAAGTCAATTTCAGTTTGTTGTGCCTCTAAGGCCTCCAATTTCTAGTCCAAAGGCTGTAATTTCAACAGATTTTCAAATAACCTACAGATACAAGTTTATAAACATGGAATTTCATATCAAGCACATGAGCACACCTATAATCACACATATAATGAGGGAATTAATGCATCGAAGAGAGTCGGGTTGTTACACCTTTTGTTTGCAGTTCCAATGCTGCTGGGGGTAGCACAACTACGAGGCCGTTAGAGGTGAGCGTTGTCACCACAACCAAAACTGCTGACCCCTTTGCCAACATGGACCCACAAACTTCCAACCCTACTTGACCTCCATATAGGAATTTCAACTAGCTCTACATGACTCTATCTCGAGCCATGCAGGTGCTAATCAAAAAGGGGCATCTGAAACCCCTAGTACCTCGACCACTTCCAGACCCTCTTCCATCCAAGCACCATCCCACCAAATATTGTGCTTTCCATCGACAACAAGTCCATGAAATGGACCGGTGCTTTCGCCTGTGTCATGAGATTTAAGATCTCATCGCCAACAAAGTCATAGCTCCATCCTAAAAGCCAAATATGACCACCAACCCACTCCCTGTCCACAACCAAGTCCCCCTACTTAGGAATATCCACCTTATCTATACACTACCATCCACCTTCGACCCAAACATCTATATCACCCCCTCCCACCTACCAAAGCCGATGTTGTTCATCTCTGAAGCCATAGACTTGTGCATGATGAACACATCCAACCCACAACTTGAGCCTCACAAATCCGTGGTGACAACGCCTGAAGAAGAGGAAGTTTTGACCTCGGAGGATAGTGCCAGTCTATCACTGGAAATTCTCAGAGACTTCTCTAAGGAGGAGTATGACCCGAGCCAATACATTGTACCTGTTACTCAAACCAGGCCTGAGACACCTCAGTGGACAATAATATGGTTAGGGAGAACGACCCAAGCCACGGATTGGATGATCTTGAAAATCTAGAAGAAGATTTGGACAACCTACAATTCTTCAAAGAATAGGACTAAGGCATTGTGCACATTGGTTGGTTTGATTTGAGCTTGTCGATTGACAACAAGGGCTGGCTAAGTGATAAATCGGACAAGGAAGAAGAAACAAGAGTTAACCCTGAGGAAAAGAAATTCGGGGTAGCTAAGGTAGCCGAGAAGGATGAAGAGTACGAAAAAACAAACCCAGGAATTGGGTGTTGATGAAATTGCATACGCCAAGCTGGAAGCTGTGCTGGGGCAGTTTGACCCGGAGAGGATTGAAGATAGTTAGAAAATCGTAATATTTTGTCACCCTGAGGGGAATACATGTCTTGTGGATGTGATCTAAGTTGAGCCAGACAACTACTTGTGGGCGGCTGATGGTGAGTGGTGGGAAGATAGCAATTTGCATCTTGCCTATACAAATAAAGACTAGGGATATCATATCTGAGACAGTACTTGGTACTCGGAGGAAATAGACCATCGCACCAAGAGTGGATGATATTTCAAACCTCCACATTTGGATTAGGCCAAACCCTCAGGAAAGAACAGCAAGGTTGAAAAGGAAATGGAGAAGAAACTAGAGGAGGAGCTGGTTGTGAAACAACTCAAAACGATCCGAACTGACATTTCCATTTGAGGCCTCCTTATGGCTTCGCGAGTACACCGATAGGCAGTTTTGTCAGCAATGGATAAGGCTAAGTTGTCCATTGATACTATGCCAGAGCGGCTCATTGGCCTGATCTTCCCAAGTAACACCAAGCATATGCTCACTTTCTCTGATAAACAGCTGCCACCGGAAGGATCATCTCACAACAAGGCACTATAGATATCTATCAAGTGTAAAGGAAAGTGGGTTCCAGTGGTCTTAGTGGACACCATCTCTACTATCAATGTTTGTCCTTCTCGTACTGCCTATGCGATAGCCCTGAAGTGGGCAGATTTCATCCCCACAGCCCAGGTGATCCAGGCATATGACAACACAAGCAAAGAAGTTATGGGGATGGTGAAGGTACAAGTCCAAGTGGGCCCTTCTGAGCATAAGATTGAGTTCCATGTACTTGATGTGCTTGCTATCTTTAACCTACTTCTAGGGATGCTCTGGTTGCATTATATGAAGGCTGTGTTCTCTAACCTCCATCAAATGCTAAGATACCCTCATGAGGGAGGAGTGGCAACCGTCTTTGGGAATTCATCTATTCATCCACTACTAGATGTAACTACGCCTTTGCTGGAAATCAATCACGGTGATGAGGATGTCTTTCTTTCGGGATTCACTTTGGCGAAAGCCTAAGTGTTACAGACCATCTTAGCTGAGGATGAAGGCATGTATGTTAGTGTTCTGTCCATTTACTTCATGAAGAAGTTGCGGCATATTCCAAGAATAGGGCTCAGAAGGAGAAGGAGAAGGAGAAGGAGAAAAAGTGTTGTGGTGCTAGCTAACGTGCCACATAATCAGTTGGGCTATGTGCCCACCAAAAAGGACTAGAGAAGGAAGGGAGAAAAAATGAGAGAAAGGGCCAAGGCCAAAAGAGTCGGGAAGCATTACGAGCTGGTCCACATGTCAATCTGCGAAACATTAAATGGAAGCTTTGTCAGAGAATGAGAGGATTTCCCTTTCTATAACTTTCCTGAGCCTTGGGTGGATTCTTCAATGAAAAAGCATTTCCCCGGATTTGAAATCTTTTTTGACTACCAGCTCCAAGACAGTGATGAAGAGGGGGCTAGTCGAAGCATCAATGCTGGCCAGAGCAAAGAGGACGATTTAGACAGCAATGACGCTAGAGTAGGAGTAGCATTGATCAATCTCTTGATAGATTCTGGGACCAATACGGAGAACTTGGGGGGCTACCTTTACTGTCTTTATGATTGGAGAGGAACCGGTTGTGGATTCCACCAGTTGCATTCTGGACGCGTCGAGGGCGCCACACCTCACTTGGTAATTGGAGAAGGGCTGTATTTGCAATTCTAAATCGGATGATGAGCCAAAAACTGATTCCGCCGAGTCTGTTCAGTTGGAATCAGATTCAAGTCAGTTCGAGGAGTCTGAGTTTGGCACTTCGAAGGTGGTAACCTGGGTGCCAAGGTTCTGTCTAGGTCCTCTTTTGCTTTTTATTTTGAGTCTGTTGTAACTGAGGAGCCAGAACTTCTGAATGAGAATGCTGTAGATTCCATTTACTTCTCTATGCCGTTAATTTATTGCATTGACCAAGATTTTCAAAATTTTAATTGAAATGAAGAGCAAGAAATTCCTCAAGCTTTGAAAAATTTGATTGACCAAGAGAAAGAGAAGCGTGCTAAGCCGTACATAGATGAGATCATTGCAATTGACATCATTGCAATTAATGTAGGTATTGAGAAAGATCAACGCTTAGTCCAGATCGGGTCTATGTTATCTTCGGAGGAACACGAGCATTTAATCTCTTTATTGAAAGATTTCAAAGATGTTTTCACATGGTCCTACAAAGACATACCTAGAATCGATTTGAGATTGTACAACATTGGATCTCTCTTGACCTCGCGGCCTGACCTGTCATGCAGAAACTCCGCAGAATTCGTCTGGGTTGGGCATTGAAGATTAAAGAGGAAGTCACCAAGAAGATTGATGCGGGATTCTTAATGGTGTCTGAATATCTGACTTGGTTGGCCAATATTGTTCCAGTTCCAAAGAAGGATGGTAGAATCAGAGTCTGCGTCGACTTTCGAGATCTAAATAAGGCTAGCTCAAAGGATGACTTTCCACTGCCGTACATTGATGAATTGGTAAACTTCACTGCTGCCCATGTGTTGCTATCGTTCGTGGACGGGTTTTTTGGGGTGTAACAAGATTCTGATGGCGCCTGTGGACAAAGAAAATACTACATTCACCACACCGTGGGGTAGCTACTACTACAGAGTTATGCCATTTGGGTTGAAGAATACCAGGGCTACATATTGGAGAGCTTTAACCACCATCTTGCACAACATGATCCATAAGGAAGTCAAGGTGTATGTCGATGACATGATTATAAAATCCAAAGAGCAAGAAGGCCACTACACCATGCTGGAAAAATTCTTCGAATTGGTCAAGGAGTACAGATTGAGGTTGAACTCGCAGAAACGCACTTTTGGGGAGACTACAGGGAAAATACTGGGATTTCTGATCATGTAGAGGGGAATTGAAGTAGATCCATCCAAGATCAAGGCCATCTTAGAAATGCCACAACCAAGGACTAAAAAGGAGGTGCACGACTTTCTAAGTAAAGTGTAATTTGTAAGACGGTTTATCTCAAAATTAACCTCGACTTCTGAACCACTATTTGGTTTCTTGAAAAAGGAGAAGAAGTTTCGATGGGATGATCAATGTCAGTTCACTTTCGAACAGGTCAAGCAGTACCTTCAGAATCCACTTGCAATGTCGCCGCCAGAACCGGGGAATCTGTTGATCATGTATCTATCTATGACAGATTCAACCATGGGGTGCATGCTCGATTTAGAATCAGAAGCTAAGGTGGAGAAGGCCATCTACTATTTGAGCAAGAAGATGTTGGATTACGAGACTTGCTACACTCTTTTAGAGAAAGTCTGCTTAGCTTTGATTTGGGCAACTAGGAAGTTGAGATACTACTTGTTAGCCCACTCCGTAATTCTAGTTCTGAGATTAGATCCCATCAAATATCTCTTTGAGAAATCAGCACTTACGGGTAGGCTCGCTCGTTGGTTTCTTCTTCTCTCCGAGTTTGACCTCAAGCACGTCATTCGCAAGTCCGTCAAAGGGAAATAGCGGAATTTTTGGCAGACCACCCAGTAGAAGGAGATGAAATAGTAGAGTATCTGTTCCAAGATGAGGAGATTATGCAGGTAGAAGAGCAGACAAGGACAATGTACTTTGACGGAGCAGCTAATCAATATGGTTACAATATGGTTATGAGATAGGCATGTTAATTGCTTATAGCACTCGATGATTCCCATATGGCCCTAGCCTTCAAACTCTTGTTCAAAGTTTCCAACAATGAAGTAGAATACGAGACGTATATCGCTAAATTGGAAGTTGTCCTAGAACTAGAGGCAATAAGGTTGGACGTCATCAGAGACTCGAACCTAGTTGTTTCTCAAGCCGATGGAGACTGGAAGGTCAAGGAAGAGAAAATGAAGGTTTATCATCAGACCCTGGACATTCTGATTCTGAGGTTTGAAAAACTAACCTTCACACATCTATTGAGAGAGAACAATTGGTTCGCTGATGAGCTGGCAACCCTGTCCTTCATGGTAGACATATCGCTTGGGGTTAAAATGCATCCAATCATCATTGAACAGAAGTATATGCCAGCTTATGAGATGATAGCCGTAATAGAAGAAGTTCAAGACAAAATCCCCTGGTATTATGACATTTGGAATTTTTTGGAGAATGATATGTATCCATTAGGGGCAAATGCTGAAGATAAACGGGGAATACGGTGTCTAGCCCTCCAATTCATCATTTACATAAATAAGTTGTACAAGAGAGGCCATCTGGGAATGCATAAGCTCTGCGTTGAAGAAGAGGAGTCGAAGCACCTCATGGAGGCTATCCATGGAGGAGAGTGTGGAGCACACATGAATGGTGTGATGCTGGCCAAGAAGATCCTCATGTAGGGTTATTATTGGTCAACCATGGAGAAGGATTGTAACAACTTTGTTTGGTGATGCCACAAATGTCAAATATATGCCAATTGCATGAATATCTGTAGACACCCCATTTTTGACTGACCTGAAGACTCAGACGTCATTGATTGAGCGCTTGGTGATAGTGTAGACGCGCCCCGGGAACTCTCCGATATCCGCGCCTGCGAGGGCGCAAAATCTCGTTTTGCTCTGAGCTACTATAGTTCGGACTCAATGTCACGGTTCTAAATCTAATCTTGCAAAGGGCAATGCAAGACCGATAAATTACCAAAGAGTCCAAATCCGGCAAATCGTTTTGGAAAACTGATTTTTATAAAGAAGTGCCAAACATGAACTGCTTTGCCAGATACAAAGTCGTCACCTAAATCTTTTATTTTGGGGGGAATTTAGGAAACCCTGACTCATGCCTAAGGCCACGTGTCTGTCATCACCAAAATTGGCTCGGCTCGGGAACTTGGGTACGAGAGGGGAAGGTCATGCAATGGGCACCCCCGCTCGCCCGATCAAAGATCGGCCTGTACTAAGCATGATATTTTGTTTTTGAAAACACATGTGTTCTTATTTTGGCTAATTAGATAATCTTACTACGTGATGCGCACAACATACAAGTATAGACTAGATCACCTAATGTGGAACAAAACAATGCATATTTGTTTGTGAAAATGATTTGAAGTTTGCTACTCACAAGTAGGCTAAATCGGGGATTTTGATGAATTGTTCCAATTCAAGTAATCCAACATTCACCCGTAGGCATTCAGGCAGTTATATCAAATAAGCAGTTAGCCTCATGGCAAACATACTTTCATGGCAATCAATAACACACATGCAGTATGCTAAAGCGTAAACACTCACAGTGTACTCCAAGCCAAAACAGAGAACTAGTTAGAAATCATGCATGATCCTAGTTCATGTTAAGATGGCTAATGCAACACAAGCGAAAATGCAACTTAGATAGGCTCGGCTATTCTAGAATGGCATACGAAATGCAACTTGATAACATGCTATTGAACATGTATTCAAGTAAATGCATTGAAAGTACAATGTAGTTAGTATGATGCATCGAGCCTGGTGCATGCAACACAGATGAATGGATGCACACATGCAAGCATAAGGTACGCTAATCGAAATATGCCCTAAAACTAACCATCGTAAGCGGTTAAGTAAAAGGGAGAAAGAAATGGGGGTTGGAAGACATGCATCACACACACGCACGTTGGTTACAACAGTTGGCCCTCTCGACGGAGGGACCGAATAAGAAGCTAACTAGCTAATCTAATCAAATTAAACTAGTTATTACATTACAATGAAGCTAATTAACTAATCCTAGTTAACTAACTATTACAAAACAATTAAGCAACTAAACGCATTAACTACTTAAATACTGAATCCAAAGCATAAACTAGCTAAGCAAATTAACTAAGTAAAGCGGTGCAACAAGGTCCTCAGAGGGAGAAGAGTGCATGCATGCCCAGTCGCCTCGTTCTGAAATCTGTCGCAATGCCTCAACTTGCCTCTGTTTGCAACTGTTCTCAGAAACATGCACCAAGCTTCAGATAGCTTCTAATTCATCTTGGGGACCTGTAGGAGCGTGGCCGACCAGTTGTTGGTGTGGGAGACCACCCGCTGACCACTTTTTGTTGTTGCAGGGCAGAAAAAGTGGTTGGCCAGCTAGTTTTTCTGGCTAGCCGACCAGTTGTTGTTGTATTCCTCCAATTTGCTGCAACAGAGAGCAAGAAAGGGCATGGCAATGTATTTGCAAGGTATGTGTGCACAACCACCCTCTCTATCATTTCATAAGCTCATGGGAGTGTGGTTCTCGACCCTTGGGCCACCAATCACGCATCTTGATGCATGATGGCCAGAAAACCAGCTGCGCAAATTCAAAAAAAAAAAAAAAAACACAAACACCTACACACAAAAAAACACAACTGTATCATGTGATGCCGAGGCGATCGAGCGAGAATTGATGAGGCATGTTTCATCACTTGACTCCTGACTCCTCCTCATGTCTCATATTAACACTTAATCCAAAACAACACAAACAACAAAATATGCAACAATGCACAATATATATATAACATATGCAAAAAAAAAATGCAACAACAGCACATACAAATGTGCAATATAACTACAGCACAATGCAAATGTGCAAAGATGAATAAAACGACAAGGCTAATGGTGTGCAAAATGCACAATGCTAAGAACAACATGGCCTACTCAATGCAATGTGACATGATTAACTTAACGAAGCTAATAACATGCGAACTATGCTAATGCATGCATACTCAATGCAAGACAACACAAGCATGCAACAATATGAACAACAACTAGCATACACAATGCAAATGTCAACTAGCATACACAATGCAATGAATATGGCACACACAAATGCAATGAACAATATGGCATACTCAATGTAATGTGACCTAAGCATGCAAACAACATGGCATACACAATGCTAAATGCTAAGAACAACATGGCATAACATGCTCGATGGGTTTAAACCAAAATGGACAGACCTCAGTCATGCCCAAATTAGTGGCCATAATGATGAAACCAAGGCACAAAAGACAAGGTATGCATGCACAACTCTTAAGAGTGCCTAGGAGCACAACTCTTAAGAGTGCTCAAAGAGTGACAAATGCGGAAGTGTAACAACACTATAAGTACTGAAATTAAGTAAGAAATGATGCCAAATCATTCCAACAAACACAAGTACAACATGTAAAGGTCGTCCTAAAGCATGAAAGCTAATAAAGAGGACTACAAAGGAGGCATTCAATACATGGAAAATATGCATGAACCAACCCCAAACAGAGCTTAAGTAGGTCAAAACATGCTAAGATAAAGGCTCAAAGACCTAGGCAAGATGGCATACATGCTAGGGCATAAACAAGGCGACAAATGCACAACCCTTAGAGGCACTCAAAGGGTGAATGAAGTGAGGACATGGCAATGGTACACACTATGAAATAACAAGATGAATGATGCTGAATCATCTAAGTAGCTCAAAGATAGCATGCATGAGTCATCAAAACACAAAGCTAGCAAGGCCAATTACACTATAGCTATACAAAGCATGAAACATATGGAAAAGGCAACCAAAAACTGTCCTAGAACATGTCAAAATGATACTAAAACATGTATGGAAGGAAGCCAAAACAAGCTAGCATGAAGGGCATAAGGTATGATGCATACAATGCAAATAAGGTGGATTACAGCACACCTATTAAGACCAAACATGGGACGACTTAACCAACAAAAATCAGAGTTATATCATAGCAAAATAACCCCCAAAACACATTGAAATGATAGCTCTCAAGCTTAGGGATGAAGGCATACGCAATGATTCATGTTAAGGCATAAAGGGGGAAACCCTCCAACGTATTGAATAAGTGACAAATGTGAATGCATGAACATGAAACATGGACTGAAATCACATAATAAATGATGCCAAATCATTCACATAGGCCAAGCAATGCATGCTAAGGGACTCAATACACAAAGCTAACAAGCTAGATTGAACCATGGCTATACGAAGCAAGTCATTCATGACCAAAACAACACAAATCAGAGCTAGAGCATGCTAAACCATGAACAAAAGCTTCTTAGAGTTAAGCCTAAAGCATGCTAGAATGACATGTTAAAGCATGATGCATGTTAGGCTAATTCAAGGAATTGCACTACAAGTGCATGGACCATGCAAAGGCCAACCAAACCAAACCCTAACAGAGGTATGAAATGGTAAAACAACACCAAGAACATGCTGAAATGGACTCAAATCAAGCTAGAATGACATGCTACTTCATGAAGAAAACAAGACTAGTTTGTGAGATTTACAATACAAGTATATTAGGCATGCATGGAGTGATAAAACCAAGTAAAAATAGTGGCATGCCATGCTAAAATAAACCCAAATACAAGCTAAGATATGGAAAACATAAGCTTAACAAACATGCTCACACATGAGGCATTCAAAGCAAGTATTCAAGACACAAGGAGTGGGGATGACCCTCTCCTATTTGGGACCTCAAAACCACCTTTCCACCACTGAAAATCCTCTAGATTTCAGTGGTAGAAAGGTCATGCAAAGCCCAACACAAGAGTCAAAAGGGATGGCTCAAAACAAGGCCAAACAAGGCCTAAAAGGGGGTAGACCACCCCCAACAAAAAAATGACCTGAAGCAAACTTTTTAAGCATACAAAATCAGAACTTTTTGTAGTTTAGAGTTAAGCTTAAAACAATATGAAAATAGGTCCAAAAGCTTCAGCAAAGATAGGGTTTTAAAGGGTTAGAAGCTCACCCTTGATGAACACCTTCAAAGTTGCAACTCCAACAACTTTTTCCAACCAAAACTAGTCCAAAGACTCCAAAACAAACCTCAAGAAGCCTCAGCAACAAAAGGAAGGTGTTTGAGTGTGTGTTTGTGTGTTAAAGTGTGACAAAACTACACTTTTAAGGCACAAAATGAAGAACGAGAGTAAGATAGAGACAAAAGGTGTATCTATCACTCCCTCACACAAAAAGCTAAACCTGGAGGAGGGAGGGGGAGCCTGCCTCTTATAGGAAACAAAAGCCCAAGCTTCTTGAAGAAGCTAAGGGTTCAAGGCCATCCCTCCATACGTGTATGGAGGATGGTTCTGGTGCTCTTCAGCTGTGCCAGCTGGAAGAAAATATGTCCAAAAAGGTGATAAAAAGAAGCCAACCACTTGAAGTGGTCAGCCAGCTACTTAAAGTGGTCTCCCAAGACAAAAAGTGGTTGGCCGTGGTGGGAGAAGGTTAGCAACATGAAAGAAAGCTAAAGGTGTGGTGGCCAACCACTTTTGATGGTCCAAAGACCAGGGAGACCAGTTTCCCGACTAGAAAGCTGGCTGGCAAGAAGCGAAGTGGTCTCCAAGGGGAAGAACTGTTCTCCCACCCTTGTACCACCTTCCAAACAAGGAAAACAAGGTTTGTACCAAAAACAAACCAAAAAGGATGCAAGACAAAAGTTCGGGAAGCAAGGCGCACAGCCGGGAGCCTCGAAAACTAGTCGACGAAGTGGCCCTCTAGGCCAAGGAAACAAGGTGTGGTTCAAAAACCACGCCAATCGGAGAATGTTAAGGGTCCAGAGACAAGGCGCGACCGAAGGCTCCGAAAATCGGAAACTAGTCTCCAAGCGGGAAAAGTGGTCTACGACCACAAAAGAGTGGTCTACAAGACCTCTCCCTCCCTCAGGCAAGGAGAACAAGGCTTGGTCAACAAATCGAGCCGAAGCACAAAGAGTTAAGAGGCCCGGAGGCAAGGCACTCGGCCGACAACTCCGAAACCTCGAAATGAGCACAACATGCACAATCACCAAGCGCTCAATCAATGATGTCTAAGTCTCAAGGTCAGTAAAAAATGGGGTGTCTACAGGGTCCCCTCTTTGACAGAACTCAGAAGTGAAGAAGTGACAGGAGTGAATGTCAAAGCCTAGAGACGACCCATTTTTGACATGGCCGAAGACTTAGACAAACAGGAAGGATAACAAAGAGATGTGCCCGCAGGCAGGGGCAAAATGAAATAGACATGCACAAAGCCGAACATAACTTATGATCATGAAAAGAAAGCTGTAATGAAGCAATTATGCAAAATAAATGTAACAGTTTAAGCAAGCGAATACAAATCAAACTACATTACATGCAGAAAGGATGTAAGAGAATTATACAATTCTCGCTACGTCTCACGCGGAGAACATACAATACCGTCTGGTTCGTTTGGTCGTGCCAGCTTCAAATGAACCATACATACAATATCGTCTGGTTCATCTGGTCGCGCTAGCTTCAAATGAACCGTACATACAATATCGTGCTTGCATAAGAAAGAAACTTAATAGGTACAATATAGTTAAAAACATATGTTCCATGTTACAACATGGTACAATTCCAATGTGAGATAAACGCGTGCATACACAATGCCGATGGAAACATGCATAGCAATGCAAGTGAAAAGTGCGTGACAACGCAAGCAAAGTGTGGGTGCATAACAATGCAACGGAAGTATGCATAACAATGTGAGTAAAACAAGCATAACAATGCAAGTGAAGTGTACATAACAATGCCACTAAAAGAGTGCATAACAATACAGGCAAAACGTGCGCAACAACGCAAGTGAAGAATGCATAACAATGCAGGTGAAAAGTGTGTGACAACGCAAGTAAAGTGCGGGTGCATAACAATGCAATGAAAGCACGCATAACAATGTAAGCAAAACGAGCGTGACAAAACAAGTAGTGAATGCATAACAAAGCAACAAGTGGTGTGCATAACAATGCAACGAGACGTGTATAACAAATGCAAGAGAGGAAAGTGTGCATAAGAATGCGAGAGAAGTGCAACTTCAATAGCATGCCTTGAAACAAAATGCCGGTTAAAGAAACAAAAGTCTTACATCGAACAAATTGACCGGAACCTCCGATTTACCTCTCGGAGGGGTCACAACATACTCAAAAAGGATACACCTTGCTTTTTGACGAGTGACGATGAGCCATGCATTGAAGACTTGAATTGAAATTCCTGCGGGGACAATTTTGGGCCAAAAAGTGTACTTTTCTTGCACTTTCCCGAGAGCCGAGGACTCCAATCACCACCAAAACACACAGGGAGAACAATGGAGCCCTGAAGATCATCCAGGAGGCTGGCCGACCAGTTATATTAGCGGTCGACCAGTTGTTGATCACCAAAGTGGTCGGCCGACCAGAAAAACTGGCCGGCCGACTAGTTTACAAAATCCAAGGCAGTTTTGTCTTTTCAAGGCCGGATCTTTAAATGGATAGCTCCAAATCACTTTTGCTCACACCTCCAAGGCCAAAATACATTTCTTTCCATCCCTAGACCCTTTTCTCTCTCAGATCTGGACTTTATACGCATTTTCCAATGCCCCACGCGAAGTTGTTTTGCGAAAACTTTCGATCCTCTTCGTTTTAAACCGATTAGAATTTGTTTTCAGAGCTTCTTTCTCCATTTCCACCACTTGGGGTAAGTTTCTCTCGAAGTTTAGCACCTTTTCTCGGGCGTTGGCTTTTGTTGACCTTTTCTCTTCCCGAGAGTTGACTTTTGTTGACTTTTTGCAATTTTGGCTCATTTCGCTTGTTTTTGCTCATTTTTGCAGATTTCTTCAGATGGCTGACGACATTCCATATGGCAGAGGCTCCCCGAGGGTAGAGGATGAGCCCGACGTTATGCTGTTGCCTCCGAGGATACGACCGTTCGACCTGGAGAGGTACCACCTGTGGGAGCACATCTTACCTCCTAGCACCTTCCACTATTTTACCGATTTCGCACGGCTAGCACCTGTGGACTTGCTGCTACGGGAGCCTGAGTCCCACCTATCCCATCATGCGCGAGAGGTACGTACTTGATTTTTGCATTTTCATGCTTTCGCTATGTAATATATCTGCTCGTTCTGAACACATTCTCATGCACAACACTTCTGCTCATTCTTGAACACAACTTGCACACAATATTTTGTCCATTTTGCACGCAACTCTCAACATAACACTTTACTCACTCGGCACGCGGCTCATGACACAATATTTTGTTAATTTGGCACACAGCTCATTTAGGCACACAGCTCAATTGGGCACGCAGCTCATTTTGGGCACACAACTCATTTTGGGCACACAACACTTTTGGGCACACAGCTCATTTTGGGCACACAACACTTTTGGGCACACAGCTCTTTTGGGCACACAGCTCATTTTGGGCACACAACACTTTTGGGCACACAGCTCATTTTGGGTACACAACATGTCATGATCCCAACCCGCCCCCGTGGGTTAAGGACATAACCGGCCAATAATCATAAGATTACCTACGGCCTCAAACCAAAACAAATGTATTTTAACAGAGTTAATAGGGGCCAATCGGAAGCAGTTCAAAACTTTGTCCATAGAGCTGTGCTTACATGGCACATCCAAACAACCAAACATATATATACATTAATAACTCACAACAGAAATATAGTAGCATAAGTTCTGTACAAACAGGATCATCCAAAAGCTAAGTCAACCCATGAAAACTATATACAGACATATGCAAAGTCCTCGCCAACATGACAAAAAATAACATAGCATAGCAGAAAGGCGAAGACGAGTCTCGTGCGTGAGACACTAGGGTTGACTCTCCAAAACTCGGTTGTTCCACACAAACTTCACTGGGGCTGGGTCTGGACCTCTCTTGGCTCACCTACAAACACATGAATGAGCATGAGAGATAGCCCAGTGAATAATATCAAATACAGAAGTTATACAAATGATATGTAGAACAACATGCTACAAACGGCCTTGGGCCCAATTCATATTTTTATTGAACATATATACACAATTTAGGTCAAGTGACTGCGGTTCCGCACAAACTGGCCTTTGGCCCATTTAAACTTTTCCTCTGTATAAAAATGGCCTTCGGCCCATTCAGATGACAAACTGGCCTTTGGCCCATTCAAACTTTCATGTTGAAACAGCCTCTGGCCCATTCATTCATATCAAACGGCCTCTGGCCCATCCATTCATGTCAAAACGGCCTTCGGCCCTTTTATTCATGTCAAAACGGCCTTCAGCCCATTCATTCATGTCAAAATGGCCTTCGGCCCATTCACTCATGTCAAAACGACCTTTGGCCCATTCATTCATGTCAAAACGGCCTTTAGCCCACCCAATCATGTCTAAACGGCCTTTGGCCCATCCATTCATGTCAAAACGGCCTTCGGCCCATTCCTTTGGTATAGCAAACATTGTCCACCAATCAGATCAATGAACTTATCAAACTTACATAGAAGTAAGCAATTGGACAACAACATAGATATCTTTGTTAAGATATTACTCACAGTGATTGGTTGGTTGGTTTGCCCTGGAGCTCGACCCTACACATTCCATGAACACAAAGAGGTCACAAACAATTCGATCCGTTCTAAATTCACATATTCCTCTTTAGGCTTCATTCTTATCTCTTTAACGCAATTACGATGCTCAACGCATGCCTAAGAGTACTGAGAAGTGAAAGAGAACAGAAAACCAAACACAGAATGCATAAACAAAATTTCAGAAAATGGGGTCCCTGCTCAAGCGTGGACTTCCTCGCCTGAGCGGCCCCTTGAGGCCTGCAAAAGTACTGGCTATGTCGAATTTACACTCGATCGTGCACTCTGGCGCTCAAGAGAAAGGCCTCTCTACATGGCTCCCCGCTCGAGCATGAACTCCCCTGCTCGAGCGGACGCCATGTCTGCAAAAAAGTACTGGATGTATCATTTTTACACTCGAGCATGAACTCGAACGCTTGAGCGGAAGTTCATCCTACAAAGATCCCCACTCGAGTGTGAACTTCCCCGCTCGAGCGGACACCATGTCTGCAAGAAAATACTGGGAGCTCGAAATCCTCGCTCGAGCGGCGATTTCCCCGCTCGAGCGGATGTCAAAATTCTGGGTTTTCCAGCTAAGTTCTTGAGCTTCAACTTGACATTCTAACCAACATTTGTAGGATACAATAGCTCAAACTTCAAATATACTTGCACTAACATGGTACCAACATTAAATTACAACACAATGAAGCTTAATTTCTTGTATTACATACATGCATATTCCAAATTGACTCAAACTCATCACCAACACACTAAATTCAAACATGCAAAGCTTACACTTCCGTGATCTACACTTGCATGTGGGAGATACACATTATTCACAACTTATTTGGTGAAGAAATGGTCATATACATGGATTTCAATCAAACTTCAACATGGATTACACAATTTAAGCTCAAACATGGAAATCCATAGCAATTTTCTACATGCATGCGTTCTATGACTTCAAATTCAACAAAATCAACTCAATTTCCTTATAATCAAACTGATTCATCTTCTTGACCATTAATCAAACTTGAATTCACAAGTTATAACTAATATTCACAAATTCACTCACCTAAGAGCATCAAACACCTAAGCTCTAGTCAATTCTTGAGTTAAATCTTCAAATCCCCAAGCTTGAGCCAAAAATTGCACAAGTCACTCCCTTTCTCTCTTTAATAGCCGGCCTTCTCTCTTTCTAGAGAGTTGTTCAGCCCAAATGAAGATAAAAGAAGGAAGTTGAGTGTATAGTGCCTTTTTACATAAATTCCCACTAGCCACAATTTAATAACAAGAAATAATTGGGCACTAACTCGCCAATTTAATCAACTTAATTTGGTCCGAATCAATTTTTCAATTAAACTTCACCGTAGGCTCGAAAAATTATGCTAATCACAATGGCGCGACCAATTTTGGTTTCTGTGGCCGATAAGGCCTTCAATTTAATTTCCAAAGCAGATAATCAAACAGATATTCCTACGGTGAACAGATAGAAATTCAAAACCACATATTTTCACATAATGGCACACAAAATCATATTAAACACATGATCCTACTGTAACAGCGCCCGCGTGGGCCTCTATGCTACAGTTCGAACTCCCTTTTAGTGTTGCGGTTCTAAATCTTGAACCAAAGAGTCCAACTCTGGCAAATCGTTTTGAAGAAAAATAGATTTTGAAAAAGTAGTGCCAAACATGAACTGCTTTGCCAGATTACAGAGTCGCCACCTAAATATTTTAAAATGGGAAATTTAGGAAACCCTGACTCGGTGCCGAAGGCCACGTGTCCGTCATCACCAAAGTAGTCTTGGCTCGGGAGCTTGGGTACGATCGGGGAAGGTCAGCTATGAGCACCCCCTTTCGCCCGATCCGAAGACCGGCCTCTACTAACCGTGATATCCGTTTTTGAAAACATTACATGCTCTTATTCCAATTATTAGCCTAGAATTACTATGTTATGCGCGCAACAAACAAGTATAGACTAGATTGCCTAATTTGGAAACAAGCATTGCATATCCGTTTGTTTGGAAAACAGTTTGAAATTGCTACTCGCAAGTAGGCTAAAATACGAATTTCAACGAGTTTTCCAACTCAAGCAATCCAACCTCCACCCACAGGCATTCAAACAGTTTATCTCACATAAGCACTTAGCCGCATGGTAGGCATACTGTTATGTTAACATTCACACGCATGCGATATGCTAAAGCGTAAATACTTACATCGTACTCCGTGTCAAAACAAGAAACTAGTTAGCAAACACGCATGACCTAGTTCATGTTAAGTGACTAATGCATCGCATACAGAATGTGATTAGGATAGGCTCGGCTAACCTTAAACATGGCATGTGAAATGCACGAGTAACACGTATTCAAGTTAGATTTGAAGATACAGTGCAGTTTGTATGATGTACTGAGCCTGATGCATGTCAACAAATGCATGGATGCACGCATGCGTAGCATAAGGTATGCTAAAATAAACGTGCCCTAATCTACCATCGTAAGCGGGTAAATAAAAGGGAGAAAGAAATGGGGGTTGGAAGGCATACACACCACTCACCCACACTTATTACAGATATGCCCTGGCTCGGAGGGACCGAAAGAATATACAAATAATTAACTACACAAGCTAATTAAATATTACAAATTTCTTAATTAGTTGACAAACTAATTAAAATAGGAAAACAGTAAGTTGCCTCGGGAAGAGGGCCGGATGCAATGCGCGCTTGGGACTTGCTCGAAATCGCACTACCATGCAAAGCCTGCCTCTGCTTTCCCTGCTCTTCACCTCAGAAGACTGCCAAAGTCTCAGAACTGCTTCCTTGGATGCTGGGGATCACCACCGGCTAAACAGAATATCCACCGGCTGCTATGTGTGGACATCGGCACGAAATTCATCCATCGGCAGATAATTTACTGCCGGTTGGCACTAAACACTGCCGGTCGGCACTGAATGTCTGCAGAACCTACAACTCACAACAGCAGAGGGCAAAAACTTGCATGGCAATGTAACTCCAACAATGTATGCACTAATCATGCCCCTTATCATATTTGTGACTCAAAGGGACATGTGCCTCGATTCTCGGGCCACCAATCACGCATTCCCATGCATGATGGCCCAAGGAACCAAATGTGCACTTTCAATTTCAAATGCATGCAAATCATGTAAACAAACAAGGGCGCCGAACCTCTATCATGTTTATCTCAAGAGGCCTAGCATGCACGTGAATGCAATGAAATCCTAAGCATGTTGGCTAGCATGCAATATGGACAATGCAAGGCGCTTATGTAAGCATACAAGCAAACATGTAAGGCAAGCATGCAAACCAAATAAAATGTGGACTTAAACATGATCTAGGCAACTCTAACTAGGCCTAAAATCAGTAGCCAAAATGCTAAGTATGAGAGCTAAACACACATGCACTTGTACACATGTTAAGGCACACAACTTAGGCATCAAATAAACCACTCTCAAGCACACTTGAAAGGAGATAACATGGATGATTAGCATGCAACAGGAGCTCTAAAATCATGTCAAAGTGTGGTGCTAAACCAACTCAAGATAGACCAAACAAAACATGCAAATGGTCCAAGACTTAAAGCAAGTCAATGAGGCATTGAACTATACTTATGCAAGACAATTATGGCATGCATTAAACAACTAAAACAGGTTTTTAGCATGTTAAAACAAAGCCAAAAGGCTACTTAGATGGCATCTAAGAGGCTTGAAACAAAAGGCATGCCCAATGACCAAAACATGGAGCATTCAATACATGCTTTTAAAGCATTAAAGAGGCAACTAAGGCAAGCATACAAGCACACCAAAGGGACTGAAATGATATGCCGGATGGTTCCAAACCATCAAAATGAGGTAAACAACACATGCTACACATGCATGCTCAAAGGCTAGCAAGCCTAAAATGCAAAGGGGCTATATAATGCATGCTAAGGTCAACCCAAATGACTATGGACAGAGCTAAAACATGTCAAAATAAGCACAAAACATTCATAAGTCTAAGCCTAAAGCATGCTCAAATTAGGGCTAACAACCTAAGGTATGTTAAAGGCAATACAAGGCATTACGTGGCAACTATGCTAAGCATGCATAAGGGGCCAAAACCAACGCATAGCAATGTTAAATCATGATATCCTAAGCATGAATAACAGCCCAAACATGCTCATCACACACTTGAACACAATGCTCCCTGAAGAGGCAAAACTTGCCCTTTTCAAGGACATCAAGGAGAGGGGGTGACCCCCTCCTTCTTAGGACTTTAAGGCATCATCTTCACCACTGAAATCCCTCAAGATTTCAGTGGTGAAGAGACCCCAACACCAAAATCCCGGATCTCAACAAAATAGCACAAAATGAGGCCTTTTTCAAGGCCTAAGGGGGGTCAAACTTCCCCAAAGCACAAAGTACCCTTAATAAACTATCAAGAGGACTAAAAAATAGAACTTTTTTGTATTAAACACCAAGCACAAAAATAGTTCAAAGATAGGTAAAAATGGAGTGCAAGAATGGGGGAAATAAAGCAAGTTTCTCACCCTTGTTGACCTTCTTCACCAAAGATGATGTTGTTGCTTCCTTAAGCTCTAATCCAGCCAAAAACTTCAAGAACAACCTCTTGGAACCTGAGTAGCCAAGGAAAGGTGAAACACTAGGTGTTGATGTGCAATAGTAAGGCACAAACACCTAGTCACACAAACAAGAGAGAAATATAGATATAGGATATGTGTTGAACCCTAACCCTAAAACCAGAGCTCCCTCTCACTTCTCTAACCAAAACTTTTTCTAACCCTAATGCCAAGAGAGAAGGCCTTCTCTTATAGGCAACCATCTTGTAAAGCTTGTCAAACAAGCTTACAAGGAGGGCATGTATGGAGGGGAAACAAATGCAAGACAGCTGCCTTAAAATATCTCATAAAGCAACTGAACAGTAGTCGGCAGGGCAAAATTGTCATTTTGACAAAATTGACTGCCGACCGGCACAAAAGAGTGCCGACCGGCACAATATAGTGCCGATGGAAACACTAACCAGCCGGTGGCCTCTAGCCACTGCCGGTGGTGTGTGGGGATGCCTCAAAAGGCATTCCCTGCCCCTCCAAGGCAAAGCTCAAGTGTTTGGTGCAAAACCAGACACAAAACGGTCAAGTTCGGAGGTCCTGAGGCAAGGCGCGTAGCCGAGAACTCCGGGAACTCCAAACAAACACGAACATGGGTAATCACCGAGTGTTCAAGTGGTGACGTCCAAGTCTTGAGGACGGTCAAAAATGGGGTGTCTACAGTTGCCCCTCTTTGACAGAACTCGGAAGTCATAACAATGACGGAAGTGAATGTCAAAGCCCAGAGACGACCCATTTTTGACGAGGCCGAAGACTTGGACAAACATACAAAGCACAAATGGTTGAACTCGCAAGATGCCTATGTATCCCTTTAGGAATCAAACCAGCGTAGTTCAGGCACAGGCATACAAGCCGCAGATAAGGTATGCGCCCGTAGGCGGGGCAAGATGCAACTGACGATGCAAAAGGCCGAGCATAACTTATGATCATGCAAAGAAAGCTGTAATGAAGCACACATGCGACAGTTATAAGCTAGCATGCACCAAACTACACTACAATGCAGAAAGGATGTAAGAGAATTATGCAATTCTCAATACATCTCACTCGGAAGATACCATACCTGTGCGGCTTGTCCGGTTGCACCGGTCTCAAATGAGCCGTACATACAATATCATGCCTACAAAGAAAGCAAACTTAATAGGTACAATATTGTTAGCAATATGCATGACAATGCGAAACGAATGCAAGATGATATGCAATATATACAAAACTAAGTATAAACAATGCAAATGATAATGCAATGCAATTGAAACAATGCAAACTACATGCAAAGCAATTGAAGCATGATTCAATCATGAGCGATTCGAAACCACACAAATGTCAAACAGGTTGATGGAAGTAATGAGTCCGCCTACCATAGAACGATGTCTGAACTATGAGTGATGTAGACGGACACAAGAACAAGTATTGGGTGGATTGACATAAGTGGGGTGACGACCCGCTGAGGAAAGAACAATGATCCTAAAGCCGGATGCAACAATTACACTACAATGTAATATGTGATTATGGCGCGCGGGCCGAACCGTATCTCGCTTAGGAAAGGCATGCACACATACAAGCCATGTCTAACACAGAAAAGGTGCCGCCACCCTCAAACCAAGTTCATCAAGGAATAGGCGCGTACACATGCAGAACTGTGCTTCAACGTGAAAAGTAAGGACACATACCAAACCAAGCTCAACAAGGAAAGGCGCAAGCCATAGATGGAAGATGATGCAGTGGATGCATGCAACTAAAATGCAATATATACAATATGCAATGGAATGGATATTTACAAAAGATGCATGACATATGCTCTATATTACAATGAAATGCATGACAAATGGATGTTTTTTTTTTTTGTATTTTTTTTGAAATGCATGACATATGCAGTATTTAAAATGATGCATGACATATGCAATAGTATTAATGATGCATGACATATGCATGTGTTTACAATGGAATGCATGATAATGCAATATGTGTTGTTTGTTTTTGGATTTTTTTAAATGCATGACATATGCAGTATTTACAAATGATGCATGACAATGCACTATGATGCAACGACTATGATTGTAGCTTTCCCTATCTTACCAAAAGGGTGATACACTAGGTTGGTTCAGTATCCAGAATTGAGGCGTAAACATGCCGCCTCAATCTATGGGCTTCCATACAGATTTCAAGCCGAGGGTACACCCCCTGGGTATTTAAACCAGACTTTAGTCTCGGAGATCCCGAACCTTTGTGTTCTAGGCATAAGCCGTTCGAACTCTAGTTTTCACCGTCCCCATTGGTCTTCTAGGAACTCACCACAAACACAGACTGGTGGCTTTACCAGACCACCGAAAGTCGTTCGGGCATGACAAACACCAAAGGAATTGCACCTTCGGAGGATTTAAGGTCTCCTAGACCGTAATGCAAAATGTATGCATGACAATGCATGTTTTTTTTTTTTTTTTTTTTTTTGAAATGCGCATGATGCATGATGTTTGAAATGCACGCCAACGCACGGCCTAGAATGCATGACAATGCATGAATTTGAAATGCGCGGCACCGCGCGGCTTTACGAATGCATGAAAATGCATGTGCCAAAGGTTTTGCATCTTCGAAGGATTTAAGGTCTCCTAGACCGCGCGTGTTTAAGGTCTCGCCAGACCACGCGTGTTTAAGGTCTCGCCAGACCGGCAGGGGCAATAATTACACAACACTTTAAGTGAAAGCGATGCAAACGAGTAAACTCGAACTAAACTACATCTCATGCAGCGAGGATTAAGCGAGTTATGCAATTCTCACGGCGTCTTGCGCGGAGAAGGCCAAAAGTGACTACCGAGAATACCCGGAGTCTCAAACACAACATCTCTCTGCGTATCGTACGCAGGAGAGGAAAAAGCAGGGCAAAAGGAAAACTCTCGGCATAGTACGCGCGAGAGGGGAAAGACAAAAAGAGGCCTCTCAGCGTAGTACACGCGAGAGAGGAAAGACAAAAAGCCTCTCAGCGTAGTACACGCGAGAGAGGAAAGACAAAAAGCCTCTCAGCGTAGTACACGCGAGAGAGGAAAGACAAAAAGCCTCTCAGCGTAGTACACGCGAGAGGGGAAAGAAAAAAAGCCTCTCAGCGTAGTACACGCGAGAGGGGGGGTGAAGTGCGAGGCAACACACATGGGACACGCATGCCAATGCAAATGAAACACGTATGCCGATGCAAATGGGGCAAATGAGATGCGCGTGTCTCAAAAGATGGAAAATGAAGTGCAATGAGATACGCGTGCCTCAAAGGAGATGCAGAACAATGCAAGTGTGACACGCATGCCACATGAAAATGCGAAACAATGCAAGTGTGACAAGCATGCCACACGAAAATGCAAAACGGCGCAAGTCGGTGCGACGCGACGTGCCGGACAATGTGATGGATACGTGCAACGCACACGGAGCAACTTTTGAATCTTGTAAAAGACAAAAGGATACAAAAGGATACAATCTTTGCTTGAATTTGAGTGTCACACACAGAAGACACGGTCCGAGGTCAAAACGGAGGCCGGTTGAGCATCGGGGATGCACTTTCTTGCATTTTCTTGAGCTATGAAGACCCAAAACTGCTCATGTAGCCTAAACAAGGCTGTGGGAACACCACCGGCTGGGAGAGGAAGCCATCGGCTGGCCACCGGCTGAAAAATAACTCCACCGGCACAATATTGTGCCGACCGGCACAAAATAGTGCCGACCGGCCAAAAATTGCTGATCGGGGGCAGTTTTGACAATTCGCCACGGGTCTTTTAAAATAGGGCTCCTAAACCCTATTTTCTCACTTCTTGTCCGCCGAAAACTCTTGCCCTCTTTCTCTAGAGCATTTTCTCTTCCTCTTTTCTTTGTTTTCTTCGCGTTTTACGTCTGTTTCGTCGTCGGATTCGCGATTTTCTTCAAGTTTCGTACATTTTCCACCGATTGAAATTCCGTTTCGGAGCATCCTTTGCCATTTCCACTATTTCGGGACTTGTTCCCCTCGATTTCCTCTTCATTTTCGTGTCTTTCCATCTTCCGGCCTTCCCAGCCATTTTCGGCCCGCTCGGGGTTGACTTTTTTGGTTGACTTTTCACATTCCGTCTTTTCCGGCCATTTTCTCACCACCATTGCCATGGCTGAATAAAGCAGAAAATAGCAAGGCCGTGTGTTGTGTAGTGTATTGAGCAGAGTGTACCGTGTGAACAGTGTACAGACAGTGTAGAGCAGAATCTGTGTGTGCCGTGTGTACAGTATACAGTCCGCGTGAAACAGACTGCAGTGTGTGCAGTGTGCAGAGTACAGAAAATGTAAAGCAGAAATGTAAAGCAGAGGAGAAGGCATACCTCCCAAGCTCGCCAGTAGCCTCCGAGCAACTGCCCGCTACCACGGGAGACCGAGCTCATGTACCCATAAAGAGTGGCCAGAGTCGCGCCACCCCAATGAAAATGCAAGATGTCCCAGACATCCACCAGCGCGCTGAGAAGGCAGAGGGGCACTGTGTTCGCCCGGTCGGCGAAGAGGGTCGTCCCTAGCAAAAACATCAGAAAGCCGCGCGCATACTGCTCCATGGCCTCCTGAGTCATCGGAGCTGCGTCAACAAGAAGAGGCTGCACCCGGAACTGCACCTCGAACCAGGAGTAGCGGACGAAACCTGGACGCGCAAGAGGCGGAGTCGCGCCAAGCAAGAAGATCTGAGCGGCGGTCCACTCGTCCATGTCGGTGTCGAAGGGGATCGGATAACCCCTTACCCCGATGCCGGTGAGCACCGAGAAGTCGTAGAGAGTCATCATCATGTCTCCCGCTGCCGATAGGTGGAACGAGTTGGTGGCGTCCCACCACCTCTCTGCCAGGGCAGCTAGAAGAGGCCTGCAGGCAGTAAGCCGGGTCAGACCCTTGCAGAAAGAACCGAAGCCCGCATCGTCCACGATGTGTCGAACCGCCTCGGGAAGCTCCAAGTACCAATCTCGGGCCGCGACATTCCCATACCCGCGGATGGTATGGCAATCTCCCTGTTTTCAAACAAATGGTTGCAAAGCAATATGAAATGTACAGTTCTGAGGAAACATGTTAAAATCGATACAAGTCTAGCATGCGTGCAAGTTTTTCAGATTTGACAGATACCAGGTTTCAGTGTACTACGGTGGACTACGGCCTGTAATGTGTCAGTGTGTTTGTGAGAGTCAGCATACAGATATGGTGCATGTGTGCACGTTTTTCAGATTCAAGCAGATATTGGGTTATAGTGTGCCAGTAAGTGAACTACAACGTGTGATGCGTCAGCGTGTTTTGTGTGATTCAGTTTGAATACAGCATACAATATGTTTTCAGATTCAGATAAGTGCCGGGTGTCGGTAAGTTTGCAGTGAAGAATGGTGTGTGCTGTGTGTTTGGGGTGATTGAGGCTAGTGCAGTGTGTGTGCATGTGTCCGTCTCAAACAGATATCAGTTGTAAACATGATGGCGATCAACTTCTGATTCTGACCTATCAGAGCTAAGCAGTTAAAGGACAGACTCAACTATGGCAGTTAACAGTTCTACATTACAGAAAGTAAAACAGAGAAAAAATGTTACCTCGGAAGCGCCGAAGGATAGGTGAGAGGTCGGCTCGCGCAGGAGAAGCTCCGGGTCCAGCGCTCGGTCGAAGCCGCGGAAATGGTGAAGACCATCCGGAGGTAGAACGTGGATCGCCGGGTGGTAGGTCGCCGGGTCGAAGAGACGCTCACTCAATGGGAGAAGCTCGACCCCGGGATCCATCTCGTGATCCGGGGGAGTCCTGACATGTGGAATGTCGTCAGCCATGGCAATGGTGGTGAAAAATGACCGGAAGATGAAAACCGATTCGAATCTGAAAAAGTCAACCGAGAAGGTCAACCCCGAGAGGGCTGGAAATGGCCGGAAAGGTCGGAAGATGAAAAGACACGGAAAGGAAGATGGGATCGAGGGGAACAAGTCCCGTAAAAGCGAAAATAGCAAAGGATGCACCGAAACAAAGATTTGCTCGGTCGAAAATGTGCGAAACGCGAAGGTATTCGCGAATCGAACGACGAAATCGAGCCTAAAAGGCGATAAAATGCGAGGATCGAGGGTTGAAAATATTCTAGAGAGAGAGGGAATGAATTTTGGCGGTATAGAAGTGTTTGGAATAGGGTTGGATACCCTATTTTATAAGACCCGGAGCAAAATGGAAAAACTGCCCCCGATCAGGCATTTTTGGCCGGTCGGCACTATTTTGTGCCGGTCGGCACAATATTGTGCCAATGAGTATTTTCTGCAGCCGGTGGCCAGCCGGTGACCTCCCTTTCCAGCCGGTGGTGTTCCCACAGCCTTGTTTAGGCTATATGAGTAGTTTCGGGTCTTCATAGCTCCGGAAAGTGCAAGAAAGTGAGTCCCCGATGCTCAACCGGCCTCCGTTTTGACCTCGGACCGTGTGTTCTGTGCATGGCACTCAAATTCAAGCAAAGATTGTATCCTTTTGTATCCTTTTGTCTTTTACAAGATTCAAAAGTTGCCCCGTGTGCGTTGCATACATCCATCGCACTATTTTGTGCACTCGCGTTGTCTAACGCATCGCGCTATCTTGCGCATTACATTGCATTTGGCATGCGTTCAATCGCACTATTTTGTGCACTCGCGTTGTCTAACGCATCGCGCTATCTTGCGCATTACATTGCATTTGGCATGCGTTCAATCGCACTATTTTGTGCACTCGCGTTGTCTAACGCATTGCGCTATCTTGCGCATTACATTGCATTTGGCATGCATTCAATCGCACTGTTTTGTGCACTCGCGTTGTCTAACGCATCGCGCTATTTTGCGCAATGCACTATCTTGTGCATTACATTTCATTCGCGCTATTTTGCACATCGCGCCATTTGGCGCACCCCCATTGCACTCCATTTTCCATTCAATGAGGTATGCGTGCCTCATTTCGCATTTCATTGCATCTCGAGGTACGCGTGCCTCGTTTTGCATTTCATTTTCCGTCTAACGAGGTATGTGTGCCTCATGTCCATTTTAGTTTTGCATTCATGAGGTATGCATGCCTCATGTTCGTTTCATTTTGCATTCATGAGGTATGCGTGCCTCACTTTGCATTTCATTTGCATGTCATTTTGCATTTTGCATCCACGAGGTATGCGTGCCTCATCTTGCATCTCATGTTGCATTTCATCGCGCTATTCTGCGCACCTCATTGTTTTACCCCGAGTCTGGCGAGACCTTAAACATGCGCGGTCTAGGAGACCTTAAATCCTTGGAGGGTGCGAAACCTTCACCATGTACGTTGCCTTCCCCCCCTCTCTCGCGTGTACTACGCTGAGAGGTTTGCTTTTGTTTTCCCTCTCTCGCGTGTACTACGCTGAGAGGTTTCCTTTTGTTTTCCCTCTCTCGCGTGTACTACGCTGAGAGGCCTTTTTGTCTTTCCCCTCTCGCGTGTACTACGCTGAGAGGTTTCTTTTGCCTTGTTTTTTTCTCTCCTGCGTGCGATACGCAGAGAGACGTTGTGTTTGAAACTCCGAGTGTTCTCGGTAGTCGCTTCTAGACTTCTTCGCGTAGACGCCGTGAGAATTGCATAACTTGCTTAATCCCTGCTGCATGAGATGTAGTTTGGTTTGAGTTTTCTCATTTGCATCGCATTCACTTAAGTGTTGTGTAATCGTTGCCGCCGGGTCTGGCGAGACCTTAAACACGCACGGTCTAGGAGACCTTAAATCCTCGGAAGGTGCAAGACCTTCGTTGCTTCGGCACACACAATTCATGCATTGTCGTGCATTCGTAAGGCCGTGCGTTGGCACGCATTTCAAACATCATGCATCATGTGTATTTCAAAACAAACACATGCATTGTCATGCATACATTTTGCATCCCGGTCTAGGAGACCTTAAATCCTCTGAAGGTGCAATTCCTTCGGTGTTTGTCGTGCCCGAACGACTTTCAGTGGTCTGGTAAAGCCACCTGTCTGTGTTTGCGGTGAGTTCCTAGAAGACCAACTGGGACGGTGAAAACTAGAGTTCGAATGGCTTGTGCCTAGAACGCAAAGGTTCGGAATTTCCGAGACTAAAGTCTGGTTTAAATACCCAGAGGGTGTACCCTCGGCTTGAAATCCGTATGGAAGCCCCATAGGTTGAGGCGGCGTGTTTACGCCTCAATTCTGGATACTGAACCAACCTAGTGTATCGCCCTCCTGGTAAGATAGGGAAAACTGCAATCATGGGCATCGCATCATCTACATATGTCATGCATTTCAAAAAAAAAAAAACATTGCATTTGTCATGCATCATTGTAAATACTGCATATGTCATGCATTTCAAACCAAAAACAAACAAACATGCATACGTCATGCATCATCATTGTAGTATAGTGCATATGTCATGCATTTTCTGTAAACATCCAGTGCATATTGCATTGTAGCTTGCATGCATCCACTGCATCATCTTCCATCTATGGCTTGCACCTTTCCTTGTTGAGCTTGGTCTGGTATGTGCCCTTACTTTTCACGTTGAAGCACAGTTCTGCATGTGTATCGCGCCTACTCCTTGATGAACTTGGTTTGAGGTTGCGGCACCTTTTCTGTGTTAGACATGGTTTGTATGTGTGCATGCCTTTCCTGAGCAAGATTTGGTTTGGCTCGCGCGCCATATCCATCGTACATATTACATTGTAGTGTAATTGTTGCATCCGGCATTAGGATCATTATTCTTTCCTCAGCGGGTCGTTACCTCACTTATGTCATTCCACCCAATACTTGTTCTTATGTCCGTGCGAAGTACTCATAGATCAGACATCGTTCTATGGGAGACGGGCTCGTTACCTCCATCAATCTATTTGACATTTGTGTGGTTTCGAACTGCTCATGATTGAATCATGATTCAATTGCTTTGCATGTAGTTTGCATCGTTTTAATTGCATTGCATTATCATTTGCATTATTCATACATCATTTTGTATATATTGCATATCATTTTGCATTTCGCATCTTCATGCATGTGGCTAACAATATTGTACCTGTTAAGTTTACTTTCTTTGCTGGCACGATATTGTATGTACGGCTCATTTGAGGCCGGTGCAACTGGACGAGCTGCACAGGTATTGTATCCTCCGCGTGAGACGTATTGAGAATCCCATAATTCTCTTACATCCTTTCTGCATTATAGTGTAGATTGGCATATGCTAGCTTATAACTGTTGCATGCGTGCTTCATTACAGCTTTCTTTGCATGATCATAAGTTATGCTCGGCTTCTTGCATCGTCTTGCATTTTGCCCCTGCCTTCGGGCGCATACCTTGTTTGTCTTGCATGTTTGTCCAAGTCTTCGGCCTTGTCAAAAATGGGTCGTCTCTGGGCTTTGACATTCACTCCCGTCATTGTTATGACTTCCGAGTTCTGTCAAAGAGGGGCAACTGTAGACACCCCATTTTTGACCGTCCTCAAGACTTGGACGTCACCGCTTGAACACTCGGTGATTACCCATGTTTGTGTTTGTTTGGAGTTCCCGGAGTCCTCGGCTACGTGCCTTGCCTCAGGACCTCCGAACTTGACTGTTTTGTGTTTGGTTTTGCACCAAACACTTGCGCTTTGCCTTTGAGGGGCAGGGAATGCCTTTTGAGGCATCCCCATACACCACCGGCAGTGGCTAGTGGCCACCAGCCGGTTGATGTTGTCATCGGCACTATATTGTGCCGGTCGGCACTCTTTTTGGCAAAATGACCATTTTGCCCTGCCGATCACTTTACAGTTGTTTTTGCAGATATTTTCAGACAGCTTTCTTGCATTTGTTTCCCCTCCATACACGTGTATGGAGGGATGAGCCTTTGATTGACTTAGCTTGTAAGCTTTGTCCTCTATAAGAGAAGGCTCTCTTCTCTTGGTTCTAGGGTTAGAAAAATTAGAGAGTTAGACATTTTAGACAGAGAAGAAGCTCTGGTTTTAGGTTAAAAATCCTATATCTATCCTATCTCTCTTTTCCTTGCTTATTTTGTACACTAGGTGTTTTAGTTCATACTATTGCACACAAGCACCTAGTGTTTCACCTTCCTTTGGTTACTGAGGTTCTAAAGGATGGTTCTTGATATTTTTGGTTGGATTTGAGCTCAAGGAGGCAACAACATCAACCTTTGTGAAGAAAAGCTTCAAGGGTAAGAAACTAGTCATTTTTACCCCATTCTTGCACTCCATTTTTACCTATCTTTGAACTGTTTTTGTGCTTGGTGTTTAATACAAGAAAGTTCTATTTTTTAGTCCTCTTGATAGTTCATTAAGAGTGCTTGGTGGTTTGAGTAGGTTTGACCACCTTTAGGCCTTGAAAAGGGTACTTTTTGTGCTATTTTGTGAGAGATCCGAGACTTTGGTGTTAGGATCTCTTCAACACTGAAATCTTGAGGGATTTCAGTGGTGAAGATGGTGCCTTAGAGTCTCAAGAAGGAGAGGGCCACCCCCTCTCCTTGATGTCCTTGAAAAGGGCAAGATTTGGCCTCTCGAGAGAGCATAGTGTTGATTGTTTGTTGAGCATGTCTTGGCTGTATTTTATGTTTATTATGTCCTAATATGACATTGCCAAGTGTTGGTTTTAGTACTCTTTGCATGATTTGCATAGTTGCTTTGTAATGCCTCTTTAGTCCCTTAACATGCCTAGGTCATATGCCTTTATTTCTAGCATGTTTTAGGCCTAGATCCATGAAGCTTGTATGCTTATTTTAACGTGTTTTAGGTCTGACCATAGTTATTTGGTTTGATTTTAGCATGCCTAATATAGCTCCTTTGCATTTGGCTTGTTGGCCTTAAGAGCATGAGAGTGTAGCATGTCTTCCTTGCTTCATTTTTGATGGTTTGGAACCACTTAACATGCTATTTCAGTCCCTTTGGTGTGCTTGTATGTTTGCCTTAGTTGCCTCTTTAATGCTTTAAAAGCATGTGTTGAATACTCCATATTTTGGTCATGTTGCATGCCTTTGGATTCAAGCCTCTTAGATGTCGTCTAAGTAGTCTTTTGGGCTTAGTTTTATGTGTTAAAACCCTGTTTGTAGTTGGTTAAGTATTGCCATGTATGATTCTACTAGGTGTGGTTTAATGCCTCATAGACTTGCTTGGAAAACTTGGGCCATTTGTTGCATGTTTAGCTTGCTTTGTTGCATGATTTGGCATCATGTTTTGCATGATTTTCAGAGCTTTATATGCATACTAGTAGTCCATGTTCGACTCATTTCAAGTGTGCTTGAATGTTGTTTATTATGCTTAAGTGTTGGTGCCTTAACTTGTGCATGTGTGCATGTGTGTTTGGCCCTCATGATTTAGCATTTTGGCCAATGGTTTTAGGCCTATTTGGAGCTGCCTAATCCATGTTCAAGTCCACCCTCTTGCTTAGTTCATATGCTTCCTTACTTAGGTTGTACACCTAGCATGTTTTGCTTGCTTGCATTGCCCATTTTGCATACTAGTTGACATGTCCAGGATTGCATCATGTTGGCGTGCATGCTAAGCCTCTTGAAGTGAAGTATGATGGAGGTTTGGCACCCTTGTTTGTTTGTTTGCATTGCATGCATTTGAAATCAAAGTTGCATTCTCGGTTCTTCAGGCCATCATGCATGGAAATGCGTGATTGGTGGTCCGAGAACCGAGGCACATCTTCCTTTCAGTCAAAAACATGATATGGAGTGTGTTTGATGCATACATGCTTTGAATTACATTGCCAGGCAAGTTGTGTCCTCTGCTGCTGTAAGTTGCAGGTTGTACAGGCATTTTGTGCCGACCGGCACTGTTTAGTACCGACCGGCAGTCTACTGGAAGCCGATGGATGAATTTAGTGCCGGTGGCCACATCCTTCAGCCGGTGGTATTATTCTACGACCAAGGCCGATCTCGATTGCTCAAGGAAGTATTCCTGAGACTTTGGCAGTCATCAGAGGAGGAAAGCAGGGAAAACAGAGGCAATCATGCATGGTAGTGCGATTCCGAGCGAGTCCCGGGCGCGTGATGCATCCGGCCCTCTTCCCGAGGCATTTACTATTTTAATTAGTCTAGTCGATTTATTTAATTAATTTAGTGAATTTATAATAGTTAATTAGCTTGCGTAGTTAATTAATTTGTATTATTCTTTCGGACCCTCTGTGCGAGGGCGTAATTGTAATAAGTGTGCGTGGGTGTGTGCATGTCTTCCAACCCCCACTTCTTTCTTCCCTTTTACTTACCTGCTTTTAATGGTTAGTATTAGGGCACATTTATTTTAGCATACCTTATGCTATGCATGCGTGCATCCATGCATTTGTTGACATGCATCGGGCTCGGTACATCATGCAAACCGCATTGTATTTTCAATTCCAAATTGAATACGTGCATCGAATAAAGTGCATTTCACATACCATCTTTAGGGTTAGCCGAGCCTACTTTAAATTGCATCCTTGTCTGTGTTGCATTAGCCACTTAACATGACCTAGGGACATGCATGTCTGCTAACTAGCTTCTTTTTTTGGCACGGAGTATGATGTAAGTATTTACGCTTTAGCATACCACATGCGTGTGAATGTTGCCATGACAGTATGCTTACCACGTGGCTAAGTGCTTATGTGAAATAAACTGTCTGAATGCCTGTGGGTGGAGGTTGGATTGCTTGAGTTGGGAAGACTCATTGAAATCTGTGTTTTAGCCTACTTGCGAGTAGCAAATTCCAAAACATTTTCAAAACGAACGGATATGCAATGTTTGTTTCCAAATTAGGCGATCTAGTCTATACTTGTTTGCCGTGCGCATAACATAGTAATTCTAGGCTAATAATTGGAATAAGAACACATAATGTTTTCAAAATCAGATATCACGGTTAGTAGAGGCCGATCTTCGGACCGGGCGAAAGGGGGTGCTCATAGCTGACCTTCCCCGATCGTACCCAAGCTCCCGAGCCGAGACATTTGGTGATGACGGACACGTGGCCTTCGGCACCGAGTCAGGGTTTCCTAAATTTCCCATTTTAAAATATTTAGGTGGCGACTCTGTAATCTGGCAAAGCAGTCCATGTTTGGCACTACTTTTCAAAATCTGTTTTTCTTCAAAACGATTTGTCGGATTTGGACTCTTTGGTTCAAGATTTAGAACCGCAACACAAAAAGGGAGTCCGAACTGTAGTATAGAGGCCCACGGGCGCTGTTACACCCGGCGATCTACGTCCTACCTCCGGATGGTCTTCGCCATTTCCACGGCTTCGACCGAGCGCTGGACCCGGAGCTTCTCCTGCGCGAGCCGACCTCTCACTTATCCTTCGGCGCTTCCGAGGTAACATCTTTTTTCTCTGTTTTACTTTACAATCGCAATGTATTAATGCCATATATTTGAATCTGTTCTTTAACTACTTAGCTCTGATATGCTGTACACTGTAGTAGATTGCAATCATGCTTAGAATTGATATCTGTTTAAGACGGACACATGCACACACTCTACACTAGCCTCAATCACTCAAACACACGGCGCACACCGTATTTCACTGCAAACTCATCAATACCTGATAACTGCTTGAATCTGAAAATATGCACGCATGCCTCATTTGTACTGAACCACTCAAACACGTTGATGCATTACACGTTGTAGTTCACTGTAAGCACACCGGCACCCGGTACCTGCTTGAATCTGAAAAAACTTGCACGCATGCCACATTTGCACTGAACCACGGTTTTTTCAAAATTGTGCATTTCATATCGCTTTGCTGCTATTTGTTTGAAAACAGGGAGATTCCCATACCATTCGCGGGTATGGGAACGTCACGGCTCGAGATTGGTATTTGGAGCTTCCGGGACGCATTTCGTGGGGGCGGGCGCGGCGGCTTTTTTTTCCTTTGCGAGACCGACCGCTTCTTGTGCTTCTCTTCTCTTCTATACTGGCGAAGAGGTGACTCGACGTGGAGCGGGCTTGTAGGCTTGGTTCCTTTTGCCATCGGCGGCCCCAGGTCTCTTTTCAGTCATTCTAGCCGAGAGGAGAGGTGGGACACCACTTGTAATGACCCCAAAAGTCATCCTTATTTAATTAGGGGTTAATGTGTTTTAATTCACCCATATCTATTGGAATTGAGAATGTTCTCACATTATTTTGGGGTATTGATTGAGATGATAATATGATGGTAAAGTATAATTGGACCAAAGAGTTTAATTTGGATAGTTATGTTACGATCAGCCGTCACTCTTTTACCCTTTTCTTTTCCCACACTTTGAATTTGGGTGTGAGGTTAGAACCATTGGAAAGCTTATTTCCGGGGCTTCAATTTGGACACAAGAATGACCTAAAACGGAGTTCGGATGGGAGAGTTACGCATGTTGGAAGTTTTGGAATCTGTGCTGTGAGCAGGTACGCTCGAGCGGGGTTTTCGGGGCAGCAGCGTTAAAATCGAGATTTTGGATCATTTCTTGCATTCTTTTTCTTTCCTCTTCCTTCCTCTTTGCCTAAGTCCGAAACCCTAGCCCCAAACCCTTGAATTCCTTTGTTTTGACTATGATCCACCATGGTTTTTGGCATCAAGGATGAAGAATAAGGGCGGATCAACGTTTTTACCCGATTAGAACTTGGATTTGTGGAGGCTTCTTTGCAAGCTCATCTTTTGTTTGATTTTGAGGTAAGGGTTTGTATACTCTTTAATATTTACATCCATAAGCAGATTTGAGTTGTTTCCATTGTTTAATTGTGCAAATTTCATTTATTTGAAGTGTATAGAAGAAATTATGGATTTTGGGAATTAAGGGTTTGAACAATGGGGATTTTGGAAGGTTATGGTTGTTTTAGGTATGGAATTGATGATGGAAATGTTAAAAGAGTGTGTATTACATGTATATTTGTTTTGAATTAAGTTGTTTTGCAAGAGTAAGATTGGAGGTTTGGATTTAAAGTTGGGACCCAAATTGGAATCCAGTTTTTATCGAATTTGCTGTCCGCCGAAGCGGAAGTCCCTTCGGCGAAAAACGACCTCCCAAAGATTTTTTGTATTTTAGGTATCGCTCGGCGCCAAAGTGGCGCCGGCGGGAACCCATTTTCAGGCAAAATTATTGTTTGTTCAGTTTTGAATGCTCAGTCCTCTGGTATTTTTAGAATAATTTTCTGATGATTGTAAGATGATTATAAATTCATGCGAATGCAATGGCTCGAAAGCATTTCTTAATGATTTAAGAAGAAAAGGAAGTTAATTTGTAAGTTATGATGGTGTGCGGACGCGCCGGGAGAAGCAAGCGTTCCATTGTAGCCCCGTGAGTAGTAGTACTCTCTACTATAGATAATGAATAGCATTACATATTACGTGTTAATTAAACATCTATGCTAGTAATATGGCAATTATAAATGAATGAGATGATGAAAAGAATGACGATACGATGGAACTTTGTAGGCTTCTGAAATTAGTCTACTTCATGAATCAGTATTCGGTTACTTCAGTTACTTATGTATGTAAATGATTCAAAGAAGGTAAATGTTATATGTATGTGGATGATTCAAAAAAGATAAATGATACATGTATGTAAATGATACAAAGAAAATAAATGTTATATGTTTAAGTAAATGTATCGAGGAAGATAAATGTTATAAGTCCAAGTAGATAAGTCATGTATGTTACACGTTCATGTATATTTCAAGTATGTTTCAAATATGTTTCACGTATGTTTCAAGTATGTTTCAGGTATGTTCAAGCATGTTACAAGTTCAAGAATGTTTCAGGTATGCTTCAAGTATATGTCACAAGTTTAAATATGTTTCAAGGTTAAATAACATTTACAAGGGCTTTATGCCATTTTCAAGGGCTTTATGCCATTACAAGTTACAAGGGCTTTATGCCATTTTCAAGGGCTTTATGCCATTACAAGTTACAAGGGCTTTATGCCATTTTCAAGGGCTTTATGCCATTACAAGTTACAAGGGCTTTATGCCATTTTCAAGGGCTTTATGCCATTTCAAGTTACAAGGGCTTTATGCCATTTCAAGGGCTTTATGCCATTTACAAGGGCTTTATGCCATTTTCAAGGGCTTTATGCCATTACAAGTTACAAGGGCTTTATGCCATTTACAAGGGCTTTATGCCATTCTCAAGGGCTTTATGCCATTTTCAAGGGCTTTATGCCAACTTTCAAGTATGGAAGGGCTTAATGCCAATTTCCAAGGGCTTTGTGCCAACTTTCAAGGGCTTTAAGCCAAAATGTTATGTTCAAGTTGATATGTATAAGATGTTCAAGTTATATGTTTTAAGTTATTCAAGCTAAAATGTTCAAGATGTGCAAGATGTTTAAGTTGATATGTTTAAGATGTTCAAGCTAATATATTCAAGATTTTCAAGTTGTTATGTTTAAGATGTTCACGCTATATGTTTTAAGATGTCCAGGCTAAGATGTTTCAAGATAGAGCCTAAGATCATTACGAGGTAGCACAAGGGCTTATAGCCATTATGTCTATGATATTTATATTCTGATTAAAGGCTTATAGTCATTGTGTTTATGACGCTTATGTTGTAGAAATAAGGGCATGTAACCATTATGTTTATGTTGCAGGATTGGGCCTGAGGCCGTCATGTACTTAGCACAGAATCAGACTAACTATGTGAACTCTGTATTTTTATATGCATTGATATGTATTATGTTTCAAGTTAAGCATCGTTTTATTCATGTATTACTATTCACTGAGCCCGGCTCACTCTCTGTTATGTCTGTTTCTGTAGGTCGCCAAACAAGTGGTCAGTTCTAGCCAAGACGTTGCTTTCTTTGTCAACCCTCAAATGTCCAGGCACTATACCAGCCATTGTTTTTGTTAAGCAGTTAAAATGTTGGTTTGCTTATGAGTGTCCATTTAAGGTTGATGTATATAATTTCCATATTTACTTTTGTATATGCCCAGTTATAGGGCAGGGAATGTAAATATGTATGCGTAAGCTCCGGGTTATAGTTTGGAATTTTATTTATCCACTATAATGCATGTGATGAATGAGATCCTGGCATGTAGAAGTAGCTCAATGGAGTTTATTTGCTAATTATTTTCATATTTCGTGCTTCCGTTCAGGCCCCATATGTTATGTATATCAGGTTTCAAGTTGTTTTGAATAGGTCATGCCCGAAACTTTTAGGGGCGGGTTTTGGGGCGTGACAGGTGGTATCAGAGCACGAGTTGCTATCTCACACACGATCCATTGAGCTTTAGGATGTCTAGAAAAGATTTAGGCATCGCGCATGACATCTTTCGTGCATATGGAAAGAAGTGATAGCAACAGTTATGGTATATGTAATGACGCTAACCACAACAGTTATTATTCATGTCCGTTATACTTGTATATTATGTGTGATTACTATGCAGGACATGACAAGAATGAGGATAGAGGACCCGGAAGATTCTACTTCCGTTTGGTTGGACAGAATAAAAGGGAAAATGGTTGGTAAGGTAATTTTACGCAAATGATTAAGTGCGATGTATGTATCAGTAATTATTTTATCATTTGTTTAGATGAATTGTTCAAACACTAAGTACGGAATATGTCTAAGACTAAAGAAAGTAATGCATGTGATACTCTAACCTTTATGAATGATGAACCCTAATTTCTGTACCAAGTATTATGTTTGTTTGGATGACATTCCTGGAAAGTCCTTCCATGCTAGGGGATTATAAGCTTATGTAGCATTATGTTGGTGAGATCTCTACCATCGACGGTCTATGAACGGATGGTACCACTGATGATATGTATGTAACACCGTCCTTTCGTGCTAGGGGACGTTAAGCCCAAGTAGCACCCTTGTTAAGATATCGGCCACCGACGGACTAAGAACGGGTGTGCTCAATACCAAGAGTATGCTTTTGTTTTGGCTGGAATGTCATCACTCCATGATTTAAGTTGATGTAAGTTAAGTATGTAAGCAAATTTTGAAAGACTAAGACTTGATTGATGAACTTGATTCATCCTATGTTTTGGTATACGCTATGACACGTATTGGTTATCTGTGATCGATATTTGTTTAGGGGAAACTGTAATCTGTAATTGAGTTTCTCATAAAGAATGGTCTAAGGACATGAAGAACCCCACCTATGATACATGGTTAGTCACTTAGCACCGTAACAAAGAATGGGTAGTTATTGACTACTTGAGTTGAAGACTAAATGATTGGTAAGTTAGTAATTACCACAAGAATGAAAACCTTGTCTATGTGTATTCGTACTTTAGACTCAAGAAATTATCTCTGTGACATGTTTCTGTGTACATGTGCAAATGTTCAAAGTTGCAAGTTGTATTTTCTTTTGTGGGTTGCCATTTGCAAATGAGTGATCATTGGAATGAAACTTACGTGATCCGTGTTGTTTAGAAATGTCATACCATCAATTATATCCGGTATTTTTGATAAGTATGACCTTGTATAAGTTGACCATGGACCTAAAGATACTTTTATGTAAATAATGTTGAAAATGATGATGCTATACAATGTTTCATGAAATCCATATTTCGGGTTACGAAATGTGTAATATGATAAGTTTCGGGATAATTTTCCCAAGATGACTGAATATGCTACGGAACTTCGAATGATCAAGATATGATAAGTTTTATGAAAGAGATATTTTCCTATGCATGAATGAATCTTTCATTTGATAATTGATGGTGGCATGTTTGATGAAGGCTCTATGTTGAGCTTCAAGTTATTATGTTTTATTTATTATCAGTTGAATCGGAGATTGTTCTGTCAAAGTTTAACTAAGTTTAATGCTATTGGGAATTATCCCATCATTTGATATCTTTGCAAGGTCTGATAAGTTTCCGAATAATATCTCTGAGCAACGTGTTGTATGTAAGTATGACGGGTTTGAAGACCTTTATGTATTACGTATGTTTGGAAAATGTTTTGTTCATGATAGGGGCATTTTACTAAATATGGAACAAGAATATAATACCTTAATGGTAAATGTATTATGTGCTTAATGTCACAATGTTGATTTTGGAGATCTTCTAAACCAGTATGGGTTTTAAATGCTTAATTTGGGGGGTAAGATCATTAAATCCTGATTTGTATTGGCTTTACGAATATGTAATACCTTGTTATGAAATGTTTCCTAACCTTGAGGAAGTACGAAATGGAGGTTATTTGTGACCTTAAAGTTGAATTATGCTTGATAACTTATGAATTGCATGCATACGAATACTTGAAATGAATTCATTTCTAGATACCCTTAAGTTGGTATATGATGTGAAAGATATGATTTGTGGTGTAATGAATTAAAATGTACAAGGTTATGAATAATGAGACGAAGCTTTGATGTTAGTAAGTATTACTATCTATTGGGTTATCAAGTAGTTAGGAGAAATGAATTACTTGTGATTTTGGGAGCAAATTCCATTGAATTGATTGTGTAGGATTATGAATGGCCTAATGATTGAGAAATGTTATACGTCTGGGAAGTTAGACTTGTGGCAAGGTGAATCAAGTTTGGAGGACCAAACTTCTCAAGGTGGGGAGTGTAATGACCCCAAAAGTCATCCTTATTTAATTAGGGGTTAATGTGTTTTAATTCACCCATATCTATTGGAATTGAGAATGTTCTCACATTATTTTGGGGTATTGATTGAGATGATAATATGATGGTAAAGTATAATTGGACCAAAGAGTTTAATTTGGATAGTTATGTTACGATCAGCCGTCACTCTTTTACCCTTTTCTTTTCCCACACTTTGAATTTGGGTGTGAGGTTAGAACCATTGGAAAGCTTATTTCCGGGGCTTCAATTTGGACACAAGAATGACCAAAAAGGGAGTTGGGATGGGAGAGTTACGCATGTTGGAAGTTTTGGAATCTGTGCTGTGAGCAGGTACGCTCGAGGGGGAATAGGTCCGCTCGAGCGGGGTTTTCGGGGCAGCAGCGTTAAAATCGAGATTTTGGATCATTTCTTGCATTCTTTTTCTTTCCTCTTCCTTCCTCTTTGCCTAAGTCCGAAACCCTAGCCCCAAACCCTTGAATTCCTTTGTTTTGACTATGATCCACCATGGTTTTTGGCATCAAGGATGAAGAATAAGGGCGGATCAACGTTTTTACCGATTAGAACTTGGATTTGTGGAGGCTTCTTTGCAAGCTCATCTTTTGTTTGATTTTGAGGTAAGGGTTTGTATACTCTTTAATATTTACATCCATAGGCAGATTTGAGTTGTTTCCATTGTTTAATTGTGCAAATTTCATTTATTTGAAGTGTATAGAAGAAATTATGGATTTTGGGAATTAAGGGTTTGAACAATGGGGATTTTGGAAGGTTATGGTTGTTTTAGGTATGGAATTGATGATGGAAATGTTAAAAGAGTGTGTATTACATGTAGATTTGATTTGAATTAAGTTGGTTTGCAAGAGTAAGATTGGAGGTTTGATTTAAAGTTGGGACCCAAATTGGAATCCGCTTTTATCGAATTTGCTCGTCCGCCGGCGACGGAAGTCCCTTCGGCGGGAAAAACGACCTCCCAAAGATTTTTTTTTGTATTTAGGTAGTCCGCCGAGCAGCCAAAGTGGCGCTCGAGCGGGGAACCCATTTTCAGGCAAAATTATTGTTTGTTCAGTTTTGAATGCTCAGTCCTCTGGTATTTTTAGAATAATTTTCTGATGATTTTAAGATGATTATAAATTCATGCGAATGTAATGGCTCGGGAAAGCATTTCTTAATGATTTAAGAAGAAAAGGAAGTTAATTTGTAAGTTATGATGGTGTGCAGGACGCACTTCGGGAGGAGCAAGCGTTCCATTGTAGCCCTGTGAGTAGTAGTACTCTCTACTACAGATAATGAATAGCATTCTGTTATTACGTGTTAATTAAACATCTATGCTAGTAATATGGCAATTATAAATGAATGAGATGATGAAAAGAATGACGATACGATGGAACTTTGTAGGCTTCTGAAATTAGTCTACTTCATGAATCAGTATTCGGTTACTTCAGTTACTTATGTATGTAAATGATTCAAAGAAGGTAAATGTTATATGTATGTGGATGATTCAAAAAAGATAAATGATACATGTATGTAAATGATACAAAGAAAATAAATGTTATATGTTTAAGTAAATGTATCGAGGAAGATAAATGTTATAAGTCCAAGTAGATAAGTCATGTATGTTACACGTTCATGTATATTTCAAGTATGTTTCAAATATGTTTCACGTATGTTTCAAGTATGTTTCAGGTATGTTCAAGCATGTTACAAGTTGAAGAATGTTTGTATGCTTCAAGTATATGTCACAAGTTTAAATATGTTTCAAGGTTAAATAACATTTACAAGGGCTTTATGCCATTTTCAAGGGCTTTATGCCATTACAAGTTACAAGGGCTTTATGCCATTTTCAAGGGCTTTATGCCATTACAAGTTACAAGGGCTTTATGCCATTTTCAAGGGCTTTATGCCATTTCAAGTTACAAGGGCTTTATGCCATTTCAAGGGCTTTATGCCATTTACAAGGGCTTTATGCCATTTTCAAGGGCTTTATGCCATTACAAGTTACAAGGGCTTTATGCCATTTACAAGGGCTTTATGCCATTCTCAAGGGCTTTATGCCATTTTCAAGGGCTTTATGCCAACTTTCAAGTATGGAAGGGCTTTATGCCAATTTCCAAGGGCTTTGTGCCAACTTTCAAGGGCTTTAAGCCAAAATGTTATGTTCAAGTTGATATGTATAAGATGTTCAAGTTATATGTTTTAAGTTATTCAAGCTAAAATGTTCAAGATGTGCAAGATGTTTAAGTTGATATGTTTAAGATGTTCAAGCTAATATATTCAAGATTTTCAAGTTGTTATGTTTAAGATGTTCACGCTATATGTTTTAAGATGTCCAGGCTAAGATGTTTCAAGATAGAGCCTAAGATCATTACGAGGTAGCACAAGGGCTTATAGCCATTATGTCTATGATATTTATATTACAGGATTAAAGGCTTATAGTCATTGTGTTTATGACGCTTATGTTGTAGAAATAAGAGCATGTAACCATTATGTTTATGTTGCAGGATTGGGCCTGAGGTCATGTACTTAGTACGTAATCGACTAACTATGTGAACTCAGTATTTTTATATGCATTGATATGTATTATGTTTCAAGTTAAGCATCGCTTTTATTCATGTATTACTATTCACCGAGTCTCACTCTCTCATATGTCTGCTTCAGAGGTCGCCAAACAAGTGGTCGTTCTAGCCAAGACGTTGCTTTCTTTGTCAACCCTCAAATGTCCAGCACTATACCGCCATTGTTTTGTTAAGCAGCTTAAAATGTTGGTTTGCTTATGAGTGTCCATTTAAGGTTGATGTATATAATTTCCATATTTACTTTTGTATATGCCCAGTTATAGGGCAGGGAATGTAAATATGTATGCGTAAGCTCCGGGTTATAGTTTGGAATTTTATTTATCCACTATAATGCATGTGATGAATGAGATCCTGGCATGTAGAAGTAGCTCAATGGAGTTTATTTGCTGATTATTTTCATATTTCGTGCTTCCGTTCAGGCCCCATATGTTATGTATATCAGGTTTCAAGTTGTTTTGAATAGGTCATGCCCGAAACTTTTAGGGGCGGGTTTTGGGGCGTGACACCACTGATTCATTCTACCTATCTGCGACCGGGGACATGACGATGACCCCTTACGATTTCTCGGTGCTCACTGGCATCGGGGTAGGGGGTGATCCGATCCCCTTCGACATTGATATGGATGAGTGGACCGCAGCTCAGGTCTACTTGCTTGGCGCGCTTTCGCCTTCGGCGCGTGTTTCGTCTCCGCTACTCTGGTTCGAGGTGCGCCGTGCACTCTTCTTGTCAATGCAGCCCCGATGACCCCAGAGGCCGTGGAGAGGTATGCACGCGGCTTTCTGATGTTTTTGTTCGGGACGACTCTCTTCGCCGACCGGGCGAACACAGTGCCCCTCTTCCTTCTCAGCGCACTAGTGGATGTCTGGGACATCTTGCGTTTCGATTGGGGTGGTGCGGCTCTGGCCACCCTCTACGGCTATATGAGCTCAGTCTCCCGCGGCAGCGGACAGTTGCTCGGGGGCTACTAGCGTGCTTGGGAGGTATATTTCCTTTCGCTCCTTTACATTTCTGCTTTACATTTTTTGTACTCTACACACCGCACACACTGTAGTCTGTTTCACACGGATCAGATAATCGTATACACGGCACACACATACCGCTTACACTAAGCGCATAATCGTTCACACTGTACACTCTGCTCAATACACTGCACAACACACGGCTCTGCTATTTCTGTCTTATTCTGTATTCTGCTTTATCTGATAAACATTCTGGTATTCACCTTGCAGTTGTGGGTTTACGCCTACTTCCCTAGGCTCGCTCCTGTACCTGATGCAGAGACCCCTCTGGTCGTCCCCTTCTCACGCCGCTTTGACGGGAGGTGCGCCCGGAGGCCGCGGGAGACTTTCACTTTCTTCGCCGCTTTCGATACCATCACCCCGCCGAGGTATGTTTTACTTGCGCTTTATTTAAGCTTCCTTTCCATCAGATATTTGCAATACCAAGAGGGTAACAAATCAGATTTCAATTTCAGATCACTGGCGCCGGGTTCCTCCGCCGATGATGGTGCGGATCGATTTCTTTGGCGCCGTCGAGACCTCGCGTTATCAGATTTTCTTTGGAGGGCCCGATGTCGGGCTTGGTACTGGTGAGCGCTTCTTCGTCCGACCGTGGTTACTCGAAAGCAGATAGTCCCGGTGCATCCTCCCCGAGCATATGAGGGACACCGAGCTTCATCGCCGGCGATGATGGCGACTACACCATCACCGGAGGCGAGCAGCTTCAGAGGCGAGGGCGAATACTCAGAGTACGTCCGGGCCTTCATCATGCGGCCGCTGAGCGGTGGCCATCGAGCTGAGAGAGAGAGACCTGCGACGCCAGCGGCCGGAGCAGGAGTAGAAGGAGGAGCACCGAGGAGGGCTCGAGTCCGCGGCAGGGGCGGAGTTGAAGGGCGAGAGGACGGTTAGCTGGCCTCGCTTCGCTGCTTCATCGTGTTTCCGGTCGATGGGGCGACCTATCAGATCCCCTTCGCCCCTCTGCCGGCTGATCACGAGTTTGTCGATATTCGACTTGCTCCCAGATATGTATTCAAGATGCATAAATCTGATGCTTATTTCATTTTAGTTTATTTGATATTCCACAGAATATTGATGCATCTGATATTTTCGCAGGCTTCCTCCGAGTACACCCGGCAGTCATTGGAGATGAATGCCTCCATGACAGGGATGTTGCAGCAGACTTTTGACTTCTTAGCCTTCTATGGCCTTCTGGTATGTTCTCTCTGTCATAGCTTCAAATCATACACAAGCTGCTTCGCATAATCTGATGCACGATACAACACTGGATACCCAGCCCTCACGGCACTTGATACATTGTATTCATACTGCATTCACATCTTGATAAACCGCCACGACATTCATAAATCGTACTCATACATCGTGATTACGCAGCGATAAATCGCTCACGGCATTCATACTCAGTATTCATACACTACATTACGATTAATCGTGACATTCATAAATCGATTCATAAATCAAGTTCAGATTCATACATCGTGATTCTGCGTGATAGCGATAAAGCGTCACGGCATTCATATTTCAGACTCATACTCGCATTCTCGTGACCGATAAACTATTTCATACATATCGATGCATTTGCCTTTCATGTTTTTCACCTCCTTCCCACTTCTCCGGCGGTGGCGTCGCTCCACTGGACCTCCCATCTCTACTCGGGATGGCGGATATTCCCCACACTGAAGGAGGGCGTGCCACGCCGAGCACCATGACTCAGTTCCTGCATAACGAGTCTGAGGAGGAGGCGGAGGCATCCAAGGAGGAGGCCGGGGGCAGCTCGGGCTCGGGCTCAGACAGTGACACTTCCGGTGATGCTCCTGGACTTCTGCCCAGGAAGAGGGCAAGGACAGATCCCCCGGCGCGAGGCCATTGATGATGCTGATGACCCAGACTTTTGCTGTTTCTTTTATTTCTTTTCTTGTACTTTTCTCTTTTGTTGGTAGATAGAGTACTTTGTACTGCCGTAGGCAGATTTTTGTTTCTAAAACTATGTACTTGAAAAAGATGGTATGAAATGAAACAAACTTTTTGTCTGAAAAGAATGTTATATCTGTACATATCTGCATCTTTCATACTTTGCACTGCATTGCGTCATGTTACACCTCAAATGTAAATGATATTGATTTGTTGTCTGCAAATTGAGCAATTATACTGTGGTAATCAGATAGTCAACCAATTAATCAGCAAAACAACTCATACAAACCACTGCTCAAACTGGCAGACAGCCCACACTCTACTAGGGATTGATCTGCATATAGCCCATAACACAGCGTTCGGTTCATCCTGCACACAGCAAACCCTAAACAAATAACCCAATCTGTCAAGACGGATCACAAAGCTGGCACGGTTACAGTTGAAACCCACCCGGATATCCCAGATTTCCTTTTCTTCCCTTACCTCGCGTAGATGTAGAGAATGGCACCGCATTCTGAGCACAAACAACGATTTTTGAAATAGGGAAGGGTTTTCAACCAGCGTATCGAGCCTACCGCAAAACACAGCGAGACTGACTCAAACAAAGAAACAAAAAGGCACACAACCTAAAGAATGATACACGCTCGGAAAAGACTCAAAGCCGAAGTCAAGGTTGACAAATCAAAAGACACGACACACAGACATGTTCACAAAGAGACCTCAAATCTCGAGGAGCCAATTCCTCCGGGTATTATTCCCACCCTTTCTGATTTGTGGTACTTACATCACTCGGCCCTCAGGCTCGGTTTTTCTCTTAAACCCTTTTCTTCACTTTTCTCTCAACTTACTGCTCTCTATTCTTTATTTTCTCATTTTTCATCCCTCCCCAGAGTGGTTAACGAGTAAACGAGAGGTTGTGGGTTCACGCCCGATACAGCTAACTTGCAGCCACTTCTTCTGGTAGATAAAGTGCCTCTCGGACAAGTGCGTTGGCGACGAGGGGGAAGACGGAACACCCGACTCAACTATGCCCCTAGTTCGTCATTTTGACCATTTTTTTTGTTTTCTAAAACAGTTTTGATAAAAAATGAGAGTTGGATTAACACACTTATTCGATTTTTGATTTGAAAACCATGTGAATCAGGCTGCGAGCACTGAAAAATTCTCCTTTTTGGGGTCCAAACATGGTCCAATTTTGAAAATGAAACAGTTTTTCGAGAAAATAAGTCAACCTCAGTGAAAATTTTCAAAAACTATTTTTGCAAACAATCAACGCTCAACAAGCGTAGAACTTACCCTCGAGATATGCAACCTCGGATCGGAGGCAATGGAAAATTGCCCCTAGCTTAAAGGGGGGGATAGAGCAACGGAAAGTTGCCCCTGGTTTGGATGGTAACTTAGGGAAACTTATGGCAATGCATGGCAACGGAAAGTTGGCCCTTGTTTGGATGATGCCGTGGCATTTTTGTAAGCCAGTCCTCGTTGATGACGATCGGACCCTCGGACGTGGAGGAGGCGAAGACGGTTTGAATCAATATATGGACACAACACCGAAGGAATTACAAGACAAAACGGTGTTTGAGGCAACAACCCCGAATCACCGGTATACTATTATACAAGAGGGATCGACTCATACAACAAGATGCACTCAGAAGCAAAAAGACCGACTCAATACAGAGACAGACTAAAACAAAAACAAAAGATCGACTCGACACCCAAGTCAGATTTACAAAACTAGCATTGGCAGTGCTCAAAATGCGCCAAACGCCACATCCAAAAATGTACCAGACATCGGCCAAGCAGTGTTCACCTTTCCGATTACATACTTGTAAAGATTCAGATCCTCAAAATCCAACAACCGAAAGTGGTGACGGACTTTGCCGAGGTAGGCGGAGGATAACCTCGTTGTCAATCAAATCTTGTACCTCATGACGGAGGCGGAAGCAATTATCGCGGGCATGGCCACCGATGGTACGACAAAGATAGGAAGCATCATGAGTATCGTGGAGATTCTTCGGGAGAGGCCGAGGCTCCTGTGGGTTTAAGGTGTCCCTCTCGGCAAGGATTTGAAGTGCCTTGGACAATGGCATGTAGAGAGCATGGAAGACCTCACTGGCAGTGTACTTTTGGAGTCGAAGCACTTTGCTAGATGCACTAGCGAACGGATCCGGGTGCGGCCTTGATTCTTCGATCCTTTCCGATGCAAGGCCGAGGAAGAACTGCTTTTGGCATGACGGGCCTATCCCGATTCTTCGATTGATCGAATTGCCCTCGCGGAGTGGGGAAAGCATCCTCCACAGCTTTTTGACATAATCATGATATCCGTTGCTTGTTCATTCCCCCCGGCCAAAGCCTCTACGCCTACAGCTTGTTCGAGGGTCGATCCGCCTTCATCTTGTTTTGTCTCGCCTCGCCCTACCGATCTAGAACTTGGTTTGATGCGTCGTTGTCATAGCCGGAGGCCATCTCCTGCTGATTGAGTTCAATTACAATTGGCCCCAAAGAGTGGGGGCTCGGGTATAAGCCTCCCAAGATATGGTGCTACCGGTGGCTAAACACATTCCATAGGCGAGATCCGCCACGATCTTTGAAGATCACCTATCATTCCCATTAATTCAAATGTAGTAGGCTCATGAGCCTCGATATAGTTGAGGGGTCCAAATTGATGTGCGGCAAAGCACTGGTGGATGCGGCATGTCAACAAAGAGTCTCATCTGCGGGTGATTCCTTGACTCAACGCGCCGCCATGACCATCTCTTTCTCTCATTTCGGCTATGTTCCCTTCGCCAAGAAGAAGACACTAGTCGTTTCTAGATCGACCTTCTCGAATCTCGAATCAAACGAAAACAAGCAAGATTTCAAATTTCAAACAGATCAAACACGGATGCAATAACAATCGCATTTCTACTATCGATCATCGCTCTCAAATCACTATTCAAATCAATCGACATACGCAGATATAATCGATTCTCAAAACACCGATATCGGTGCTCAGTCGATACACTCAAACTTGCAAACCGATATATGCGTTTCTCGCAGAGATACACTCTAAAAGCACATAGCGTGTAAATGAGAGCCAATACACCCCTATGTCAGTAGGGTTTCTCCCCTATTTTGTCAGAGCTAGGGTTTCACCACGCACACAATTTCAAACAACCTATATTAAGCAACCCGCCCTAGTTTGGAATGGTCACTATGGATCCGAATATGCACTAGGTCGAATGGTCGAAGGGTGCCCCAGAAACCGGGTTTGTGTTCTATCGGGCAGAGTTCTCGCAACCGGCCACTTTATGGACATGCCTTGACAAGACAAGCCTCCAAAGAAACCGCCAGAATAGCAGATGGCCAACACGGTTGTCCTAGGCGCACTAATGCACATGCAATGCAAAGAAACACATAAGTGTAGTCAAAACAGATATCACGAAGTTCGAGTCAAGCTCTAAACTCCTCAAAGAGAGTCGCAAATCAGAATGTGCACGCCCGGTCCTCTGCTACGCTCGACTCTTTTGTGTTATGTTCTAAATCAACCAAAGAGTCCAACTGCAAATCGCTTTGAAGAAAAACAGATTTTTAAAAAGTAGTGCCAAACATGGACCGCTTTTCCAGATACAGAGTCGCCACCTAAATATTTTAAAATGAGAAATTTAGGAAACCCTGACTCGGTGCCGAAGGCCACCTGTCCGTCATCACCCAAGTGGTCTTGGCTCGAGCTTGGGTACGATCGAAGGTCACTATGAGCATCTTTCGCCGGTTCAAGACCGCCTCTACTAACCGTGATATCCGCTTTTGAAAACATTACATGCTCTTATTCCAATTATTAGCCTAGAATTACTTATGTTATGCGCCAAGAAAGAAACAAGTATAGACTAGATTGCCTAATTTGGAAACAAGCATTGCATATCCGCTTGTTTGGAAAAATGCTTGAAATGTACTGCAAGTAGGCTAAAATACGATTTCAACGAGTTTTCCAACTCAAGCAATCAACCTCCACCCACAGCATTCAAACAGTTTATCTCACATAAGCACTTAGCCGCATGGTAGGCATATCGTTATGTTAACATTCACACGCATGCGATATGCTAGCGTAAATACTTACATCAGACTCAGGTGTCAAAACAAGAAACTAGTTAGCAAACATGCATGACCTAGTTCATGTTAAGTGACTAATGCATACATGTAATGTGATTAGGATAGGCTCTAACCTTAAACATGGCATGTGAAATGCACGAGTAACACGTATTCAAGTTAGATTTGAAGATACAGTGCAGTTTGTATGATGTACCGAGCCTGATGCATGTCAACAAATACATGGATGCACGCATGCGTAGCATAAGGTATGCTAAAATAAACGTGCCCTAATCTACCATCGTAAGCGGGTAAATAAAAGGGAGAAAGAAATGGGTGTTGGAAGGCATACACACCACTCACCCACACTTATTACAGATATGCCCTCGCTCGGAGGGACCGAAAGAATATACAAATAATTAACTACGCAAGCTAATTAAATATTACAAATTTCTTAATTAGTTGACAAACTAATTAAAATAGGAAAACAAAGAAGTCGCCCTGAAGAGGGCTTGATGCAACGCTTGAGACTTGTTCGGAATCGCACTACCATGCAAAGCTTTGCCTCGCTTCTCGCTTCACCTCAAGATCGCCAAAGTCTCGTAACGCTTTGATGCCGGGATCACCACTGGCTAAATAGAATATCCACCAACTATGTGTGGACATCGGCACGAAATTCATCCATCTACAGATAATTTATCACGGCTGGCACTAAACACCGCCTTTGGCGAATGTCATAGAACTCGCAACTCACAAAGAAATAGAGGGCAAAACTTGCATGGCAATGTAACTCCAACAATGTATGCACTAATCATGCCCCTTATCATATTTGTGACTCAAAGGACATGTGCTCGATTCTCTGCCACCAATCACGATTCCCATGCATGATGGCCCAAGGAACCAAATGTGCACTTTCAATTTCAAATGCATGCAAATCATGTAAACAAACAAGGGCCAAACCTCTATCATGTTTATCTCAAGAGGCCTAGCATGCACGTGAATGCAATGAAATCCTAAGCATGTTGGCTAGCATGCAATATGGACAATGCAAGGCGCTTATGTAAGCATACAAGCAAACATGTAAGGCAAGCATGCAAACCAAATAAAATGTGGACTTAAACATGATCTAGGCAACTCTAACTAGGCCTAAAATCAGTAGCCAAAATGCTAAGTATGAGAGCTAAACACACATGCACATGTACACATGTTAAGGCACACAACTTAGGCATCAAATAAACCACTCTCAAGCACACTTGAAAGGAGATAACATGGATGATTAGCATGCAACATGAGCTCTAAAATCATGTCAAAGTGTGGTGCTAAACCAACTCAAGATAGACCAAACAAAACATGCAAATGGTCAAAGACTTAAAGCAAGTCAATGAGGCATTGAACTATACTTATGCAAGGCAATTATGGCATGCATTAAACAACTAAAATAGGTTTTTAGCATGTTAAAACAAAGCCAAAAGGCTACTTAGATGGCATCTAAGAGGCTTGAAACCAAAGGCATGCACAATGACCAAAACATGGAGCATTCAATTTATGCTTTTAAAGCATTAAAGATGCAACTAAGGCAAGCATACAAGCACACCAAAGGGACTGAAATGACATGCCGGATGGTTCCAAACCATCAAAATGAGGTAAACAACACATGCTACACATGCATGCTCAAAGGCTAGCAAGCCTAAAATGCAAAGGGGCTATATAATGCATGCTAAGGTCAACCCAAATGACTATGGACAGAGCTAAAACATGTCAAAATAAGCACAAAACATTCATAAGTCTAAGCCTAAAGCATGTTCAAATTAGGGCTAACAACCTAAGGTATGTTAAAGGCAATACAAGGCATTACATGGCAACTATGCTAAGCATGCATAACGGACCAAAACCAACGCATAGCAATGTTAAATCATGATATCCTAAGCATGAATAACAGTCCAAACATGCTCAACACACACTTGAACACAATGCTCCCTCAAGAGGCAAAACTTGCCCTTTTCAAGGACATCAAGGAGAGGGGGTGACCCCCTCCTTCTTAGGACTTTAAGGCATCATCTTCACCACTGAAATCCCTCAAGATTTCAGTGGTGAAGAGACCCCAACACCAAAATCCCGGATCTCAACAAAATAGCACAAAATAAGGCCCTTTTCAAGGCCTAAGGGGGGTCAAACTTCCCCAAAGCACAAAGTACCCTTAATAAACTATCAAGAGGACTAAAAAGCAGAACTTTTTTGTATTAAACACCAAGCACAAAAATAGTTCAAAGATAGGTAAAAATGGAGTGCAAGAATGGGGGAAATAAAGCAAGTTTCTCACCCTTGTTGACCTTCTTCACCAAAGATGATGTTGTTGCTTCCTTAAGCTCTAATCCAGCCAAAAACTCCAAGAACAACCTCTTGGAACCTCAGTAACCAAGGGAAGGTGAAACACTAGGTGTTGATGTGCAATAGTAAGGCACAAACACCTAGTCACACAAACAAGAGAGAAATATAGATATAGGATATGTGTTGAACCCTAACCCTAAAACCAGAGCTCCCTCTCACTTCTCTAACCAAAACTTTTTCTAACCCTAATGCCAAGAGAGAAGGCCTTCTCTTATAGGCAACCATCTTGTAAAGCTTGTCAAACAAGCTTACAAGGAGGGCATCCCTCCATACACGTGTATGGAGGGGAAACAAATGCAAGATAGATGCCTTAAAATATCTCATAAAGCAACTGAACAGTAGTCGGCTGGGCAAAATTGTCATTTTGACAAAATTGACTGCCAACCGGCACAAAAGAGTGCCGACCGGCACAATATAGTGCCGATGGAAACACTAACCTGCCGGTGGCCTCTAGCCACTGCCGGTGGTATGTGGGGATGCCTCAAAAGGCATTCCCTGCCCCTCCACGGCAAAGCTCAAGTGTTTGGTGCAAAACCAGACACAAAACGGTCAAGTTCGGAGGTCCTGAGGCAAGGCGCGCAGCCGAGAACTCCGAGAACTCCAAACAAACACGAACATGGGTAATCACCGAGTGTTCAAGCGGTGACGTCCAAGTCTTGAGGACGGTCAAAAATGGGGTGTCTACACCTACTCATATTAAGGACCAATTAACATATTACGGAACAGGGGTATCACATTCTTCCCCCCTTTAGGAAGTTTGGTCCTCCAAACTTAATTTACCTTCGTCGGGAAACAAATGTGGATAACGTAGTCGCATTTCCTCCTCTTTTTCGCATGTAGCATCCGTCCCATAACGTTCTTTCCATTCCACTTTCACTATTGGGATGGACTTGCTTCTCAGTTGTTTCACTTGCCAATCAACAATTCGTTCCGGCCATTCAGCGTATTCTATATTTTCATCAATAGCTACCCGGTGATAATCAATCACATGAAACAGGTCTCGGAGGTAACCCCTCAACATCGACACATGAAACACGTTATGGATTTGTTCGAATCCCGGTGGCAAACAACTCTATAGGCAATCGCCAAGTTTTCCAAAATCTGAAACGGCCCAATGTAACGGGGCGACAACTTGCCCTTCTTTCCAAACCTGACTTGGCCTTTCATCGGAGATACACGGATGAACACATGGTCACCAAGCTCATACTCAAGAGGTCTTCTCCGAACATCTGCATAATTCTTTTGTCGGTCCTGAGCTGTTTTGAGCCTTTGCTGAATGATCTTGATTTTCTTAGAAGTGTCTTGCAGAATTTCAGGCCCAAGTAAAGCTCTATCCCCGACTTCTGTCCAACAAATTGGTGATCTACACCTTCTGCCATACAAAGCCTCGTATGGTGCCATACCGATGCTGGAGTGGAAGCTGTTATTGTATGCAAATTCTGCAAGTGGCAAGTAATCTTCCCAACTCCCCTGAAAATCCAAAGCACACATGCGAAACATATCTTCCAAAGTCTGTATCGTTCGTTCTGATTGCCCATCAGTCTGTGGGTGGAATGCAGTACTGAATCTTAGTTCTACCCCCAAAGCTTCCTGCAAACTCTTCCACAATCTGGATACAAATTTCAGATCTCTATCCGACACAATAGATTCCGGAACTCCGTGTAAACGGACAATCTCATCAACATAAATAGTAGCCAATCTACAAGCATTAAACGTAGTTCTAACTGGCAGAAAATGTGCAGATTTAGTCAGTCTATCAACTACAACCCAAATAGAATCCATGCCTCGAGGAGTCTGAGGTAGGCCAACAACGAAATTCATAGTCACATGTTCCCACTTACATTCAGGAATAAGGAGAGGTTGCAGTAGACTGCCTGGTTTCTGATGTTCAGCTTTAACTTGCTGACACTGAAGACATTTGGACACATATTCTGCAATCTCCTTCTTCATTTTAGGGCACCAATAGGTTTGTTTCAAATCCCGATACATTTTATTATTGCCCGGATGTTTAGCAAACACTGATTTGTGGGCTTCATCTGAAACCCTCTTCTTTAGTTCCGGAATGTTTGGGACACACATTCAATTTCGAAATCTCAACACTTCATTTTCAATCTTTGAACTCGCTGGACTTGTCTCAAATTCATCAATCACTTTCTTGAGGAATTCATCCTTGTTCTGTTTCTGTTTAATTTCTTCAATGATTGCTGGTTCAGCTAAGATAGCGGCTATCAATCCACCCAGTTCACACAATACCACTTCAATTTCAGACTTCTCAAAATCATGCAGAATCTACTTCTGTTCAGTAAGCAAACAACCCATACTCCCTGTTGATTTTCTGCTCAAGGCATCAGCAACTGTGTTCGCTTTCCCGGGGTGATACTGAATCTCTAAATCATAATCGTTTATCAGTTCCAGCCATCTCCTCTGTCACATATTTAACTCCTTCTGCGTGAAGAAGTATTTCAAACTTTTGTGATCCGTGTAGACTTCACACTTTGCTCCATACAGCTAATGTTGCCAAATTTTCAAAGCAAAAACAACTGCGGCCAATTCTAGATCATGTGTTGGGTAAATTTTCTGATGTGGCCTCAACTACCGAGAGGCGTAAGTGATAACCCTTATGTTCTGCATTAACACACAACCCAAACCTTTACGAGATGCATCATTGAAAATTACAAAATTTTCCGTACTTGAAGGCAGTGTCAAAATTGGTGCAGTGGTCAATCTTGTTTTCAATTCATGAAAGGTTGATTCTCTTTCATCGTTTCACTCAAAAGGTTGCCCCTTACGTGTCAGTTGGGTAAGAGGCACATCTATCTTCAAAAAATCTTTCACAAACCTCCTGTAGTACCCGGCTAAGCCCATGAAACTGCGGACCTCTGTTACATTTGTCGGTGTAGGCCAATTCACAATCGCCTTTATTTTCTGCGAGTCTACTGAAATTCTCTCCTTGTTGATCACATGCCCTAAGAAAACAACTTCATCCAACAAAAAATCACATTTCTTTAGTTTAGCAAATAATTTTCTTTCCCGAAGTATTTGTAGGACAGTTCTCAAATGATGTTCATGTTCAAGTCTATCTTTAGTACATATCAAAATGTCATCAATAAAAACCACAACGAATTCGTCAAGGTAGGTTTTAAAAATTCGGTTCATTAAGTCCATAAATGCTGCCGGAGCATTAATCACTCCAAATGGCATAACAAGAAACTCAAAATGTCCATACCTCGTTCTGAATGCGGTTTTCTCAACATCTTATGCCTTAACTTTCAGTTGATGATACCCGGATCTCAAATCAATCTTATAAAACACCTGTGATCCCTGCAACTGGTCAAATAAGTCATCAATATAGGGTAAGGGATATTTGTTCTTTATTGTTACCTTGTTCAGTTCCCGATAATCGATGCAAAAACGCAAAGTTCCATCCTTCTTTTTCACAAACAATGCTGGTGCACCCCAAGGCGAAGTGCTAGGTTGAATAAACCCCTTGTCAAGCAGGTCTTGCAACTGTTCTTTCAATTCTTTCATTTCGGTAGGCACCCAGTTTCAATGGTAAACTCTATCTCCCTATCTACCAATTCCCCTGGTAATTCATTTGGAAACACATCTGGAAATTCTCTAACAATAGGGATATCATTCAATTCAACATTCACAGATTGTTCAGACAATACATAGCACAAATAACCCTGGCACCCCTTCCTGATCAGTTAACATGCTTTCATTGCAGATATCAAATAAGGTGGAGGCACTACCCCATTACCCACAAACACAATCTCTTTCTGTTCTGGTGGTTTAAACACAACCCGTTTTGTCACACAATCAATGGTGGCACAATACTTGGTCAACCAATCCATGCCCAAAATTACATCAAAATGCCTAAAGTTCAAGGGTAGCAAATCTACATATAGGATAGCATCCTCAACATGCATATCACAAAACCGGTATATAGATTCACACAACACAGATTCCCCAGATGGAGCAGACACACATAGCAGATATGGTAGTAATTCTAAGGGTTTATTCAGTCTAGATGCAAATGCATATGTCACAAAAGAGTGTGTGGATCCAGAGTCAATTAACACAAAAGCATCCTGATTACGTATAGAAATAGTACCTGAGACAACTGCGTTGGCATTCCGTATATCGCCCGAAAAAAGCGCAAAAACTCTCCCTTGTCTCATGGTATCCCCGGTGACAGCAGGTCTCATAGTATTTCCCGGCTTTGGGATTGATGCAGTTGAGCTAGCAGCTAGCTTTCCACCATTTTGATTACAATGTCGGGCCATATGCCCTTGTTTTCCACATTTGAAACAGGCTCCTGACACACGGTAACAAACTTCACGGTGCTTTTTGCTACAAATATTGCACATGGGAGCTGTGTCTCGGGAAGAATTTGAAGTATTTGAGGAGCCCGTGTTTTGCTTTTTCGAAAATTTCTTCTTTGAGAAGAAGCTTTGCCTTTTGTTGCCTTTCCAATCAGTTGTAGACTTAGTCTGTCTAGCTATGTTAGCCTCTGATATGATGGCTCTGTCTAGCACCCCAATGTAAGTCTCCAGCTTTAAGACATTCACTCTTTCTAAAATGTCACTTCGGAGCCCACCTTCAAAGTGTCTTGCCTTCTTATAGTCAGTATCAATTACATGTGGTGCAAACCTGGCCAATTCGGTGAATTGGGCCTCGTACTCAGCTACGGTCATACTATCTTGCCTTAGGTCCATGAACTCTGCTACTTTCCTATCCTGAACACACTGCAGAAAGTACTTGTCATAGAAAATTTCCAAAAATTTCACCCAATCAACATCCTTGTGATTTTCTTGCATTAACATCCACCATCTTCTTGCCTCGTCTTCTAGCATAAAAGTGGCTAAAAGCACTTTCTGTGTCTCCGAGCAAGGGAACACTTCAAACAATTTCTCGATACTGAGAACCCATGCTTCGACTTTCAATGGATCTAATCCACCATGGAACTGTGGTGGTTTCATCTTCTTGAATTCTTTGGTGAGAGCTATTATTCGATCATCATTCTGATTATCTGGCACGAGTGGTGCCGGAGGTGGCGGGTGTGGTTGCTGCCACTGATGTTGCCACTCCTGTTGCTGTCTCAAAGCTTCTGCCATTTCCTGTATCAGTCTTTCCATTCTGTCTATTCTAGCAGTAGAGGATTCCTCTATCTCATCACCTCTTGTTCGCACCATCTGATTAAACTTACATTATACTTCATACAAAAGATTTACAAGTATGCATATATTAAAGAGCATACATATTCAAACAATTTGCAATGCACGCAAATCATAACTTATAACGCATAGTTGTTCATATCAAAACATTTAAGCACATACTTGATGATTTCAAATTCAGACTTATCATATGAATGCATCCTAGATCTTTTCTTGACGCTTATTGCTCATTTGCACAAGTGTGTGAGTTATTAACTCGTGCTCTGATACCACTCTGTCATGACCCGAACCCGCCCCCGTGGGTTAAGGACATAACCGGCCAGTAATCATGAGATTACCTATGGCCTCAAACCAAAACAAATGTATTTTAACCGAGTTAATGGGGGCCAAACGGAAGCAGTTCAAAACTTTGTCCATAGAGCTGTGCTTATATGGCACATCCAAACAACCAAACATATATATACATTAATAACTCACAACAGAAATACAGTAGCATAAGTTTTGTACAAATAGGATCATCCAAAAGCTAATCGACCCATGAAAACTATATACAGACATATGCAAAGTCCTTGCCAACATGACCAAAAATAACATAGCATAGCCGAAAGGCGAAGACGAGTCTCGTGCATGAGACACTAGGGCTGACTCTCCAAAACTCGGTTGTTCCACAAAGACTTCATTGGGGCTGGGTCTGGACCTCTCTTGGCTCACCTACAAACACATGAATGAGCATGAGCAATAGCCCAGTGAATAATATCAAATACAGAAGTTATACAAATGATATGTAGAACAACATGCTATAAACGGCCTTGGGCCCAATTCATATTTCTATTGAACATATATACACAATTTAGGTCAAGTGACTGTGGTTCCGAACAAACTGGCCTTTGGCCCATTTAAACTTTTCATCTGTATAAAAACAGCCTTCGGCCCATTCAGATGACAAATTGGCCTTTGGCCCATTCAAACTTTCATGTCGAAACGGCCTCTAGCCCATTCATTCATATCAAATGGCCTCTGGCCCATCCATTCATATCAAAATGGCCTTCGGCCCTTTCATTCATGTCAAAACGGCCTTTGGCCCATTCATTCATGTCAAAATGGCCTTCGGCCCATTCACTCATATCAAAATGGCCTTTGGCCCATTCACTCATGCCAAAACGGCCTGCGGCCCACCCATTCATGCCAAAATGGCCTTCGGTGCATCCATTCATGTCAAAACGGCCTTTGGCCCATTTATTCATGTCAAAATGGCCTTCGGACCATTCCTTTGGTATAGCAAACATTGTCCACCAATCAAATCAATGAACTTATCAAACTTACATAGAAGTAAGGAATTGAACAACAACATAGATATCTTTGTTAAGATATTACTCACAGTGATCAGTTGGTTGGTTTGCCCTGGAGCTCGACCCTACACATTCCATGAACACAAAGGGGTCACAAACAATTCGATCCATTCTAAATTCACATATTCCTCTTTAGGCTTCATTCTTATCTCTTTCACTCAATTACGATGCTCAATGCATCCCTGAGAGTACTGAGAAGTGAAAGAGAACAGAAAACGAAACACAGAACGCACAAACTAAATTTTAGAAAACAGGTCTCGCCGAGCGTGGACTTCGCCGAGCGCCCTCGAGGCCCGTAGTGCAAAATCGGCTATGTCGAATTTATGCTCGATCGTGCACTTTGGCGCTCGAGCGGAAGGCCTCTCTACATGACTCCCTGCTCGAGCGGACGCCATGTCTGCAAAAAAGTACTGGATGTATCATTTTTACGCTCGAACGTGAACTCGGATGCTTGAGCGGAAGTTCATCCTACAAAGATTCCCGCTCGAGCGTGAACTTCCTCGCTCGAGCGGACACCATGTCTGCAAGAAAATACTGGGAGCTTGAAATCTCTACTCGAGCGGCGGTTCCCCTGCTCGAGCGGACATCAAAATTCTGGGTTTTCCAGCTAAGTTCTTGAGCTTCAACTTGACATTCTAACCAACATTTCTAGGATACAATAGCTCAAACTTCAAATATACTTGCACTAACATGGTACCAACATTAAATTACAACGCAATGAAGCTTAATTTCTTGTATTACATACATGCATGTTCCAAATTGACTCAAACTCATCACCAACACACTAAATTCAAACATGCAAAGCTTACACTTCCGTGATCTACACTTGCATGTGGGAGATACACATTATTCACAACTTATTTGGTGAAGAAATGGTCATATACATGGATTTCAATCAAACTTCAACATGGATTACGCAATTTAAGCTCAAACATGGAAATCCATAGCAATTTTCTACATGCATGCGTTCTATGACTTCAAATTCAACAAAATCAACTCAATTTCCTTATAATCAAACTGATTCATGTTCTTGACCATTAATCAAACTTGAATTCACAAGTTACAACTAATAGTCACAAATTCACTCACCTAAGAGCTTCAAACACCCAAGCTCTAGTCAATTCTTGAGTTAAATCTTCAAATCCCCAAGCTTGAGCCAAAAATTGCACAAGTCACTCCCTTTATCTCTCTAATAGTCGGCCTTCTCTCTTTCTAGAGAGTTTATTAGCCCAAATGAAGATAAAAGAAGGAAGTTGAGTGTATAGTGCCTTTTTACATAAATTCCCACTAGCGACAATTTAATAACAAGAAATAATTGGGCACTAACTCGCCAATTTAATCAACTTAATCTGGTCCGAATCAATTTTTCAATTAAACTTCACCGTAGGCTCTAAAAATTATGCCAATCACAATGGCGCGACCAATTTCGGTTTCTGTGGCCGACAAGGCCTTCAATTTAATTTCCAAAGCAGATAATCAAACAGATATTCCTACGGTGAATAGATAGAAATTCAAAACCACATATTTTCACATAATGGCACACAAAATCATATTAAACACATGATCCTACTCATGTTAAGGACCAATTAACGTATTACGGAATAGGGGTACACTGCACTTTGGGCACATAGCTCATTTGGGCACACAACACTTTTGGGCACATAGCTCATTTGGGCAATCTGAACACACAGGTCATAACATCGTATTCTGCTCAATCTGAACACACAGTCCATAACAGAGTTGTTGCTCAATCTGAACACACAGTTCATAACGTAGTTTTTGCACAATCTGAACACACAGTTCATAACGCAATTTTTTGCTCAATCTGAACACACAGTCCATAACGCAGTTTTTGCTCAATCTAAACACACAGTCCATAACGCAGTTTTTGCTCAATCTGAACACACAGTCCATAACGTAGTTTTCGTTTAATTTGCACACGGCTCATAACACTGCCCAATCTGAACAGCTAGTTCATAACACAACATTCTTTTAATTTGTACGCGGCTCATAACATTGCTCAATCTGAGCACACAGTTCATAATACATCATTCTTTTAATTTGCACATGGCTCATAACACTGCTCTATCTGAACACACAGTTCATAACACAACATTCTTTTAATTTGCACACGGATCATAACACTGCTCAATCTGAACACACAGTTCATGACATAGCATTCTTTTAATTCACACACGGCTCATAACACTGCTCAATCTGAACACACAGTTCATAACACAACATTCTTTTAATTTGCACTTACCGATAACATCGCCAATCTGAACACACAGCTCATAACACAAAGATTCTTTTTAATTTGCACGCTCATAACATCGCCAATCAACACACAGTTCATAACACAAGATATTTTTTAATTTGCACACGGCTCATAACACTGCTCAATCTAAGCACACAGTTCATAACACAACATTCTTTTAATTTGCACCCGGCTCATAAATAACATTATGTTTATTCTGAAACTAAACACATCTGTTGTTTCTACACGCAGGTATCTTCCAGTTTCACATGGGGTTACGGATCGATCATTGCTAGGGAGTGGTACGTGGAGCTCCCAGATGCTGTTCGACATATTGTGAATGAGGCAGGGTTTGGCCCCTTTTGTGCGGGACTGTCGCGTCATTCGGCGAGTAGGACCCTTCTGGGCGCACTTGTAGAGAGATGGTGGGACACCACTAACTCCTTCTATTTTTCTGCCACCGGGGACATGAGGATGACCCCGTATGAATGACTTCTCCATGCTGACGGGCCTTGATGTGGCAGGCCGGCCGATCCCATATGACGCAGACATGGGTGAGTGGGAGGCAACTTGGACTTACTTGCTTAGAGCTCATCCGCAGCCCTGCAGATCACTGGGCATGGTTAGGTGCACCTGGTTTGCGGAGCAGTACAAATGGACTACGCCCGAGACTATTGAGGCCATGCAGCAGTATGCCCGGGGGTTTTTGATGTTCCTCCTTAGGACCACCCTGTTCTCCGACAGGGGGAACACAGTCGGGCTTTATCTTCTCAGTGCTCTGGTAGACCTATCACAGGTCCGACACTTTGATTGGGGCGGCGCTGGCCTCGCTACCCTTTACTGCTACATGAGCGCGACCTCCCAAGAGCGGGGAACCATAGTAGGTGGCTACTGGCGAGCCTGGGAGGTACATTCTGCCCTCTTGATTTACATTTCTGCTTTTCATTACCTGTACACTACACATGGCACATATTACATTCTGTACTCTACATTCTGCACTCAGCATTCTGCATTTTCTATATATTATGTATTCGCATTCCGCACTAAGTATTCTGTATTTTTTGTATATTCTATATTCTGCATTCTGCACTCAGTATTTTGCATTTTCTATACATTCTGTATTCGCATTCTGCACTCAGCATTTTGCATTTTCTATACATTCTGTATTCTGAAAACCACTGTCTTGCCTTTCACAACTGTGGGTTTATGCCTACTTCCTGACACTCGCTCCTATGCTCGAGGTCGAGGCACCTCTCGAGATCCCTTATTTACGCAGATTTGACAGTCGGTGCCGGTCTAGGCCCCGGGAGACATTGCCATATCTGAGGCAGTACTTTGACATGGTGCAGGCGACCGAGGTAAACCAGAACTCTCAGTTTTTCATGCTTTCAACTTTGATTCATCTTGCATATTTATGGCATGTAATCAGTTTATGCACTTGTTATCCGCAGATCACTTGGCAGCCTTGGCTGGCAATGCCCGGGTATTCTCGGTTCGAGTTCGCCGGAGCATGGGGGCGCTTCCCGATATAGGGTTTTGTTTGAGGGACCAGTGGGCAGAGCCTGGTTCTAGGGGATCGCTTCATGCGTCAGACGATGGGCAATTCCACTTAGGAGATCCCCTCAGCACCTCCAGTGGACATGCGGTCCATAGAGAGTCTTACTCCCCGGGAGGTCGACGACCTTATGTTGGGTTTCGACACAGTTTTTTTCTTGGAGGAGGGGGGCTACGCGACATACGTCAGCACATTCCTGATGCCTCCCCTGACAGGTGTCCGTACTCCTACGAGGAGGGCTGCAGCTATGCCATCGTCGAGTCGCGCTCGAGCTGCAAACATTCCCTCGACTAGCAGGGCTAATAGTTCAGGAGGTAGGGCTAGAGGGATGCCCTCGACTTGTCATTATGTTGGGTGGCCAGATCTTTCGACCTAGCTGACGGGCTGGCAGTATGGGACTTCTTACTTGATTCCACTAGAGCCTCCAATGCCCGACCATCGATACGTCAGTGACCCTAACTCACCACCGGTATGCTTCACAATTTTCATTTATCACTCAGATGTTTAGACATTCATTCATTCACTGATGATTTGAACTTGCATCTGCAGCCTCCTAGAGAGTATACTGAGGGGTTGCTCGGAGTGGTGGCCTCAATCGAGAGCATGGTTTTGCGGAGGGAGAGGCTGCTATATGCCTCCGGCGTTCGGGTACTTTTCAATTTCCTTGCATTTATCATACTTCTGATGACATATGGAAACTGAACATTTCGCTGTATTGATTCATTGCATCTGTAGAGCACATCTGACACATCACATTTACATAATATATCTGCATGCACCCACTCTATGTATCATTCTTGCATCTGCATCTGATATACATACTGGCTGATGCATTCAAACTGTCCTTTTTAGGTCCTACCTCTGCAGACTGAGCCATCTAGGCCTTCTAGAGCAGCTAGGAGAGGGGTCCCAGCACGCAACCAAGGGGGGCGCAGAGCACCTGTTAGTTATGATGAGGAGTCTAGCGAGGAGGAGGAGTTAGCACATCTACAGTCAGAGACATCTGCAGGCAGGGATGACGATTCTGGTTTCGGTTCCGAGGACGGAGGTGACGCCTAGGACGATTTTGAGGACGGTGACTCCGATTCAAATGATGGTGTCGGTGGCGGTGGTGCAGAGGCTGCTCAGCCAAAGAGGGTGAAGAGGGCCTCTCGGTCTTGAGCTTGATGGCACTGATGTAGATGTTCCTGCTTTATTTTCCTTTTTACATGTAGTTGTAGCACATTGTACAGCTTAGGCGGTTTTATTTTCTTCAAAACTTGTACCCTTTTGTAAAATGTTGTAAAAAGAAGCTATGATGGAATGAAAACATCTTTTTGTTCAAAAGAAAAGTGTTGCATTTGTATTCTTAGCATCGCATCGCATCATTTTGCACAAAAATGGAATTGAATGGAAGTTGAACCTCGTGTATTGCCAAGTCAGGTAGTGAACCGACACAACAAACTAAACAACTTAACTCACTAAGAAACAACAAAACCTTAGCAAGTTTATAACTCGACAAGCAACGAGCAACAACTTGATAAACAAAGAGCAACAACTCGATAATCAAAGAGCAACAACTCGATAAGTAAAACTTAACAACTCGATAAGCAAAACTTAACAAATCGAAGAGCGAATGCACTTTGAGACAAACAAAGCAACAAAATGCATCGAAACAGAGGTAAACTCAGACCTTCAGTACTCTCATCACACAAGAAAGCTAGAGACTCCCTTCTGGAGACAAGAAAGAGCTACAGGCCAGCTTTTTGCTCATAGCCGACCACCATAGGAGCTTGCTGACCAGTTTTTTGGTCTGCAACCCAAAAAGGGTAGCTGGCTGACTAGAAAAGTGGTCGGCTGACCACTTAGCCTGTAAACCTCCAGTTTCTTGACACTTGTCCTCCAAACAGTGCCTTATCGCTCATAAAGGTTCCAACTTTGTGGTTCCCTCATTCTAACTCAGTTTTGCACCAAAATGGAGGCGTTTCTTGTCCAAAATCTCACAAATTGTATTGCCAACTTGGACGGCTCGGAAAAGCTGAATTTCCAAGGCTTCAGCATAAATGCACTATTCACGCTGAGTCGCACCCCGCTACGTCTTCTGTTCCTTCATGCCGCGGCAAGGTTTTGGAATCCGGTAACACACGTCTTTAGCTTTGGCGGACAAGAGATATGTCCTACTTTCGAGGACTTCCAAGCTTTAATGGAATCCGAGCATGATGAAGAAATCTTGCCTCAATTCTGCTCCGGCTACGTCCAAGCCTTAGGATGGATGTGCGGCCTTACTTCGCATGTCGCTCGGTCATTGATTCGCGACAAAGAGCTAGACATCCCAAGCTTGATTCGTCGGTTTTCTGATGCTGGTGACCGCGGTGATCATGACTAGCAGGGTTATCGGTGACATGCGTTTTGCTTGTGCATGCTATCTCATTTCTTGCTTGCCCCAGGCTCCGGTGGGTTTAGCACTCGTTTGATTGAAGTTGCCGAGGGCTTAAAAGAGGGCAAGAGCTGCATTGCCATGACACTAGTCGAGACATTGATGGGTTTGGATGTTTTTCATCGCCGGGAGACGACTAGATTCGCAGGGAGTCCACTACTTCTACAGGTAATGTTTCCCACCCTATCTCAACATATGTTGCTCACATCACTCGGCCCTGAGGCTCAGTTTTTCTCTCAAAACCCTTTTCTCACTTTTTCTCTCAACGTACACCTCTCTATTATTTATTCTCTCATTTTTCATCCCTCCCCAGATATGGTTGATGGATAAATTGAAGGTTGTGGACTCATGCCCAGCATACTCAGCTCGCAGCTATTTCTTTTGGCGACGTCTAGTCGATGCCCCGGATGAGGGATGGTGGTGCGACTGGATGCGTAGTTTGTCTGCTCTCGATATTGCTTGGCGCTGCCCCTAGCCCAATTTACCGGCGATGAGCTATAGTATGACTCGCCAGCCCGGGATTCAGTTGATTGGCCTGACACATTGTGTCTTTTACTTCCCGTTCCGATTCCAGTGCCAGTTTGGACATGATTAGACTTGCCCAAAAGATGGGATAGAGTACCCTGCTGCATTTTCGGTCTGAGGTGCACAGCTAGCTCGGTATACCACAGCATGGAGGATAGGAGAGCTTCTAGCACCCGCTCCCACTTTCAGTTGCACTCTCTCTGATGAGTGCATAGCCTGGCTCGACGAGGAGGCGCAGATTGGGCCCACTTTGGCATCAGAGGCTTCGACCAGCTCTGAAAGGGGACGTAAAAACACCTGACTACGCCCTGAATTTATTTGCTTTAATCAGTACTTTCAAGTTTTCTTTATGAATGTAATAAAAAAGCAACTTCAATTTGTATTCAAGAGTAGGAGAACTCTGTATTGAAATCAATGCAATTGAAGGTTTTGGGTACTGAAAATTTTTCATTTGGTCCAAAAATGGTCTAAGTTGTAAAAAGATTAATTTGAGCAAAATCAACTTTTATTAAAACTTGTCAAAACCATTTTCGATATGGATCAAAACTGGACACGCCTGAGATCTATCACTGAGATGTACAACCCCGGATCCCAGCAACTGGAAAGTTGCCTCTAGTCTGAATAGCACTGCAATGGAGATCTGGCGAGCTCTCGAATGCGTAATGCATAAAGATGACCGACATGATCACACTGACAAAGTTGATCGGGGAAGTGTTTATGGCTGGACTTCAGAATGAAGTTGCCTACATATCCCAAAGATGAGAATCAAGTCTTATGTAGTTCGGCTCGGGTTCACTCATGTATTAACACTCTCCCTTTGCGCTCTAACTTTTGCCAAGGCCGCCCTTTCTGGGTTTTCAACCTTGCGAGCTCAGTTTTTTATAATTTCAAATTTTTTGTGCTCTAACTTTTGCCTAAGTCGCCCCTTTCGGGTTTTCGGCCTAGCGAGCCACTCAGGGATAGTATTTCTTCAACTGGTCCATGTTGATCAGTTGGGAGAACTCTAGGCCATCTAGGTCCATCATAATGCTAGCTCTGCCCAACCAGATAGACTTGATGATGTAAGGACCAGTCCAATTGGGTCTGAACTTGCCTCTAGGGTCATGAATGGGAGCTCGGTTGTCTTTGAGCACATGATCCCCTTTTTTCAAATTCCTGGACTTAACCTTCTTGTTAAACGCCTTGGCAATTCTTCGTTGATAACCCTGAACATGATACAGTGCTTTCAGCCTTCTCTCGTTAAACAGCATGAGTTCTTCGAACCTGCTTCGCTGCCAATCTGCCTCAGCTATCTGACACTCAGCCAAAACCCGTAATCACGGAACCTCAACTTTGATAGGTAGAACAGCCTCCATCCCATAAACCAAGGAATATAGAGTCGCCCCAGTAGAAGTTCGAATTGACGTCCGGTAGCCCTACAGAGCGAATGGTATCTTATTTGGCCAGTCCCAGTAGGTTTCCACCATCTTCAGCAGAATGTGCTTGATGTTCTTGTTGGAAGCCTCAACTGCTCCATTGGTCTGCGGCCGATATGTAGATGACTTATGAAAAGCTACGTTGTACTTGTCCAACAAGTCGATCACCTCCTTCTTGAAGTGAGAGCTATTATCTGAAATGATCTCATTCGGAACCCCGTAGCGATAGATGATGTTGTTCCTGATGAACTTAGCAAAATGCGATGCCTTCAACACCACATAAGATTGGGCCTCAACCCACTTCATGAAGTAGTCTATCGCTACCAGAATGTACTCATGCCCATTGGACCCCTTCGGAGTGACAGCCCCGATCACATCAATTTCCCAAATTAAAAACTGCCATGGTGAAGTCATGTTATATAGCTTCGATAACGGAATGCTCATGCGGTTTGCATGGATCTGGCATTTGTAGCATCGACGGACAAAGCCAATACAATCCACCTCTATGGTGGACCAGTAATAACCCTGTCTAAGGATATTCCGAGCTAGCATCACCCTGTTCATGTGCGCTTCACTCTCTTCTCCATGGATGGCCTCCATCAGGCGCTTGGACTCTTTAGCATCAACACGCAGTTTACGCATCCCGAGATGACCTCTCTTGTACAGTTTACCCCCGCAGACGATGAACTAAGAAGCCATTCTTCGAATTGCCCTCTTATCTTTGGCATTTGCCCCTGGTGGATACGCCACTTTTTCCAAGAAGTTCCAGACATCGTAATACTAGGGATTCTCATCTTGTACCTCATCTATGGCAGCAATAAGGTCGTAGGCCGGCACAAATTTCTGTTCGATGATGATCGGACGCATCTGGACTCCAAAAGGGATGTCTATCAAAGAAGATAGAGTTGCTAGTGAATCTGTGAACCTGTTGTTCTCTCTTAACAGATGAGCGAAGTTCAGCTTCTCAAACCAAGGGATCAGCATGTCCAAGGTCTGGTGATAGATTCTCATCTTTTCTTCTTTAACTTTCCAATCTCCTTTAGCTAGAGATACAACAAGGTTCGAGTCCTCGATGACGTCCAATCATTTTGCCCCTAGTTCTAGGGCGGCTTCTAAACCGGCAATACATGCCTCATATTCTACCTCATTGTTCGACACTTTGAACCAAAGTTTGAATGCTAGAGGTATGCGGGAATTGTCGGGTGCTATCAGCAACACCCCTATCCCATACCCATATTGGTTTCACACTCCGTCAAAGCACATCATCCAAGTCTCTTCTTCGACATGCAAAATGGCCTCATCTAGGAATAGGTACTCAACTACTTCATCTCCTTCAACTGGGTGATCGTGTCAAGCCCCTAACCCGCCCCTAGTGAGGTTCGGGCATGACCTAATCAGAACCAGACAGAATGACCTGCTATAGGAGGTATCTGGGGCCTGAGCGGAAGCATTAAATTTAAACGCCGACATACAGAGACATCCATTGAGCAACTACCAAAACCAGGACCATCTAAACATTCATCACAAACGAATATGTACATAAAGTTAAGTTACATAAACCGTTATGGTTACAAAACCAGCCCAGATATTAGGCATACAAAATGATAGTTACAATAACCCTGACCAGCTACTATGGTACACAAAAAGTATGTTACAAACAAAACTGGTCTAAAGTGCAAGGGTTTCTTCGAGTGCCTGACTGCCTTGGGCTGACAAAATGCATGAACAGCGCTAAACGGTCCTCCAAGCCGACTTCCTACAGAGTCAGACAAAAATTACAGAATGAGACAAGCTCAGTGAATAATAGTACTTGATTAATTAAATTACAATACATAACTGAACATTTCCAAAGTAAACAGATTGGCCTTTCAGCCCAGATAGCCTTGCGGCACAGATAGCCTTTCGGCACAGATAGCCTTTCGGCACAGATAGCCTTGCGGCCCAGATAGCCTTTCGGCACAGATAGCCTTTCGGCACAACAGATTTCATTTTCAAATCAGTACATCATTTACAATAATGTCTTACAGAACAGATACATAAATATATATGTAATGCACTATTACTCACAGCGTTATGGTGGCGTACTAGTTCATACGGGTGTGCCCTGCACACAGTACACTGATCAATTAGTATTTCTCTTTTCAAATCCTTAATAGTCATTCCATATGCCACTACAGCTTTAAGGATATGAATATCTCTATTAAAAACTCATCAGAAAAACATTCGAATAGCACCAAAGTGCCCAAAGGCGCGAAAGCAGAACAAATCATATTTTTCTTGTTGAATAGTCCTCCGCTCGAGCGTGGACTTGTCCGCTCGAGCGGACAGTGTAGTGCAGTCAAAAATACTGGATGGTCGATTTCTCCGCTCGAGCGTACATTTCCCCTTTCGGCGACGATGTAAATTTCAAAGCTGGGAGGTGTAATTCTACGCTCGAGCGGACATGACCCCCGCTCGAGCGGACGTCGACCCAAATTCTGGGCAGCCCGAATTTCATCCCAAAATCATCAATCAAACCCAATTTTTCATAGATTCAAAGATCAAATTCATGCAACACATTCATCTAACAACCCCAAAACATGAATCTAAGCTTAATCATACCAATTGAAACCAAGTTAGAAGCTTTGTCAAGTCAACACTTCCACAAATTCAATCTAACTTCACATTCTTCAAACATATTGCATGATTTCAACATATATACATGGATTGATGCTATAATTCAAGGATTTAAGCATATCTTCATACAATACTCAAATTATTGCCAACATATTCAAATGGTAAGAAACCCTAGTGAATCAAACATGGATTATCCATCAATCATACAAACATGAGATAAAATTCTTGGAGATTAAGCTAGAATTCAATTACCTTTGAATAAATCACCCAAATCAACAAGTTGAGTAGTATCCTTAATGACCCACGAATTTTCCCCCAAATTCTCTCCTCCTTTCTCTCTTTTTCCTTCTCCCAAAAGTGACCCACGTTTATGATCAAAAGTTCCACACTTAGATAATATAACAACATATATATATATGAGCACAAAAGACGAAAACCATTCGCTTTAGGGTGCCGAAATGAAAATTACACAGAAAATCTCATTATAACCTAAAAATCATGTAGGTCTCAAATATCAAATCAGTTTCTGCAAATAAAATCTCTAAAGTGCTCAATTTCAGATTTAGGTGATTCACTTGTGACAGATAAGTTTCAACTCAACAGATAGAAACTCATATTTCTAAATTCCATGCATGTTTATCACATTTTCACACAGACTTTCACATTAAACATTCAATGACACGTAAGAGGATCAAATGAATGCAGAATCAGATACGAGAGTCGGGGTATTACACTCTCCCCCCCTTATTTAAGTTTGGTCCTCCAAACTTGCTTTTACCTTAGGATGTAAACAAGTGTGGATATTGGTTTTGCATCTCCTCCTCTTTTTCCCAAGTCGCCTCAATTCCGTAGTGCTCTTGCCACTCCACCTTCACCATTGGAATTTCCCGGTTCCTTAGCTGTTTCACCTGACGGTCCAGAATTCGAAGTGGTTTCTCTTCATATGTTAACTTGTCGGTTAACTCAATCTGACGATGATCAATAATATGGGACGGATCTGGAAGGTACTCTCGGAGCATAGAAACATGAAATACATTATGAACCTGACTTAGATGTGGCGGAAGAGCAACTCGGTAGGCTACTGACCCAACTTTCTGCAGAATCTGAAAGGGACCAACATATCGGGGCGTGAGCTTACCCTTCTTTCCAAATCTTGGGTGGCCCTTCATTGGGGTGACTTTCACAAAGACATGACTATTCTCATCAAACTCCAAATTCCTTCGTCGATTATCAGCGTAACTCTTCTGCCTGCTTTGAGCAGTTTTCAGCCTTTCTTGAATAATTTTCACTTTCTCAGTAGTCAATTGGACAATCTCTGGCCCTAACAAAGGTCTATCTCCTACCTCAGCCCAACACACAGGCGAGCGACACGGTCTCCCATACAGAGCTTCATAAGGTGCCATTTGAATACTCGAATGGTAGCTATTATTGTACGCGAATTCAATCAATGGTAGATGAGTCTCCCAACTCTCTTGAAAATCCAGAACACACATTCGAAGCATGTCTTCTAACGTCTGAATCGTTCTTTCGGACTGTCCATCGGTTTGAGGATGGAAAGCTGTACTAAATTTCAATTCTGTACCCATTGCATTCTGGAGACTCTGCCAAAACCTGGACACAAACTTTGAATCTCTGTCGGACACAATTGAGACTGGAATCCCGTGAAGTCTTACAATTTCATCTATATACAGCAAAGCAAGTTTGTCGGCGTTGTATTGGGTCTTTACAGGCAAGAAATGGGCGGACTTAGTTAATCGGTCAACAATGACCCATATTGAATTCATTCCCCGAGGCGTCCGTGGTAACCCTACAACAAAATCCATCGTTAGATGCTCCCATTTCCACTCCGGAACTGGAAGGGGTTGTAACAGCCCTGCGGGTTTCTGATGTTCTGCTTTAACTTGTTGACACTGCAAACACTTAGATACAAACTCTGCGATTTCCCTCTTCATACCTGGCCACCAGAAATGTTGCTTCAAATCTCGGTACATTTTGGTACTCCCTGGATGTATTGAGGTTCTCGAGGCATGTGCTTCTTCCATCAACTTCCGTTTAAGTTCTACCACATTAGGAACACACACTCGATTTTGAAATTTGAGTACGGAATCTGCCAAAGTAAACCCCAACTTCGGTTTTGTCACCATTTCGTTACATATTTTCTTGAGAGCATCGTCCTCCATTTGACGTAACTTAATTTCCTCCAATAGTGCTGGTTGGGCCATCAGTGCTGCTATTGTTGCTCCTTGCCCAGGTAATATTAGATCAATCTTCATCTTATTCAGATCATCTATCAGTTCTTTACTTTCTGTCAATAGGTTCGCCAATGTTCCCACATTTTTCCGACTGAGTGCGTCTGCTACTGTATTGGCTTTTCCCGGATGATAATGGAGCTGCAAATCATAGTCTTTAATAAGTTCAAGCCATCGTCGTTGGCGCATATTCAACTCCTTTTGGGTGAAAAGGTATTTGAGGCTTTTATGATCGGTATAAATATCACAAGATGTCCCATACAGATAATGCCGCCAAATCTTCAATGCAAAGACAACTGCCGCCAATTCAAGGTCATGTGTGGGATAACTTTTCTCATGAGGTTTAAGCTGTCGGGAGGCGTAGGCGATAACTCTTCCGTTCTGCATAAGAACACAACCAAGCCCTTTATGAGAAGCGTCACTGTAAATTATGAATCCCTCGGTACTAGATGGTAAGGCAAGGATTGGTGCTGTAGTCAACTTCGTTTTTAATTCCCGGAAGGCAGACTCTCTCTGTTCAGTCCATTCAAATGTAATACCCTTCTTCATTAGCTGAGTAAGTGGTACAGCAATCTTAGAAAAGTCTTGGACAAATCTTCGATAATAACCAGCTAATCCCATGAAACTACGCACTTCTGTTACATTAGTCGGGGTTGGCCAGTTTACAATTGCCTCTATCTTACTCGGATCAATGAAACTCCTTCTTTAGTGATAACATGCCCCGAAATGCCGCCGTGTAGCCAAAATTCACACTTCTTCGGTTTCGTCTGACTTCTTTTCCCGGAGGGTTTGGAGAATTCGGCGAAGATGATTCTCATGAGCCTCTACATTCTCAGAATAAATAAGGATGTCATCTATGAAGACCACTACGAACTCATCCAGGTATGGTTTGAAGACTCGGTTCATCAAATCCATAAAAGCTGCTGGTGCGTTTGTAACGCCAAAGGGCATAACCAAGAATTCATAATGACCATATCGGGTTCGGAAGGCCGTCTTCTCAACGTCTTCTGCTTTAACCTTCAATTGATGGTACCCGGACCGCAAATCAATCTTAGAAAAGACCTGTGCCCCTTCAGGTTTATCTAAATTCTTTGCAAATTGTTTTGACACAAAAGAACAGGTAGAGCCAGAATCAAACAGAACATAGGCAGAATGGCCATAAACCATAAATGTACCTGAGACCACTGTTGTTGCATTCCGTACGTCTCCCGGAACCAATGCAAATACCCTACCTTGCCTTGTGGTGCTCTTATTATTAGCAGGTTGTGTAGTTGACTTAACACTAGGAGTTGGTGTAGATCACCTTAACGGTGGTGACTTTATTATTAGATTGTTGGCTCCTTTGCGGGCGATCTTTAATTAGATGTCCCATTTTACCACATTGAAAACATGCTAATGTCGATGACAAACCCCACGATGTTTCACTCCACACTCGGGGCATCTTGTAGGTGAGGTCCGAGGAGAAGTAAAAGTATTGGGAATTCGAGTGCCTTTTTGTTTGGTGGAGTAATGATCCTTTGGACCACTGGGTATTCTGCCTTTTCCCCTTCCACTCTGAAATTCGGGTCTGCGTAGCAAGATTCCCTTCCGCTATGACAGCCCGCTCCAAAATGTCAACATAGGTCGGTAGCTTCAACACATTGATCCGATCACGAATGGCACTCATGATCCTCCCTCGAATTTCCGTGCCTTTTTGTACTCCGTATCCACCATGTGGGGTGCAAACCGGGCTAATTCCGCAAATTGGGCTTCATACTCAGCCACAGTTTTGTTTCCTTGCCTCAACGTTTCGAATTCAGTCACCTTCCTGTCTCGCATGCTCTGGGGAAAATATTTATCATAGAACAGCACCAAAAATCTATCCCAAGTCAATCCCGGATTCATTGTTCTGGTAAGCATCCACCATCTCCGTGCCTCATCTTCAAGAGTGAAAGCAGCAAGCTGCACCTTCTGAACTTCAGTACAAGGGAAGACTTCGAATAACTTCTCTATCCCGAGCACCCATGCCTCCGCCTTCATCGGTTCAATCCCCCCTTTAAACGAAGGTGGTTTCATCTTTTTAAACTCCCTTGTCAGTGTAATTGTGCGGTCCTCGGCATGAATGTCTTGCATTACAGGTGGAGGTACCGGTGGGGGTGGTGGTGAAATTTGTTGTTCTTTGTCGTTGTTTACCGTAAAGTTTCAGCCATATCTCTCATCATTCTTTCCATCCTGTCCAACCGCACTGAGGTAGCATCCTCTGGCTCGTCAGCCCTTGTTCTCACCATAGTCTACAAAACAAATCATGCCAACATACACAAAGGTATACAAAATGCAATCATCAGCATTAGTGTTAGCAAAATCATATCACGTTGCTATCAATTCTATTTTTTTTTTTTTTCCTTTATGATGCCTACTACATTCTAGACACCCTAACGCTCAATGGATCAGTGTGTGAGATAGCAACTCGTGCTCTGATACCACTTGTCAAGCCCCTAACCCGCCCCTAGTGAGGTTCGGGCATGACCTAATCAGAACCAGACAGAATGACCTGCTATAGGAGGTATCTGGGGCCTGAGCGGAAGCATTAAATTTAAACGCCGACATACAGAGACATCCATTGAGCAACTACCAAAACCAGGACCATCTAAACATTCATCACAAACGAATATGTACAAAAAGTTAAGTTACATAAAACGTTATGGTTACAAAACCGGCCGGATATTAGGCATACAAAATGATAGTTACAATAACCACGACCTACTATGGTACACAAAAAGTATGTTACAAACAAAACTGGTCTAAAGTGCAAGGGTTTCATCGAGTGCCTGACTGCCTTGGGCTGACAAAATGCATGAACAGCGCTAAACGATCCTCCAAGCCGACTTCCTACAGAGTCAGACAAAAATTACAGAATGAGACAAGCTCAGTGATAATAGTACTTGATTGATTAAATTACAATACATAACTGAACATTTCCAAAGTAAACAGATTGGCCTTCCAGCCCAGATAGCCTTGCGGCACAGATAGCCTTTCGGCACAGATAGCCTTGCGGCCCAGATAGCCTTTCGGCACAGATAGCCTTGCGGCACAGATAGTCTTTAAGACAGATAGCCATGCGGGAGATAGCCTCTCGACAACAGATTTCATTTTCAAATCAAGACATCATTTACAATAATGTCTTCTGAACGATACATAAATATATATGTAATGCACTATTACTCACGCAGCGTTATGGTGGCGTACTAGTTCATACAGGTGTGCCCCGCATACGATACATCGATCAATTAGTATTTCTCTTTTCAAATCCTTAATAGTCATTCCATATGCCACTCTGACTTTAAGGATATGAATATCTCTATTAAAAACTCATCGGAAAAACATTGAATAGCACCAAAGTGCCCGGATGAAAGCAGAACAAATCATATTTTTCTTGTTGAATAGTCCTCCGCTCGAGCGTGGACTTGTCCGCCGAGACGGTAATCTTGATCAAAAATCTTGGATGGTCGATTTCTCCGCTCGAGCGTACATTTCCCTTTCGGCGAGCGAAGGTAAATTCGGCTTCGGGAGGTGTAATTCTCGCCGGCGGACATGACCCCCGCTCGAGCGGACGTCGACCCAAATTCTGGGCAACCCGAATTTCATCCCAAAATCATCAATCAAACCCAATTTTTCATAGATTCAAAGATCAAATTCATGCAACACATTCATCTAACAACCCCAAAACATGAATCTAAGCTTAATCATACCAATTGAAACCAAGTTAGAAGCTTTTTCAAGTCAACACTTCCACAAATTCAATCTAACTTCACATTCTTCAAACATATTGCATGATTTCAACATATATACATGGATTGATGCTATAATTCAAGGATTTAAGCATATCTTCATACAATACTCAAATTATTGCCAACATATTCAAATGGTAAGAAACCCTAGTGAATCAAACATGGATTATCCATCAATCATACAAACATGAGATAAAATTCTTGGAGATTAAGCTAGAATTCAATTACCTTTGAATAAATCACCCAAATCAACAAGTTGAGTAGTATCCTTAATGACCCACGAATTTTCCCCCAAATTCTCTCCTCCTTTCTCTCTTTTCCTTCTCCCAAAAGTGACCCACGTTTATGATCAAAAGTTCCACACTTAGATAATATAACAACATATATATATATGAGCACAAAAGACGAAAACCATTCGCTTTAGGGTGCCGAAATGAAAATTACACAGAAAATCTCATTATAACCTAAAAATCATGTAGGTCTCAAATATCAAATCAGTTTCTGCAAATAAAATCTCTAAAGTGCTCAATTTCAGATTTAGGTGATTCACTTGTGACAGATAAGTTTCAACTCAACAGATAGAAACTCATATTTCTAAATTCCATGCATGTTTATCACATTTTCACACAGACTTTCACATTAAACATTCAATGACCTGAGCAGAGGATCAAGCAGAATCGAGAATCGAATCGAGTCGGGGTATTACACTCTCCCCCCCCTTATTTAAGTTTGGTCCTCCAAACCTGCTTTTACCTTAGGATGTAAACAAGTGTGGATATTGGTTTTGCATCTCCTCCTCTTTTTCCCAAGTCACCTCAATTCCGTAGTGCTCTTGCCACTCCACCTTCACCATTGGAATTTCCCGGTTCCTTAGCTGTTTCACCTGACGGTCCAGAATTTGAAGTGGTTTCTCTTCATATGTTAACTTGTCGGTTAACTCAATCTGATGATGATCAATAATATGGGACGGATCTGGAAGGTACTCTCGGAGCATAGAAACATGAAATACATTATGAACCTGACTTAGATGTGGCGGAAGAGCAACTCGGTAGGCTACTGACCCAACTTTCTGCAGAATCTGAAAGGGACCAACATATCGGGGCGTGAGCTTACCCTTCTTTCCAAATCTTGGGTGGCCCTTCATTGGGGTGACTTTCACAAAGACATGACTATTCTCATCAAATTCCAAATTCCTTCGTCGATTATCAGCGTAACTCTTCTGCCTGCTTTGAGCAGTTTTCAGCCTTTCTTGAATAATTTTCACTTTCTCAGTAGTCAATTGGACAATCTCTGGCCCTAACAAAGGTCTATCTCCTACCTCAGCCCAACACACAGGCGAGCGACACGGTCTCCCATACAGAGCTTCATAAGGTGCCATTTGAATACTCGAATGGTAGCTATTATTGTACGCGAATTCAATCAATGGTAGATGAGTCTCCCAACTCTCTTGAAAATCCAGAACACACATTCGAAGCATGTCTTCTAACGTCTGAATCGTTCTTTCGGACTGTCCATCGGTTTGAGGATGGAAAGCTGTACTAAATTTCAATTCTGTACCCATTGCATTCTGGAGACTCTGCCAAAACCTGGACACAAACTTTGAATCTCTGTCGGACACAATTGAGACTGGAATCCCGTGAAGTCTTACAATTTCATCTATATACAGCAAAGCAAGTTTGTCGGCGTTGTATTGGGTCTTTACAGGCAAGAAATGGGCGGACTTAGTTAATCGGTCAACAATGACCCATATTGAATTCATTCCCGAGGCGTCGTGGTAACCCTACAACAAAATCCATCGTTAGATGCTCCCATTTCCACTCGGGCCGGAAGGGGTTTATATGACCTGCGGGTTTCTGATGTTCTGCTTTAACTTGTTGACACTGCAAACACTTAGATACAAACTCTGCGATTTCCCTCTTCATACCTGGCCACCAGAAATGTTGCTTCAAATCTCGGTACATTTTGGTACTCCCTGGATGTATTGAGGTTCTCGAGGCATGTGCTTCTTCCATCAACTTCCGTTTAAGTTCTACCACATTAGGAACACACACTCGATTTTGAAATTTGAGTACGGAATCTGCCAAAGTAAACCCCAACTTCGGTTTTGTCACCATTTCGTTACATATTTTCTTGAGAGCATCGTCCTCCATTTGACGTAACTTAATTTCCTCCAATAGTGCTGGTTGGGCCATCAGTGCTGCTATTGTTGCTCCTTGCCCAGGTAATATTAGATCAATCTTCATCTTATTCAGATCATCTATCAGTTCTTTACTTTCTGTCAATAGGTTCGCCAATGTTCCCACATTTTTCCGACTGAGTGCGTCTGCTACTGTATTGGCTTTTCCCGGATGATAATGGAGCTGCAAATCATAGTCTTTAATAAGTTCAAGCCATCGTCGTTGGCGCATATTCAACTCCTTTTGGGTGAAAAGGTATTTGAGGCTTTTATGATCGGTATAAATATCACAAGATGTCCCATACAGATAATGCCGCCAAATCTTCAATGCAAAGACAACTGCCGCCAATTCAAGGTCATGTGTGGGATAACTTTTCTCATGAGGTTTAAGCTGTCGGGAGGCGTAGGCGATAACTCTTCCGTTCTGCATAAGAACACAACCAAGCCCTTTATGAGAAGCGTCACTGTAAATTATGAATCCCTCGGTACTAGATGGTAAGGCAAGGATTGGTGCTGTAGTCAACTTCGTTTTAAGTCCCGAAGCGACTCTCTCTGTTGATCCATTCAAATGTAATACCCTTCTTCATTAGGCGAGTAAGTGTGCAACAATCTTAGAAAAGTCTTGGACAAATCTTCGATAATAACCGGCTAATCCCATGAAACTACGACATTACATTAGTCGGGGTTGGCCAGTTTACAATTGCCTCTATCTTACTGGGATCAACGGAAACTCCTTCTTTAGTGATAACATGCCCCAGAAATGCCACTTCGTGTAGCCAAAATTCACACTTCTTGCTTTTGCGTCTGACTTCTTTTCCGGAGGGTTTGGAGAATCGGCGAAGATGATTCTCATGAGCCTCTACATTCTCAGAATAAATAAGGATGTCATCTATGAAGACCACTACGAACTCATCCAGGTATGGTTTGAAGACTCGGTTCATCAAATCCATAAAAGCTGCTGGTGCGTTTGTAACGCCAAAGGGCATAACCAAGAATTCATAATGACCATATCGGGTTCGGAAGGCCGTCTTCTCAACGTCTTCTGCTTTAACCTTCAATTGATGGTACCCGGACCGCAAATCAATCTTAGAAAAGACCTGTGCCCCTTCAGGTTTATCTAAATTCTTTGCAAATTGTTTTGACACAAAAGAACAGGTAGAGCCAGAATCAAACAGAACATAGGCAGAATGGCCATAAACCATAAATGTACCTGAGACCACTGTTGTTGCATTCCGTACGTCTCCCGGAACCAATGCAGATACCCTACCTTGCCTTGTGGTGCTCTTATTATTAGCAGGTTGTGTAGTTGACTTAACACTAGGAGTTGGTGTAGATCCTGCCAAACTGGTGGTGACTTTATTATTAGATTGTTGGCTCCTTTGCGGGCAGTCTTTAATTAGATGTCCCATTTTACCACATTGAAAACATGCTCCGGTTAATCGATGACAAACCCCACGATGTTTCACTCCACACTCGGGGCATACTGTAGGTGAGGTCTGAGGAGAAGTAAAAGTATTGGGAATTCCAGTCGCTTTTTGTTTGGTGGAGTAATGTGATCCTTTAGACCACTGGTATTACGCCTTTTTCCTTCCACTCTGAAATTGGTTCATGAGTAAGATTCCCTTCGCTATGACAAATTTCCAAAATGTCAACATAGGTCGGTAGCTTCAACACATTGATCCGATCCTGAATGGCACTCATGATCCTCCTCAATTTCCGTGCCTTTTTGTACTCGTATCCACCATGTAGGGTGCAAACTGGCTAATTCCAAATTGGGCTTCATACTCACCACGCTTTGTTTCCTTGCCTCAACGTTTCGAATTCAGATACCTTCCTGTCCCGCATGCTCTGGGGAAAATATTTATCATAGAACAGCACCAAAAATCTATCCCAAGTCAATCCCGGATTCATTGTTCTGGTAAGCATCCACCATCTCCGTGCCTCATCTTCAAGAGTGAAAGCGAAGTCGCACCTTCGAACTTCAAGACAAGGAAGACTTGAATAACTTCTCTATCCGAGCACCCATGCCTCCGCCTTCATCGGTCCAATCCCCCCTTTAAACGAAGGTGGTTTCATCTTTTTAAACTCCCTTGTCAGTGTAATTGTGCGGTCCTCGGCATGAATGTCTTGCATTACAGGTGGAGGTACCGGTGGGGTGGTGGCCGATTTTGTTGTTCTTTGTGCTTGTTGTTGGTAAAGTTTCAGCCATATCTCTCATCATTCTTTCCATCTGTCCAACGCCCTTGAGGTAGCATCCTCTTTTGGCGCCACTTGGCCGCCTTGTTCTCACCATAGTCTACAAAACAAATCATGCCAACATACACAAAGGTATACAAAATGCAATCATCAGCATTAGTGTTAGCAAAATCATATCACGTTGCTATCAATTCTATTTTTTTTTTTTTTCCCTTTATGATGCCTACTACATTCTAGACACCCTAACGCTCAATGGATCAGTGTGTGAGATAGCAACTCGTGCTCTGATACCACTTGTCAAGCCCCTAACCCGCCCCTAGTGAGGTTCGGGCATGACCTAATCAGAACCAGACAGAATGACCTGCTATAGGAGGTATCTGGGGCCTGAGCGGAAGCATTAAATTTAAACGCCGACATACAGAGACATCCATTGAGCAACTACCAAAACCAGGACCATCTAAACATTCATCACAAACGAATATGTACATAAAGTTAAGTTACATAAACCGTTATGGTTACAAAACCAGCCCAGATATTAGGCATACAAAATGATAGTTACAATAACCCTGACCAGCTACTATGGTACACAAAAAGTATGTTACAAACAAAACTGGTCTAAAGTGCAAGGGTTTCTTCGAGTGCCTGACTGCCTTGGGCTGACAAAATGCATGAACAGCGCTAAACGGTCCTCCAAGCCGACTTCCTCTGAGTCGGACAAAAATTACGAATGAGACAAGCTCGGTGAATAATAGTACTTGATTAATTAAATTACAATACATAATCGAACATTTCCAAAGTAAATGATTGGCCTTTCATTGAGATAGCCTTCTTGGCACGAGATAGCCTTCGGCACGATAGCCTTATGCGGCCCAGATAGCCTTCCTAAGAGATAGCCTTGCGGCCCAGAGAGCCTTTCGGCCCAGATAGCCTTGCGGCCCAGATAGCCTTTCGGCACAACAGATTTCATTTTCAAATCAGTACATCATTTACAATAATGTCTTACAGAACAGATACATAAATATATATGTAATGCAGTATTACTCACAGCGTTATGGTGGCGTACTAGTTCCTTCTGGAGTGTGCCCTGCACACAGTACACTGATCAATTAGTATTTCTCTTTTCAAATCCTTAATAGTCATTCCATATGCCACTACAGCTTTAAGGATATGAATATCTCTATTAAAAACTCATCAGAAAAACATTCGAATAGCACCAAAGTGCCCAGCATGAGAAACAGAACAAATCATATTTTTCTTGTTGAATAGTCCTCCGCTCGAGCGTGGACTTGTCCGCTCGGCCGGACGATGTAATGCGATCAAAAAATCCTGGATGGTCGATTTCTCCGCTCGAGCGTACATTTCCCCTTTCGGCGGGCGATTAAAATTTCGGCTGGCAGGAGGTGTAATTCTACGCTCGAGCGGACATGACCCCTTCGGCGGACGTCGACCCAAATTCTGGGCAGCCCGAATTTCATCCCAAAATCATCAATCAAACCCAATTTTTCATAGATTCAAAGATCAAATTCATGCAACACATTCATCTAACAACCCCAAAACATGAATCTAAGCTTAATCATACCAATTGAAACCAAGTTAGAAGCTTTGTCAAGTCAACACTTCCACAAATTCAATCTAACTTCACATTCTTCAAACATATTGCATGATTTCAACATATATACATGGATTGATGCTATAATTCAAGGATTTAAGCATATATTCATACAATACTCAAATTATTGCCAACATATTGAAATGGTAAGAAACCTAGTGAATCAAACATGGATTATCCATCAATCATACAAACATGAGATAAAATTCTTGGAGATTAAGCTAGAATTCAATTACCTTTGAATAAATCACCCAAATCAACAAGTTGTGTAGTATCCTAATGACCCACAATTTTCCCCAAATTCTCTCCTCCTTTCTCTCTTTTCCTTCTCCCAAAAGTGACCCACGTTTATGATCAAAAGTTCCACACTTAGATAATATAACAACATATATATATATGAGCACAAAAGCGAAAACCATTCGCTTTAGGGTGCGAAATGAAAATTACGAAAATCTCATTATAACCTAAAAATCATGTAGGTCTCAAATATCAAATCAGTTTCTGCAAATAAAATCTCTAAAGTGCTCAATTTCAGATTTAGGTGATTCACTTGTGACAGATAAGTTTCAACTCAACAGATAGAAACTCATATTTCTAAATTCCATGCATGTTTATCACATTTTCACACAGACTTTCACATTAAACATTCAATGACACAGAACAGAGGATCAAACAGAATGCAGAATCAGATACGAGAGTCGGGGTATTACAGATCGGCTAGGAACTCTGCTACCGCTCTCCCTTTTACTGACTTGCGCGTCACGTATTTCAGATTGAATTCTGAAAGCAGAAGCAACCAATGGGCTAGCCTTCCCGTAAGTGCTGGTTTCTCAAAAAGATATTTGATGGGATCTAATCTCGAAACCAGCATTACGGAGTGAGCTAACAGGTAGTGCCGCAGCTTCCTGGTAGCCCATACCAAGGCCAGACAAGCCTTCTCCAGCATAGCGTAGCGGGTGTCGTAGTCCAGCATTTTCTTGCTCAGATAGTAGATAGCTCTCTCCACTTTGTCCTCAGACTCCTGTGCAAGCATGGAGCCCATTGTAGTTTCAGTCACTGAAAGATACAGAATCAACGGCTTCCCCGGCTCAGGCAGTGACAACACATGTGGGTTTTGTAGATATTGCTTGATATGTTCGAAAGCAGCCTGGCATTGGCTGTCCTATTGGCACTTCGTTCCTTTCTTCAGGAGACCAAAGAGTGGTTCACAAGTCAAGGTTAATTTTACAATAAACCATCTTATGAATTGCACTTTACCCAGAAAGCCTCGCACCTCCTTTTCAGTCCTTGGTGGTGGCATTTCTAAGATGGCCTTGATTTTGGAAGGGTTGACCTCGATGCCCCTTTGTGTGATCAAGAACCCCAGCATTTTCCCTGCTGTAACACCAAACATACACTTCTGAGGATTCAGTCGCAACTGATACTCTCTAATCCTTTGGAAGAATTTCTGCAAGGCGGTGTAGTGGCCCTCTCTTTCCTTGGATTTGACAATCATGTCGTCCACGTACACCTCCACCTCTTTATGGATCATGTCATGCAATATCGTGGTTGCAGCCCGTTGATACGTAGCTCCAGTATTCTTCAGGTCAAACAGCATCACCCTATAACAATAGGTCCCCCACGAGGTGGTAAAAGTAGTCTTCTCTCGGTCTTCGGGTGCCATCAGAATCTGATTGTAGCCAGAAAACCCATCCATGAATGAGAGCAATGCATGCCATACAGTGAAGTCCACTAATTCGTCGATATGTAGCAGAGAAAAGTTGTCATTCGGACTAGCTTTGTTCAAATCCCCGAAGTCCACACATACCCGAATTCTACCGTCCTTCTTCGGCACCGGAACTATGTTGGCCAACCAAGTTGGGTATTCAGATACCAACAGGAACCCTGCATCAATTTGCTTGGTGACCTCTTCCTTGATCTTGAGGGCCCAGTCCAGGTGGATCCTTCTAAGCTTCTGCTTAACAGGTCGGGCCTCTAGGTCAAGAGGGATCCGGTGCTGTACAATCTCAGGATCGATTCCAGGCATGTCTTCGTAGAACCACGCGAAAACATCTTTGAAATCTTTTAATAAAGCGACTAAGCGATCGCGCTCCTCCGAAGACAACGTGAACCCGATCTGGACCAGCCGCAGGTCCTTCTCAGTACCCACATTAATTGTGGTGATTTCATCAACCAAGGGTTTTAGAAACCTCTCTTGCTCTAGATCAAGCAAATACTTCAAAATCGGAGGAATTTCTTCCCCGTCATTTTCATCAAAATTTTGAAAGTCCTAATTAATGCAATAAATCAATGGCATAGAAAAGTAATCGAAGGTCACAGTCGCACAATTCTCATTAATCACTTCCAAGTTGCCTGATTCCTCTGTTACAATAGACTCAAAGGAAAAAGAAAAAGACGACCTAGACAGGACTGTGGCATCCGGGTTGTCACCCCCAAGAACACCGTACTTAGACTCAGACGAGCTGGAACCTGATTCTAACCCCACAGACTCAGTGGAATCAGATTTTGGCTCACTACCTAACCCTGTGCCGCTCGATAAGAATCCTTCCTCGTATTGCTAGACGAGGGAGGGTGTGATGGATGCATCAAGAATGTTTGAAGATGGGCTCGCAGCCATTTCATTCCCGATCATGGACACCGAGAAGTTATCCCCCAAGCACTCATGTACAATCGAAGGATTTGAAAGCAGACAAGCCAGTGCTACCCCCATTTCAAACTCTGCGCTCTCAGAATCCTCCTTCCTGCATTGCTCAACCTCAGCTGATAGGCCTGTCTGCTCCACAGCAACATCATCCCTAGACAATTGCAAGTCAAAGAATATCTCGAATCCTAGCAACCGCCGCCTTTCTGTGTTTAGCCATGGCTCTGGGAAGCCGCAAAATGGGAAGTCCTTCCCCTCCCAGACAAAACGTCTATTTAGGGTACCCTGGATAGGTTGGTGCACCAACTCATAAGGCTTCCCGGCTCGCTTTGCTTTGGCTCTTCTGGCCATCTCCTTGCCTTTCCTCACCCAGTCCTCTTTGGTAGGCAGATAACCTAAGCCAAAGGTATGCGGGTTATGCGGTACTTCGGCCGATGCTGCAACTCCTTTCCGGTAACTCTTCCCTAATCCCATCCCAGTGACGTGCTGGAGCTTGTTCATGAGGTACATAGACTGTGCACTGATATATAAGCCCTCATCAATAGCTAATATGTTCTATACAACCCGAGCCTCAGCTAGGGTAAATCCTGACAGGAGCACATCCTCCGAGCCATGCTCGATTTTCAGAACTGGTGTAGACACCTTTGGCAGAGGATGGATTGAAGAATTCCCAAAAACTATAGCCACCCCCTTGGTGGGGTATTTCAAATCGATCTTGAGGTGGAAGAGCGCCTTCACTTGGTGCAGCCACGGCCGCCCTAAGAGTAGATTGAAGGTTGCAGGAACGTCCAAGACATGAAAGTCAATATCCTGCTGCCCTGGACCAACCTGGGTCCGAACCTACACGGTCCCCATCACTTCTCTGCTGGTATTGTCATATGCCCGAATCACTTGGGCAGTGGGTACGAAGTCCGCGGGCTTCAACCCGATTGTATATGCTGTCCTTGACGGGCACACGTTGATGGCAGACCCTGTGTCAACAAGAACTACTGGTATCCATTTATCTCTACATTCCATAGAGATGTAGAGAGGTTTGTTATGATTTGCGCCCTCAAGCGGTAGTTCCTTATCAGTGAAGGTCAACATCGGGGAAGCTCCTCCCGAAAAAACCAACCGTACCAGCTGTTCAGGCATGGTGTCGATTGAAAGTTTGGCTCTGTCCATTGCAGAAAGGACAACCTGTCTATGAACTCTTGAGGCCATGAGCAGTGCCCAGATGGAGATGTCTGCTTGTATCTTCTTAAGCTGTTTCAACACAGCCTCCTCTTCGAGCAGTTTTTCTTTCTGCTTCTCTGCCTCTGTGTCCTTCCCGGACGCCTCTGGTTGATCTAGGTGTGGGGGCTTGAAATACCGCCCACTCCTGGTCATGTGGTCCACCTCTCCAATATACCAGGTATCATTCAGTTGGCTCTGTCCCCAGTCTTCGTCTGTGTGGGCAAAGCATAGGTCGTCATCTTCCCACCACATTTCATCGGCCATCGACAAGCAACTATCTGGTTCTGTTACAACTGTTCCTGTGCCCACAACACATTCCGTTCTCTCACTTATAGCACATTCCGTCGCTACAGGGGCTTTGGCCTTTCTAGCCCTCTTCAGATCTTCAATCTTTTCCTGCTGAAACTGTTTTAGTGCAGCCTGCTGCTCAGCATCTTCTGTACTCAAACTGTTTTGATCCCGAGCAAAATTCTTAACACCGGTGCTCTCCGGCGGTTCATTCTGATCCTCAGCCATTCCGGCGACTGCTGATGTCCCCGTCTCTGACGGACCCTGTTCTGGTTGAGTCTGCTCAACAACATCCGGCTCGTCGCTGAGCCACCCAGTAACGTCTGCTGACCCTTTCATGTCAAACCGGTTGACAGTCACGTTCCCTAAATCCTGTTCTTCAAAGAATTGCAGATTCACAACGTCCTCCTCCAGTTCCGCTAGGTCATCTAGCCCCTGATTAGGTCCTTCCTCTTGAACTACATAGATCTCTGCCCCAACCGGGAGCTTTACTCTCGGCGTAACCTGGCCTGTTGAAGTAATGTAACCACTCGGGTTGTACACAAAGCTTGTAGACCCCTCAGGCTCAGACTGATCATTCCGATATGCCTCAACAGTCGAACCAATTCTATCTTTGATGGTCACCACCACCAGTTCAAGTTGGGTTTGGGAGATGTCTAACATGCACAAGTCAGTGCTGTCAAGAATGAACACCTCCGGCTTGGATAGGTGGGAAGGGGTAATATATATGCTAGGGTCGTATGACACAACCCGAGTTTGGATGAAGTTGATGCGTTTGGGAGGTGGAGCTTGGTTATGTGGTGGGAGTGGGTTAGTTGTGACATTCGGTTTCTCCGGTGGCACGAGCACCCAATTGTCAATGAGATCCTGAATCTCATGACACAATCGAAAGCACTGGTCGGTTTCGTGACCATGTTGTTGGTGATAGGCGCATTACTTCACCGGGTTATAGGATGGAGGAAGTTTTTCTGGTAAGGGCCGCGGCTCTAGGGGCTTCAAGTGCCCTTTCTTGATCAAAACCCCCAAAGCCTTGGACAAAGGCATGTATAGTGGGGTGAAGGTTATTTGGCCTCTGGGGGCATACCTAGCTGTTTACGAGCTACTTCCGGACACACCGATAAAGGGTGTAGCTGCAAGGGTTTTGGGAGGGTTGGTGGTGACCATTCCCACATCTGAAGATCTGACACCTACAGCACTGCTTGCACCTGTATTCGTACTGCGGTTGAATGCTCTCTTTGGCTGCTCTCTTTCATGGTCAATCAGACCTTGTTTCATTGCGTCTTCGATCTGCACCCCAATCTCATGTAAATCTGCAAAGGTAGGTAGGGGGAGGACGATCATCTTCTGCATGAGCTTGGGCTGGAGGTTGCGCACAACCATCTGAATCTGATCTTTCTCAACGGGCCTGATGGTCATCATCGAGGCTTTAGCCCTCCATCGGGTCACAAAGTTGGAGAAGCACTCCTTTGGCTCTTGCCTAGTGGTCTCGAGATCACGAGTTGTGACCTCGATCTGTGTATTGTAGGAGTATTGAGCTATGAAAGCCTCAACCATCTCCTCCCAACTTCTCTTGATGGAGTCCTCCAGTTTTGCATACCAAATGGCCGCTACACCCGACAGGGTCCGACCAAACAGGGAAAGCTTCTGTAATCTGGTGACGCCCATTGGCCTTAAGATGTTTGAAAATAGCTGCAGGTGCACCATAGGATCTCCAAACCCATCAAAGCGGTCAATGTGCGGCATTTTAAACCAGTCTGGCAATGTCACGGCCGAGTCGGTATATCCATCCTCTATATCTGGAATGGATTTCACACCATGAGACTTCTTGAAAAGTTTTTCTAGCTTGCTCACTTTTGGCGCTGTTGGATCCACCTCGAACTCAAACGGTGAATCCACTAGATTGGTGGGCGCCTTGCATAGCCGGGGTAGAATTGGGGGTGGAGCTGGCCCCATTGGGACGTCCGTATTTTCCTGGACGTTAGCGGTCTACCCGAGTATGGGAACTCTTGGTGGGGGAGGAGCTAGGTGCGAAGCAGATGCTCCGGCTTGCTGTGGTGGTTGTTGTTGCTGAAGTCTAGCAATCAACTCTGCTTGTTAGGCCATGACCTCGGCCTGGCGTGCGGCAAACTCCGCCCGATGGGCAGCATCCTGTTACATGGCTTGCATAATTTCCTGGAGTTGACGCATCATCTCTTCCATTCCTGCCATATTATCCTGATCCGACTGGACAACCGGTATATCTGTCTCTATAGTAGACTCAGAAATATCAGTCTGATTCCTTAAGGACCACTGATTTGGTAACCTCTGTACTGATACACTGTGCCGTTTTGACCTCCGCCTAGTAACCGGGGGTAAAGAAAGAAACACTGTTTGTCCGTCTATCAGATCCCTAGATCGATTAAGTCTTCGACCTCTAACCTAGAGTGCTCGGGGAATATCTGCTTGGTCAGATGTAATTGTGCTAAAGTACCATGCAAAAAGATAAATCAAGCAAAATAAGAAAACATACAACTAGAAAAACGGACAGCATAACGGCTTAAATAAAGACAACACACAGTTGACATGACAACACGCAGTTGGCACTTGTAAGCTGAATACACTGTTCTCAAACACTGTTTACTGTGCCCAAATTCCTGCCCCAAATCTGAATCTGATACCCTCGGGTAAACCTGATTCCCAAATACTGATGTTCTCAGGCCTGATGCCCAGACTTGCAAACTGATACATGCATTCCTGTAGAGGCACACTCTAAAAGCACATAGCAAGTTAATGAGAGCCAAAACACCCCTATGTTTGGATAGGGTTTCCCTGTCCTATTTTGTCAGGAGGTAGGGTTTCACTACGCATGTAGCGGTTTCAAATAACCTACAATCGGGTAAGCAAGTTGTCCTAGTTTGGAATAGTCACTATGGATTCCGACATGCACTAGGTCGAATAGTCAAAAAGGGTGCCCCGGTAAAAACCGAGGTTTGTGTTCCCGCCGTGGCAAAGCCCGCAACTGGTCAGCCTTATGGCACGCTTCTCAAAGTGAACCTCCGACAAACCGTCCAGGAATAGCATATGGCAAATACGGTGTCCTATGCACACCAATGCAAATGCAATGCAAAGAAACACATAAGTGTAATCAAAACAAAATATCATGAGTTCGAGTCAAGTTCTCTAACTCCCCAGCAGAGTCGCCAGAAACTATAGACGCGGCCCAGGAACTCTCCGATATCCACGCCTGCGAGGGCGCGAAATCTCATTTTGTTCTGAGCTACTATAGTTCGGACTCAATGTCACGGTTCTGATCTAATCTTGCAAAGTGCAATGCAAGACCGATAAATCATCAAAGAGTCTAAATCCGGCAAATCGTTTTGGAAAACTGATTTTTATAAAGAAGTGCCAAACATGGACTGTTTTTCTAGATACAGAGTCACCACCTAAATATTTTATTTTGGGGGGAATTTAGGAAACCCTGACTTGTGCCTAAGGCCACGTGTCCGTCATCACCAAAGTTGCCTCGGCTCGGCAACTTGGATACGAGAGGGGAAGGTCATGCAACGAGCACCCCCGCTCGCCCAATCAAAAATCAGCATATACTAAGCATGATATTTTGTTTTTGAAAACACATGTGTTCTTATTCCAATTAATTAGCTAATCTTACTACGTGATGCGCACAGCATACAAGTATAGACTAGATCGCCTAATTTGGAACAAAACATTGCATGTTTGTTTGTGAAAATGATTTGAAGTTTGCTACTCGCAAGTAGGCTAAATCGGGGATTTTGATGAATTGTTCCAAATTCAAGTAATCCATCCTTCACCAGTAGGCATTCAGGCTGTTATATCAAATAAGCAGTTAGCTTCATGGCAAGCATGCTTTCATGGCAATCAATAACACACATGCAGTATGCTAAAGCGTAAACACTCATAGTGTACTCCAAGCCAAAATAGAGAACTAGTTAGAAATCATGCATGATCCTAGTTCATGTTAAGATGCCTAGTGCAACACATGCGAAAATGCAACTTAGATAGGCTCGACTATTCTAGAATGACGTACGAAATGCAACTTGATAACATGCTATTGAACACGTATTCAAGCAAATGTATTGAAAGTACAATGCAGTTAGTATGATGTGTCGAGCCCGGTGCATGCAATACAGATGAATGGATGCACACATGCAAGCATAAGGTATGCTAATCGAAATATGCCCTAAAACTAATCATCGTAAGTGGTTAAGTAAAAGGGAGAAAGAAATGGGGGTTGGAAGACATGCATCACACACACGCACGCTTATTACAACAGTTGGCCCTCTCGACGGAGGGACTGAATACGAAGCTAACTAGCTAATCTAAGCTAATTAAACTAATTATTACATCACAACGAAGCTAATTAACTAATCCTAGTTAACTAACTATTACAAAACAATTAAGCAGCTAAACGCATTAACTACTTAAATACTGAATCCAAAACATAAACTAACTAAGCAAATTAGCTAAGTAAAGCAATACAGCAATGTCCTCAGAGGGAGAAGAGTGCATGCATGCCTGGTCGCCTCGTTCGGAAATCTGTTGCGATAACTCAACTTGCCTCTGTTTGCAACTGTTCTCAGAAACTTGCACCAAGCTCCAGATAGCTTCTAATTCATCTTGGGGACCTGTAGGAGGGTGGCTGACCAGTTGTTGGTGTGGGAGAGAACACGCCGACCACTTTTTGTTGTTGTAGGGCAGAAAAAGTGGTCGGCCAGCTAGTTTTTCTGGCTGGCCGACAAGTTGTTGCTGCATTCCTCCAATTTGCTGCAACAGAGAGCAAAAAAGGGCATGGCAATGTATTTGCAAGGTATGTGTGCCCAACCACCCTCTCTATCATTTCATAAGCTTAAGGGAGTGTGGTTCTCGACCCTTGAGCCACCAATCACGCATCTCGATGAATGATGGCCGAGAAGTCAAATTACACAATTCAATGTAAAAATGAATGCACACATAAACACATAAAGCCTAGAACTCTATCATGTATGATCAAGAGCGTCGGCAACCCAGAATTGAGGCATGTTTCATCACTTTAAGTATGAAACCTCCCTCGTTTCTCATGCTCGGATTAACACTTAATCCAAACACAATGCAACAAATAACATGGCATGCACAATGCTATGTAACATGGAGCATGCAAAAATGCAATGCAACATAAGCATGCAAATGTGCAATATAACTTAAGCATGCAAACATGCAATGCAACATGAACAACCTAACAAGGCTAATGGTGTGCAAAATGCACAATGCTAAGAACAACATGGCCTACTCAATGCAATGTGCCATGATTAACTTAACGAAGCTAATAACATGCGAACTATGCTAATGCATGCATACTCAATGCAAGACAACACAAGCACGCAACAATATGAACAACAACTAGCATACACAATCCAATTGTCAACTAGCATACACAATGCAATGAACATGGCACACACAAATGCAATGAACAATATGGCATACTCAATGAATAGTGACCTAAGCATGCAAACAACATGGCATAAACAATGCTAAATGCTAAGAACAACATGGCATAACATGCTCGATGGGCTTAAACCAAAATCGACAGACCTCAGTCATGCCCAAATCAGTGGCCATAATGATGAAACCAAGGCACAAAAGACAAGGTATGCATGCGCAATGCATTGGCCATTCAACTAGGCCTAAGAGCACAACTCTCAAGAGTGCTCAAAGAGTGACAAATGCGGAAGTGTAACAACACTATAAGTACTTAAATTAAGTAAAAAATGATGCCAAATCATTCCAACAAACACAAGTATAACATGCAAAGGTCCTAAAGCATGAAAGCTAATAAAGAGGACTAAAAAGGAGGCATGTAATACATGGCAAATATGCATGACCCAACCACAAACAGAGCTCAAGTAGGTCAAAACATGCTAAGATGGAGGCTCAAAGACCTAGGCAAGATGGCATACATGCTAGGGCATAAACAAGGTGACAAATGCACAACCCTTAGAGGCACTCAAAGGGTGAATGAAGTGAGCATATGGCAATGGTACATAATCTGAAATAACAAGATGAATGATGCTGAGTCATCTAAGTAGCTGAAAGATAGCATGCACGAGTCATCAAAACACAAAGCTAGCAAGGCCAATTGCACTACAGCTATACAAAGCATGAAGCATATGGCAAAGGCAACTGAAAATAGTCCTAGAACATGTCAAAATGATACTAAAACATGCATTGAAGGAAGCCAAAACAAGCTAGCATGAAGGGCATAAGGCATGATGCATACAAGGCAAATAAGGTGGATTACACTACACCTATTAAGGCCAAGCATGGGATGACTTAACCAACAAAAATCAGAGTTATATCATGGCAAAATAACCCCAAAAACACATTGAAATGATAGCTCGCAAGCTTAGGCATGAAGGCATACGCAATGATTCATGTTAAGGCATAAAGGGGGAAACCCTCCAACGCATTGAATAAGTGACAAATGTGAATGCATGAACATGAAACATGGATTGAAATCACATAATAAATGATGCCAAATCATTCACATAGGCCAAGCAATGCATGCTAAGGGACTCAATACACAAAGCTAACAAGCAAGATTGAACCATGGCTATACGAAGCAAGTCATGCATCACCAAAACAAAAAAAAATCAGAGCTAGAGCATGCTAAAACATGAACAAAAGCTTCTTAGAGTTAAGCCTAAAGCATGCTAGAATGACATGTTAAAGCATGATGCATGTTAGGCTAATTCAAGGAGTTGCACTACAAGTGCATGGACCATGCAAAGGCCAACCAAACCAAACCCTAACAGAGGTATGACATGGTAAAACAACACCAAGAACATGCTGAAATGGACTCAAATCAAGCTAGAATGACATGCTACTTCATGAAGTAAACAAGACTAGTTTGTGAGATTTACACTACAAGTGTATTAGGCATGCATGGAGTGACAAAACCAAGTAAAAACAGTGGCATGCCATGCTAAAATAAGCCCAAATACAAGCTAAGATATGGCCAACATTAGCTTAACAAACATGCTCACACATGAGGCATTCAAAGCAAGTATTCAAGACATGAGGAGAGGGGATGACCCTCTCCTATTTGGGACCTCAAAACCACCTTTCCACCACTGAAAATCCTCTGGATTTCAGTGGTAGAAAGGTCATGCAAAGCCTAACACAAGAGCCAAAAGGGATGGCTCAAAATAAGGCCTAACAAGGCGTAAAATGGGGTAGACCACCGAAAGAAAAAAAATGACCTTAAACAAACTTTTTAAGCATACAAAATCAGAAGTTTTTGTAGTTTAGAGTTAAGCTTAAAACAATATGCAAATAGGTCAAAAAGCTTAAGCAAAGATAGGGGTTTAAAGGGTTAGAAGCTCACCCTTGATGAACACCTTCAAAGTTGCAACTCCAGCAACTTTTTCCAACCAAAACTAGTCCAAAGACTCCAAAACAAACCTCAAGAAGCCTCAGCAACAAAAGGAAGGTGTTTGAGTGTGTGTTTGTGTGTTAAAGTGTGACAAAACTACACTTTTAAAGCACAAAATGAAGAACAAGAGCAAGATAGAGACAAAAGGTGTATCTATCACTCCCTCACACAAAAAGTTGAACCTGGAGGAAGGAGGGGGAGCCTTCCTCTTATAAGAAAAAAAATCTCAAGCTTGTTGAAGAAGCTAAGGGTTCAAGGCCATCCCTCCATACACATGTACGGAGGATGGTTCTGGTGCTCTCCAACTATGCCAGCTGGAAGGAAATATCTCCAAAAAGGTGACAAAAAGAAGCCGACCACTTGAAGTGGTCGGCCGACCACTTCAAGTGGTCTCCCAAGATAAAAAGTGGTCGGCCATGGTGGGAGAAGGTCAGCAGCATGAAAGAAAGCTAAAGGCGTGGTGGCCGACCACTTTTGATGGTCCAAAGACCAGAGAGACCAGTTTCCCGACCAAAAAATTGGCTGGCAAGAAGCAAAGTGGTCTCCAAGGGGAAGAACTGGTCTCCCACCCTTGTACCACCTTTCAAACAAGGAAAACAAGGTTTGCATCAAAAACAAACCAAAAATGATGCAAGACAAAAGTCCGGGAAGCAAGGCGCGCAGCCGGGAGCCTCGAAAACTAGTCGACGCGCACCAAAAGTGGTTTACGAGCACAAAAGTGGTCTCCCAGACCACAGTGGCCCTCTAGGCCAAGGAAGCAAGGTGTCGTTCAAAAACCATGCCAAACGGAGAACGTTAAGCGGTCCCGAGACAAGGCGCGAGGCCGAAGGCTCCGAAAATCGGAAATTAGTCTCCAAGCGGAAAAAGTGGTCTACGACCACGAAAAGTAGTCTACGACCACAAAAGAGTGGTCTACAAGACCTCTCCCTCCCTCAGGCAAGGAGACCAAGGCTTGGTCCAAAAACCGAGCCGAAGCACAAATAGTTAAGAGGCCCGGAGACAAGGCACTCGGCCGACAACTCTGAAACCTCGAAATGAGCACAACATGTACAATCACCGAGCGCTCAATTGATGACGTCTGAGTCTCAAGGTTGGTCAGAAATGGGGTGTCTATAGATAGTGCATTTTTGTGCTCGTCTTGAGTTTCCAGAGTTTTCGACAGAATGCCTTGCCTCCGGGCCTCTGAACTCTTTGTGTTTTGGCTCGGTTTGTGGACCAAGCCTTGTTTTCCGTTTCCTAGAAGGAGAGAGAGGTCTGTAGACCACCGTTTTGTGGTCATAGACCACTTTTTTCCTCGTAGACCACTTTTTGCACTCGTAGACTAGTTTTCAAGGCTCTCGGCTGCGTGCCTTGTTCCGCGGACTCTCGTCTTGAATCATTTTTGGTTTGTTCTTGGCACAAACCTTGTTTTCCTTGCTTAGAGGGTGGAATAGGGGTTGTAGACCAGTTTCTCTCCCTGAAGACCACTTTTCTTCTTGCCAACCAGTTTTCTGGTTGGCTAACTAGCCTTGGTGGTCTTTGGACCACCAAAAGCGGTTGGCCACCATGCCACCAGCTTGCTTTCATGGTGCAGACCACCTCCCTCCGACTGCCGACCACTTTCTTCCCTTGCAGACCACTTGTACTGGTCGGCCGACCAGTGCAAGTAGCTGGCCGTTCCCTTCAAGTGGTCGTGACTTTCCTTGACTTCTGAAGATCTTTTCTTGCCCATTTGTGCATTGTTGGGCATAGAAAGCATCCTCCATACACGTGTATGAAGGGATTGCTTAGAGCCTTAAGCTTGTCTAATAAGCTTGAACCTTGGTTTTCTATAAAAGTGAACCTCCTCCCTCTTGCCTCAGGTGCAGAAAAAACTTGCTTGAGAGATATAGATACACATCTATCTCTATCTTGCTCCTTTTCTTCATATTTGTGCTTGAAAGTGCCTATTATTCATACTTTTTCACACAAACACATAGTGAAACACCATACTCTAGGAGCTGAGGCACCTTGAAGTTGTTTTTGGAGTTTTTGGACTGATTTTGATGAAAAAAGGTTACTGGAGTTCCAGCTTTGAAGTTGTTCTACAAGGGTGAGTTTCTAACCCCTTAAACCCTTGTTTTTTATTAAGCTTTTGGCCCTATTTGCATGCTGATTTAGGCCAAACTCTCAACTGTAAAAAGCTTCTTCTTTATGTGTTTAACATGATTGTTTAAGGTCTCTCGGGTGTTGGGGGTGGTCAATCCCGTTTTGTGCTGTGTTTTGCTTTGTTTTGAGCCATCACTTTAGGCCTTTAAAATCATCTTTTCATGACCTTTCTCCACTAAATTCCAGAGGAATTTCAGTGGTGGAAAGTATGTTTTGTGGTCTTAAAGAGGAGAGGGTCATCCCCTCTCCTTGTGTCCTGTATGCTTGCCTTCTTGGCCTCATGTTTGAGCATATTTGTTAAGCTTGTTTTGGCTCCATCATAGCATGTATTAGGCCTTATTTCAGTATGGCATACCACTGTTTTGGCTTGGTTTGATCACCCTTTGCATGGTTTATACACTTGTAGTGCAATTCCATTCCATAGCCTAACATGCATCATGCTTTGGACCATCATTCTAGCATGCTTTTGGCTCAACTCCGAGAAGCTTTTGTTCATGTTTTACCATGCTTAAGCTCTGATTTGTGTTGTTTTGGTTATGCATGCATTGCTTTGTATAGCCTTGGTTTAATCTTGCTCACTAGCTTTGTGTGTTGAGTCTACTAGCATGCATTGCTTGGACTATTTTCATGATTTGGCATCATTTGTCAAGTGATTTCAGAGCATATTTCATGGTCATGCACTCACATCTTTCACTCTTTCAATGCATTGGAGAGGTTGTGCTTTATGCCTTAAATATGAGCCCATGTGTATGCCATCTTGCCTAGGCTTTTGGGCCACCATTTCAGTGTGTTTTTGGTGTTGTTTTGCCATAATAAAACTCTATTTTTGGTTGGTTAGAGCATCCCTCATTTGCTTCTCACACAAGTAGTGTAAGTCCTCTTTACTAGCCTTGCATGCCTAATGAGTGAGCTTGTTATTCTAGCATGTGTTGACTTGATACTAGCCCATTTTTGGTGTTATTTTGACATGCCATAACTCTAATTTTTGTTGGTGAAGTCATCTCATGCTTGGTTTTGGTAGGTGTAGTGTAACCTTCCTTATTGGCCATGCATGCTCCATGCTTCATGCCTTCATGCTAGCTTGTTTTGGCTTTGTGTAGCACGTCCGCAGGGGACTTCGGCTACAGTTCGGACTCAATTTCTTGTGTCGGTTCTAAATCTGAACCAAAGAGTCCAACTCTGGCAAATCGTTTTGAGAGAACAGATTTTTTGAAAAGTAGTGCCAAACATGGACTACTTTGCCAGATTACAGAGTCGCCACCTAAATATTTTAAAATGGGAAATTTAGGAAACCCTGACTCAGTGCCGAAGGCCACATGTCTGTCATCACCAAAGTGGTCTTGGCTCGGGAGCTTAGTGCGATCGAAGGTCACTATGAGCACGCCAAAATCCCTTCGCCCAGTCCGAAGACCGGCCTCTACTAACCGTGATATCCAATTTTGAAAACATTACATTCTCTTATTCCAATTGTTAGCCTAGAATTACTATGTTATGCGCGCAGCAAACAAGTATAGACTAGATCGCCTAATTTGGGAATAAACATTGCATAACTGTTTTGTCTCGAAAAACGTGTTAGATTTTGCTACTCGCAAGTAGGTTAAAATACGGATTTCAATGAGTTGTCCCAACTCAAGCAATCAAACCTCCACCCACAGGCATTCAAGCAGTTATGTCACATAAGCACTTAGCCTCATGGTAGTCATGCTATTATGGCAACATTCACACGCATGCGATATGCTAAAGCATAAAAGCTCACCTAGTACTCCAAGCCAAAACAGAAGCTTATTAGAAATCCATGCATGGACCTAAGCATACTGAAATGTCTAATGCAACACATGCAAAGATGTAATCTAGGCAGGCTCGGCTATCCTAAGCATGGCATGTGAAATGCTACAACTATCACGTATTCAATTTGGAATTGAAAGTACGATGCAGTTTGTATGATGTACCGAGCCCGATGCATGTCAACAAATGCGTGGATGCACACATGCATTGCATAAGGTATGCTAATTTAAATATGCCCTAATCTACCATCATAAGCAGGTAAATAAAAGGGAAGAAAGAAATGGGGGTTGGAAGACATACACACACTCACCCACACTTATTACAAATTTGCCCTCGCTCGGAGGGACCAAAAGAATAATACAAATTAATTAACTACGCAAGCTAATTAATTATTACAACTTAACTAAATTAATTAACAAATTAACTAAGTTAATTAAAAGCGATCGCGCCTCGGGAAGAGGGCTCAAATACGCTTTCGTTGAATTGGCTCGGAATCGCTTGCCATGCGGATTGCCTCTGTTTTCCTGCTATCCTCCTCTGAAAAATGCCCAGGTCCCAGGGGTGCCTCTGAGGGCACGGGGGATCACCACCGGCTGGGGTCGAACACCACCGGCGGAAGGATGTGACCACCGGCACTGAATTCATCCATCGACTTCGATGAGCCGGTCGGCACTAAATAGTGCACATAACCTTACAGGAACACTAGGTTGGCTTCTTCGCAGAACACGCAACTCTGACAAAGAGAGGACAACAACATGCATGGCAATGTGATTCAAGGTATTTATGCACTATACACACCCCTTATCATGTTATTGACTCAAAAGGGCATGTGCCTCGATTCTCCGGGCCTGTCGCATTTCCATGCGTGATGGTCCAAGGAACAAAGTATGCAACTTTGGTTTCAAATGCATGCAAACCAAACAAATCAAAGTCCCCAATCCCTATCACCAAGTCAAGGGACAAAGAATGCATTTTGAAGCAATGCAACCTAGCCATGTTATCTAGCATGCAACATGGATTATGCAATGTGCCTATGCAAGCATGCAAGCAAGCATACAAGACAAGCATGCAAACTAATGAAAGGATGGTCTTATACATGACTTAGGCAACTCAAATAGGCCAAAAATCAGTAGCCAAATGCTAAGTTATGGGGGCCAAACATACACGGACACATACACATGTTAAGATGCCAACACTTAAGCATAATTAAGCAACTCTTAAACGCATCTAAGAGGCACAAATATGGATCATTAGTATGCATAGTAAGTTCTGAAAAGCATGCAAAACATGGTGCCAAACCATGCAACAAAGCAAGCCGAGTATGCAACAATAGGTCCAAATGCTTGAAGCAAGCCATGGAGGCTTGTATTAAGGTCAAGTCCACCGAGCCTCACAAGGCCAAGGGGACTCAAAATAGGTCACAAGCGGACTTAAACAAAGCCTAAGGAGCACCTAGATGGCATCTAAGAAGCTCAAGCGCAAAGGCACACAATCATGACCAAAACATGGAGCATTTAACACATGCCTTTAAAGCATTAAAGAAGCCACTAAGGCAAACATATAACCACATCATAAGGTCTAAAATAGCATGCTAGGGGGTTCCAAACCACCAAAACAATGCAAGCAAGACATACTACATATTCATGCTCTTAGGGCCAACAAGCCAAATACAAAGAGGCTATGAGATACATGCTAAGATTGGCCCAAACAACTATGGACAGAGTTAAAACATGTTAAAATAAGCATACAAGCTTCATGGGTCTAGGCCTAAAATATGCTAGAAAGAAGGCATACAAACCTAGAGCAAGTGACGGCAATACAAGGCATTACAAAGCAACCATGCAAAACATGCAAGGAGTGCTAAAGCCAACTTAAAATCATGTTATAACATGGCAATATAAGCATGGAAAACAAGTCAAACATGCTCAACATACACTCAAGCATGAAGCTCCATAAGGAAGCAAAATTTGCCCTTTTCAAGGACATCAAGGAGAGGGGGTGGCCCTCTCCTTCTTGAGACTCTAAGGCATGCTCTTCACCACTGAAATCCCTCAAGATTTCAGTGGTGAAGAGGTCCTAACACCAAAGTCTCGGATCTCCCACAAAATAGCACAAAATAAGGTCTTTTCAAGGCCTAAGGGTGGTCAAACCTACCCAAACCACCAAGCACTCTTAATAAACAATAGAGAGGCTTAAAAAACAAAACTTTTATGTGTTATGGACTAAGCACAAAAACTATTTTAAGCTAGGCAAAAATGGAGTGCAAAAATGGGGTAAATAAAGTGAGTTTCTTACCCTTGAAGCTTTTGTCCACAAATGTTGAAGTTGTTGGTTCCTTGAGCTCCAAACCAGTCAAGAACTTCAAAAACCAGCCTTTAGAACCTCAGTTGCAAGGAGAAGGTGAAACACTAGGTGCTTGTGTGCAATAGTAAGGCACAAAACACCTAGACACACAAGAGAAGGATAGAGATAGAAGGTGTATGCAACTCAAACCCTAGAAAAACCAGAGCTTCTCTCTCTCTTTTTCTCTCTAACCCTCTGAATTTGCTAACCCTTGAGCCAAGAGGAGAGCCTTCTCTCTTATAGGCAACAAAGACTTACAAACTAAGTCATCCAAGGGCTCATCCCTCCATACACGTGTATGGAGGGGAAACAAGTGCAAGAAAGCTATCTAAAAAAATCTCAGAAAACAACTGTAAAGTGGTCGGCAGGGCAAAATGGTCATTTTGCCAAAATGAGTGTCGACCGGCACAATATAGTGTCGGTGGCAACTACAGCCAGCCGGTGGCCTCTAGCCACAGCCGGTGGTGTGTGGGGATGCCTCACAAGGCATTCCCTACCCCTCTAAGGCAAAACACAGGTGCAGTGCAAAGCGACACAAAGCGGTCAAGTTCGGAGGTCTGAGGCAAAGTAGCCGAGAACTCCGGGAACTCCAAACGAACACGAACATGGATGATCACCGAGTGTTCAAGCGGTGACGTCCAAGTCTTGAGGACGGTCAAAAATGGGGTGTCTACACTTTGCTCCATGCATGTTTTAGCATCATTTTGGCATGCTCTAGGACTATTTTAGGTGTTCTTGGCCCTTTGGGGCTTGCTTTGTATAGCTATAGTGCAAGTGCCTATACTAGTTTCAAGCTTTGGGCCCCATAGCATGCTTCATTTGTGACATGTGCATGGTTTGGCATCATTTAATATGTTATTTCAGAGCATATAGCATGGCCATATTCTCACTTCTTTCATTCTTTGAGTGCCTCTAAGGGTCAGGCATTATTGCCTTGTTTGTGTCCTAGCTTGTATGCATGCATGCCTAGACCTTTGAGCTCTCATCTCAGCATGTTTTGGTCCTTGTTTTGACCTAATTGAGCTATGTTTATGGCTAGTTCATCCATTTGTGCCATGCATTGCATGCCTTTTGTGTAGTCCCATTCACTAGCTTTCATGCTTAAGGATTCTTGCATGCCATACTTTAGATATTTGCTTGCCATGACATCATTTCCATGATACTTTAGTGCATCTAGTGTTGTCACACTTCCATGTTTGTCACTTCTTGCTCATGTTTGAGAGTTGTGCTCTTGTGCTTAGTTGATGAGCCAATGCATGTGCATGCATTTTCTTGCTTTCATACAATCCTTTCATAGCATTTTGGCCACTATTTTGGGCATGATTGAGGTCTGTCCATATTCGGTTTAAGTCCATTGAGCATTGTTTTGCATGCCCTTGTGAGGTGCCCTTTACTAGCTTTGATGCCTTAGCCTCTAAGCTTGCCATTCACGCATTGTTTGCATGATAGAATCTTGTGCATGCCCTTCTACCATTGGTTGCATTCCATTGTGTTTGTTGCATTAGCATTGTTTGCATGCCATTAGCATAGATAAGTTAATCATGTTGCATTGCATTGTGTTTGCATGCTCATGTTGCATTAGCATTGTTTGCATGCCATTAGATTTGATAAGTTGATCATATTGCATTGCATGTGTTTGGATAGGGTGTTAGTCCAAACACGAGAAACGAGAGATGTTTCATACTTGAGGTGATGAAATGTGCCTCATTTCTCGGTCGCCAACCCTCTTGATCATGCATGATAGAGGTTAAGGCCTTTATGTGTTTTCTTTGTGCATTCATTCACATTGATTGTGCAATCTTGGCTTCTCGGCCATCGTGCATTGCGATGCACGATTAGTGGCCCGAGAGTCGAGAACTGCACTCCCTTGAGATCATGAACTGATAGGGAGAGTGGTTGTGCACACATACCTTGTAAATACATTGCCATGCCCCTTTTTGTTCTCTGTTGCAGCAAAATAAAGAAGTGTAGCATTTTCTGGTCGGTAAACCACAAAAATTGGCTGGCCGACCACTTTTTCTGGTCTGTAGCAAAGGTAAGTGGTCGGCAGGTGGTCTACACCACCAATAAGTGGCCGGCAGTGCTCCTGGAGGTCCCCATGATGGAGTAGAAGTTATTTGGAGCTTTGTGCAGAGTTCTGAGAACAAATGCAAACAGAGGCAAGTTGGGGCATCGCGATGGATTTCCGGACGAGGCGACTGAGCATGCATGTGCTTCTCGCTCCGAGGCCCCTTCTATTTGCTTGACGTAGTTGCTTTGCTTAAGCTAGCTAATGCATTGGTTTTTGTACTTAAGTAGTTAACGCGTTTAGCTACTCATTTGTATTTAATTAGGTAGTGTAGTTAGCTAATTAGCTTGTTTTGTCATAATTACTCAACTTGTTAGTTAATTAGTTCTATTTTGTAATAATTAGTTTAATTAGCTTAGATTAGCTAGCTAGCTTATTAATCGGACCCTCCGTCAAGAGGGCAAAAATGTTGTAATAAGCGTGCGTGCGTGTGATGCATGTCTTCCAAAGCCCCATTTCTTTCTCCCTTTTACGTAACCACTTACGATGGTTAGTCTAGGGCATATTTCAATTAGCATACCCCATACTTGCATGCATGCATCCATTTATCTATTTTTCATGCACCGGGCTCGGCGCATCATACAAACTGCATTGTATTTCAATTCCTATTTGAATACATGTATCAACTGTTGCATTTTGCATGTGTTGCATTAGGTATTGTTGAAATATCTAGGATCATGCATGATTACTTACTAGCTTCCTTTTTTTGGCTGAGAGTACACTGTGAGTGTTTATGCTTTAGCATCCTTGCATGAGATGTGTATGTTGCCATGTTTGGCATGCTTGCCATGAGGCTAACTGCTTAAGTGTTTAACTGCATGACTGCCTGTGGATGAAGGCTTCATTACTTGAATTGGGACAATTCATCGAAATGTGAGTTTGAAGCCCACTTGAGAGTGGCAAAATCATGTTGTTTTAAGCCCACTTGAGGGTGGCAAATCCATGACTTAGCCTACTTGTGAGTAGCAACTTCAAACCATTTTTGAAAAACGAACATGAGATGTTTTGTTCCAATTTAGGTGATCTAGTCTATACTTGTATGCTGTGCGCATCACGTAGTAAGGTTAGCTAATAAACCGGAATAAGAACATGTGTGTTTTCAAAAACAACATATCATGTTAGTAAAGGCCGATCTTTGATCGGGTGAGCGGGGGTGCTCATTGCATGACCTTTCCCTCTCGTACCCAAGTTCCCGAGCCGAGGCAACTTTGGTGATGACAAACACGTGGCCTTAGGCATGAGTCAGGGTTTCCTAAATTTTCCAAAATAAAATAGTTAGGTGGCGACTCTGAAATATGGCAAAGCAGTCCATGTTTGGCACTTTTTGATTAAAATCAGTTTTCCAAAATGATTTGCCGGATTTGGACTCTTTGGTGATTTATCAGTCTTACATTGCACTGTGTGAGATTAGATTCAGAACCCTAACGCGAGTCCGAACTGTAGCAGCTAAGAACAACGATTCGCTCCCTCGCGCGTGGAGCAGGATTTCCTGGCGGTCTACAGTTTCTGGCGACTCTGCTACAGATTTAGAGAACTTGACTCGAACTAATGATATCTTGTTTTGTTTACACTAATGTGTTTCTTTGCATTGCATTTGTATTGGTGTGCCTAGGACACCGTGTTTGCCGTCTGCTATTCCTAAATTGTTTACCGGAGGCTTGCTTGGAAAAGCGTGTCATAAGGCTGACTGGTTGCGGGCTCTGCAACGATGGGAACACAAACCTCAGTTTTTACCGAGGCACCCTTTTTGACTATTCGACCTAGTGCGTATCGGAATCCATAGTGACCATTCCAAACTAGGACAGGTTGCTTACCCGATTGTAGGTTGTTTGAAACCGCTGCGTGCGTAGTGAAACCCCAGCTCCTGACAAGATAGGACAGGGAAACCCAACCCCTCCATAGGGGTGTTTTGGCTCTCACTTGCTTGCTATGTGCTTTTAGAGTGTGCCTCTGTAGGAATGCATGTATTAGTTTCCAAGTCTAAGTATCGGCCTGAGGGTATCAGTTTACAAGGCAGAATTTAGAAGAGAGTGCAGTCATTCAGCTATGCTCATATCCGTTCTGGTGAAATCAGGCTGAGGTGCTGTCTATTTTCTCTTTTGCTAGGTAGTCCTGGAACCATAGCTTCAGAAGGCTCCGATATTCCCCAGGTTCATTGGCCTTGTGTTGATAGACTTCGTCAGGTCAGAGATTTAGTTCAAAGGCAATCAGTGTTCTTTCACTAGGGGCAAGATAAAAAGGCCAGTCAGGCATAGATCACAAGTTTGACAGTCTCCAGATCAACGGTCATTATCCACCTCACCTGTGCACAGTTGGGCTGAGATATCTGCTTCCACCCCAGAGAGGGAATACACAACTGTTTAGTCAGATCCGTAATTTTCAGTTAATATGGAGGACATGATCGTCGACTCAAGAAACCGTGCGAGCTATGGCGGATGTTGCCCGCCAGAGGCTCTGCGTCGGTAAGTGGTAGCTCAACAGCGAGTTGATTGCGAGCCGAAGCAGCATCCACTACAACAAGCCGAAGCATCTGCTTCGCATCCGCCCCCACCCCCACGTAGGGTTTTGACACCCGGGGAGACTGCAAATATCCAGGAAAATACGGATGTCCCAACAGGGCCAGTTCCATCCCCAATTCTACCTCAGCTGTCCAAAGCACCGGCTAATCCAGTGGACACACCGTTTGAGTTCGAGGTTAATCCAACAGCCCTGAAGGTCAGCAAGCTTGAAAAGCTATTCAAGAGGGCTCAAGGCGTTAACTACATTCTGGACATAGAGGATGGTTATACCGACTCAGTGGTGACATTGTCGGACTGGTTCAAGATGCCACATATCGACCGCTTCGATGGCTCTGAAGACCCAATGGTGCACCTCCACCTATTTTCTGATATCCTGAGGCCAATGGGTTTGACCACAGCCCAGAAGCTATCACTATTCGGCCGAACCATGTCTGGGATAGCCGTAATCTAGTATGCAAAATTGGAGAACTCTGTGAAACAGAACTGGGAAGGGATGGCTGAGGCCTTCATTGCTCAACACTCCTACAACACAAAGATCGAGGTCACAACTCGTGATCTTGAAGTCACCCGCCAAGAGCCAAATGAGGGTTTTTCAGAGTTTGTGACGAGATGGAGAGCAAAGGCCTCGATGGTGACTGCAAGGCCTTTCGACAAAGACCAGATAAGGATGGTCGTGCGGAACCTGCAGCCTAAGTTGATGCAAAAAATGATCGTCTTACCCCTTCCCACCTTTGTGGACCTACACGAGATTGGGGTACAGATCGAGGATGCTATGAAGCAGGGCCTTATTGACCAGGAGAAGGAGCAGCCTAGGACGGCATTTACCTGCAGTTTGAATGCGACCCCCAGTGGTGACGTAGCTGTTAGAACTTCAGACGTGGGCATGGTCACCACCACCACACCAAAAATAGCCACCCCATTCAACGGTACGTCCGGAACTAGCTCACAAACAACCAAATATCCACCCCGAGGAAAGAGGGTTTTTACCCCACTTTATATGCCTTTGTCAAAAGCTCGGGGGGTCCTACTCAGGAAAGGACATCTGAAATTGTTGGAACAACAGCCCCTACCCGATCTTCTCCCTCCAAAACATGACTTAGCTAAGTACTGTACCTTCCATCAACAAACTGGTCATGACACTGACAGTTGCTTTCGTCTTTGCCATGATGTACAAGATCTGATCGACAACAAGGTCATCGCCACACCAGTCTTGCAAAGTCTATCGGCACTTGATCAGTGAACTTGTGAGGGATAATGTGACCATGTGATCGGGGGATGAACCACCTGCGGATGGCGCTCGAATTACTCCAGACGTGGGCATGGCACGCACTGTTTTGTGCAATGTGCAAATGCTAGTTTTTGTACTTTCTGACTTGGGTATTGGGTCAGTCTTGTTGTTTTGTATTGAGTCAGTCTTTTTGTACTGAGTCAATTAGGTCTGTCTTGTTGTATCGAGTCAGTCCTGTTTTGTTAAGAGTCGGGTGATTTCGGGGGTGTTACCTTGGACATCACTATCTTGTTTTGTGTTCGTCTTTTACACGCTTTTGAGTCTGTTTCTGCCATGGGGCCAGTTGCACCAAAAGATATGAATGAAACAGCAATGATTTTCACGCTTTTGTGTTTGTTTCTACCTTGCGCTAGTTGTGCCAGAAGTTCTGAATGAGATGGCAACATTTGACTAGAAACTGTGCCTTTTCTGTGCCTTGCATTGACCTAAGTTTTTTCAAAACTTTTTCTAACACTGTGATGAAAATGAAGAGGAAGGAATTCCTCGAGATTTGCAAAAATTTGATCAAACTGAGAGAAAGAGAGGCGTGCTAGGCCCTTAATGAATGAGATCAGGTTTGTTAATGTGAGTACTGAGAAGGATCCTGGCTTGATCTAGATTGGTTCTACATTGTCTTCAGCGCAAGCGATTTGTCGCTTTCTTAAAAGATTTCAAAAAATGTTTTGCGTCGTCCTGCAAAGATCTCTGTGGAATCGCTCTTGAGATTGTGCAGCCTAGGATCGCTCTCAGCCTCGAGACTCGACCCCTTGCTTTTAAACCTCGAACTTGGATTCAGAATGTTCAACGGTCAACCACGATGTCAGGCTTGCATGGCCAGATCAGAAGTAACCCTTGAACTAGGGGCAAGAAAGTCAGATCAAGTAGATCAGGTATTATGAAAGGAAGCTTGCAAAGCTAGATCAGAAGCCCCCCTCGAACTAGGGGCAAAAATGTCCGATGTTCTCAAAGAGTCAAAAATTGGGACATTTCTCAAGCTAATGAAGATCGGCAAGAATGCCAAATCCCAAAAGGGAGGAAAAAAGAAAGTATTGCTGAAGGATGATTGGGTTCCTATCCACAACACTGGGGGCAATTCAGACCCCATTGGATGGACTCCTCAATCATCAACGAACAGCAGCCATTCTCCTGGATTCAGATGGCTTCGAGATCTCAAACCGATCAACATGGACAAAGCTACACTTTTACCCTTGAGAGGCTCGTTGGGCTGAAAACCCGGAAGGAGGACCCAGGCAAAAGTTAGAGCAAGAAGAAGCAAAGAATGAAGAAAAGATAAAAAGAAAAGAAAAGAAAAGAATGAAAAAGAAAAAAAAAAAAGAAGAAATGAAAAGAAATGAAAAGAAAAGAAAAACAGAGCTCGCAAGGTTGAAAACCCAAAAGGGCGGCCCTGGCAAAAGTTAGAGCGTAAAAGGAGAGGTTAATACCCGAGTGTACCTAAACCTGGAACTACGTCAGGCTTGATTCCCATCTTTGGGATACGTAGGCAACTTCATTCTGAAGTCCAGCTATAAACACTTCTAAATCGACTCTGTCCACGTAATCGTTCTGATCATCTTTGTCTTCTCTGTATCCGAGAGTTCGATTGTGATCGTCACTTTAAGGACTGATTACAGTGCGTGGTGGTGCCATTCAGACAAGGGGTAAGTTTCTGTTATTTTGGATTTGAGGTTGTGCATTTCAAGAGTAAATTCTATGTTGGTCGAATAGTGGCCATTTGTAAAAACAAGTTTTGAGAATTTTTACTGAGGTTGACTAATTCTCTCCAAAATTATTCCATCTTTTCCAAAACTGGACCATTTATTCGACCCGAAAAAGGAAAATTTTCAGTGCTCGTAGCCTGACTTGCATGATTTTAAATCAGAAAAGTTGAACAAGTATGTTAATCTAACTCTCATATTGGTCAAAATTGTTTTAGTAGAAAGCCAAAACAAAAAATGGTCAAAATGATGAACTAGGGGCATAGTTGAGTCAGGTGTTCTGTCTTTTCCCCATTGTCAACATACTTGCCAGAAAGGGCACTCTACCTGCCAGAAAAGGGCACCACTGAAGCTAACAACAAAGGGCTGAAAGCTCTCTCATCCTCTGAGCAGCGAGGTATCAAGTCAAATGCGAAGCACGAACTGGAAAAGGAGCAAGATATTCCACTCCCTTGTTCGAAAAGGTCTGGTCACATCCGAATTGGCCAAGGGCGTCATCAACTGATGTCAACTGCAGATTTGCTACACAACCAGTTGTAGTGCAACCCCTCTGTGGGAAAGTTCACTGTTGTGAGTAGAAGAAGAAGAATCTAGCGGAATGCTAAGGGCAAGAGCCCACAACTTCCTGTTTATCCATCAACCACCCAGGGGAGGGATAAAAAAAGAAGAGAGATTGAAGAATAGAGAGATGTGCGTGGAGAGAAAAGTGAGAAAAGGGCTTTTCAGAAAAATAGAGATTGAGTGCCAGAGTGATATGAGAATCACAAATGAGAAAGGGTAGGAAACAATACCCGAAGAAACTAGGCTCCCCGTCAAACGAGAGGTCTCTCGCCTTTGAAACACATCCGAGTGTTGTGTTGTGTTTTTGTTTGTCTCGATTCTTGTTTTGAGTTGTTTTGAGTGTCAACGGATGTGTTTAGGTTGTTTTACCTTTGTTTTTCCCTTGTCGAGTCGTTTTGGCTGTGGTCAGTCATCGGCTCAATACCCGGTTAAGAACTCGTTTCTCAATTTGAAATTCAAAAATAAAATCGTTTTGTGCTCGGAGTGCTGTGTCGTTCTCCACATTTGTGTAAAATAGGATTTGTTCTTTCATAAACTGAGGGTTCAACTAGGTCATGTGAAAACAGTAAAACCAGGACCTATTTAAAGCTACATAGGTTTAAGACTGCAAAGCAAAAGAAAAGAGGGAAAATCGGAGCATCTAAGTTTGTTTCAGATTCTGGGATTGTACTCCAAATGTAGCCCTTTAGGCCTTGTTAACGCTCCGAAGTATGAGTGTGCCTCTACTCCAAGCTCAAGCCTGTTTCAAAGCCAGAATGGCGATCAGAAGTGCTCTCCCTGAGTATCATTCCTTGCCAGGGGCATCTTGGCCATGTTTGCAATGAGTTCCTAGGAGACCAACTGCGACGGTGGAAACTAGAGTTCGAATAGCTGTTGCTTAGAACGCAAAGGTTCGGGATTTCCGAGACTAAAGTCCGGTTTAAATACCTAGGGGTGTATCCCTGGCTTGAAATCTGTATGAAAGCCCCATAGGTTGAGATAGCGTGTGTGCGCCTCAATTCTGGATACTGAACTAACCTGGTCTGTCACCCCGTTGGAGAATAGGGAAAGTTGTGAACATGGTCGGGAAGAAAAGCGACATCCATTTCTTCTACATACAGAGATTACCCCTTGTCATCATATCAGAACCTTTATACCGTGAGTTGAAGGTAAGAGTTCGAAGAACACAAGGTAATAGTTCGAGGAACACAAGGGGAGATCCCCATCAGAGTAGAGCGGTTCATCGCCACTCACCCCATGAGGTGCCTTCTAAAGTGCCACTATGTTTGTTTGTTGCATTCTTTAAACATCATGCATTGTATTTGTATTGTACCTATCGAGTTTCTTTCTCATACATGCACGATATTGTATGTACGGTTCATTCAAAGAAGTTCCGTCACACTTTGCTCATTTAGTGTATCTATCACACTCTCTTCACTTAGTGTAACTATCACACTTTGCTCATTTAGTGTATCTATCACACTCTCTTCACTTATTGTATCTATCACACTTTGCTCATTTAGTGTATCTATCACACTCTCTTCACTTAGGGTATCTATCACACTTTGCTCATTTAGTGTATCTATCACACTCTCTTCACTTAGTGCATCTACCACACTTTGCTCATTTAGTGTATCTATCACACTCTCTTCACCTTGTGTATCTATCGCACGTTCGCTTTGTGTATCTATCACACATGTTCACTTAGCGTATCTATCACACTTTGTTCACCTTTGTGTATCTATCACACATGCTTACCTTGTGTATCTATCGCACGTTCGCTTTATGTATCTATCACACATGTTCACTTAGTGTATCTATCACACTTCGTTCACCTTTGTGTATCTATCACATATGTTCACTTAGTGTATCTATCAAACTTCATTCAGCTTTTGTGTATCTATCACACATGCTCACTTTGTGTATCTATCACACTTCATTCACCTTTTGTGTATCTATCACACACGCTCACTTAGTGTATTTATCACACTTCGTTCACCTTTTGTGTATCTATCACACATGCTCACTTTGTGTATCTAGCACACGTTCGCTTTGTGTATCTATCACACATGTTCACTTTGTGTATCTATCAGACTTCGTTCACCTTTGTGTATCTATCGCACTTCGTTCACCTTTTGTGTATCTATCACACATGCTAACTTGTGTATCCATTACACTTCGTTCACCTTTCGTGTATCTATCACACATGCTCACCTAGTGTATCTATCACACTTCGTTCACCTTTTGTGTATCTATCACACTTGCTCACTTTGTGTATCTATCACACATGTTCACTTAGTGTATCTATCACACTTTGTTCACCTTTGTGTATCTATCACACATGTTCACTTAGTGTATCTATCACACTTCGTTCACCTTTTGTGTATCTATCACACATGCTCACTTTGTGTATCTATGACACTTCGTTCAGCTTTTGTATATCTATCACACATGGTCACTTAGTGTATCTATCACACTTCGTTCACCTTTTGTGTGTCTATCACACATGCTCACTTTGTGTATCTATCGCACGTTCGCTTTGTGTATCTATCACACATGCTCACTTTGTGTATCTATCACACGTTCGCTTTGTGTATCTATCACACATGTTCACTTTGTGTGTCTATCACACTTCATTCACCTTTCTGTATCTATCACACATGTTCACTTAGTGTATCTCTCACACTTCGTTCACCTTTTGTGTATCTATCACACATGCTCACTTTGTGTATCTATCACACTTCGTTCACCTTTTGTGTATCTATCACACATGCTCACTTAGTGTATCTTTCACACTTCGTTCACCTTTTGTGTAGCTATCACATATGCTCACTTTGTGTATCTATCACACGTTCGCTTTGTGTATCTATCACAGATGCTCACTTTCTGTATCTATCACACATTCGCTTTGTGTATCTATCACACATGTTCAGTTTGTGTATCTATCACACATGCTCACCTTGTGTATCTATCGTACGTTCGCTTTGTGTATCTATCACACATGTTCACTTAGTGTATCTATCACACTTTGTTCGCCTTTGTGTATCTATCACACATGCTCAGCTTGTGGATCTATTGCACGTTCGCTTTGTGTATCTATCACACTTGTTCACTTAATGTTCGTTCACCTTTGTGTATCTATCACACTTGCTCACCTTGTGTATCTATCACACTTTGTTCACCTTTTGTGTATCTATCACACATGCTCACTTTGTATATCTATCATACGTTCGCTTTGTGTATCTATCACACATGTTCACTAAGATTGCATAATTTTCTTACATCCTTTTTGCATGGGATGTAGTTTGGTTCGTATTTACTTGTTTGCATAGCATTCGCTTAAAGTGTTGCATTTATTTTGCATAATTGCTTCATCATGGCTCTCTTTGCATGATCATAAGTTATGTTCGGCATTGTGCATGTCATTTGCATTTTGCCCCTGCCTGTGGGCGCATCTCTTTGTTATCTTGCCTATTTGTCTAAGTCTTTGGCCTTGTCAAAAATGGGTCGTCTCTGTGCTTTGGCATTCACTTCCATCACTTCTTGACTTCCGAGTTCGGTCAAAGAGGGGCAACTGTAGTCACCCCATTTTTGACCGACCTGAAGACTCAGACGTCATCGATTGAGTGCTCGGTGATAGTGCATGTTTGTGCTCATTTTGAGTTTTCGGAGTTTTCGGCTGAGTGCCATGCCTTCGGGCCTCTGAACTCTTTGTGTTTTGGCTCGGTTTGTGGACCAAGCCTTGTTTACCCTTGCCTAGAAGGAGAGAGAGGTCTATAGACCACCCTTTTGTGGTCGTTGACCACTTTTTTTCCTCGTAAACCACTTTTTGCGCTCGTGGACTAGTTTTCGAGGCTCCCGGCTGCGTGCCTCGTTCCGCGAACTCTTGTCTTCCATCCTTTTTGGTTTGTTTTTGGCACAAACCTTGTGTTCCTTGCTTGGAGGGTGGAATAGGGGTTATAGACTAGTCTGTCTTCCTGAAGACCACTTTTCTTCCTACCAGCCAGTTTCCTGGTTGGCCAACTGGCCTTGGTGGTCTTTGGACCACCAAAAGCGGTTGGCCACCATGCCACCAGCTTGCTTTCATGGTGCAGACCACCTCCCTCCGACTGCCGACCACTTTCTTCCCTTGCAGACCACTTGTACTGGTCGGCCGACTAAGGTGTAGTGGCCGTTCCTTCAAGTGGTCGTGACTTTCCTTCACTTCTGAAGATCTTTTCTTGCTTGTGCGGTTGTTGGGCATAGAAAGCATCCTCCATACATGTGTATGAAGGGATTGCTTAGAGCCTTAAGCTTGTCTAATAAGCTTGAACCTTGGTTTTCTATAAAAGTGAACCTCCTCCCTCTTGCCTCAGGTGCAGAAAAAACTTGCTTGAGAGATATAGATACACATCTATCTCTATCTTGCTCCTTTTCTTCATATTTGTGCTTGAAAGTGCCTATTATTCATACTTTTTCACACAAACACATAGTGAAACACCATACTCTAGGAGCTGAGGCACCTTGAAGTTGTTTTTGGAGTTTTTGGACTGATTTTGATGAAAAAAGGTTACTGGAGTTCCAGCTTTGAAGTTGTTCTACAAGGGTGAGTTTCTAACCCCTTAAACCCTTGTTTTTTATTAAGCTTTTGGCCCAATGTGCATGCTGATTTAGGCCTAACTCTCAACTATAAAAAGCTTCTTCTTCAAGTGCTTAACATGATTGTTTAAGGTCTCTTGGGTGTTGGGGGTGGTCTACCCCCTTTTGTGCTTTGTTTTGCTTTGTTTTGAGCCATCACTTTAGGCCTTTGAAATCATCTTTGCATGACCTTTCTACCACTGAATTCTAGGGGAATTTTAGTGGTGGAAAGTGTGTTTTGAGGTCTTAAATAGAAGAGGGTCATCCCCTCTCCTTGTGTCTTGTATGCTTGCCTTGTTGGCCTCATGTTTGAGAATGTTTGTTAAGCTTGTTTTGGCTCCATCATAGCATGTATTAGGCCTTATTTTAGTATGGCAGACCACTATTTTGGCTTGGTTTGATCACCCTTTGCATGGTTTATACACTTGTAGTGCAATTCCATTCCATAGCCTAACATGCATCATGCTTTGAACCATCATTCTAGCATGCTTTTGGCTCAACTCCAAGAAGCTTTTGTTCATGTTTTACCATGCTTAAGCTCTGATTTGTGTTGTTTTGGTCATGCATGCATTGCTTTGTATAGCCTTGGTTTAATCTTGCTCACTAGCTTTGTGTGTTGAGTCTACTAGCATGCATTGCTTGGACTATTTTCATGATTTGGCATCATTTGTCAAGTGATTTCAGAGCATATTTCATGGTCATGCACTCACATCTTTCACTCTTTCAATGCATTGGAGAGGTTGTGCTTTATGCCTTAAATATGAGCCCATGTGTATGCCATCTTGCCTAGGCTTTTGGGCCACCATTTCAGTGTGTTTTTGGTGTTGTTTTGCCATAATAAAACTCTATTTTTGGTTGGTTAGAGCATCCCTCATTTGCTTCTCACACAAGTAGTGTAAGTCCTCTTTGCTAGCCTTGCATGCCTAATGAGTGAGCTTGTTATTCTAGCATGTGTTGACTTGATATTAACCCAGTTTTGGTGTTATTTTGACATGCCATAATTCTGATTTTTGTTGGTAAAGTCATCTCACGCTTGGTTTTGGTAGGTGTAGTGTAACCTTCTTTATTGGCCTTACATGCTCCATGCTTCATGCCTTCATGCTAGCTTATTTTGGCTTTGCTCCATGCATGTTTTAGCATCATTTTGGCATGCTCTAGGACTGTTTTAGGTGTTCTTGGCCCTTTGGGGCTTGCTTTGTATAGCTATAGTGCAAGTGCCTATGCTAGTTTCAAGCTTCGAGCCCCATATCATGCTTCATTTGTGACATGTGCATGGTTTGGCATCATTTAATATGTTATTTCAGAGCATATAGCATGGCCATATTCTCACTTCTTTCATTCTTTGAGTGCCTCTAAAGGTCAGGCATTATTGCCTTGTTTGTGGCCTAGCCTGTATGCATGCATGCCTAGACCATTGAGCTCTCATCTCAGCATGTTTTGGTCGTTGTTTTGACCTAATTGAGCTATGTTTGTGGCTGGTTCATCCATTTGTGCCATGCATTGCATGCCTCTTATGTAGTCCCATTCACTAGCTTTCATGCTCAAGGATTCATACATGCCATACTTGAGATGTTTGCTTGCCATGACATCATTTACATGATATTTTAGTGCATCTAGTGTTGTCACACTTCCATGTTTGTCACTTCTTACTCATGTTTGAGAGTTGTGCTCTTGTGCTTAGTTGATGAGCCAATGCATGTGCATGCCTTTTCTTGCTTTCATACTATCCTTTCATAACATTTTGGCCACTGTTTTGGGCATGATTGATGTCTGTCCATATTCAGTTTAAGTCCATTGAGCATTGTTTTGCATGCCCTTGTGAGGTGCCCTTTACTAGCTTTGATGCCTTAGCCTCTAAGCTTGCCATTCACGCATTGTTTGCATGATAGAATCTTGTGCATGCCCTTCTACCATTGGTTGCATTGCATTGTGTTTGCATGCTCATGTTGCATTAGCATTGTTTGCATGCCATTAGCATAGATAAGTTGATCATGTTACATTGCATTGTGTTTGCATGCTCATGTTGCATTAGCATTGTTTCCATGCCATTAGCTTTGAGAAGTTGATCATATTGCATTGCATGTGTTTGGATAGGGTGTTAGTCCAAACACGAGAAACGAGGGACATTTCATACTTGAAGTGATGAAACATGCCTCATTTCTCGGTCGCCGACCCTCTTGATCATGCATGATAGAGGTTAAGGCCTTTATGTGTTTTCTTTGTGCATTCATTCACATTGATTGTGCAGTCTTGGCTTCTCGGCCATCGTGCATTGCGATGCTCAATTGGTGACCCGAGAGTCGAGAACCGTACCCCCTTAAGATGATGAAATGATAGGGAGAGTGGTTGTGCACACATACCTTGCAAATACATTGCCTTGCCCCTTCTTGTTCTCTATTGCAGCAAAATGAAGAAGTGCAGCATTTTCTGGTCGGCAGACCACAAAAAGTGGCTGGCCGACCACTTTTTCTGGTCTGCAGCAAAGGTAAGTGGTCAGCAGGTGGTCTACATCGCCAATAAGCGGTCGGCAATGCTCCTTGAGGTCCCCATGATGGATTAGAAGCTATCTGGAGCTTTGTGCAGAGTTCTGAGAACAAATGCAAACAGAGGCAAGTTGGGGCATCGCAATGGATTTCCGAACGAGGCGACTGAGCATGCATGTGCTTCTCGCTCCGAGGCCCCTTCAATTTTCTTTACTTAGTTGCTTTGCATAAGCAAGCTAATGCATTGTTTTTGTACTTAAGTAGTTAATGCGTTTAGCTACTCATTTGTATTTAATTAGGTAGTGTAGTTAGCTAATTATCTTGTTTTGTCATAATTAGTCAACTTGTTAGTTAATTAGTTCAGTTTTGTAATAATTAGTTTAATTAGCTTAGATTAGCTAGTTAGCTTATTATTCAGACCCTCCGTCTAGAGGGCACAAATGTTGTAATAAGCGTGCGTGTATGTGATTCATGTCTTCCAAAACCCCATTTCTTTCTCCTTTTTACTTAACCGCTTACGATGATTAGTCTAGGGCATATTTCAATTAGCATACCTCATGCTTGCATGCGTGCATCCATTCATCTGTTTTGCATGCACCGAGCTCGGCGCATCATACAAACTGCATTGTATTTCAATTCCTATTTGAATACATGTATCAACTATTGCAGTTCATATGCCATTTTAGAATAGCCGAGCCTATTTTAGTTGCATTTTGCATGTGTTGCATTAGGTATTGTTGAAATAGCTAGGATCATGCATGATTACTAATTAGCTTCTGTTTTTTTTTGGCTCGGAGTACACTGTGAGTGTTTATGCTTTCGCATCCCTACATGAGAGTTGTATGTTGCCATGTTTGGCATGCTTGCCGTGAGGCTAACTGCTTAAGTGTTTAACTGCATGAATGCCTGTGGATGAAGGCTTCATTACTTGAATTGGGACAATTCATCGAAATGCGAGTTTTAAGCCCACTTGAGAGTGGCAAAATCTTGTTGTTTTATGCCCACTTGAGGGTGGCAAATCCACGACTTAGCCTACTTGCGAGTAGCAACTTCAAACCGTTTTTGAAAAACAAACATGAGTTTTTTTGTTCCAATTTAGGTGATCTAGTCTATACTTGTATGCTGTGCGCATCATGTAGTAAGGTTAGCTAATAAACCGGAATAAGAACATATGTGTTTTCAAAAACAACATATCATGTGTAGTAAAGGCCGATCTTTGATCGGGCAAGCGAGGGTGCTCATTGCATGACCTTCCCCTCTCGTACCCAAGTTCCCGAGCCGAGGCAACTTTGGTAATGATGGACACGTGGCCTTAGGCACGAGTTAGGGTTTCCTAAATTTCCCAAAATAAAATATTTAGGTTGCGACTCTGAAATCTGACAAAGCAGTCAATGTTTGGTGCTTTTTGATTAAAATCAGTTTTCCAAAATGATTTGCCGGATTTAGACTCTTTGGTGATTTATCAGTCTTATATTGCACTTTGTGAGTTTAGATTCAAAACCGTGACACGAGTCCGAATTGTAGTAGCTAAGAACAACGATTCGCACCCTCGCGCGCAGAGCGGGAGTTTCGAGCGGCCTACAATATCCCGCCATCAAAGTTTGACAACATGACTTCACTGTGGCCTTTCTCAGTCTGGGAAATTAATGTCATCGGAGCTGTCTCACCAAAGGGCTCGAATGGACATGAGTTCATTTTTGTGGCGATCGACTATTTTTCCAAATGGCTAAAAGCTCAATCTTATTCAGTGTTGAAAGTGTCACATGTGGCCAAGTTCATCAGGAACATCATATGCAGGTATGTGGTTACAAATGAGATCATATTGGATAATGGCTCACACTTCAAGAAGGAGGTGGTGGATTTGCTTGAGAAGTATAATGTGGCTTATCACAAGTCATCAGCCTACAGACCACAAGCCAAAGGTGCCGTTGAGGCCGCCAACAAGAATGTCAAGAACATCTTGCGAAAGATGGTGGAAACTTACAAAGACTGGCTAGATAAACTATCTTTGGCACTCTCGGGTTATAGGACTTTCATTCGAACATCGATAGGGGTACCCCCTATTCTTTGGTGTATGGGATGGAATCTGTTTTGCCGATCGAGATCGAGGTACTGTCGTTGAGAATTATGGCCGAGTGTTAGATAACAGAGGCGGATTGGCAGCAGAACAAGTTTGAAGAATTGATGTTGTTTGACGAGAGGAGGTTGAAGGCATTGTACCACATACAAGGATATCATTGCAGAATTGTCAAGGCCTTCAACAAGAAAGTTAAATCTAGAAACCTCAAAGAAGGAGATATGGTGCTTCAAGATAACGGAGCTCCCATGTAATAACCCGACCCTCATCTATGATCTTGGTGTACTTTTAGCTTCCTTATTCAGTATATTTATATGCTTATTGTGAATTTCCATGTGGAATTATGGTTAAGTAAGTAAATCCCAAGTTTAAAGAAGAGTCTACTGCTTTCACAAAAAAAACTTCTGTCACCATTAACACGTTTGACTTAGAAATTGGGCATCTTAACGTCTTAATTATCTGAAAACGATTATATATACGTGATCGACATAAATTTTTTTTAATAATAAAAAAACGTTTGCAAAATTTCAATTTGAATGATTAAACGATTCAATTTTGTCTTATTCTCTTATAAGGATATATCTATATATATATGCTCTTGTTGATTTAGAACCAACAAAAAATATCTTCTTAGAAGAGAGGAAAAACGTGAGAGTTGGGGGAGAGGCTCTCCAAATGAAGGAATTGGGAGATTTTGGTGAAGATTGGTTAGATGTAACTCAAGGTATGGAAAATTCTTTATCTAGTCCCTCTTTCTTGATCTTGATTGGGAATTCTTCTTGTATTTAGGAAGTTAAGAATGATGTTGAGAGTTTATGTGATCATCTATGTTGGAGAACCAAATTGAGTTATGGAGGGGGATCTATCCCTTATTTTCTTGCTATTCCATGAGAATATTCAACTATGAATTTGAATTAGAAGCTTAGATAACTTTATATGCATATGTGTGTAAATCCAATTGGAAAGATTATGATTAATTATGGTATGGATTGAAATGAGTGAAAGAAGTAAAGGGTTATAATGGTGTGTTGTGTGATTTAACACCTTCATTTGATGTTAGACCCATTGAAGAGTTTTATTTTGCGTTGTAAACGAGGATTCTGACTTTGAATGTCAAAGTGGAACTCAAATTGAAGTATCTTGAATTTAATTTTGATTTGAGCTGAGATACCTTTCGGCCCGATCGAGAGACATCGAAATAAACCTTTTTTTCGGCGATTTCAGCGTTCGGCGCCTCGAAAGTGGAAAAAAAGAAGCGGGCTTAATTTCAAGGCAAAAATATGTTTGTGTTGTTCGTTTTTGTTGGATCCTTGGTATTTTTAGAATATTTTTTCGATGACTTTATAATGATTGTAAATGCATGCAAATTAAAGAGACTAATGTGCATTGATTATAAAAAGTGGAAAAGTGAAATAATGTGGATTGATTAAAGTAGAAGGGAAAGAGAAAGTAAGATTTATGTATACACGTGTCAGATAATGCACATACATATATATATACGTGTAATATGTATGACATATATAATAATGTATAATTTCAACATAAATAAATTATGAATCTGTAAATTGCTATCTGGGAAATAACATAAGAATACACATGCCGAAGGCTATCATATGCCTCTGTGAAGGTTATCTCTTGAAATGCGGAAGGCTATCTATTATCCGAAAAAGCTATCGTTACGAAGGCTATATCTCTTGCCATGTAGGCTCTCATGTGCCGAAGGCTATCTTTGTGCCGCTTCAGCTATCTTGCTTTTAGCCGCCTTCCTTAGCTAAGGCTCGCTATGTGCCAAAGGCTACACGTGCTTAAGAGTATCTAGGCTATCTAATATGGCATATAAAGAATAAAAATGTAGCCAATTCAATTGATTTTGGAAGGTGATTGGTGATTATATACTAATTTACTTTTGATATTATGATTTTATTATTATTGTCATATTGTGTCATTCTTGTATGTTGTCTCGAGGATTTTCCGGAGCCGTTTTTAGCTGCGTTCTGCATAGGATCTGCATTTTGTCGGGAGGAGGATATAGGAGGAACCCAATTTTCTTTTATAGGAACATTTTTTTCTTTCATGTATTTTATTTTTGCATGGTTCCATGTTTCTGTTTTCTCTGCTTTTGAGTGCTAATTTTGATTCCGGAGATGATTTAGATATTTATGTGTTTTATTGTGTGTGCTTTTTGCTTTTTTTAAAAATCGAATAAATGGTTTTTTTTTTCAGTTCTTCAATGGATTATTTATTGTTTTTTATTTAAAAAAATTCATCGCCCGCCCCCCCCCATTGTTCATCATCATAGGTCATTCATTTCTGCCTCGACAGGGTCATGCCAAAACCTGGCGGGGTTGTAATTAAGTGACATCCCATCCATGACCCTAGGGGCAAGTTCAGACCCAATTGGACTGGTCTTTACATCATCAAATCTATCTGGTCGGGGGGAGCAATCATCCTCATAGATTTAGATGGCATGGAGTTCTCGCAACCGATCAGCATGGACAAGTTGAAGAAATACTATCCTTGAGAGGCTCACTAGGTCGAAAACCTGAAAGGGCGACCTAGGCAAAAGTTAGAGCATGAAAAAATGGAAATAAAGAAAAATAGAGCTCGCAAGGTTGAAAACCCAAAAGAGCGACTTTAGCAAAAGTTAGAGCGCAAAAGGAGAGAGTTAATACTCGAGTGAACCCTAACCGAACTACGTAAGGCCTGATTCTTATCTTTGGGATATGTAGGCAACTTCCTCCCGAAGTTCTGCCATAACCATTTTTTAACTCAACTATCCTGTTCATTTGTTTGAACGGTCCATCTTTTTCCATCATCTGTTAGCCTGGTTGTGTTACCACCATTTGGATAGACGGGCCAGTTGAAAGACAGAGCAGTGATGGTGAATGCAGTTGTGGATGGCTATGATATTTTGATTCGATGCTATACATGTTAAGGACTGATTCCATGCATGTTAGGTAGTGACCATTTCTAAAAATTGTTTTGAAAAGTTTTAATGAAGCTGATTTTTTCAAAGTTTTACTTTTTACAACACAGACCATTCTTTGGATCAAAAAGGAAAATTCTTAGTACTCACAACTTTAATTTCATGATTTCACCACAAGTGCATCCTTCAACTCTCAAGTTAAATCAAAGTTTCTTTTACATCATCAAAACTCGAAAAGAAAAGTCAAAGCAATAAATTAGGGGCACAGATGAGTGAACTAACTATTCTCTACCTCTTGCTCACACTATCAGAAGTCTTTGTAGCCAAGGATGGCGCAACCTGTGCCTTGTCCTCGAGCCAAGCTAAGCACTTGTTATAAAGGGCATAACCAAACCTAACAGTAAGGGCCAGAAGCTCTCACGTCTTCCAAGCAGTGAGGTATTGAGCCAGATACGACGCACGAACTAGAAATGAAGTAGGGTATTCCACCCCCTCATCTAAGCTGCTCTGATCATATCCAAATTGGCGTTTGAATCGAAATGAGAAGTAAAAGATACAGAGTGTAAGGCCGATCAACTGTATACTCGGCTGGCGAGACATGCTGTAACTCATCTTGGTCAAGTTCAACCTGGGGCAACACTAAGCAATGTCAGTCACAGATCTGCTGCACATCCAATCACACCACAGTCCCTCTGTGGGAAAGTCCACTAGCCGTGGGCAAAAGAAGTAGGATCTGGCTGAATATTCGGGACAAGGGTCCATGACCTTCATCTTATCCATCAACCATATCTGGGAAGGGATAAAAAATAAGAGATGTTAGATAATAGAGAGATGTACATTGAGAGAAAAAGTAAGGAAAGGGTTTTGAGAGAAAATAGAGAGTGAGTGCCAAGTGATGTGAGAAATCATAAACAAGAGAGGGTGGGAAACAATACCTGAAGAAACTGTGGACTCCCCGTAAACTGAGAAGTCTCCCATCGATCGAATGCGTCCAAACCCATCAAAGTTACGGCTAATACCAAACCTATACAGCTCTTACAACTTGAGATATTAGGCCACATCGACCAACCTAATGCTAGTTGCGCTGTAACTAGGGGGCAAGTAGGAAGTGTGCAAGTAAACATAAGCAGAGGGCATATTGACGATAACCTTGACAGAGAAGGTCACCTCTATCTCCAATGCTGGAAAATCGATGAATCAAGCCGGGTATATCTAACTCCCCGTTATGAGCTAAGGATCGAGCATCGTATAAAGTAAGCCCGCACATCCGTTCAAGAGCCTGTGCATGGCCAAACCAGGGTTGCGGTATAATCTACTCATTGTGTCGGGATTCCAGCAATGCTTGAAACTCTGCGAGAGTAGGACACATTTCTTGTGCTCCAAAGCGAAACACAGGAGTAACTAGGTTCCGACATCGAATAGCGACATGAAGAATGGAAAACAAGGTGAAGTACGGCTTAATGAAAAAAGAGTGTTTATGCCAAAACTGCAAAAAATTACCTTTTCTGTGCCGTCCAAAGTGGCTGTCTAATCCTTGAGCCTCTCGATAAGAAAGATCTCCATTTCCAGAGAAAACAACAGAAAAGATGATGTTCTGTCGAAGGAAAGAGCAAGAGAAGACATTTATAGAGGTTAAGGCTGTGTGGGTGGTTAATATCTGTTGCTAGCTATCCAACCACTAGTCTTGGCTGGCCGGCCACCTTTCCCAGCTAGCCGCCACTTTAATGGCCAGCCGACTAAGCTTGCTAGCTAGGTAATTAGGCAACAATGTTGCATTTGGTCCTTTTTGCTTTTAAGTCTTGTTTTGAGTCCTTCGTTGCTAGCAAGTGTGAATATGTGCGTTTAGGTTGTTTTTACTTTGTTTTTTCCTTTATTGAGTTGTATTTTGTATTTTGGTCAGTCGAAGGTTCAATATCCGGTTACCAACATCATTCAAATACAAAGCATTTCGGCTTTGAATTCGGTTCCAATTTTGTGCAAGTGCAGTGCCATTCTCGAGATGTTAGACAAAAACAAAACTCCTCTTTTTATAAAACTGCATGGTTCGACCCCGATCATAGTTTTTACAAAAGAGAAAATACAAGTGTTTAAAACAAAATGTAAAGTCCTATCTAAGCTATACGAAGTTTGAAACTACCAAAGCAAAAGAAAGAAAAGAAAAAAACAAAAATCAGAGTCAAGCTCAAGAGGCCCTCTTTGCCGTATTCTGTGGAGGGGACTCAAGGGCACTATCAGCATCGGCACCACTGTCATCAGAGGAGTGGGACTCAGAGCCAGAGCCGGTGTCATCCTCCCCGCTCCTTGACTCAGAACCGGCCACATCCTCCTCACTCCCTGACTGGTCATGATATCATCTCCGTTAAAAATCGACCTCGAGGATGAGGAAGTCCCTAGCGCCTGGGACTCTTCGTTTTGACTCCGGGCAACCCTACCTCTTTTCCGACCTCAACTCTCGCCCCTGCCACATCCAAGAGTCTGTCTGCCTCTCCTTCTTACAGTTGGATGAGGTGCTACTGGTGCTACAGGTGCAGGTGGAGGCTGAAAGCAAGAAACAGAGTATTAGAATAGCATCAGTGTAGAATCAGCATGAATATGGCAAGTCAGAATAGTATCAGTGCAAAATCAGCATGAGTCAGACAAATCTGCGTACTATCGGTATAGAACAGTATGAATATGCCAAAAAGAGAATCAGTGCATGTCAGTTGAGAAAAGAAAGCTACCTGATAACCATGGAGAGTAAGTAATGCCTCCCTCCTCTGCACCATGTGGGCCAAAGAGGGGACCAACTGAAGAAGGTCGTCTATGTAGCCCATTGGTACCTGCAAATGAGTTTAAACATCAGTATCCAGAAAAGGGAATATGAAAGACAAACTATGAAACGAAGATCATAGCTACTGCACGTCAGGGTCCCTGACGTACTCATGCTCCTCATTCGGCTGCTCAATTAGAATATGGCAGGCAGTCCCACTCGAACGCCAATATGTGATCGTAGTCAGAATCATAGGAAGACCTGCGACATGAATAGCAGGGGAACCGTCCCAAAGATCGAGCTCGTTGTATGAGCGACCACTGCAATGGCGGTCATATCACATCCCGCGTGAGCTCTAGTCAAGGGTGGCATGAGATGGGTCTTAATTAACTTGGTATAGTCCTTGACCCTACAGGAAAAGTTAGCGTCATGCCCTACCATAAACTGCATGATGGCCTCGACTGGTGGACTATTGGCTGTCCTCATTGATGCAGAGGGAAAAATGGGAACAATGGGGGTGGGTAGGCCTAGGGTCTGATGCACGAACCTCTCCTCGAGATACCAGGTACTGCAAAAAGGACCCTACAGCAAAATCTTTAGCTTAGAGGTATTCCAAGACCCGGTGTACTCGTCTCACATCCCGGCTGGCATCACCACCCATGGTTACCACGTAACCTGCTAACAGAAAATTCACAGTTGTCAGTTGTCTCAGTTGTTAGAGTATGGATGAAAGTAGTAGTAATGGAAATGAAGCAGAAGTGACTATGCGTTTCAGATTACGTCACATGCTGCCACTGTATCAAATAATCGACGGTAGTAAGCAAAAACAGTATGACCACGGCACCAAGGGTGGCACCGGCCATCGTATCGCCAGGAGTAGGGCACAATAGCCTTTACCTCATCTTGCACAACCGGGGCAAGGGTGGGGAAATATGTGTACACCCAAAGCAGTAAGAAAATATCAGTTTGGGAGTCAATAGGCAGAAACATAAATAAAGACAAAAAGTGAAAAGCATAAAGCATAATATGCGAGCAGAAATGAATAGAAAATACAGTGTGTACCATCAAGCTCTCCAATAGCCTCTAACCTTGTTCCCCTTCTTACGAGAACATGAACCCATGTAGCCATACAGAGTGGCGAGGCTAACGCCACCCCAGTCATTAAACCGTACCCAGGGCAAGACCACTAAAGCACTGAGCAAATACAAACCTACGGTATTCCACCTGTTCATAAACAAGGTGGTACCAAGAAGATAGATCAAGAAGCCTCGGGTATACTGCTTGACCTCCTCCTGAGTCTCGGGCTGCCTCCCATGGAAGTGATCATAGAACCAACTGTATCTGACCATGGTCGATCTGTCCAGGGGAGGTCGTAGTCCAAGTAGATAAATCTAGGCTGCCTCCCACTGGCCCATGTCAATGTCGAAGGGAATCGCTTAACCCCCTACTCTCAACCCTGTGATTATAAAGAAGACATAAGGGGTCATCGTCATCTCCCTGGTGGAGGAGAAGTAGAAGGATTTAGTGGTGTCCCGCCACCTCTCCACCCAGGCACCAAGTAAAGCCTGGTTGGCCTATAGTCGCGTGAGTCCTGAGCAAAATAGGCCAATGCCTGCCTCATTGACCAGCTCTATGACTCGAGCAGGGAGTTTTTGACAGCAGTCCCTCGCCGTCACAACCTCGTAACCTTTCTAGGCCAGAGCATCACCCTATGTTGAAAGAGAAGAATGTGTCATATGCATAACAAAATGAAAGACTGTAATGAAATATCAAAGCAAGCAAAGTATGTGAAAGCAAAGTTTCTTACCTCAGCGGCATCGTGGGAGACATGAAAGGAACGTTCCCTCAAGAGAAAATCCTAAGGCACGTCCTCGACAAAGTCCTCGAAATGCAACATTCCTCTGGGCGCCATCGCATGCATGCATGGGTGATAGGTAGTTGGGTCGAATGGCCTCACCCTCAAAGGTAGTAACTCAAGCTCAGGCCTTGGAGGGTAGATCTCCTCCGCAGCAATATCAGCGGCAATGTCCTCCACTATCCCATCAGCCTAGTCAACCATAGGCTCTTCAAGCTCTGCAACAAGTGGAAGCACGAGTACCTCAAGTGGGCAGGCACCATCACATGGAATGTCATCCGCCATAGATAGAGTGGTGGGTGGTGAGAGAAAATGAGGGACATAGGCGAAAAATGCCAAAATCAAACCCTAAGAGAATGAAAAATAGAGGAAAAAGTTAAAACTCGAGAGAAAGTACGAAAAGCCCAAAAAAAACCCAGTAGAATGAGGCCAAAAAAATGAAAAGCCCAAAAACCCAACCAAAACAAAATCCAATTGATTCAAATTGTAGAGGGCAAAAAGGGTTTTGCGAAAAACATTTGCATAGGACGTTGGGCAACGCGAATAAAGTGTAAATCTAGAGAGAGAGAGAGAGAGTTATGGTTTTTGGTGGGTGTAAGTGTGTTAGAATGAGCCTTGGTTGTGTTTTAAATAAGATATGAGCCGAAATCTCCAATCTACACCCCAATCAGGTGGGGTGGTCGGCCGTCCCTTTCTTTTGGTGGGTTGACTCCTCAAGTGGTTAGAGTGGATTTTGACTGAGATCTTGCTTATTTTGTGCATGGAGGGTCTTGTGTTCATTGTCAAGTGGAAAATTAAAGAAATTGGGTTTGTTTCGATTACACAAAATTTTGAAATGTGATTCCAGATGCACTGTTTCAAGTCCCGTCATTTCTCTAAAGTGGGAAAGTGCTCTGATCTCAAGCTTGAGCAAGTTATATCCTTCTTTTGAGCATTTGAGGACCTCTGAGCAGTAAGTCAGAGATCTTTATGAGGTATTTTCAAAATATCACTTTCCGTTTATTTTTTCAATTATGTTATATGTTATGTTGCATGGAACATGCATCGCACCATATTTTGCATTAATTATCGTCATGTTGCATCCATGTGCATCGTGCTTTTTGTATCAACCTTTTTTCACACAAGTGTGATTTGGCTTGTATCCCCTTTCCCTTTACGCGTTAAGCGTGGTTTGGCTTGTACCGTTTGTCATACCTCATTTCTGTGTGAAACGTAGATTGGCCTACATTATGTTTTCCTTGGTTAAAACCTTTTCTCTCCCCATATGAAATACAGTGAGATATGCCTGTTGGTTACACCACCTCTGTTCCTTGATTAAAACCTTTCCTCTCTCCATATGAAATACGTTGAGATACGCATGTTGGTTACACTACCCTTGTTTCTAAGGTTAAAACCATCCCTCTCCCCGTATGAAATACGTTGAGATGTGCCTGTTGGTTACATCACCCTTGTTTCCCCAATTAAAACCTTCCCTCTCTCCGTATGAAATACGGTGAGATACGCATGTTTGTTACACCACCCTTGTTGCTCAGTTAAAACGTTTCCTCTTTCCGTATGAAATATGTCACGTCCCAAACTCGGCCCTAAAAGTTCGGGCATGACCTAAGCAGACACGGACGCTAAACCTGATATAAATAACATATGGGGCCTAAATGGAAGCAGTTAAAATATAAAAATAACAGAAAATAATATCCATTGAGCTAATACCAACATGCGAGGATCACATACACGTACTCAGCTCCCCCTTCTGAGTGTATACATAAACATTAGTAAAGAAAGGGGTCATATACATACATTTTAAGTTTAGATAAACAGTTAAAGTGCAAATCAAAATCTTAACAACTTTACAAAAATGCATGGGCTTGTCTGAGTGCCTGGATACCCTGAGGTTGGCAACCGAGAGGTGAGCATCAAGGGTTAAGACTGACCTCCAAGTGATCACCTACAGAACAGACATAACATGAAGTGAGCTAGGCTCAGTGAATAATAGTACATATATTCTTTACTACTCATTTATAAATAATAGATGTGAAGAAAACAGTAAGCGCGTGGTTCATCTGATTACAGATGCCTCGAGAAACGACATTGTCGGTTTCACAACTTTACAAATTGGCCTTTAGCCTGATGGTTTTACACATTCACAAATTAGCTCTTGGCTTCATAGATTCATAACTTATCACGTTGGCCTTCGGCCTCCTGGATTCACAATTTCCCAAGTTGGCCCGTGGCCCCATAGGTCACATTTCACATAGTTCACAAATGGCTCTTGACCATATAGCTTCATAGTTCACAAATGGGAAGTTCATACTTCACAAATGGCCCTCAGCCACATCATTTCACAATTCACAAGTTCACATTATTTCACAAAATCATATATTCTTCAACCATGATACTATTACCCCCGGGCAAGGGTCACAAACCACGGTATTATTACCCCCGGGCAAGGGCCACATAGGTTCGTAACTTCACGACTTCTTTTAAAGCTTTCATAATTTTACACTGTTTCTCACATGGCACACATAACTTCTCAGACTCTTTCGATGTTTCCATAATGTTACAATATTCCTCACATAGTATACACTTTTGGTGTTTCCATAAGTTCATAAATTCACAAAGTGGAGGTTCTTACTTCACAAATTATATCTTTCACATAATGGCCATAGGCCTCATAACTTCCATAGATTCACAGACCAAGTCATATGTAAACGGAAACAGAGTCATGCATAGTCATGAAGTTTGAAGCATAACAAAGTCAGAATTCATATGTAACACAACAAAATAACTTCAAGTTCATATGGGATTCATAGCTCTTTTCACTTGTTCTAATTTTTCAAAGGTGACCACACTTATTTGATAACTTGTAATTGAATGGCCCGTGGTTCATTAATAACAAACAGTATACTCTCACATTTACATAGAAGCCGATCTTTCAAGAATAAACATAACTCCTTTGACGTAGTTCACTTAAGCTAATAATCGATAGTATACAAAAGAATACCCAATGGTCTAAGCGTTCATATACCATACCATAGTTAGCTTGCAATTAAGAGAGTGCCAATGGTAATCGTTGCATCATTCATAGGAGTTAACATAGTTAACTTAAGTTTAACTGAACGTTTTGATAATTATTAATGAAAGGTAAACACAGTATACAAATTGTATGAGTCCAGAGATACGTGGATACCATACTTCCATAATGCTCATACATTCCACTTGTTCATCACGAACCACTATAGCTATCTTGCGAATACCAAAATGTTAGTATTCTTGTCAACAGTATGCAGGATGTACTGTTCAATAATGTCTTTAGATTTCCAAGCAACATATCATTAGCATACTTACTTGTAAGGAATAGAACGTACGTTAACCATAATAATTATTAACAATAAGTAAACGTGCTACCATAATACTACTACTCACAGTGCCATAACGAAGCGCTTGGCCTCCTAGGTTATGACCTACACATGTGCATAACGTATACATTAGTTCCTTTTCCTTTCTTTCATCATTTCCTGCTTCAGTTACTTCGAACGAATTTATAAGCATCTAAGGAACATCAAACACACATGTCAAAAATACCAGAGGGTTAAGCGTGCAAAACAGAGCATACAAAATTTTGCGGATGAGGCGCGTCATGTTGTGAGCCCTGCGTTGGCGATTCCTGACAAAAGTCCGAAATTTTTCCAACACAACCCCATCTTTAGTAAGCTTGTAGAAGGCTCCAAATAGGCCTTTTTAATTGACAAAGCATGGTTCAAAACATATAAATATAGGCTATACACATTTATCAATTCATAGATGAACCAAATCTTTAATCTTAACTCTCTACAAAACTTAATTGCATACATAGAACACATACTCATACAGAGACAACCATCTCTTCAAATAGATGAATTCAAGCTTGATAATTGAAGAAGTAACATGTAACTTCCCAAATCAACCAGTAAAGAACAACAATACTCCAAGAGAGGGCCAATTAAAAGAATTAAACATACCTTAAACTTTAAAATCTTTAAACCCTCTTAATTTCCCCAATCTTTCTTGAAGGTCTCTCTCTTCCTCTCTTAACTCTCTTCTCCTCTTAACTCTCCTCCAGGAGATATTTTGTTTTTGGGTCATCCCTTCTCCAAGTCACATGACTAAAGTATACATATATTAAGTCAAATGGCTAAACATACATATATATCTAATAATAATTGAATAGGACAAAACTTAATCAACTTAATCGTCCCAAATCAAATTTTCACAAAAATGCCTATTACGACTGAAAAATTATACTGATTCTGAATATAAGATCAATTTCAAATTTTTAAACTCCTAAGGCTTCCAGTTCGGTAACCAAACATTTGAAGTGTAACAGATATGTTTTCGTATTAAACAGATATGAATCTGTAATCATAGGGTTCACTTAGTTAAACTTAATTCCACATGGAATTTCACAGTAAGTATTTAAATGAACATCATAAAGGAACTCAAGGTATATCAGGAAACATGTACGAGGGTCGGGTTATTACAAAATACGGTGAGATACGCTTGTTGGTTACACTACTCTTGTTACCCTTGGTTAAAACCTTCTCTCTCTAAGTATGAAATATGTTGAGATATGCCTGTTGGTTACACCACCATTCCCTCCTTTCGCGTGAAATGCGTTAGGATGTTGCTTCCTCTCAGTTAAAACCTTCCCTCTCTCCATATGAAATACGTTAAGATACGCCTATTGGTTACACCACCCTCCCATCATTTCGCGTGAAATGTGTTAGGACGTTGCTTTGCCTGGTTACAGTGTCTGTTGGTTGTACCGTTTTCATTCCTTTCACGTGAAACATGTTTGGGATTGTTATTTGCTTACTCATTTCCGTGTGAGGCACGGTTAGATTTGTTTTGATTTAAGCTGAGGCTTCTTTCATTCATATGCTATCATTCATATGTTGTCATCTTGTTATTACTCATTCCATTGTCTTGCAGGATCATGGATTTTCAAAAGTAACCGGCTTTGCAAAGCGTGTAAGTCCAGTTTTTAAAGTATATTCTTTGTGCATATCATTTGCATCCTACCTTTGAACTACACTGGTTTGATTCCTTGCAAAGGGATACATAGGCAGGTTTCGAGTTCAACCAACTACATCTGCATTTTGTTTGTTTGCCCAAGTCTTATGGCCTTGTTAAAATGGGTCATCTTCGGACTTTGACATTCACTCACGCCATTTCATGACTTCAAGCTGTGTCTAAGAGGGGCAACTATAGACACCCCATTTTGACCACCCATAAAAGTTGGGCGCCTTGCTTTGAACACTCGATGATGAAATGTTACACTGTATAAATCGTTCAATTTCTTCAACAAAAGACTTCGGTTTTCAAGCTTCAGAACCTAAACCTTGTACTCCCTTTGAACCAAAACATAATTTTTTCTAGCTTGACCACTTAGAGACCTGCTTGCTTGACCACTTAGAGACCTGCCGGCAGGCCATTTTCTAGTAGCTGGCCATCTATTTTCATGGCTGGCCACGTAGTTCTAGCGACAGACAGATATTTTTTGCTGCCAGCTGTACCCATGTGCATGTCTTGCACCAACTGGCTCAATACATATATTTTCGACTTGAGGATGTGTTTTTCTATAAATACATGACCACTTCTAAGGATTTGGGGTTAGAAAATTTTCCCAAGAGCCTATAGCTTGTTCAACACACTATCTCTCTCTTGCAATATACATACACTATCTATACACTTCCTAAACCAAAATCTTAAGGCCTCTTGCTGAGATTCTTGACCCTAAATTTCAGCTCTTGAGAGTGTTCACCTTGTGGTTTGCTTAACCAAAAGCATCTTCTCTTTAAGAGGTATAACCTTTGCCATCTTTTGCCTTGTTTACACTACTTTTCTCTTCTTTTTTTCTTGCTGTTTATACACTGTTTTGGACTCGTTTTCAGGGTTGGAACTTGTGATTTAAAAGCTACCAAAGGTGGAGGGGTTAACCACCCTTCCTTGAACCTTATCCGATAGGTTCTATCCTTGTTCTTCCCACTTGTTTGTTTACTTTTAGCCACTATTTTTCAGAGTGTTTTTAAGATTAAAAATGTGATTTTAGGTCATAAAAGGAGGAGGGGTTAGCCACCATTTCTTTTGCTTGTTGACTAGGCTTCTTTTTTTCTATTTTTGTTCAAGTTTTCTACCCTTTTCAAACTGATTTCCAGCACTGTTTTGTGCTATTTAGAAGTTGTTTAGTGTGTTTATTTAGTTTATGTTTTGAATACTATGCTTTTGTTGTTATAAGTGCTCATAAATTTGGTTGTTTAGGCCATAAACACCAATCTATTTGAGTTGATAGCTCTCTTTACATAGTTTTCATAGATATACTCGCACTTGTAATAATCACCTTTGCATAATCATCTCTGCAATCTCCTTCCTTTCTTTGCTTTGTTTGATTAAGAGTTGTATCCAACACTAGGTTGTTGGTCAAAGCATAAGAAAGAGACTTTCCATGGTTTAATCTCTTTGGAGGTTCATTACCAAAGCATTACATCTCTCTCATGCTAAGCACAACCTCTTGTTTGACACTACTCTTTATCACTTTTTGCACTTAGTAGACGTAATTATCACTTTTGGACAAAATGAAGAAAAGATAAGAAAATGGCAAGGTGATGAAAAAGAGGCTAATAAAATTGGTGTAAAATAGGTAATAAAATTGAGTTGGGTTCAATCGGACGTTATATTGAACCCATTGAGTCTTGAATCATTACATACTTTATAGTGATGTTTAGTGATTCAAGAAACAATGTCTACCCCTTCCCTCGAAGTAACTCCATGACAGGGAGGACGTGTTGTTGGTCTTTCATTTTCTTTTATTGAGTTTTTGTCCTTTTGGTTCATAGATCATCATGCAACAAACTTGCGACAATTGATGATTTATGGATTGAATCTACTCCACCCTTGATCATCTTTATGATAGGGAAGGGCAAAAAGGATAAATATCTCCTGAAAACATTATGTTTTTGCTTTGTTTTGACTTTGTGGCAGCATAGCAGTTCTCAAAAGCAGTGGCCGACCGGCCACAATTCTGTATGGCCAACCACTTGCAGAGGCCGACCGGCCACCATTTCGTACAAGCGATGGAATTTTCATGGCAGAACAGAGTAAAAGCTGAGGCAAAAAAAAAAAAAAAAATTGACTGCAAACAGTGCAGAATTTAGCAGCAAATAGAGAGGTTTTCCAGAGGATGTTCTCGGTTGTGCGCATGTAGCTCTTTGCCTCCCATTCCGTTAATTTAGTTCTTCAATATTAGTGTGTTGTACTTAATTAGTTATCTTAATTCGAATTTGTAATAATTAGTTAACTTAATTTATTTCCTTGTGTTGTAATATTTAGTTAATTAGGACATTGTGTATGTCTTCCAACCTCCATTCTTTCTCTCTTTTATTTACTCGCTCACGATGGTTGCATGTAGTATTATATTTTGGTTTCATATCATTACCATACGTAAATATCCATTTTTGCATGCATCAAGCTCGGTTCATCATTCTAACATTGTTGTCATTTCCTACTTAGTAGAATACGTGCACTATCACATGCTTTGAGTTAAGTCATATGTCATGTTAAAATAAACCAAACCTAGTAGTTGCATTTTGTATGTGGTGTATTAGCCACTAGCATATTAGAGCAGCATTTTTCTGACTATTATCTTTTATTTCGACTTGCCTCGGTTGAGTACTAGGTGAGCATTTCTTGCTTTATCATATTGGATGTATGTTTGTGTTGCATATCAAGCCTATTTACCAAGAGGCTAAATGCTTATTTGATATATCTCTTTGAATGCCGGTGGATGAAGGCTATTTTACTTAAATTAGGATGATTTGATTAATGTACATATGATTTTACTTTTTCAAAGTAGCACATATCCAAACTCTTTTCAAATAAACATGGAATCAAAGCATTCCAAAGTGGGTGACTTAGTCTATACTTGTGTGCTTTACATAGCAAGTTAGCATAATAATCAAAACAAGAGCATATACTCTACATAAAAAAACACATCATAATTAGTAGAGGCCGATCTTTGATCGGGGTGAAGGGGTGCTCAATTCATGACCTTCCCCTCTCATACCTAAGTTCCCGAGCCAAGACACTTTGGTTATGATAGACAAGTGGCCTTTGGCATGAGTCACGAGTTTCCTAGATTTCCCAAAAATATTTTGGTGGCGACTTTGAAATCTGGCATTGCAGTTTATTTTTAGCATTTCTGATTGTAAATTGATTTTCCAAAGACTTGCCAGATTTGGACTCTCATTTGTGTTTTTTCTATTTCACAATGCACTTGTAAAACCAGAGTCAAAACCACGAGAGTCCGAACTATAGGGCCATCGTATCTGAGGAGAGTAAACCCCTCTAAGGAGCACGAAAAGTAAGCTACAGTCCCATGATCCTTTAAAATCGAGAACGCAAGCCCGAAGCATGTCCTCTAAAATTTAAATAGTACATTTGAACTGTCTATTAGTCTAAGGATGACAGGTGGTACTAAAGGTCAATTTAGTGCCCAAGGCACCCTGTAGGCTCTGCCACAAATGAGCCGTAAAGCATGGATCTCTATCTAAAACAATAGTACTGGAACCCTGGGAAGTCGCACTATATCTCTAATATACAAGTCCGCCAGGTAGTCTATCGAATCGCTTGTGGACGTAGGTATAAAGTGTGTAGACTTGGTTAACCGATCAACTACTATCCATATGGCACCATTACCCTATTGAGTCCTTGGAAGACCCACAACAAAATCCATCATTACATGCTCCCATTTTCACTTAGCTACAGGTAAAGGTTGCAACAAACCGGCTAGTTGTTGATGTTCGAGGCTTCACTTGCTGACAAGCACGACACCTCAAAACAAACAAGGCTATGTCTCTCTTCATTCCCCTTCACCAAAACTCGTGTAGACCGCCCGAACTCACTCCGCGCGCCCCCTTTTCGCAGAGGGCACTAATTGAGTTCTAGCTACTAGAGTTCGGACTCCTGTCATGGTTCTAAATCTAATCACATAAAGTGCAATGCAAGACTGATAAATCACCATAGAGTCCAATTCTGGCAAATCGTTTTGGAAAATCGATTTTTAATTAAAAAGCGCCAAACATGGACTGCTTTGCCAGATTTCAGAGTCGCCACCTAAATAGTTTGTTTTGGGAAATTTAGGAAACCGTGACTCGTGCCTAAGGCCAGGTGTTTGCCATCACCAAAGTTGCTTCGGCTCGAGAACTTGGGTACGAGGGGGGAAGGTCATGAAATGAGCACCCCCGCTCGCCCGATCAAAGATCGGCCTTCACTAACATGATATGTTGTTTTCATCAGCACATGTGTTCTTATTCCGATTTATTAATCTAACTTACTATGTGATGCGCACAACACACAAGTATAGACTAAATCACTCGATTTGGAACAAAACATCTCATGTTTGTTTTTGAAAATGGTTTGGAGTTGCTACTCGCAAATAGGCTAAGTCGCGGATTTGCCACCCTCAAGTGGGCTTAAAACATGATGATTTACCACTTCAAGTGGGCTTAAAACTGGCATTTTGATGAATTGTTCAAATTCAAGTAATGAAACATTCATCCACAGACATTCACGCAGTTAATCACTCAAACACATAGCCTCATGGCAAGCATGCTATCATGGCAGTCGCTTACACACATGCAAGGATGCTAAAGCATAAACACTTACAGTGTACTCCGAGCCAAAACAGAAACTAGTTAGTAATCAATGCATGATCCTAGCTATGTCAACAATGCCTAATGCAACATATGCAAAATGCAACTAAGTAGGGTTGGCTATCTAAGATGGCATATGAATGCAACACTCGATAACATGCTTTGAAACACGTATTCAAGTAAGTATTGAAATTCAATGCAGTTTGAATGATGCGCCGAGCCCAGTGCATGCAATACGAATGAATGATACACACATTCAAAGCATAAGTATGCTAATTGAAGCATGCCCTAAAACTAACCATCAAGAGCTGGTAAATAAAAAGGAGAAAGATGTGGGGCTGGAAGACATTCACACACACACACGCACACTTCTTACAGCATTTGCCCTCTCGACGGAGGGTTTGAATAAATAAGAGCTAAACTAAGCTACTTATTACAAACCAACTAATTAACTAACTTAGCTAATTAATTACAAACCCGAATTGAATAACTAGGTACACTAAGCTAATTAATTACAAAACAATTAAGCTACTAAACCAAGCAGCAAAACAATTCAGATGAACGGCCTCGGGAAGCGAGGGGGATATGCATGCTCGGTTGGCTTCGCCCTGAAAATCCACTACCATGCCTCATGATGCCTCTGTTTGCACTCTTTTGGACTTTAGAAAATTGTGCCAACTTCCAGGATGCTTCGGATCTACCTTAGGAACATGCTGAGGGATGGTCGGCTAAGATAGATGACCATCGGCCAAAGTTGATGGCCATCGGCCACCCGCCGATCGGCCTTGGTGGCGGTCGGCTTTGATGGCGGTCGACCACCGCTGCTTCCTGCAATTTCTCCTTTTGTTACAATAGAGCACAAACAGAGGCATGCCAATGTATTTGCAAGGAAATGTGAGTGCAACTACACTTCTTATCATGTCTGAAGCTCAAAGGAGAGTAGTGCTCGGCTCTCGAGCCATCAATCACGCATCTCAATGCATGATGGCCAAAGAGTCAAGCTTGCACAATGTTGATGAATGCACAAGTAACACACAAGACTCGAGAGGCCTCCACCCTATCATGAACAATCAAGGGGGACGGCGACGAAGAAATGAGGCACATTTCATCACTTCAAGTATGAAACGTCCCTTGTTTCTCGTGTTTGGATTAACGTCCGATCCAAACACATGCAAATAACATGCTATCTATCAATGCTAGAGTGGTACTCATGAGGTTCCATCATATAAGCAATGCATACGTGGCATGTTTGGAGGCTAAAGCATCAAAGCAAGTAAAGAGCATCATACAAGAGGCATGCAATACAATGCTCAATGGACTTAAACCAACCCCAAACAGACCTCATGCATGCCCAAACAAAGGCCAAAATGTGCTGAAACTTAATCACAAGAAGCAAGAAAAGCATGCTCAACTCATGGCTCACAAGCAAGGCACAAAGCTCAACCCTCAAACGCATTGAAAGAGTGATAAACATGAGAGTATAGCGAAGACATAAGCTCTGAAATTACATTCCAAATCATGCCAAATCATGCCCATATCACAAATGAGGCATGCTGGGAGGCTCAAAGCTTAAGGCTAGCAAAGGCACTTGCACCATAGCCATATCAAGCAAGCCCCAAAGGGCCAAGATGACTGAAAATAGTCGCAATGCAGGTCAAAACAATGCCAAATCATACATGGAGTAGAGCTAACACATGTTAGAATGGGAGGCATAAGGCATGACACATGCAAGGCCAATGTGCATGATTACACTACAAGTGTAAGAAGCAAATGAGGGATGCTCTTACCAACCAAAAAATAGAGTTGTATCATGGCAAAATAAGACCAAAAACACACTGAGATGGTAGCCCAAAAGCTTAGGCATGCATGCATACAAGTGAGGCCATGATCAAGGCATAAAGCATAACTCTCCAAAAGCATTGAAAGAGTGAAACATGAGAGAGTATGACCACACTTCATACACTGAAATCATGGTAGAAAAGGCGAAAGCATGCAAACAACTCAAATAATGCATGCTAGGGACTGGGAAACTCAAAGCTAGTGAGCAAGATTGCACTATGGCTATACAAAGTAAGGCATGCATGTCCAAAATCACTTAAAACAGAGCTTAAGCATGGAAAAACATAAGTAAAAGCTTGCTGGAGTGGAGCCAAAAACATTCTAAAATGGTGGTCCAAAGCATGATGCATGTGAGGCTAACTAAGAGGATTGCACTACAAGTACAAAAGCCTAGCAAGAGACATCACCACCAACCAAAACTAGAGTTAAGGCATGTCAAAATAACACCAAAAACATGCTTGAGTTAGACTAAAACATGCTAGAAAGATGAGCTAAAACATTAAGCATGCAAGGCTAGTACGCAAAGTTTACACTACAAGTGTAACATGCAAGCAACCAATGATCAACCCAGCCCAAAATAGAGTTATGTCAGGCCCAAAAAGTCACAAAATCATGCTTGAACAAAGCTTAAGATAAGGAGAAACTCATGCTCATTTGGCAAGCCAACAAGACAAACAAACAAGACAAGAGGAGGGGGGATGACCCCCCCTATTTGGGGCCTCAAAACACACTTTCCACCACTGAAATTCCTTTGGAATTCAGTGGTTAAAAGGCCAAGAGAAGGTGATTTGAAAGGCCTAAAGAGATGGCACAAAACAAAGCCAAACAAGGCACCCAAGAGGGTAAAACACCTCCAACCCCAAAGAGGCCTCAAACAACCACCTTAAGCACTTGAAAATAGAACTTTTTACAATTGAAAGCTAAGCCAAAAGAAGCATGCAACGAGGGCTAAGTAAGCAACTACAACAAAGCTTTAAAAAGGATAAAGACTCACCCTTGAAGAACAACTTCAAAACAGTAACTTCTAAGGCAAAAACCAAGCTTTTGAGCTTGAAACAAACCTCCAAGCACCTCAACTCAAGAGTGAAGGTGTTTCACTCGGTGCTTTAGTGCAAAAGTGTGAAGAAAAACCACTTTAAGCCGCAAACTAGTGCAAATATAGAGAGAGAGGGATAAAACAAGAGAGATATAGATATGTTTAGCCCTAAGAAAATTTTCTCAACCTCTGAAAGGGGAGAGGAGCCTCCACTTATATAGAATCACAAGTCTCAAGCTTGTTACAATCCCTCCATACACATATGGAGGATCCATTCTATGCTCACCAGTTGGCACAACTGGCAATAAAAATATCTGCAAAAGCAAAGAAAAGGGCCTCGGCCAAAAAACATGGCCGACCGGCCATTAAAGGTGCCGACTGGCCATCAGTGAAGCCGACCGACCACCGCTGATGGCCGATGGAAAGAGGGCAAGGATGATGGGCATGGGGCCTGGCCGATGGGTTGTAGGGCTGGCTAACAGGCCACCCCCTTCCCTCAGAAACAAAGCCACAAGCTCTTGGTTCACAACCAAGAACAAAACAGACAAGTTGAGAGGCTCCAAGGCAAGGTGCACAGCCGAGACCTTCAGAAACTCAAAACGAACACAAGCATGGATGATCATCGAGTGTTCAAATGATGACGTCTAAGTCTTGAGGACGATCAAAAATGGGGTGTCTACAGTTGCCCCTCTTTGACAGAACTCGAAAGTTATGAGATGACGGGAGTGAATGTCAAAGCCCAGAGACGATCCATTTTTGATAAGGCTGAAGACTTAGACAAACATACAGAATAACAATACAGAGATGCGCCCGTGGGCTGGGGCAAAATGCAAATGACATGCACAATGCATAACATAACTTATGATTATGCAAAGAGGGCTATACAGAAATATCATGCAATCGTTATGCAGAAAAATACTACAGCAAACTCGTACATAAGCAAGTAAGTGAACACGCCATGCGCAGGAATTATAGGTCGAACTACATTTCATGCAGAAATGATGTAAGAAAATTATGCAATCTTCACTACGCTCACACAGAAAAGACTAGAAGCGATTATCGGGAACACCCGAAGTCTTAAACAAAGCATCTCTCAGCATATCACACGCGGGAGAGGGAAAAGTGACACCTCTCAGCGTATCACACGCAAGAGAAGGAAAGTAAACACCTCTCAGCATATCACACGCGAGAGAGGGAAAGGCTACACCTCTCAGCGTATCACATGCGAGAGAGGGAAAGGTACACCTCTCAGCGTATCACATGCGAGAGAGAGAAAGAGCAGCTCTCAGCGTATCACATGCGAGAGAGGGAAAGGCTACACCTCTCAGCATATCACACACGAGAGAGGGAAAGGCTACACCTCTCAGCATATCACACGTGAGAGAGGGAAAGAGCAACACCTCTCAACGTATCACACGCGAGAAAGGGAAAGGGCACCTCTCAGCGAATCACATGCAAGAGAGGGAAAGAGCACCTCTCACCGTATCACACACAAGAGAGGAAAAGAGTAACACCTCTCAGTGTATCACACGCGCGAGAGGGAAAGGCTACACCTCTCAATGTATCACACGCGAGAGAGAGAAAGAGCACCTCTCAGCATATCACACGCAAGAGAGGGAAAGAGCACCTCTCAGTGTATCACATGCGAGAGAGGGAAAGGCTACACCTTTCAACGTATCACACACGAAAGAGGGAAAGGCAACAGTGCAAGCACTGAGGAGTTGTATAAACTTCGGAGTGCGTCCCAATGCTTCTAACGAGGGTACAATGTAAACGCCGAGCGCAGTCGGGTGTTTCTAACTAACGAGGTGCTAGTGTAGACATCGGGCGTACCTGAATGTCTCTAACGGATGAGGTGAAAGAGAGGGATGGTTTTACCCGAAATTCCTCTGAATGAACCGTACATACAATAGAGAGGGAAACTCGAAAGATATAATGCGATGCCATGCATGTCGCCCACGAGACGAATGACAACGATGCATATGCAATGCAAGATAACCAACAGTGCATATTCAATGCCAGATAAACAATGGTGCATAATAATGCAAGTAGGACGGTGCATAACATTGCAAGTGAAAGAGTGCATAACAATGCAAGTAGAGTGTGCATAACAATGCAACTAGAGTGCGCATAACAATGCAACTAGAGTGTGCATAACAATGTAACTAGAGTGTGTATAACAATGCAACTAAAACGTGCATAACAATGCAACTAGAGTGTGCATAATCAATTCAACTGAAATGTGCATAACTGTGGACGCCGAGGAGGGACTTATCTTTGCCGCGATTCGGACTCGATTTGTCGCGGTTCTTAATCTGAACCAAAGAGTCCAAATTCGGCAAATCATTTTGAGAAACAGATTTTTTGAAAGAAGTGCCAAACATGGACTGTTTTTCCAGATACAGAGTCGCCACCTAAATATTTTTTTAATGGGGAATTTAGGAAACCCTGACTCGGTGCCAAAGGCCACGTGTCCATCATCACCAAAGTTGCCTCGGCTTGGGAACTTGGATACGATTGGGGAAGGTCAGCTATGAGCACCCCCTCTCGCCCGATCCGAAGATTGGCCTCTACTAACCATGATATCCGATTTTGAAAATGTTATGTGTTCATATGCCAGTTAATTAGCTAGAATAACTATGTGATGCGCACAACACAAAAGTATAGACTAGATCGCCTAATTTGGAACGAAGCATTGCATATCCGTTTGTTTCAAAAATGTCTGAAATTTGCTACTCGCAAGTACGCAAAAATGCGAATTTCAATAAGTTGTTCCAACTCAAACAATCCAACCTTCACCCACAGGTATTCAGGCAGTTTATATCACATAAGCAGTTAGCCACATCGTAAGCATCCTGTCATGGCAAACACTCGCACTCATGCGAGATGCTAAAGCATAAAAATGCTTTCAATGTACTCCGAGCTAAGACAAGAACACGTTAGCAATCAATGCATGATCCAAGTCCATGTTAAGTGGCTAATGCAACGCATATAGAATGCAATCTAGAATAGGGTTGGCTAATCTAAGGATGACATGTGAAAATGCGCAGATAGCATGTATTCGAGTTAGATTTGAAATACTTTATGCAGTTAGCATGATGCGCCGAGCCCGGTGCATGCAATACTAATGAATGATGCACGCATGCATAGCATAAGGTATGCTAAAGTAAACATGTCCTAATACTAGCCATCAAAAGCAGGTAAGTAAAAGGGAGAAAGAAGTGGGGGTTGGAAGACATGTACACACGCACCCGCACTTATTACAAATTTGCCCTCGCTCGGAGGGACCGAAAGAATAATACAATTTAATTAACCTACAAGCTAATTAAATATTACAGACCAATTAATTAATTAACAAATTAACTAATCTAATGAAAGTAGTAAACAACCTCGGGAAGAGGGACCAATGCAATGCGCGCTCGGCTTCGCTCGGAAAGCCACTGCCATGCACAAGTTGCCTCTGCTTTGACTGTTATCCTTCTCTGAAGACTGCACAAATCTCAGGGTTGCTTCTCTGAATGCTGTCGAACACCACCGGCTGAGGGAATTGGTCACTGGCCATGGAGAATAGTCACCGGCCACAAACTAATCCATCGGCCACTTATGGATGGCCGGTTGGCACTGCAGATGGCCGGCCAGCCAAATATTCCTGCAGAATCTATTTTTGACAGCAGCAGAGGGCAAAACATAGCATGGCAATTCATTTCAAGCAATGTATGCACCAATCACACCCCTTATCATATTCATGACTCAAAGGGATATGGTTCTCGATTCTCGAACCACCAATCGCACATTTCCATGCATGATGGCCCAAAGAATCGAGTGTGCATTTTAATTTCAAATGCAATGCAAACCAAATAAGCAAACAAAGGGGCTTTTAACCTCTATCATGGCTTGATCAAGAGGTGAAAGATGCATGCAAATGCAATGCAACCTAAGTATGTTAACTAGGCATGCAAAATGAGCATATGGGAAGCATGCAAGGCATATAACAAGCATGCAAGTTAAATGAGCATACAAGGTACAATGCCAACACACAAACATGCAAAACATATGGCATGTTAATCAACCAAAACAAATTAGGAGAATGCATGCCAAATGCAACACCATTTCAACATGCAACAACATGTCATAAGCTAAGCATGCAACAACATGTCAAGGGATGGACTTAAACTAAATTAGGCAACCCTTAAACAAGCCTAAAACAGTGGCCCATGCTATGGAAGTGAGGGACAATTACACATACAAACATGCATGCTAATGGGCCAACACTTAAGCATCGAACAAGCAACCTTTAAGCACACTTACAACAGACTAAACATGGACTAAGGGCATGCATTACAAGCTCTAAAAATCATGCTATAAAGGGACCAAACCAATTGAACAAGATAAGCATAGCATGCAACCAATGGTCCAAAGACTAAGGCAAGCAAAGGAGGTATTGAACTACCTCTAACAAAACCAAACATGGCATGAATTGGATGACCAAAATCAGAGGTTTAGTATGTTAAAATAAAGCTAAAAACACAGCGACATGGCATCCTAGGGGGCCTAAACATGATGGCATGCATGAAGGCCTAAACATGAAGCATGAGATGACAACCTTATAAAGCATTAAAGGGACATCAAATGCAAGCATACAAGCACATCATGAGGTCTAAAATAACATGCCAAGTGGTTCCAAACCACTGAAACAAAGCAAGGATGGCATGCTAAAGGGGCCAATGCTTAAGGCATACAAGAGGGATTACATGGTGGCTATACAAAGCAAAGCATGGATGTCCCAAACAACCAAAAACAGTCATCAAGCACACTAAATCATGCACAAAAGCTTCACAAAGCTGAGCCAAAATCATGCTAAAACAAAGGTCAAAGCTTAAAGCATGTTAAGGCCTAAACATGGCATTACAAGGCATGTATGCTAAGAAAGCATGGTGTACCAAAACCAACTCAAAGCAGTGCTAAATCATGACATAATGCACAAAAAATAGCTAAGGCATGGTCAACATACACTTAAATTAGATGCTCCCTCAAGAGGCAAAAATTGCCCTTTTCAAGGACAATAAAGAGAGGAGGTGGCCCTCTCCTTCTTAGGACCTCAAGGCACCATCCTCACCTCTAAAATCCCTCAAGATTTTAGTGGTGAGGAGGTCCAAACACAATGGTCCCGGAGCTCAACCAAAATGGCACAAAACAAGGGTCAAACAAGCCTTAAGAGGGGTCAAACAACCCTAAAGCTTAAAACACCCTTAAACAAGTATTTAGAGTAGGCAAAAACAAGACTTTTATGTGTTATATGCTAAGCTCAAAAACAGATGCAAGATAGTCAAAAAAGCTTTGCAAAAATGGGGTATTTAAAGGTAAAGTCCTTACCCTTGTTGACCCTCTTCAAAAATGGTAGACCAGCTGGTTCTTTGAGCTCAAAACCACCCAAGAAGTCCAAGAATAGCCCTCTAGTGCCTCAGCTCCAAGAGAAGGCGTGATGGCGGGTGTTTGTGCACAAAAGTGAGGCAAAACACACACAAAACACAAAAGATAGGAAGGTATAGATATAGGATAGATACAAATCCTAACCCTAAAACCAGAGCCCCTCTGAAAATGTTGTCTAACCCTAAAAGAGGGAGAGGAGGCCTCCTGTTATAGAGCTTCAATCTTGTAAGCTTATAAGACAAGCTAGCTTAGAGGGAAATCCCTCCATACACGTTTATGGAGGGGAGCCAAGTGCATGCCAGCGGCATGAAAATATCTGCAAAAGCAGATGCACAGTAGCCGGCCGGCCAAAAATGTAATTGACCAAAAAAAAGATAGCCGGCCTGCCATCTATAGTGCCGGTCGGCCAAACATTTGGCAGGTGGCAACAAAGCACAGCCGGTGGCCTCAAGCCATGGCCGGTGGAGTGTGGGGATGGCCCAGAAGCCATTCCCTGCCCCTCCAAGGCAAAGCACAAGTGTTTGGTGGAAAACCAAACACAAAACAGTCGAGTCAAGAGATCCTGAGGCAACGCGCATATCCGAGACCTCCGGGAACTCAAGACGAACACAAACATGGATGATCACCGAGTGTTCAAGCGGTGACGTCCAAGTCTTGAGGACGGTCAAAAATGGGGTGTCTACAGTTGCCCCTCTTTGACAGAACTCGAAAGTCATAACAATGACGGGAGTGATTGTCAAAGTCCAGAGACGACCCATTTTTGACAAGGCCGAAGACTTAGACAAGGGATACAAGCCGCAGATAAAGATATGTACCCGAGGGCAGGGGCAGAATGCAAGGCAATGCACAAAGCCGAACATAACTTATGATCATGCAAAGAAAGCTGTAATGAAGCATAACATGCGACAGTTTTAAGCTAGCATAGACAAATCTGTAGACACCCCATTTTGACCGTCCTCAAGACTTGGACGTCACCACTTGAACATTCGGTGATTATCCATGTTTGCGTTTGTTTGGAGTTCCCGGAGTTCTCGGCTACGCGCCCTGCCTCAGGACCTCCGAACTTGACTATTTTGTGTCTGGTTTTGCACCAAACACTTGTGTTTTGCCTTTTAGGGGCAGGGAATGCCTTCTGAGGTATCCCCACATACCACCGGCTGTGGCTAGAGGCCACCGGCTGGCTGTAGTTGCCACCGGCACTATATTGTGCCGGTCGGCACTCTTTTGTGCCGGTCGGCACTCTTTTTGGCAAAATGACCATTTTGCCCAGCCGACCACTTTACAGCTGCTTTCTGAGATATTTTTAGACAGCTGTTTAGCTCTTGTTTCTCCTCCATACACGTGTATGGAGGGATGAACCCTTGAATGACTTAGTTTGTAAGTCTTTGTTGCCTATAAAGAGAAGGCTCTTCTCTTGGCTCAAGGGTTGGCAAAAATCAGAGAGTTAGACATTTTAGGAAAGGGTTGAGCTCTGGTTTTAGGTTAGAAACTCTATATCTATCCTATCTCTCTCTTTCTCTCTTATTTTGTACACTAGGTGTTTGTGACTTACTATTGCTCACCAACACCTAGTGTTTCACCTTCCTCTTGGAACTGAGGTCCTAAGGGCTTGTTCTTGGTGTTCTTAGCTGGTTTGAAACTTAAGGAAGCAACAACACCGCCATTGTTAAAGAGGATCATCAAGGGTAAGAAACTAACTTTATTTACCCCATTCTTGCATCCCATTTTTATCTGGTTTAAAACAGTTTTTGTGCTTAGTCTATAACACATAAAAGTTCTGTTTTTAGGCCCTCTTTATTGTTCATTAAGAGTGTTTTGTGGTTTGAGCAAGTTTGACCACTCTTAGACCTTGAAAGGGGACTTTTTGTGCTATTTTGTGAGAGATCCGAGATTTTGGTGATAGGATCTCTTCACCACTGAAATCTTGAGGGATTTCAGTGGTGAAGAGCATGCCTTGAAGTCTCAAAAAGGGGAGGGCCACCCCCTCTCCTTGATGTCCTTGAAAAGGGCATGTTTTGGTCTCTTAAGTGAGTCTATGCTTGAGTGTGTGTTGAGCATGTTTGGCTTGTTTTCCATGCTTATATTACCATGATATAACATGTTTTCAAGTTGGTTTTGGTCTCCTATGCATGCTTAGTATAGTTGCCTTATAATGCCTCTTATTGCCTTAACATGTCTAGGAAGTGTGCCTCTATTTCTAACATGTTTTAGACTTGTGTTTGTGAAGCTTGTATGCTTATTTTGCCATGGTTTAGCTCTGTCCATGGTCGTTGAGTCAATCTTGACACGCTTTGTATAGCCCTTTGTATTGTAGCTTGTATGCTTCAAGTAGGTGCATGTGTAGGATGCATTGCCTCCATGTTTTCAAGGGTTTGGAACCCTCTTACATGCTATTTCAGACCTTATAATGTGCTTGTATCCTTGCCTTAGTGGTCTTGTTAACGCTTTAGGAGCATGTGTTGTATGCCCCTTGTTTTGACTTCAATGCATGCCTTTGATTTAATGACTCTTAGATGCCATCCAAGTAGCCATTTGGCTTCATTTTGACATGCTAGAAACCTATTTTAGGTTGATTAGTGCATGCCATGTATGTGTGTGCAAAGTGTGGTTTAATGCCCTATTAGCTTGCCTTAAGCCTAGGCTATTCGCATGCTTTGCTTGATTTGATTTGTTGCATGATTTGACATCATGCGTGAAATGATTTGAGAGCCTAGGTTGCATGTTAATAGTCCATGTTTGAGTCACCTCAAGTGTGCTTGAACGTAGCTTGTTTATGTCTTGGGTTTGGTACCTTAACATGTGCATGCGTGTGTGTGTGTTTAGTCCCCAATTGTAGACATTTTTGGTTACTGATTTTAGGCCTTTTTGAGTTGCCTAATTCATGTCCAAGTCTATCATTTCATTGGTTTTCATGCTTGCCTCTTATACTTGTTTGTATGCTTGCATAAACACATGGCATTGTACATCTTGCATCCTAGATGACATGCTTAGGTTTGCACCACATTGACATGCATGCCAAGCCTCTTGAAGTGAGTTTGATAGAGGTTTGGCACCCTTTTGTGACCATGTGTTTTGCATGCATTCGAAAGTGAAGTTGCATTCTTGGTTCTTAGGACCATCATGCATGGAAATGCGCGATTGGTGGTCCGGGAATCGAGGCACATGCCCCCCTTTGAGCTAATAACATGATAAGAGGGGTGTGTAGTGCATAAATATCTTGAATTACACTGCCATGCATTTTGTTGTCCTCTATGTCTGCAGTCTGCAGAATTTTGTGCCGACCGCCTTTGTTAGTGCCGACCGGCAACAATTGGCACCGATATCTTCATTGATGGGTGGCCTCCCCTTCACCGGTGGTGCTCGCCTGACCGGTGGTACTCCCCATGCCCTAAGAGGTGCTTTGGGGATTTTGGGAATTTTCTAAAAGGATAGCAGGAAAACAGAGGCACACTTGCATGACGGTCAAGTCGATTCCAAACAAGCCTGCATTTGAGCCCTCTTCAGGCGTTCTCGCTTTAATTAATTTGTTAATTAATTTAGTTAATTTGTAATAATTAATTAGCCTGCGTAGTTAATTAATTTGTATTATTCTTTCGGTCCCTCCGAGCGAGGGCAAATTTGTAATAAGTGTGTGTGAGTGGGTGTATGTGTTCCAACCCCCATTTCTTTCTCCCTTTTATTTACCCGCTTTCGATGGTAGATTAGGGCACGTCTATTTTAGCATACCTTATGCAATGCATGTGTGCATTCATGCATTTGTTTACATGCACCGGGCTCGGTACATCATACAAACTGCATCGCAACTCTCAATTCGAAATTGAATACGTGCTATTCGCGCATTTCACATGCCATGTTTAGGGTTAGCCGAGCCTACTCTAGATTGCATTTACGCAGGTCGCATTAGCCACTTAACATGAACTAGGTCATGCATGTTTGCTAACTAGTTTACTGTTTTGGCACGGAGTACGATGTAAGTTTTTATGGCTTTAGCATATCGCATGCGTGTGAATGTTTACCATGACAGTATGCTTGCCATGCGGCTAAATGCTTATGTGATATTACTGTTTGAATGCCTGTGGGTGGAGGTTGGATTGCTTGAGTTGGGACAACTCATTGAAATCCGTATTTTAGCCTACTTGCGAGTAGCAAAATCTAACACGTTTTTCGAGACAAAACGGATATGCAATGTTTATTCCCAAATTAGGCGATCTAGTCTATACTTGTTTGCTGTGCGCACAACATAGTAATTCTAGGCTAATAACCGGAATAAGAACGCATAAAGTTTTCAAAATTGGATATCACGGTTAGTAGAGGCCGGTCTTCGGACCGGGCGAAAGGGGGTGCTCATAGCTGACCTTCCCCGATCGTACCCAAGCTCCCGAGCCAAGACCACTTTGGTGATGACGGACATGTGGCCTTGACCGAGTCGTGGTTTCCTAAATTTCCCATTTTAAAATATTTAGGTGGCGACTCAGACCGCAAAGCATCCATGTTTGGCACTTCTTTTCGAAATCTGTTTTTTCTTCAAACGATTTGCAGAGTTGGACTCTTTGGTTCAGATTTAGAACTATAAAGGGAGTCCGAATCAGAGCGAGGTCCCCGAGGGCACGCCTACGATTCGCGACTACTTGGGGATTTTAGAGAGCTTGACTCGAACTCGTGATATCCTGGTTTGACTACACTTATGTGTTTCTTTGCATTGCATGTGCATTGGTGCGCCTAGGACACCGTGTTGGCCATCTGCTATTCCTGAGCGGTTTGCTGGAGGCTTGTCTTGTCAAGACATGACCATAAGGCTGACTGGTTGCGGGCTCTGCCAGTATGGGAACACAAACCCCGGTTTTACCGGGGCACCCTTTTTGACAATTCGACCTAGTGCATATCGAAATCCATAGTGACCATTCCAAACTAGGACAGGTTGCTTACCCGATGTTAGGTTGTTTGAAACCGCTGCGTGCATAGTGAAACCCTAGCTCCTGACAAAATAGGACAGGGAAACCCTACCCCAATATAGGGGTGTATTAACTCTCATTTACCTGCTATGTGCTTTTAGAGTGTATCTCTACAGGGAATGCATATACCAGTTTGCGAGTCTGGGCATCCGGCCTGCGGGTACCGAGATCGATATCGTTGTAGAATCGCTTATATCCGCGGGTGTCAGATTCAGATTTGGGACAGTAATTATGGAGAACAGTGTTCAGTAGTAGAGTGCAGTTGTTCGACCACGCCCGTGTTTGATCTGTTTGTTTGAAATGTCGCTTGTTTTCTGCTTCGCCAGAGATTCAGAGGATCGATCCAGAACAGCTAGTGCCTTCTTCTTGCTGAGGCAGAACTGAACATGACGCAGAACTCGGAAGAGATTGTGGTCATGACGGCCGCGTTGAGTCAGGAAACCACCCCACAAAATGATACTACTGTTGATATGCCGCACCCGCCAGTCGCTCACCGCCACCCAACTGACCCTCGGTTCTATCAGCTCATGAGCCCACTACATTCGAGTTAATGGGGATGATAGGCGATCTCCAGAGGTCCGTGGCGGATCTCGCTTACGGAATGTCAACCACGCCACCGGTTGCACCGTATCCTGGAAATTTCGAACCCCAAGAGCCCCCGCTGCTGGGGCGGATTGTGATCGAGCTCAATCAGTCGGAGATGACCTCCACCCACAACAGTGATGTACCAGTACCGACCCAAACCTCTCATCAGGCTGAGGCCAGAGGCAAAGACAAAGTAAAGGTAGATGCCGACCCCGTGGAACAACTGCTGTGGGCAGTCCAGGCTTTGAAAGCCGGGGGAATGAGCAAACAACAGGGATCCGCGATTGTAGCCAAAATTGTGGATGATGTTTTCCCCACTCTACCCGAGGGTAGTCCAAGTCGGTCAGAAAATCGGGACAGGCCCCGCCATGCCAGAATAGCTCCTCTCACTCCCAATCCTGCACCAGGAAAGGATCAGAAATCCAAGCCCGCGCCTGCCGATCCGTTCGCCAGTGCGTCAAGCAAGAACATTCAGAATTCCAAATACCAACCTTGGGGGCATAGGGCCTTTCATGCTCTCTACATGCCACTGTCTAGGGCGCTTCTCATTTTGGCCAAGAAGGGGCATCTTACGCCTCTGGAGCCGCGACCTCTACCAAAAATTTCTAAGAGCCATGACGCTACACAAGATCAGGCGTATCGACAAGCCCGCCATGCCACTGATAATTGTTTCCGCCTTCGGCATGAAGTACAAGATTTGATTGATAACAAGGTCATCCTCCCGCCTACCTCGGCCAAATCAGTCACTATAGAGTTCTTGGATTGTGAGGACACAGATACCGAGTACACCGATACCGCTAGTATATAAATGGGATCCAACCGCCTGCGGGCAGTGTCTGGTACATTTTTGATATGGCGTTTGGCACGCAATTTTGAGCACTTGCCGATGCTAGTTTTGTAAATCCTGACTTGGGTGTCGAGTCAGTCTTTTGTTTTGTCTTGAGTCTGTCTCATTGTTTTGAGTCAGTCCTTTTGTTTAGGGGTCTGTCTAATTGTAATGAGTCAGTCCCTCTTTTGTATAAGAATACCAGGTGACTTTAGAGTTGTTGTCTCAAGCACCGTTTTGTAATTACTTCCTTTTGCTTTCTTTTTGGGTCCCCCTCCGCTGTGGAGCCAGTTTACACCGAGAAATCAATGAAATGTAGTGGTTACCATGTTTCCATGTTTATTGATCGTGTTGGGTTAGTTGTGCCAGAGAATTCGAATGGGGTGACAATACATTCCACCTGCTCTCTTGTGCCTTGAAGCCATTGTATTGACCTAAGTTTTTCAAAACCTTTTTGAACACTGCAGTGAAAACAAAGAGGAAGTAATTCCTCGGGTTTTGCAAAATTTTGATCAATCTGAGAGAAAGAAAGGCATGTTAAGCTTTTAATGAATGAAATCATGCTTGTCAGCATGAGTACTGAGAAGGACCCTGGCTTGATCCAGACTGGTTCCACACCATCTTCAGCGTGAGCGATTCGTCGCCTTCTTAAAAACTTTCAAAAAAAAATGTTTTGCGCAGTCCTGCGAAGACTTGTGTGGAATCGCTCTTGAGATTGTGCAGCTTAAGATCGCTCTCAGCCTCAAGATTCAATCCCTTTGCCCTCGAAAAACTTTGACCTTGGGTTCAGAGTATTCAACGATCAACCATCAAGAAAGGCCTGTGTGGCCAGATTTGAAGCAACCCTCGAACAAGAGGCACCAAAGTCAGATCAAGAAGGTCAAACCTCATTAGAAGAAGCTTGCAAAGCTAGAACAGAAGCACCCCTCAAACTGGGGGCAAAAACGTCCGATGTGCTCGAAGAGTCAAAGATGAGTCCTCTTGCAAATCAACAACCACTCTCCTGGATACGGATGGCTTCAAAACCTTACAACCATTTGGCATGGACCAAGCTACACTTTTACCCTTTGAGAGGCTCGCTGGGCCGAAAACCTGGAAGGGCGACCCAGGCAAAAGTTAGAGCAAAGAAAAGAATGAAAAAAAAAAGAAAAAAGAGAAAAAATTCAAAGATACAAAAATGTAAGAAGAAAAGAAAATAAAAACGCAAAAAAAAAAAGAAAAAAAAAAGGGGGAAAAGAAAGAAGAACAAAGCTCGCAAGGTCGAAAACCTGCAATAGGCGCCTTGGCAAAAATTAGAGCATAAAAAGGAGAGGTTAAACACCCGAGTGTACCTTCATCCGGAACTACGTAAGGCTTGATTCCCATGATTGGGATACGTAGGCAACTTCATCTTGAAGTCCAGCCCTTAACGCTTTCATAGCGTCTCAGTTCATGTAATGGTTTTGATCACCTGTGCCTTCTTCCGAATCTGATATCTCGGTTGCAACGACTGGAGTTACGTGATCAACTTCCTCCTAAAACCCAGCCACCAACGCCTTCAAGATGACTATGTCCATATATTGTTTGTGGCCGTCTTCGTCCTCTCCGTGCCCGAGAACCTGGTCGTGATCAATCGTTGACAAGCATGCTGCGGCATTGTCTAAACAAGGAGGCAACTTTCCGTTGCCTCGCATTGCCATAAAGATTGCCCTGAGTTGCCGCCCAAACTAGGGGCAACTTTCCGTCGCCACGCGTCGCCGTAAGCTGCCGCCTAAACTAGGGGCAACTTTCCGTTGCCATGCGCCCCTTCAAGCAAGGGGGCAATTTTCCCAAATTGCCTCCGATCCGAGGTTGTGTATCTCGAGGGTAGGTTCTGTGCTTGTTGAGCATTGACCGTTTGCAAAAATAGTTTTTGAAAATTTTTACTAAGGTTGACTATTTTTCTCGAAAACAATTCCATTTTCCAAAATTGGGCCATGTCTGGACCCAAAAGGAAAACTTTCAGTGCTTGCAACCTGACTTGCATGATTTTGAAATCAAAAATTGCCCAAGCACGCTAATCTGGCGTTCATTTTGATCAAAACTGTTTTAGAAAGAAAACAAAGAATGGTCAGAGTAATGAACTAGGGGCACAGTCGAGTCAGGTGTTCTGTCTCTCCTTTGTCATCAATGCACTCGCCAGAAAGACACTCCATCTGCCAGAAGTAACGACCGTGAGCTGACAGGGTTGGGTGTGAACCCGCGACTTCCCATTCATCTGTCATTCACCCTGGGGGAGGGATGCAAAATGAGAGATTGAAGAATAGAGAGGTGTGAGTTGAGAGAAAAGTGAGAAAAGGGTTCTCAGAGAAAAACCGAGCCTGAGGGGCCGAGCGACGTGAGAATCACACAAATCATAAAGGGTGGGAAATATACCCGGAAAAACTGGCTCCTCGAGATCTGAGGACCTTTTGGTTTCCTAACAAAAAAAAATGTTTGTGTGTCTTGTCTTTTGATTTGTCAGTCTCGACTTGGTTCCTGTTGAGTCTTTTCCGAGTGTGTCTCATTGTGTTTAGGTCGTGCGCCTTTTGGTTTCTGTACTTAAGTTCTCCGGCGGTGTCCAGTTGTAGGCTCGATACCCAGGTTAAAAAAAAAAAAAACCCTCTCTTTACTTCAAAATCGTCTGCAGGCTCGTAATGTGCCATTCTACATCCGTGCAAAGCAAGAGAAGGAAAGGGAAAATTTGGGACATCCGAGTGTGTTTCAACTGCAACCATGTCAGCTTTGTGATCTGTCCCATCAAATTGGGCTGTTTGTTCAACTGCAACCATGTCAGCTTTGTGATCTGTCTCATCAAATTGGGCTGTTTGTTCAAGGTATGCTGGGTACAGAATGAACCGAATGTTGTGTTACGGGCCATAGGTAGCCTAATCCCCAGCGGAATGTGGGCTGTGTATTTAGTTTGAGCAGTGGTTTGTATGAGTTGTTTGCTGTTAGTTGGTTGGTTATCCGATTATTACAGCGCAAGTGCTCAATTTTCAGACAACAAATCCATTCCATTTACATTCGAGGTGTAATATGATGCAATGCAGTGCAAAGTATGAGATATGTAAATATAACATTTTTTTTAGATAAAAAGTTTGTTCCATATCATCGTCTTTTCAAATACAAAATTTTTGGGAAAAGCAAAAACCTGCCTGCGGCAGTACATAGTACTCTATCTACCAAAAAGAGAAAAGTACAAGAAAAGAAATAAAGAAAAGAAGCAGCAAAAATCATCATCATCAGCAGTAGGCCTCATGCCTAAGGGTCAGTCCTCACCCTCTTCCTGGGCAGAAGCACAAAAGCATCGTCGGAGCCGTCACTATCAGAGCCCGAGCCCGAGCTACCCCCGGCCTCCTCCGCAAATGATTCCGTCCTCGCCTCCGACTCACCATCTCCTGGAACTGGAGCTCGTGAGCTACTCCCCACGTGACCACGTCCCCCTCTAGTACGAGGGAATATCCTGCCATCCCGGGTAGAGAGGGGAGGCCCAGCTGGAGCAGCGCCACCCACTGGAGGGATCGGGAAAGGAGGCTGAAAATATAAAGAGCAAACACATCAGAAAGCTGTGAGCAGTTTATCAGTATAGAATGCAGTGTATGAGTACAGTGTGTGAATGCCATGAGTAGTTTATCAGTATAGAATGCAGTGTATGAATGCAGCAGGCGAAATCCGTGAGCAGCGATTCATCGATTCTTGTGCAAAGATAGCAGACAGCGAAAGCAGTATGATTTGAGACTGTGGTCAGTAGAACATACCGGCAGGCCGTAAACGGCCAAAGCGTCGAGAGTCCGCTGCAGCATCCCCATCAGGGAGGCATTCAGCTCCACAGACTGACGGGTATACTCGGAGGAAGCCTGCAAAAGTATTAAATACATCAGTATTCTGTGGGATATCTGAATGAACTGAAATGAAATAACAATGCAAGATGCAGAAATAAAGTAATACATACCGGAGGCAAGTCAGGAATACCAGCCAACTCGTGGCCAGCCGGAGGAGGAGCAAACGGGATCTGGTAGGTCTCCCCACTCTGTCCCCTGTAAGTCAACATGGTAGGCAGAGCAGGCCAGCCCGTCCCTCGTCCCCTCTGCACTCCTCTCCTACCACGAGCTCGAGCCCTCTGTGACGACCCCACTGCTCGCCTCGCCGCTCAGCTGGCGCCAGCAGTTCGCCGATCGGCGGGAGCCCCGCCAAAGGCCGATCAAGAAGGTCCGGACGTACTCGAGTAATCGCCTCGCCTGTCGGCATCTACGCCCACGCCCGGCCCAAGGGTGTAATCCTCCATCCGCGGAAGTCAGTATCCTCGCCTCCCTCATGCGCGCCGGAGGATGGATCGAACTATTCGCCCGGCAATCCTAGGGTCCGCATATGAAACGCCACCAGTACCCGACAGACGGGCATCGCCTCCAGAGAATCCGTAGCGCGAGGTCTCGGCGGCGCATACCGATCCCGTCACCGCCGGTAGTGGAGCCCACCCGCCAGATGACCAAATGAAATACTTGATTAGCTATCGATGAAATATACGCTTGAAAGCGAAGCTTAAATAGATAAAGTAAAACATACCTCTGGGGGTAATGGTGTCAAGAAACGGCGGAAGAAGCTAAAAGTGTCCCGGCCTCCGACGACGCCCGTCAGAACGGCGAGAGAAAAGGGGACGACCAGAGGGTCTTTGTCTCGATCTTGGCTCTAGCTCGAAAGTAGGCATAGACCCACAACCGCAAGATGATGTCGAACATTTATCGTAAAACAATGTGATACGTAATAAAAGCGTAAATAAGCAGAGCCGTGTGAGCAAAGGTACAGCAGAAGTATAAAGCAGGAGTATGTGTATGCCGGTGTACAGGTACAAGAATTGTAAAGCGCATTTACGGTGCAGCAGGCATTAATACGTAAAAGTACAGAGCAGAAATGTAAAGCAAAGGGGAAGACGTACCTCCCAGGCTCGCCAGTAGCCTCCTAGCGGTATCCATCGCCACGAGTCGAGCTCATATAACCGTAAAGGGTGGCCAAAGCCGCGCCCCCCCAGTCATACTGCACAATCCTCTCGACATCCACCAAAGCGCTGAGCAGGCAGAGGGGCACTGTGTTCGCCCGGTCGGCAAACAGGGTGGTCCCCAGCAAGAACATGAGGAAGCCGCGTGCATATCTCGGCCGCCTCGGTCATCGGAGTCTGATCCACCAAAGATGGTCCGCACTAAATCGCACCTCGAACCAGAGTAGCGACGAACCTCGATTTAACAAGTGGCGGCGCCACCGAAAGCAAGTGAATCGGCGGCAATCCACTGCCCATGTTCAGATCGGCGGGATCGGATCACTTCACCCCGATGCCGGTGAGCACCGAGAAGTCATAAGGGGTCATCGTCATGTCCCCAGTCGCTGATAAGTGGAATGAATCGGTGGTGTCCCACCACCTCTCTGCCAGGGCGGCAAGAAGAGGTCTACTGGCAGAGAGCCTGGAGAGTCCTCGCAGAAGGTGCCAAGCCGCCCGATCTACAATGCGCTTAATCTGGCGTCAGCAATTCGGTGTACCAATCGCGAAGCGGTGACGTTCCCATACCCGGAGAGTATGGGAGTCTCCTCAGAGTCAAGAAATTGCAAAGCCATATGAAGATATCGGCATAAACCGGTATGCGCAGATTTTTAAAGTTCAAACAAAAACCGGGTGCCGGTGTGCTTACAGTGAACTACGATATGCGATGCATCAGTATGTTTTAAATGCTCCAGTGTAAACTTGGTGCATGTATGCACATTTTTTTTCAGATTCAAACAGAAACCGGGTGCCGGTGTGTTTTCAGTGAACTACAATATATGATGCGTCAGTGTACTTTTGAGTGGTGCAGTGTAAATATGGTGCACGCATGTACGTGTCTCAGATGCAAGCAAATGTCGGGTTTCAGCATGCCAGTGGGTGGGCTACGGCCTGTGATATGTCAGTGCTCCTATGAGGATCAGTGTAAATAGCATGTGTGCGTGTTTTTCAAGTCCAAATAGAAGCCAGGTCTTGGTATGTTTCAGTGAACTACAACGTGTGATGTGTCCGCGTGTTGGTGTAGTTTTGTGCAAATCTAGCATGCGTGCGAGTTTTCAAATTCAAATGAGCACCGGGTGTCGGCGAATTGATAGTGCAATGTGTGCCGTGTGTTTGAGTGCTTGAGGCCAGTGCAGTGTGTGTGCATGTGCGTCGGTCCTAAACGAATGTCAGTTGTGAGTTTGTCTACAATCAACTACAGTACAGTACATCAGAACTAAGCAGTTAATGGGTTCAGTTAGCTACGGCAGTTGACAGGAAATCCTACATTGCAGAAAATAAAAGACGAGAATGTTACCTCGGCGGCGCCAAAAGACAAGTGGGAGGCCGGCTCGCGCAGAAGCTCCGGATCCAAAGCCCTGTCGAAGCCGCGGAAATGGCGAAGTCCATCGGGTGGTAGCACGTGGATGGCCGGGCGATAGGTCGCCGGATCGAATGGGCGCTCGCTCAACGGGAGGAGCTCGACCCCGGGGTCCATCTCATGGTCCGGAGGAGTCCCGACATGTGGAACATCGTCTGCCATGGGTAGTGGTGGTGAAAAATGACCGGAAGATGAAAACCGGGGCGGAATGTGAAAAGTCAACCGGCAAAGTCAACCCCGAGAGGGTCGGAAATGGCCGGAAGAGTCGAAATGTGAAAATACACGGAAACGAAGACAAAATCAAGGGGAACAAGTCCCGAAAAAGAGGAACTAGCAAAAGGTGCACCGAAACGAAGATTCGTTCGGTTGAAAATGTCCGAAACGCGAAGAATATCGCGAATCCGACGAGAAAACGGGTGTAAAACGCGGAGAAATCGGCGAAAAATCGAGAGGAAAACACTCTAGAGAGAGAGAGGAGGAGTTTTCGGCGGTGGGAAAGTAGGAAAATAGGGTTTAAAACCCTATTTTATAACACCCGTGGCAAAATGGCAGTTCTGCCCCCGATCAGGCATTTTCTGCCGGTCGGCACTTTTTTGTGCCGATGGATGAGTTTAGGCAGCCGGTGGCAGCCGGTGACCATCCCACCAAGCCGGTGATGTTCCCTGGGCCTTGTTTAGGCTAAATAAGGGGTCTTGGGTCTCCATAGATCAATAAAGTGCCAGGAAATGCATCCCCGATGCTCAACCGGCCTCCGTTTTGACTTCGGATCGTCTCTACTGTGCGTGACGCGCAATTCAAGCGAAGACTGTATCCTTTTGTATCCTTTTTTCTTTTATAAGATTCAAAAGTTACCCCGTGTGCGTTGCATGCGTCCATCACATTGTCCGGCGCATCGTATCGCGCCATCTTGCACGTCCCTTGGGACTTGATCTGTCATTGCATTTCGAGGTACGTGTGCCTCGTCCTACATTTCATTTTCCATCAAATGAGGTATGTGTGCCTCATTTTGCATTTCATTGCATTACGAGGTACGTGTGCCTCGTTTTGCGCTCCACTTCTCATTTGTATTGGTATGCATATCCCATGTGCGTTACCTCTGTGTCATACACTACGGTCTGGCGAGACCTTAAACACGTACGGTCTAGGAGACCTTAAATCCTCAGGAGGTGCGAAACCTTCGGCGCATTTAGATATACACTTCATCGCATTTGGCATGCATCGTATCGCACCGTCTTGTGCACTTGCGTTGTCTAAGCGCATCGCGCTATTTTGCGCGTCGCGCCGTTTGGCGCGTACCTCATTGCACTTCATTTTCCATCTTTGAGGCACGCGCACCTCATTGCACGCGCGCCTCATTTGCCCCATTTGCATCCGCATGAGTGTCTCATTCGCATCACACTCACTTAAAGTGTTGTGTAGTCGTTGCCCCCCGGTCTGGCGAGACCTTAAACACGCGCAGTCTAGGAGACCTTAAATCCTTTGGAGGTGCAAGACCTTCATTCGCGTTGTCTGAATGCATCGCGCTGTTTAGTGCACCTCATTGCATTATACATGCATTCAATTGCACTTTTTGTTGCACATCGCATTGTTCTGTTCATCACGGTCTAAGAGACCTTAAATCCTCTGAAGGTGCAATTCCTTCGGTGTTTGTCGTGCCTGAACGACTTCTGTGTTTGCGGTGAGTTCCTAGGAGACCAACGGGGACGGTGAAAACTAGAGTTTAAACGGCTTATGCCTAGAACGCAAAGGTTCGGAATTTCCGAGACTAAAGTCTGGTTTAAATACCCAGGGGGTGTACCCTCGGCTTGAAATCTGTATGGAAGCCCCATAGGTTGAGGCGGCGTGTTTACGCCTCAATTCTGAATACTAAACCAACCTAGTATATCGCCTCGTTGGTAAGATAGGGGAAGCTGCAATCGTAGCCATTGCATCATCATGCATCGTCATGCATCATTTGTAAATACTGCATATGTCATGCATTTAAAAACAAAAAAAAAACAACATGCATTTGTCCTGCATATCATTGAAATATAGTGTATATGTCATGCATTTTCTGTAAAACATCTAGTGCATAGTGCATTGTAGCTTGCATGCGTCCATTGCATCACCTCCACCTATGGCTTGCACCTTTCCTTGTTGAGCTTGGTCTGGTATATGCCCATATTTTTCGTGTCAAAACACAGTTGTCGAGCTTTTGTGTCCGAGCCTTGAGGGTAGCGGCACCGCTTCTGTGTTAGATACGGCTTGTATGCGTACATGCCTTTCCTAGGCAAAATACGGTTTGGCCCGCGTGCCATATCCATTGTATCCATATCCATTGCATCGTAGCTTGCATGCATCCATTGCATCACCTCCATCTATGGCTTGCACCTTTCCTTGTTGAGCTTGGTCTGGTATGTGCCCATATTTTTTCGTGTTGAAACACAGTTGTCGAGCTTTTGTGTCCGAGCCTTGACGGTAGCGGCACCGCTTCTGTGTTAGATACGGTTTGTATGCGTACATGCCTTTCCTAGGCAAAATACGGTTTGGCCCGCGTGCCATATCCATTGTATCCATTTCCATTACATTGTAGTGTAATTATTGCGTCCGGCATTAGGATCATTATTCTCTCCCCAGCGGGTCGTTTCCCCACTTATGTCATTCCACCCAATACTTGTTCTTGTGTCCGTGCGAAGTACTCATAGATCAGACATCGTTCTATGGGAGACGGACTTGTCACCTCCATCAATCTATTTGACATTTGTGCGGTTTCGAACCGTTCCGGTTTGAATCATGATTCAATTGCCCTGCGTGTAGTCGGCATTGCATATAGTTTCAATTGCATTGCATTATTAGTTGCATTATTGTTGTACATATTGCATATCATCTTGCATTCATTTTGCATATCATCTTGCATTCATTTTGCATGACATGCATATTGCTAACAATATTGTGCCTGTTAAGTTTGCTTTCTTTGCAGGCACGATATTGTATGTACGGTTCATTTGAGGCCGGTGCAACCGGACGAGCCGCACAGGTATTGTATCCTCCGCGTGAGACGTTTTGAGAATCGCATAATTCTCTCATATTCTTTCTGCATTGTAGTGTAGATTGGCTTATGCTAGCTTATAACTATTGCATGTGTGCTTCATTACAACTTTCTTTGTATGATCATAAGTTATGCCCGGCTTCTTGCATTTTCAGTTGCATTTTGCCCCTGCCTTCGGGCGCATATCTTACTTGTTTTGCATGTTTGTCTAAGTCTTCGGCCTTGTCAAAAATGGGCCGTCTCTGGGCTTTGACATTCACTCCCGTCATTATTATGACTTCCGAGTTCTGTCAAAGAGGGGCAACTGTAGACACCCCATTTTTGACCGTCCTCAAGACTTGGACGTCACCGCTTGAACACTCGGTGATTATCCATGTTTGCGTTTGTTTGGAGTTCCCGGAGTTCTTGGCTACGCATACCGCCTCAGACCTCCGAACTTGACTGCTTTGTGTCTGGTTTTGCACCAAACACTTGTGTTTTGCCTTTTAGGGCGGGAATGCCTTCGAGGTATCCCCACATACCAATGTAGTTGCCACCGGCACTATATTGTGCCGGTCGGCACTCTTTTGTGCCGGTCGGCACTCTTTTGTGCCGGTCGGCACTATTTTTGGCAAAATGACCATTTTGCCCAGCCGACCACTTTACAGCTGCTTTCTGAGATATTTTTAGACAGCTGTTTAGCTCTTGTTTCTCCTCTATACACGTGTATGTGTATGGAGGGATGAACCCTTGAATGACTTAGTTTGTAAGTCTTTGTTGCCTATAAAGAGAAGGCTCTTCTCTTGGCTCAAGGGTTGGCAAAAATCAGAGAGTTAGACATTTTAGGAAAGGGTTGAGCTCTGGTTTTAGGTTAGAAACTCTATATCTATCCTATCTCTCTCTTTCTCTCTTATTTTGTACACTAGGTGTTTGTGACTTACTATTGCTCACCAACACCTAGTGTTTCACCTTCCTCTTGGAACTAAGGTCCTAAGGGCTTGTTCTTGGTGTTCTTAGCTGGTTTGAAACTTAAGGAAGCAACAACACCGCCATTGTTAAAGAGGATCATCAAGGGTAAGAAACTAACTTTATTTACCCCATTCTTGCATCCCATTTTTATCTGGTTTAAAACAGTTTTTGTGCTTAGTCTATAACACATAAAAGTTCTGTTTTTAGGCCCTCTTTATTGTTCATTAAGAGTGTTTTGTGGTTTGAGCAAGTTTGACCACTCTTAGACCTTGAAAGGGACTTTTGTGCTATTTTGTGAGAGATCCGAGATTTTGGTGATAGGATCTCTTCACCACTGAAATCTTGAGGGATTTCAGTGGTGAAGAGCATGCCTTGAAGTCTCAAAAAGGGGAGGGCCACCCCCTCTCCTTGATGTCCTTGAAAAGGGCATGTTTTGGTCTCTTAAGTGAGTCTATGCTTGAGTGTGTGTTGAGCATGTTTGGCTTGTTTTCCATGCTTATATTACCATGATATAACATGTTTTCAAGTTGGTTTTGGTCTCCTATGCATGCTTAGTATAGTTGCCTTATAATGCCTCTTATTGCCTTAACATGTCTAGGAAGTGTGCCTCTATTTCTAACATGTTTTAGACTTGTGTTTGTGAAGCTTGTATGCTTATTTTGCCATGGTTTAGCTCTGTCCATGGTCGTTTGAGTCAATCTTGACACGCTTTGTATAGCCCCTTTGTATTGTAGCTTGTATGCTTCAAGTAGGTGCATGTGTAGGATGCATTGCCTCCATGTTTTCAAGGGTTTGGAACCCTCTTACATGCTATTTCAGACCTTATAATGTGCTTGTATCCTTGCCTTAGTGGTCTTGTTAACGCTTTAGGAGCATGTGTTGTATGCCCCTTGTTTTGACTTCAATGCATGCCTTTGATTTAATGACTCTTAGATGCCATCCAAGTAGCCATTTGGCTTCATTTTGACATGCTAGAAACCTATTTTAGGTTGATTAGTGCATGCCATGTATGTGTGTGCAAAGTGTGGTTTAATGCCCTATTAGCTTGCCTTAAGCCTAGGCTATTCGCATGCTTTGCTTGATTTGATTTGTTGCATGATTTGACATCATGCGTGAAATGATTTGAGAGCCTAGGTTGCATGTTAATAGTCCATGTTTGAGTCACCTCAAGTGTGCTTGAACGTAGCTTGTTTATGTCTTGGGTTTGGTACCTTAACATGTGCATGCGTGTGTGTGTGTTTAGTCCCCAATTGTAGACATTTTTGGTTACTGATTTTAGGCCTTTTTGAGTTGCCTAATTCATGTCCAAGTCTATCATTTCATTGGTTTTCATGCTTGCCTCTTATACTTGTTTGTATGCTTGCATAAACACATGGCATTGTACATCTTGCATCCTAGATGACATGCTTAGGTTTGCACCACATTGACATGCATGCCAAGCCTCTTGAAGTGAGTTTGATAGAGGTTTGGCACCCTTTTGTGACCATGTGTTTTGCATGCATTCGAAAGTGAAGTTGCATTCTTGGTTCTTAGGACCATCATGCATGGAAATGCGCGATTGGTGGTCCGGGAATCGAGGCACATGCCCCCCTTTGAGCTAATAACATGATAAGAGGGGTGTGTAGTGCATAAATATCTTGAATTACACTGCCATGCATTTTGTTGTCCTCTGCTGCTGTGGTCTGCAGGTCCTGCAGGAATTTTGTGCCGACCGGCACTGTTTAGTGCCGACCGGCAGACAATTGGCAGCCGATATCTTCATTCAGTGCCGGTGGCCTCCCCCTTCAGCCGGTGGTGCTCTGCCCCAGCCGGTGGTACTCCCCAGTGCCCTAAGAGGTGCTTTGGGGATTTTGGGAATTTTCTGAAAAGGATAGCAGGGAAAACAGAGGCACACTTGCATGACGGTGCGGTTCCGAGCTGATTCCAAGCGCGCGCTGCATTTGAGCCCTCTTCCCGAGGCGTTTACTGCTTTAATTAATTTGTTAATTAATTTAGTTAATTTGTAATAATTAATTAGCCTGCGTAGTTAATTAATTTGTATTATTCTTTCGGTCCCTCCGAGCGAGGGCAAATTTGTAATAAGTGTGTGTGAGTGGGTGTATGTCTTCCAACCCCCATTTCTTTCTCCCTTTTATTTACCCGCTTTCGATGGTAGATTAGGGCACGTCTATTTTAGCATACCTTATGCAATGCATGTGTGCATTCATGCATTTGTTTACATGCACCGGGCTCGGTACATCATACAAACTGCATCGCAATTCTCAATTCGAAATTGAATACGTGCTATTCGCGCATTTCACATGCCATGTTTAGGGTTAGCCGAGCCTACTCTAGATTGCATTTCTGCCTGTGTCGCATTAGCCACTTAACATGAACTAGGTCATGCATGTTTGCTAACCAGTTTACTGTTTTGGCACGGAGTACGATGTAAGTTTTTATGGCTTTAGCATACCGCATGCGTGTGAATGCTTACCATGACAGTATGCTTACCATGAGGCTAAATGCTTATGTGATATTACTGTTTGAATGCCTGTGGGTGGAGGTTGGATTGCTTGAGTTGGGACAACTCATTGAAATCCGTATTTTAGCCTACTTGCGAGTAGCAAAATCTAACACGTTTTTCGAGACAAAACGGATATGCAATGTTTATTCCCAAATTAGGCGATCTAGTCTATACTTGTTTGCTGTGCGCACAACATAGTAATTCTAGGCTAATAACCGGAATAAGAATGCATAAAGTTTTCAAAATTGGATATCACGGTTAGTAGAGGCCGGTCTTCGGACCGGGCGAAAGGGGGTGCTCATAGCTGACCTTCCCCGATCGTACCCAAGCTCCCGAGCCAAGACCACTTTGGTGATGACGGACATGTGGCCTTCGGCACCGAGTCAGGGTTTCCTAAATTTCCCATTTTAAAATATTTAGGTGGCGACTCTGTAATCTGGCAAAGCAGTCCATGTTTGGCACTTCTTTTCGAAAATCTGTTTTTCTTCAAAACGATTTGCCAGAGTTGGACTCTTTGGTTCAGATTTAGAACCGACACAAAGGGAGTCCGAACTGTAGCGCGAGGTCCCTCGCGGACGTGTTACAAAATCCAACTACACTACAATGTAGAGGGGATGTAAGAGAATTATGCAATTCTCGCTACGCATTTCACACGGAGAATACAATACATGTCTGGTTCGCCTGGTCGCTCCAGCCTCAAATGAACCGTACATACAATATCATGCCTATATGGGAAAAGAAACTTAACAGGTACAATATTGTTAGCAATATGCATATCAATGTAATTGAAAGTGCGTCAAGACGCAAACTGAGTGAGAAGCATAACAATGCGACTCGGGGCGAGCATAACAATGCTATGGAGGCACAAACACATGTAAGTAAAGAACACGCGACAACGTGCGCAATGTGTAATATTAGGGACTTGAACACATGTGAGTAAAGCAATACGCGACAACGCATGCAATGTGTATGAAAACGGAACTTGAACACATGTAAGTAAAGCATAACGCGACAACGCATGCAATGTGTACGAAAACGGAACTTGAACACATGTAAGTGAAGCATAACGTGACAACGCATGCAATGTGTATAAAAAGGGACTTGAACACATGTAAGTAAAGCATAACGCGACAATGCATGCAATGTGTATAAAAGGGACTTGAACACATGTAAGTAAAGCATAACGCGACGACGCATGCAATGTGTATAAAAGGAATTTGAACACATGTAAGCAAAGCATAATGCGACAACGCATGCAATGTGTATAAAAGGGCTTTGAACACATGTAAGTAAAGCATAACGCGACAACGCATGCAATGTGTATAAAAGGGATTTGAACACATGTAAGTAAAGCATAACGCGACAGCGCATGCAATGTGTATAAAAGGGTTTTGAACACATGTAAGTAAAGCATAACGCGACAACGCATGCAATGTGTATAAAAGGAATTTGAACACATGTAAGTAAAGCATAACGCGACAACGCATGCAATGTGTATAAAAGGGATTTGAACACATGTAAAGCATAACGCGACAACGCATGCAATGTGTATAAAAGGGATTTGAACACATGTAAGTAAAGCATAACGCGACAACGGATGCAATGTGTATTCTCCTGAAAAAATGCATGAACACATGTAAGTAAAGCACATGTGGAAACGTATGCAATGTGTATTCTCCTGAAAAAATGCATGAACACATGTAAGTAAAGCACACGTGCAAACATATGCAATGTGTAAAGCAAAGGATAAATATACACATGTAAGTAAAGCATGCGTGGAAACGCATGCAATGTGTATAGCAGGAATGAACACATGTAAGTAAAGCATGTACGAAAACACAAGCAATGTCAATCTCCTGAAAAAAATGCATGAACACATGTAAGTAAAGCACACGTGGAAACGTATGCAATGTGTAAAACAAGGGATAAAAGTGAGACGTGCACGACAATGCAAGGTAGGAAAATGCATGATAATGCATGTACTGAAATGCATGACAATGGAAAATAAGGAAATGCATGACAATGCATGTACTAAAATGCATGACAATGCAAAGCAAGGAAATGCATGACAATGCATGTATTGAAATGCATGAGAATGCATGATAAGGAAATGCATGACAATGCATGTACTAAAATGCCTGACAATGCAAAATAAGGAAATGCATGACATTGCATGTACTAAAAATGCATGACAATGCAAAATAAGGAAATGCATGACAATGCATGTACTAAAATGCATAATAATGCATGTGCTGAAATGCATGACAATGCATGTGATAAGAAAATGCATGTCAATGCAAATGAGGTGTGCATGACGATGCACGATGTGGAGATGCATGACAATGCAAGAGCGAAATAACGTATAACAATGTGCGCTCATTATAAACATGACAAAACGTTGTAAAACAATTTCCGAATCTCACAAGAGACAAAAAAAAAAAGTATACACCTCGTACGTATCAAATGCCGTACATAGAAGACACGGCTCGAGGTCAACACGGAGGTCAGCTAAGCTTTGAAAATGCACTTTCTTGCACTGTCTTGAGCAATGAAGGTACCAAACTATACATTTGACCTGAACAATGTTGTAGAAGGCTCACCGGCCAGAAGGGGAAGTCACCAGCCATCCACTGGCCACCAAAACACATCACCGACCAAATATTTGGCCGACCGGCCAAAAATGCTTGAATCGGGACAGTTTTGTCTTTTTGGCTTGGGTCTTTTAAAATAGGGTTTCAAACCCTATTTTCTTACTTCCTCTTGGCCGAAATTTCTTCCCCTCTCTCTAGAGCATTTTTCTTCCTTCATTCCTCGATTTTCTTGCGTTTTAGCCCCCGTTTCATCGTTTGATTCGCGAATATCTTCACGTTTCGAACATTTTGAACCGAACATTTCTTCATTTCGGTGTCTCATTTGCTATTTCCACCTCTTGGGGTTTGTTTCCCCTGAGTTTCTCTCGATTTCCGTGCCTCTTCCATTTCCCATCTTTTCCGACCAGTTTCTGCCCTCTCGGGGTTGACCTTTCGGTTGACCTTTCACATTCTCATCTAGTTTCCACTTTCCCGGCCATTTTCTCATCACTTTTGACATGGCGGATGATATTCCACGGGGCGGGACTCCCCCAGATCATGAGATGGATCCCAGGGCCGAGCTTCTACCCTTGAGCATCCGTCCGTTCGACCCGGCGACCTACCGGCCGGCGATTCACGTCCTGCCTCCCGACGGACTCCGTCAGTTCAGGAGCTTTGATAGGGTGGTGCCTCCAGAGCTTCTCTTACGCGAGCCGACGTCACATCTGTCCTTCGGCGCTTCCGAGGTATATTCTTTCCTCTGTTTTATTTTCCGCAATGTAGAGCACTTAACTGCCATAGCTGATTATGTTCTTTAACTGCTTAGCCCGAATACATCGATGCACTGTATACTATAGTTGACTGTGAACACACTTGCAACTGATATCTATTTGAATCTGACACGTGTATACACACTGCACTGGCCCTGAACCACTCAAACACACTGACACAGCACACACTGTAGTTTACTGTGAGCGCAACAGCACCCGATATCTGTTTGAATATGAAAAACGTGCACACATGCTGTATCTATACTGAAACACCCAAACACGCTGACACATCACACGTTGCAGTTCACTGTAAGCACATCGACACCCGGTATCTATTTGAATCTAAAAACGTGCACACACGCTATATCTTTACCAATTCTGAATGCTTCTCAAAACTGTACATTTAGCATTGCTTTGCAATTGTTTGCTTGAAAATAGGGAGATTCCCATGTCGTTCGGGGGTATGGGAACATTGCCGCCCGAGATTGGTACGTGGAGCTACCCGATGCGGTTCGCCACATCGTGGACCGGGCCGGCTTCGGCGCATTTTGCAGAGGACTTTCCAGACTTACCACGAGTAGGCCTCTTCTTGCCGCTCTAGCGGAGAGGTGGTGGGACACCACCAATTCCTTCCACTTCTCTGCTACAGGAGACATGACGATGACTCCCTACAACTTCTCGATGCTCACCAGCATCGGGATAGGAGGTGATTCGATCCCTTTCGACACTGACATGGACGAGTGGGAGGCTGCTCAGATCTAACTGCTCAGCGAGGTGCCGCCTCTCGCATGTCCTGGCTTCGTTCGATATTCATGGTTTAAGGTCCAGTTCAGAGTCCAACCAGCCTTAGTCGAGGAGGCTCCGATGACTCAGGAGGCGGTGAAGCGATATGCGCGCGGCTTCCTCATGTTTCTGCTGGGGACGACCAATTTCGCCGACCGGGTGAACACTGTGCCCTCTGCCTACTCAGCACTCTCGTGGATGTCACCCGGATCTTGCGCTATGACTGAGGTGGCGCTACCTTGGCCACTCTGTACAGTTACATGAGCTCAGCCTCCGTTCGGGCCAGAAGCTTGGGAGGTATGTTTTCTTCTCTACTTTTCATTTCTGCTTTACATTTTCTGTACTCTGTACACTTCACACACTGTGATTTCTGCTGACATTACTGCACATGGCACACATACTTTGTTTTACACTGATTGTACACTGCTCAAATGTACACTCTGTACAATACACGCTGACTGTATACTGCACAATACACGGTCCTGCTATTTCTGCTTTATTCTATATTCTGCTTTATCTGATAAGCATACTTGTATTTGCTCTGCAGTTGTGGGTCTACGCCTACTTTTCGAGACTTGCGCCTGTGCCAGACGTGGAGACCCCTCTCGTCATCCTATTCTCGCGCCGCTTTGACGGGAGGTGTGTACGGAGACCTTGGGAGACGTTTATCTTTTTCCACCGCTACTTCGACACCATCACCCCTGCAGAGGTATGTTCAACTTTGCAGTTCATTTAAGCTTCACTTTACACTGTATTTTCAATAAGAGTAAATAACAATATGCATTTAATTTTCAGATCACCTGGCAGCCTTGGGCTCCATTGCCAGCTGTGATTCGGGATCGATTTGCCGGTGCTGAGGAGACCTCGCGTTTCTGGATTTTGCTAGAGGGCCCGGTCTGTCGGGCTTGGTACCTGGGTGAGCGTTTCCTACGCCAGACCGTAGGTTTACCGAAGCAGATAGTCCTGGTTCACCCTCCCGAACACATGAGAGAGATAGAGAGATTCACTCCCGAGTAGATGACTGACTATACGATCGGCTGGGAGGCAGATGGTTTAAGGGGCGAGGGCGACTACTCGGAGTACGTCCGAACCTTCATCATGCGGCCTCTGAGCGGTGGCCGTCAGATTTGAGAGAGGCCAGGCGCCAAGGACAGGCGGAGTGCGAGAGCAGGGACATCGAGGACAGCTCGAGTCCGTGGCAAGGGTGAAGCTCGGAGGGGACGGGGGGCTAGTTGGCTAGTGCTCCCTACTTCGATGACATGCCAGGGACAGGGTGGGGCGACTTACCAGATTCCCATTGCTCCCCCTCCGGCTGATCACGAGTTAGTCGGGTTCTACGACTTACCTCCGGTATGTACTACTTTGTCTTGCATCTTGCATTGTCATTTCATTTCAGCTTATTTGATATTCCGCAGAATACTGATGCATCTAATAGTTTTGCAGGCTTCCTCTGAGTACACCCGATCTCTGGGTATCGCTTGATGATGGGGATGTTTCAGCGGAGTCTCAATCTTCTGGCCATCTATGGCATTTCGGTATGTTTTTCTGGCCATGGTCTCGAACCATACATAAACTGCTTCACACACTCTGATGCGCAGTACAACACCTGATACACTACCCTCGCGGCATCGATACCGTATTCATACGACATTACGCGCGATAAACCGCCACAGTATCCACTGCTGTACTCAGACCGCGCATTACGCGATAAACTGTTCACAGTATTCACACGTTGTACTCATACACTGCATTTTGCACTGATAAACTGCTCACAGTATACTGATGCATTTGCTTTTTGTACTTTTCAGCATCCCTTCCAGATCCCTACTGTGCGAGGTGCTCCAGCCGGACCTTCCGTTTCCACCTGAGACGGTAGAGTATACCCCCGCACCAAGGCGGGGCGCACTCATGTTGGGAGTAGCTCACGGGCACCCGTCCCCGATGATGGTGATGAGTCCGAGGCTGAGGCAGAGGCATCTGAGGAGGAGATCAGAGATGGCACTGACTCAGACTCAAACGACGACGCTGCTAACAATGCTCCTGGACCTTCGTCCAGGAAGAGGACGATGATGGACCCTTAGACCTGAGGCCTTTTGACATCGATCCAGATTTTGCTGCTTTTCTTCTTTTTTTGTTTCTGTTTTTCTACTTTTCTTGTTCGTAGCTAGAGTACCTTGTACTGCTACAGGCAGATTTTTGTTTCCAAAGCTTTGTACTTGAAAAAGATGATGAAATGAAACAAACCCTTTTTTGTTTGCAAAAGTGTTATATTTGTACATCTATACATTGCATTGCATTTCATATTACACCTCAATGTAAATGAGATTGATCTGTTGTCTGAAAATTGAGCACTTGTATCGTAATAACCAGTTAATGAACCAGTTAACAACAAAACAACCCATACAAACCACTACTTAACCTGAACACATAGCCCATACTCTGCTGAGGATTAATCTGCATACAGCCCATAACACAGCACTTGGTTCATTCTGCACACGGAAAATCCTGAACAAACAGCCCAATCTGACACGACGGACTAAAAAGGTGTAACCGGCTGAAGTTGAACCACACTCAGATGCCCCAAATTTTCCCTTTGTCCTTTAGCTTCGCCTAAATGTAGAGAATAGCACAACACTCTGAGCATAAATGATTTTTGAAATTGAAAAAGGGTTTCAACCTGGATATTGAGCCTACGACTGAACACAGAGGAAAAAGACTCAAACAAAAGGTTCATGACCTAAACACAACGAGACACGCTCGGAAAAGACCTAAACAAAAGTTGGGCTAAACAAGACAAAAGACACAACACACGGACGTATTTACAAAAAAACAAAAGACTTCAAATCTCGAGGAGCCAGTTCCATCGGGTATGTTTCCCACCCTTTCTCATTTGTGATTCTCACATCACTCGGCCCTCAGGCTCGGTTTTTCTCTCAAAACCCTTTTCCTCACTTTTTTTTCTCAACGCACACCTCTTTATTCTTTATTCTCTCATTTTTCATCCCTCCCCAGGGTGATTGATGGATGAATAGGAAGTTGTGGGTTCACGCCCAACATTATTAGCTCACGGCTATTTTTTCCTGTGACGTTCAGTCAATGTTCCGGATGGAGTATGGAGTGTCTTGATTTACTCTGATTTGTGCTTTACATTTGGTTTGATACCTCGTTACTTGGAGGTTGTTGAGAGCTCACAGCCCTTTACTGATAGCTTCAGTGGTGCCCTCTTCCGGTGCCCTTCTGGCAAGTATGTTGATGACGGGGGAAAGACAAAACACCTGACTCGACTGTGCCCTTAGTTCATCACTTTGACGAATTTTTTTGTTTTGATTTTCTACTACAACAGTTTTGACCAAGGTGAGAGTTAAATTAACATACTTGTTCGATTTTTGATTTAAAAATCATGTAAGTTGGGTTGTGAGCACTGAAAATTTTCCTTTTTTGGGTCCATGAAAAGGGTCTAGTTTTGGAAAATGGAATAGTTATTGAGAAAATAGTCAACCTCAGTAAAAATTTTCAAAAACTATTTTTGCAAACGGTCAATGCTCAACGAGCACGGAACTTACTCTTGAGATGCGCAACCTCGGATTGGAGGCAATGGAAAATTGCCCCTTGCTTGAAAGGGCTACATGGCAACGAAAAGTTGCCCCTGGTTTGAATGGCGACTCATGGCAACGGAAAGTTGCCCCCTGTTTGGGTGCTGCCGCGGCATATTGTAAACAGTCCTCATCAGTGATGATCACATCTGAACTTCCGGATATAGAGAAGACGAAGATGGTCAGAACCAATATATGGACACAGTCACTTTGAAAGCGTTGGTGGCTGGACTTCAAGACGAAGTTGCCTACGTATCCCAAACATGGAAATCAAGCCTATGTAGTTCACGGTTGTCACAACCAAACTATCGGATTCAGAGAAGGCAAGGATGATCAAAAACCATTACATGGACTGAGGCGCTATGAAAGCGTTGGGGGCTGGATTTCAGGACGAAGTTGCCTACGTATCCCAAACATGGGAATCAAGCCTTACGTAGTTCCGGTTAAGGTACACTCAGGAATTTTAACCTTCACTTTTTGGGCTCTAACTTTTGCCAAGGTGCCCGATGCGGGTTTTCGACCTTGCGAGCTTTGTTTTTCTTTTCTTTTCTCTTTTTTGATATTTCTTTTCTTTTTCATCTTTTTTCTTTTTGTTTCTTTTTTTCTTTTCTTTTTTCTATTTCTTTTTTCTTTTTTTTTTCTTTTTTGCTTTTTTTTTTTCGCTCTAACTTTTGCCTGGGTCGCCCTTTCGGGTTTTTCGGCCCAGCGAGCCTCTTAAAGGATAAAAGTATAACAAGTCCACGCCAAATTGTTTTGAGATTGAAGCCCTTCGTATCCAGGGGAGTGGCTATTGTTATTGATTTGCAAAAAGGACTCATCTTCGGCTCTTCGAGTACATCGGACATTTCTGCCCCTAGTTCGAGGGGTGCTTTTGTTCTAGCTTTGCAAGCTTTTGTTGATGATGTCTGATCTCTTGATCTAACTTTGGTGCCTCTTGTTCGAGGGCTGCTCCAAACCCGGCCTCACAGGCCTCCCTTGATGGTTGATCGCTGAACATTCTGAATGGATTCAAGGTTCAGAAACAAACGGATTGAATCTTGAGGCTGAGAGCGATTCTAGGCTGCACAATCTCATGAGCGATTCCACATAGGTCTTCACAGGACTGCGCAAAATATTTTATTTTTGAAAGTTTTTTACGAAAGTGACAAATCCCTCGCGCTGAAGATAGTATGGAACCAGTCTAGGTCAAGCCAGGGTACTTCTCAGTACTCACGCTAACAAGCATGATTTCATTCATTAAGGGCTTAGCATGCCTCTCTTTCTCTCAAATTGATCAAAGTTTTACAAAACCCGAGGAATCCCTTCCTCTTCGTTTTCATCACCACAGTGTTTAAAAAGGTTTTAAAAAAAAACTCAGGTCATTACAATGAGTTTAGAGCGCAGAAGAGTAAACGAGACACCCTGCCATTTCATTCTAATCCTCTGGCACAACGAGCTCACAAAAAGCATGGAAACATGATAGCCGCAACTATTTCATTCAGATTTCCTGGTTGCAACTGGCTCCACAGTAGAGACAGACACAAAAAGAAAACAAAAGGGTAATTACAAAACAAAATGGTGTTCGAGGCAACAACCCCGAAATCACCTGGTATTCTATACAAAGGGGCCGACTCGCTATAACAAGACAGACCCTTAAGCAAAAAGGATTGACTCAAGACAATGAGACAGACTCAAAACAAAACAAAAGGCTGACTCGACACCCAAGCCAGATTTTACAAAACTAGCATTCGCAGATGCTCAAAAATGCGTGCCAGACGCCACATCCAAAATACACCGGGCGCTGCCCGCAGGTGGTTCACTCCTCGATTACGTACTCACAGTGTCAGTATCCTCAAAATCCAATAGCTGGGTAGTAATGTACTTGGCTGAGGTGGGTGGGAGGATAACCTCGTTGTCGATCAAATCCTGCACCTCATGTCGGAGACGAAAACAATTATCGGTAGCATGACCGGTTTGCTGGTGGTACGTGCAGTACAAAGCAGCATCATGTGGGAGAGGGAGATTCTTCGGGAGAGGCCGAGGCTCCAAGGGTTTAAGATGCCCTCTTTCGGCCAAGATCTGAAGTGCCTTCGACAACGGCAAGTAGAGAGCATGGAAGCCCCTGCGCCCTTGGGGCAGGTACTTTGAAGTTTGAGTATTCTTGCTAGACGCATTAGCAAAAGGGTCGGCAGGCACTGCCTTGACTTTCTGATCTTTCCCGGGTGTAGGGTTGGGAACGGAAGGAACTGTTCTCTCATGACGGGGCCTATCCCGATTTTCGGTAGCTATCGCCTTGATTGGGCGGGAAAACATCATCTGATCTTGGCAGGCTGCGAATACTTGTTGCTTACTCATCCCCCCGGCTTTCAAACCCTCGACTGCCCACAACAGTTGTTCAATGGGATTGGCATCTGCCTTCATTTTGTCCTTACCTCTGGCCTCAGCCTGATCCAGGGTTTGGGTAGATGTTGAAACATCATTGCCATAGCTGGAGGCTACCTCGGGTTGACTAAGCTCGATCACAATCCGTCCCAATAGCGGGGGCTCCTGGGGTACAAGATTCCCGGCATATGGTGCAGCTGGTGGTGAAGCTGACATTCCGTAAGCGAGATCCGCCACGGACCTCTGGAGGTCACATATCATCTCCATCAATTCAAACATAGTGGGCTCACGAGCCTGATACAACTGGGGGGCCCAGACCGGGTGCGCAGCAGGCGACCTAGATGGATGTGGCACATCAACATTAGTCTCCCTTTGCAGAGTGATTCCTTGATCTAATGCAGCTGTCATAACCACGATCTCTTCCGAATTCTGCGTCATGATAAGTTCACTGTACTGAACGGTGACTGACGGATTAGATATCTTCCTTGCCTCAGCGAGGGAGAATATTGGCTTTTTTGTACTCGAATCTCTGAACTGAAAGGGAAAAACATGCAGCATTTTAGCCCAAATGGAACAAACACAGGCGTAGTTGAATAGCTGCACTCTAATACTGATCACTGTTCCCCAAAATCACTGCCCCAAAACACTGAATCGGATACCCGCAGATATAACTGATTCTCTCAAATACTGATACTGGTGCCCTCAGGCCTGATACTCAAACTTGCAAACTAATATGTGTGTTCCTGTAGAGATACACACAACTACAAGAGAGCCAAAACACCCCTATGATGGGGTAGGGTTTCCCTGTCCTATTTTGTCAGGAGCTAGGGTTTTACTACGCACGTAGCGGTTTCAAACAACCTATATCGGGTAAGCAACCTGTCGTAGTTTGGAATGGTCACTATGGATTCCGACATGCACTAGGTCGAATAGTCGAAAAGGGTGTGCCGATAAAACCGGGGTTTGTGTTCCCATACTGGCAGAGCCCGCAACCAGTCAGCCTTATGGCACGCTTCTCGAAGCGAGCCTCCAGCAAACCGCTCAGGAATAGCAGGTGGCCAACACGGTGTCCTAGGCGCACCAATGCACATGCAATGCAAAGAAACACATGAGTGTAGTCAAAACAAGATATCACGAGTTCAAGTCAAGTTCTCGAAACATCCCCAGCAGAGTCACCAGAAACTGTGGACGCGCCCCGAGAGAGGGACTTATGCTGCCACAGTTCGGACTCGATTTGTCACGGTTCTTAATCTGAAGCAAAGAGTCCAAATCCGGCAAATCGTTTTGAGAAACAGATTTTTTGAAAGACATGGACTGCTTTGCCAGATACAGAGTCACAACCTAAATATTTTTTTAATGGGGAAATTTAGGAAACCCTGACTCGGTGCCGAAGGCCACGTGTCTGTCATCACCAAAGTTGCCTCGGCTCGGGAACTTGGGTACGATTGGAGAAGGTCAGCTATGAGCACCCCCTCTCGCCCGATCCGAAGATCGGCCTCTACTAACCATGATATCTGATTTTGAAAACGTTATGTGTTCTTATGCCAGTTAATCAGCTAGAATTACTATGTGACGCGCACAACACAACAGTATAGACTAGATCGCCTAATTTGGAACGAAGCATTGCAAATCTGTTTGTTTGGAAAATGTCTGAAATTTGCTACTCGAAAGTAGGCTAAAACGCGAATTTCAATGAGTTGTTTCAACTCAAACAATCCAACCTTCACCCACAGGCATTCAGACAGTTTATATCACATAAGCAGTTAGCCACATAGTAAGCATGCTGTCATGGCAAACACTCACACTCATGCGAGATGCTAAAGCATAAAAATACTTACAATGTACTCCGAGCCAAGACAAGAACATGTTAGCAATCAATGCATGATCCAAGTCCATGTTAAGTGGCTAATGCAACGGTATGAATGCGATCTAGAATAGGCTCATTAATCTAAGGATGACATGTGAAAATCTTGCGGTAGCATGTATTCTAGTTAGATTTGAAATACTTTATGCAGTTAGCATGATGCGCCGAGCCCGGTGCATGCAATACTAATGAATGATGCACGCATGCATAGCATAAGGTATGCTAAAGTAAACATGTCCTAATACTAACTATCAAACGCAGGTAAGTAAAAGGGAAAAAGAAGTAGAGGTTGGAAGACATGCACACACGCACCCACACATATTACAAATTTGTCCTCGCTCGGAGGGACCGAAAGAATAATACAATTTAATTAACCTACAAGCTAATTAAATATTACAGACCAATTAATTAATTAACAAATTAACTAATCTAATGAAAGTAGTAAACAGCCTCGGGAAGAGGGACCAATGCAATGCGCGCTTGGCTTCGCTCGGAAAGCCACTGCCATCCACAAGATGCCTCTGCTTTGACTGCTATCCTTCTCTGAAGACTGCACAAATCTCAAGGTTGCTTCTCTGAATGCTGTGGAACACCACCGACTGAGGCAATTGGTCACTGGCCATGGAGAATAGTCACCAGCCACAAACTAATCCATCGGCCACTTATGGATGTCCGGTCGGAACTGCAGATGGCCAGCCGGCCAAATATTCCTGCAGAATCTGTTTTTGACAGCAGCAAAGGGCAAAACATAGGATGGCAATGCATTTCAAGCTATGTATGCACCAATCACACCCCTTATCATATTCAGGACTCAAAGGGATATGGTTCTCGATTCTCGAACCACCAATCGCACATTTCCATGCATGATGGCCCAAAGAATCGAGTGTGCATTTTAATTTCAAATGCAATGCAAACCAAATAAGCAAACAAAGGGGCTTTCAACCTCTATCATGGCTTGATCAAGAGGTGAAAGATGCATGCAAATGCAATGCAACCTAAGTATGTTAACTAGGCATGCAACATGAGCATATGGGACGCATGCAAGGCATATAACAAGCATGCAAGTTAAATGAGCATACAAGGTACAATGCCAACACACAAACATGCAAAACATATGGCATGTTAAGCAACCAAAACAAAGGACGAGAATGCATGCGAAATGCAACACCATTTCAACATGCAACAACATGTCATAAGCTAAGCATGCAACAACATGCCAAGGAATGGACTTAAACTAAATTAGGCAACCCTTAAACAAGCCTAAAACAGTGGCCAATGCTATGGAAGTGAGGGACAATTACACATACAAACATGCATGCTAATGGGCCAACACTTAAGCATCAAACAAGCAACCTTTAAGCACACTTAAAAGAGACTAAACATGGACTAAGGGCATGCATTACAAGCTCTGAAAATCATACTATAACGGTGCCAAACCAATTGAAGAAGATAAGCATAGCATGCAACCAATGGTCCAAAGACTAAGGCAAGCTAAGGAGGTATTGAACTACCTTTAACAAAACCAAACATGGCATGAATTGGATGACCAAAATCAGAGGTTTAGTATGTTAAAATAAAGCTAAAAACACAGCGACATGGCATCCTAGGGGGCCTAAACATGATGGCATGCATGAAGGCCTAAACATGAAGCATGAGATGACAACCTTATAAAGCATTAAAGGGACATCAAATGCAAGCATACAAGCACATCATGAGGTCTAAAATAACATGCCAAGTGGTTCCAAACCACTCAAACAAAGCAAGGATGGCATGCTAGAGGGGCCAATGCTTAAGGCAAACAAGAGGGATTACATAGCGGCTATACAAAGCAAAGCATGGATGACCCAAAGACAAAAAACAGTCCTCAAGCACACTAAATCATGCACAAAGGCTTCACAAAGTTGAGCCAAAATCATGCTAAAACAAAGGTCAAAGCTTAAAGCATGTTAAGGCCTAAACATGGCACTACAAGGCATGTATGCTAAGCAAGCATGGTGTACCAAAACCAACTCAAAACAGTGCTAAATCATGACATAATGCACAAAAAACAGCTAAGGCATGGTCAACATACACTTAAATTAGATGCTCCCTTAAGAGGCAAAAATGGCCCTTTTCAAGGACAACAAGGAGAGGGGGTGGCCCTCTCCTTCTTAGGACCTCAAGGAACCATCCTCACCTCTGAAATCCCTCAAGATTTCAGTGGTGAGGAGGCCCAAACACAATGGTCCCGGAGCTCAACCAAAATGGCACAAAACAAGGGTCAAACAAGCCTTAAGAGGGGTCAAACAACCCTAAAGCTTAAAACACCCCTAAACAACTATTTAGAGTAGGCAAAAACAAGACTTTTATGTGTTATATGCTAAGCTCAAAAACAGATGCAAGATAGTCAAAAAAAGCTTTGCAAAAATGGGGTATTTAAAGGTAAAGTCCTTTCCCTTGTTGACCCTCTTAAAAAATGGTAGACCAGCTGGTTCTTTGAGCTCAAAACCACCCAAGAAGTCCAAGAATAGCCCTCTAGTGCCTCAGCTCCAAGAGAAGGTGTGATGGTGGGTGTTTGTGCACAAAAGTGAGGCAAAACACACACAAAACACAAAAGATAGGAAGGTATAGATATAGGATAGATACAAATCCTAACCCTAAAACTAGAGCCCCTCTGAAAATGTTGTCTAACCCTAAAAGAGGGAGAGGAGGCCTCCTGTTATAGAGCTTCAATCTTGTAAGCTTACAAGACAAGCTAGCTAAGAGGGAAATCCCTCCATACACGTGTATGGAAGGGAGCCAAGTGCATGCCAGCTGCATGCCAGCTGCATGAAAATATCTGCAAAAGCAGATGCACAGTAGTTGGCCGGCCAAAAATGCAATTGACCAAAAAAAAGATAGCCGGCCAGCCATCTATAGTGCCGGCCGGCCAAACATTTGGCCGGTGGCAACAAAACACAGCCGGTGGAGTGTGGGGATGGCCCACAAGCCATTCCCTGCCCCTCCGAGGCAAAGCACAAGTGTTTGGTGCAAAACCAAACACAAAAAAGTCCAGTCGAGAGATCCTGAGGCAACGCGCGTATCCGAGACCTCCGGGAACTCAAGACGAACACAAACATGGATGATCACCGAGTGTTCAAGCAGTGACGTCCAAGTCTTGAGGATGGTCAAAAATGGGGTGTCTACAATAACAATGCAACTAGAGTGTGCATAATCAATGCAACTAGAGTGTGCATAACAATGCCAACCTTGCATACATGACAAAATCGACTAACACAGCACATTCAAAGGCAATTCATTGATCTTGCAATATACAAAAGGATACGGAAAAGGATACACTTTGTTCGCACTGAGTGCCACGGACTGGAAACATAGTTTGGAGCTTCCACAAAAACTGCTTGAGCTCAAAGGTCTATTTTCTTGAACTTTCTTGAGAGATGAGGGTACAAATCAACAGAACAACCCCAAACAAGGGCATTGGAGGTCCATCGGCCACAAGAGGGAGCCATCGGCCACCCATCGGCCACCAGATAAGATAATCGGCCAACAATGTGGCCGGCCGGCCTACAATTTGGCCAATCGGCCAAACATGGCAAATTCGGGGCAGTTTGGTCCATTTGCCTCGGGTTTGTAAGTATAGGGTTCCAAACCCTATTCTTTCACTTTCTCAAGCCTGAAACTTCTTCCCCTTGTGCTCTATGCCAATTTCCTCCTTCGATCCGCGCTTTATACACACTTTCAAGAGTCCCACAAACATTCGATTCGCGAAACCCTTGAGATTTCAAACACTTTGAACCGATTGAAAAGTGTTTTTGGTGCCTCATTCTTGATTTCGATCACTTGGGGTTTGTTTCCCCCGAGTTACCCTTGATCTTCGTGCGCTCTTCCTCACTTTGACCTTTTCTTCCATTTTTCACCCCTCGGAGTTGACTTTTTGTTGACTTTTGGCATTCTTGCCCATTTTCCATACCTTCGACCATTTTCTCATTCTTCTTGAGATGGCGGATGATGTTCCACGTGGTGGGGCTCCTCCAGGGATGGAGATGGATCCCGAGTTTGAGCCTTTGCCGCTCTGCATCTGGCCTTTCGACCCGACGATGTACGATCCTGTGCCTCCTGACGACATCCGCCAGTTCAGGAGATTTGCGCAAGGTGCTCCGGAGGACCTCCTGCTACGTGAGCCGGAGTCACACTTATCCTATGGCGTAGCTGAGGTATACTCTTCCTCTTTACTTTCTGCAATGTAGGTCATATGTCTTGGATAGCCAATATTGCTCTTCATCTAATTAGTCCAAACACACTTGTACATCACATGCCTAGTTCATTCGGAGCATATTCATACATGATACTTCTGTCAATTCGAACATACGTACACACCGCATTTTTATCAATTCTGAACACATGCATACACTATATTCCTGACACAGCTTTGCATCTACTTATCTTGAACACAGGGAGATTCTCATGCCTTCCGGGGTTATTGGAACACAATCGCACGACACTAGTATATGGAGCTACTCGATGATGTTCGCCACATTGTTGATGAGGCCGGTTTTGGTGTATTCTACATGGGACTCTCGCGTGTCACTGCGAGTCGGCCTCTTCTAGGCGCCTTAGTGGAGAGGTGGTGGGATACCACCGATTCCTTCCACCTTTCTACAGTAGGAGAGATGATGATGACTCCCTTTGACTTCTCCATGTTCAGCGGCATTGGAGTAGGGGGTGATCCGATCCCTTTCGACACTGATATGGGCGAGTGGGATGCTGCTCAGATCTTTTTGCTAGGGAACTCGCCCACCTCTCTCCCGACCAGGAATGGTGTAATCTTCGTGGTTCACCGATTAGTTCAGGGGGGAGACACCGACGACCTGCGAGGAGGTCGAGCACTACGCCCGAGGGTTCCTCGTGTTCTTGCTTGGCACTACTCTATTCGCCGACCGAGCAAAAATTGTTGGCCTCTACCTCTTGAGTGCACTGGTAGATGTGTCTCGCATCCGGCGCTATGATTGGGGCGACACAGGCTTGGCTGCACCGTATGGATACATGAGTTCCTCATTTTGCCGGAGCGGGCACCTACTAGGAAGCTACTGGATAGCCTAGGAGGTACATCTTTCCCTTCCGCTTTATAGTCTTGCTTTACATTATTTGTACACCTCACACACTGCATAATGCGCAATCTGCTTTAGACTAGTTGTACACTGCACACACTGCACATCATCCTTTGATTTTCTACTTTATCTATATACTGCTTTACTGATAAACATACTCATTATTACCCTTTCACATTCTGTAGTTGTGGGTATATGCCTACTTCCCGAGGCTTGCGCCAAAGCCGGAGGTAAAGACGCTTCCCGTGGTTCCATATTCACATAGGTATGATGTGAGATGCGAGCGGAGACCGCGAGAGTCTTTCTCATTCTGCCGCTGATATTTTGACACTGTAGCCGCAGCGGAGGTATTTCAAACCTTACAGTTCATCTAAGCTTTGCTTTATATTGCACTTTCAATAGCAGATAAAAAATTGTATATCCATCACTTACAGATCACCTAGCGACCTGGCGTGTTGCTTGTAGCGATTAGAACCCGATTTATGGGCGCTCGAGACTTCGATTCGAGTTTTTGCTTGAGGGTCGATGCATCGAGCGTGGTACTTGGGTGAGCGCTTCCTGCAACAAAGCCTTGGTTTACCCAAGCCGACGGTTCCGATGCTGCCTCCTTCACACAAGAGGCATACAGAGAGGTACACCCCGCAGGAGATGACTGATTTCACGATAGGTTGGGATGCCGACTTCTTCAGGCTCGACGGCGACTACACCGTCTTCATCTAGACATATCTCATGCAGCCTCTGGCCACTGTTCGCCGAGGTGAGAGAGAGAGACCTGTACCCACAGCAGGAGGAGTGGGAGGATCTAGGGCGACCCAGGCCCATGGTAGGAGGGGTTCCTGGAGGGGACAGAGGGCGGAGTGGCCAGACCTGCCCACTACTATGACATGCTGAGGACGGGCTGGAGAGAATTTTCAGATTCCCATCGCTCCACCCCCCGCTGATCATGAGCTCATTAGAGTTCGAGGCTCGACCCCGGTATATGCTATACTTTACATTCTGTACATTCATTTCATTTTAGTTGATATCCCGCAGACTACTAATTACCTCAACACTTTTGCAGGCTTCCATAGAGTACACTGGGCAGGCTCTAAAGCTGTCAGCTTTGGTGATGGGGATTCTGCTGAGGAGCATGGACCTGCTCAGTATTTACGGTATCCTAGTAAGTTCTTTCAACCTCCATCCCCAAACCCTCTATAATCTGCTCCATACTGATTTGATGAATCACATTATCAATACTGTATTTGATACACCAAACTCACATACCACTCATGGCACCAATACACTGCATCTCATATACTGGCCACAGCCCTCATACACTGCAATCATTCACCGCTCACGGCATTCATATACTGCTCACAACATTCATACACTGTAATCATATACTGCATTTGATACCATACTCAGCTTCGCATAGAATAACTGATGCATTTGCCAAATTGTTCTTTTCAGGCCCCACTCCAGATACCAACCACAGCGGGCGCCTCAGCGGGACCTTCAGTGCCTCCCCGAGCAGCAGGAGGAGTGGGACACGGGACTCCAGTGCACAACTAAAGCAGAGCTGGACGTGCTCACACCAAGAGTAGCTTGCGGGTGCTTGCCCCAGATGATGATGAGTCTGACGAGGAGGCAGTGAGTCCACAGTCAGAGTCATCTCAAGATGGAGATAAGGCTGGAGATGGTTCGGGTTCAGACTCAGGTAGTGGAGCTCACGACGGTAGTTCTGGGCCTTCGTCAAGGAAGAGGACGAGCAGGGCTTCCCACTCTTGAGGCGATTGGCGCCGATTCAGTTGTTTTGTTTTTGCTTTATTTCTCTTTTTGCCTGTAGTTTTTGCACATTGTACAGCCTCAGGCAGCTTTATTTTCTTTAAAACTTTGTACTTTTGCAAAAAGGAAACCATGATGGAATGAAAACAACTTTTTTTATTGAAAAAGTGTTACATTTTACATTCTAAGCATCACATCGCATCGCATCACACAACATGTAAATGAGATTGAACTTTGTTTGAAAACTACACACTCGAATTACATTGTCTTAATCAGGTGGCGAGCCAATTGAGAACTGAAAGAACAAAACAACTCGATAAGCAAAACCAAGGCTTGACATGCTAATCAAATGTAAATACAACTCGATAAACAACACAATAACTTAATAACCAACACCAAATACAACTCGATAAACAAAAATGCAACAACTCGATAAACAAATTGAAGTAACACAGGCATGACTTCACAAAATCGTCACAGAAAAAGCATTCGAAGTGGAACAAGACATAAGTTCTCAACACTTCCAACACATGGATAGCCCAGAGAACAAACGAGGGGCCATCAGCTAGAGTAGAAGGCCATCGGCCACAAGAAATGACCCTCGGCCACCAACACTAGCCGATCGGCTACTAACATGGCTGGTCGGCCATCATCACTGGCCGGTCGGCCACTAATGTCAGGAACCTCCAGAATGCTGCCACCTGTCATCCACTCAACACCTTATCTTCTACAAAAGCCCCAGCTTTATAGTTTCTCCATTTCAACTCTGTTTTTGTCCCAAAATGGAAGTATTTCTTCTCCAAAACCTCACAAATTGGATTGCAAACTTGGATGGGTTGGAAAAGTTGAATTTCTGACGTTTCGAAATAAATGCACTATTCACGTTGAGCCACACCCCGCTGCGTTTTCCGTTCCTCCATGCCGCGGCAAGGTGTTGGAATCCGGTAACTCATGTTTTTAGCTTTGGCGGACAATAGATGTGTCCCACTTTCGAAGACTTCCAAGCTTTGATGGAGTCCGAGCGTGAGGAGGAGATCTTGCCCCAATTCCGTTTTGGCCACATCCAAGCCTTAGGACGAATGTGCGGGCTCACTTTGCATGCCTTTCGATCTTTGATTATGACGAAGAACTGGATGTTCCGAGCCTGATTCGTCGATTTTCTAATGCTGGGGATTGCGACGATCATTACTGGCAGGGTTTTCGGCGACAGGCGCTTTGCTTGTGTATGTTGTCTTATTTCTTGCTTGCCCCAGGCTCCGGTGGGTCTAGCGTCCATTTGATTAAGGTTGCCCAAGGCTTAAAAGAGGGCAAGAGCTGCATTGCCATGACAGTACCTAAGACATTGATGGGTTTGGATGCTTTCCATCGCCGAAAGACGACTAGATTCGCGGGGAGTCCACTACTGCTGCAGATAATGTTTCCCACCCTTCTCACATGTGTATTCCTCACATCACTCAGCCCTCAGGCTCAGTTTTTCTCTCAAAACCCTTTTCTCACTTTTCTCTCGACATACACCTCTCTATTCTTTAATCTCTCATTTTTCATCCCTCCCCCAGATATGGTTGATGGATAAGTTGAGGGTTGCGGACTCATGCCCTGCATATTCAACTCATGGCTATTTCTTCCGGCGACGTCTAGTCGATGCCCCTGATGAAGGATGGTGGTGCGAATGGATGTGCAGTATGTCTGCTATCCACATTGCTTGGCGTTGTCGTTGGCTCAATCAACCGGCGATGAGTTACAGCATGTCTCGCCAGCCCGGGATTCAGTTGATCGGCCTGACACATTGTGTCTTTTACTTTTCGTTCCAATTCTAGCACCAGTTTGGACATGATCAGACTTGTCCGGAAGAAGGGATAAAGTACCCTGCCGCATTTCTAGTCCGAGACACACAGCTAGCTCGGTATGCCACAGCATGAAGGATGAGAGAGCTTCTGGCCCCTGCTCCCACTTTCGGTTGCACCCTCTCTGATGAGTGCATAGCTTGGCTCGATGAAGAAGCACAAGTTGGGCCTACTTTGACATCAGTGACTTCAACCAGCTCTGGGAGGGGACGTAGGAACACCTGACTATGCCCCGAATTTATTTTCTTTAATCAGTACTTTCAAGTTTTCTTTATGAAATGTAATAACAAGCAACTTCAATTTGTATTCAAGAGTAGGAGAACTCAGTAATGAAATCAATGTAATTGAAGGCTGTGGCTACTGAAAATTTTCCGTTTCGTCCAAAAATGGTCTAAGTCGTAAAAAGATTAATTTGAGCAAAATCAACTTTTATTAAATCTTTTCAAAACTATTTTCGATATGGATCACAACTGGACACGCTCGAGATCTATCACTGAGATGTACAACCCCGGATCCAGCAACTGGAAAGTTGCCCCTAGTCTGAATTGCGCTACACTAGAGATCACAACCGAGCTCTTGAATGCAGAATAGACAAAGATGACCAATATGATCACATGGACAAAGTTGATTTGGAAGTGTTTATGGCTAGACTTGAGAATGAAGTTGCCTACGTAACTCGAAGATGGGAATCAAGCCTTACGTAGTTTGGTTATGGTTCACTCGTGTATTAACACTCTTCTTTTGCGCTATAACTTTTGCCAAGGCCACCCTTTCTGGGTTTTCAACCTTGCGAGCTCAGTTTTTATTATTTCAAATTTTTTATGCTCTAACTTTTGCCTAGGTCGCCCTTTCGGGTTTTCGGCCTAGCGAGCCACTCAGGGATAGTATTTCTTCAACTTGTCCATGTTGATCGGCTGGGAGAACTCAAGGCCATCTAAATCTATCAGAATGACAGCTCCACCCGACCAAATAGACTTGATAATGTAGGGACCAATCCAATTGGGTCTCAACTTGCCCCTAGGGTCGTGGATGGGAGCTCGATTGTCTTTGAGCACTAGATCCCCCTCTTTCAAATTACTGGACTTAACCTTCTTGTTAAAAGCCCTGGCAATTCTTCATTGATAACCCTAGACGTGATACAGTGCTTTCAGCCTTCTTTCATCAAAATGCATGAGTTCTTCGAACTTGCTTTGTTGCCAATCTGCCTCAGCTATATGACACTCAGCCAATACCCGTAATGACAGAACCTCAACTTCGATAGGTAGAATAGCCGCCATCCCATAAACCAAGGAATACGGAGTTGCCCCAGTAGAAGTTTGAATTGAAGTCTGGTAGCCCCAAAGAGCAAATGGCAGCTTATCTGGCCAGTCCCTGTAGGTTTCCACCATCTTCTGTAGAATGTGCTTGATGTTTTTGTTGGCGGCCTCAACTGCTCCGTTGGTTTGCGGCCGATATGTAGATGACTTATGAAAAGCCACGTTGTACTTCTCCAACAAGTCGATCACCTCCTTCTTGAAGTGGGAACCATTATCTGAAATAATCTCATTCGGGACCCCGTAGCGACAAATAATGTTTGTTTCTAATGAACTTAGCGACATGCGATGCCTTCAATACCGCGTAAGATTGGGCCTCAACCCACTTCGTGAAGTAGTCTATCGCTATTAGAATGTACTCATGCCCGTTGGACCCCTTCGGAGTGACTGCCCCAATCACATCAATCCCCCAAACTAAAAATGACAATGGCGAAGTCATGTTGTACAGCTTTGACATCAGATTGTTCATGCGGTTTGCATGGATCTGACATTTGTGGCATCGTCGGACAAAGCCAATACAATCCTAATCCATGGTTGACCAGTAATAACCCTGTCTAAGGATCTTCCGGGCTAGCATCACCCCGCTCATGTGCGCTCCTCACTCTCCTCCATGGATGGCCTCCATCAGGCACTTGGACTCTTCAATATCAACACACAGTTTGTGCATCCTAAGATGACCCCTCTTGTATAGTTTACCCCCGCAGACGATGAACTGAGCAACCATTCTTCGAATTGCCCTCTTATCTTTGGCGTTTGTCCCTGGTGGATACCCCTCATTTTCCAAGAAGTTCCAGATGTCGTAATACCAGGGGTTCTGATCTTGTACCTCATCTATGGTAGCAATCAGCTCGTAGGCCGGCACGAATTTCTGTTCAATGATGATCGGATACATCCGGACTCCGAAAGGGATGTCTATCATAGAAGATAGAGTTGCTAATGAATCAGTGAACCTGTTGTTCTTTTTTAATAGATGGGCGAAGTTCATTTTTCCAAACCGAGGAATCAGAACGTCCAAGGTCTGGTGATAGATTCTCATGTTTTCTTCTTTAACTTTCCAATCTCCTTTAGCTTGAGATACAACAAGGTTCGAGTCCCCGATGACATCCAACCATTTTGCCCCTAGTTCCAGGGCGGCTTCTAGTCCAGCAATACATGCCTCATATTCTGCCTCATTGTTCGACACTTTGAACCGGAGTTTGAATGATAACGGTATACGGGAATGGTCGGGTGCTATCAACAACACCCCTATCCCATACCCGTACAGGTTTGATGCTCCATCAAAGTACATCATCCAAGTCTCTTCTTCAACATGTAGAATGCCCTCGTCAGGGAACATATATTCAACTGCTTCATCCTCTTCAACTGGGTGGTCAGCTAGGAACTCCGCTACCGCTCTCCCTTTCACTAACTTGCGCGTCATGTACTTCAGATCAAATTCGGAAAGCAGAAGCAACCAATGAGGTAGCCTACCCGTAAGTGCCAGTTTCTCGAAAAGATACTTGATGGGATCTAATCTCGAAACCAGTATTACATAGTGAGCTAACAGGTAGTGCCTCAACTTCCTGGTAGCCCATACCAAGGCCAGACAAGCTCCAACGGAGTGTAGCAGGTCTCGTAATCCATCATTTTCTTGATTAGGTAGTAGATAGCATTCTCCACTTTGTCCTCAGACTCCTGTGCAAGCATGCAACCCATTGTCGTTTCAGTCATTGACAGGTACAGAATCAACAGTTTTCCCGGCTCAGGCGGTGACAACATAGGTAGGTTCTGTAGATATTGCTTGATCTACTCGAAAGCAACTTGGCATCGGGCATCCCATTGGAACTTCTTTCCTTTCTTCAAGAGACCAAACAAGGGTTCACAAGTCAAAGTTAATTTTGCAATAAACCGTCTTATGAATTGCACTTTACCCAGAAAGCCTCGCACCTCCTTTTCAGTCCTCAATGGTGGCATTTCTAAGATGGCCTTGATTTTAGAAGGATCGACCTTGATACCCCTTTGTGTGATCAAGAACCCTAGTATTTTCCCTGTTGTCACACCAAATGTACATTTTTGAGGATTCAGCCGCAACCGATGCTCTGTGATCCATTGGAAGAATTTCTGCAAGTCGGGGTAGTGGCCCTCTCTTTCCTTGGACTGGACAATCATGTCGTCCACGTACACCTCAACCTTTTTATGGATCATATCGTGCAAAATCGTGGTCACAGCCCATTGATATGTAGCCCCAGCGTTCTTCAAGCCGACCGGCATCACCCTATAACAATAGGTTCCCCACGAGATGGTGAAAGCAGTCTTCTCCCTGTCTTTGGGTGCCATCAAAATCTGATTGTAGCCTGAAAACCCATCCGTGAACGAGAGCAGCGCATGCCCAGCAGTGAAGCCCACTAATTCGTCAATATGTGGCAGAGCAAAGCCATCCTTCGAACTGGCTTTGTTCAAATCCCTGAAGTCCACATATACCCGAATTCTATCGTCCTTCTTCGGCCCAGCAGGAACCCTGCATCGATCTGCTTGGTGACCTCTTCTTTGATCTTGAGAGCCCAGTTCGGGCGGATCCTTCGGAGCTTCTGCATAACAGGTCAGGCCTCTGGGTCAAGAGGGATCCGGTGTTGTACAATCTCAGGATCGATTCCAGGCATGTCTTCATAGGACCATGTGAAAACATCTTTGAAATCTTTTAATAAAGCGACTAAGCGCTTGCGCTCCTCCTAAGACAACGTGGACCCGATCTGGACCAGCCGCGGGTCCTTCTCAGTACCAATATTAATTGTGGTGATTTCATCAACCAAAGGTTTTACAAACCTCTCCTACTCTTGATCAAGCAAATATTTCAAAACCGGAGGAATTTCTTCCTCATTGTTTTCATCAAAATTTTGCAAATCCTGCTAATGCAATAAATTAAAGGCACAGAAAAGTACTCGGAAACCACAGCCGTACTATTCTCATTAATAACATTCAGTCTACCCTCTGTTACAACAGACTCAAAGGAAAAAGAAAAAGATGACCTGGACAGGACAGTGGCATCCGAGTTATCACCCCCAGGAATACAGGACTCAGACTTAGAAGAGCTGGAATCTAATTCCGACTCCAAAGACTTAGTGGAATCAAATTCCGGCTCGCCACCTGAGCCAGAACTGCTCGATGAAAAACCCTCCTCGTATTGCCAGACGAGGAAGGGTGCGATGGATGCATCGAGAATACCTAAAGATGGGCCCACAACCGCTTCATTCCCGATCATGGAAATTGAGAAGTTATCCCCCAAGCACTCCAGTACGATCTAAGGATCTGAGATGAGACAAGCCAGTGCTGCCCCCATCTCAATTTCTATGCTCTCGGAAGCTTCCTCCTTGCATTGCTCAGCCTCAGCTGGTGGGTCTATCTACTCTTCGGCAACTTCACCCCCGGATAATTGCAAGTCAAAGAAAATCTCAAATCCCGGCAAGCGCCACCTTTCTACATTTAGCCATGGCTCCGGAAAGCCGCAGAACGGGAAATCTTTCCCCTCCCGGACAAAGCGTCCGTTCAGGATTCCCCAGATAGGTTTGTGCGTCAACTCCTAATGCTTCCCGGCTTGTTTGCCTCTGGGTCTTCCGGCCCTCTTTCTTCCTTTCCTCACCCAATCCTCTTTGGTAGGTAGATAACCTAGGCCAAAGGAATATGGGTTATGCAGCACTTCGGCCGATGCTACAACGCCCTTCTGGTCACTTCGCCGTAATCCTCTTCCGGGCATGTGCTAAAGCTTGTTCATAAGGTAGACAGACTGTGCACTGACGTATAGCCCCTCACCAATAGCTAGAATGTCTTGTGCAATCCGGGCCTCAACTAGGGTAAATCCTGACAATAATACATCCTCCGTGCCATGCTCAATCTCCAAAACTGGTGTAGAAACCTCTGGCGGCGAATGTATTGAAGAATTTCTAAAACCGATTGCTACCCCCTTCCCGTGGGGGTACTTCAGCATTTGGTGTAAAGTGGAAGAGACGGGCTTCACCTAGTGCAGCCACGGCCGCCCTAGGAGTAGATTGAAGGTGGCCGGGACATCCAAGACATGAAACTCAATATCATGTTGCCCCAGACCAACCTGAGTCTGAATCTGTACAGTCCCCATCACCTCTCGGCTAGTATTATCATTGGCCTGTATCACTTGGGCAGTAGGCACGAAATCCGCGGGCTTCAACCCGAAAGCATATGTCGTTCTCGACGGACACACATTGATAGCAGATCCTGTGCCAACAAGGGCCACCGATATCTATTTCTCTCTACACTTGACAGAGGTATAGAGCGGTTTGTTATGATCTCAGCCCTCTGGCGGCAGTTCCTTTTCAGTAAAGGTCAAGGTTGGGAAAGCTCCTCCCAGGAAAACCAGCCCAACCAACTGCTCCGAAGTTGTATCGATTGAAAGCTTGGCCCTATCTATGGCAGAAAGGACGACCTATTTGTGAACCCTTGAGGCCATAAGCAGTCCCCAGACGGAGATGGCTGCTTGGATTTTCTTAAGGTGCTTCAGTACAACCTCCTCCTCCAACAGTTTTTCCTTCTACCTCTCTACTTCTTTGTTCTTTCCGGACGCCTCTAGCTTGTCCAAATGTAGGGGTTTGAATTACCGCCCACTCCTGGTCATATGGTCAACCTTCTCGACATACCAGGTGTCATCTGGTTGGTTCTGCCCCCAATCTTTGTCAGTATGGGCAAGACATAAGTTGTCGTCTTCCCACCACATCCCGTCGGCAACCGACAGACAAGCTGCTTGCGTTGCACATTTCTATGATCACAAAGACATTCGCCCTCGCAGGGACCTTGGCCTTCCTAGCCCTCTCAAGATCCTTGACATTTTCTTACTTAAGACGCTTCAATGCAGCCTCATGTTCAGTATCTACTATACTCAAACTGCCCGAATCCCGAGCAAAATTCTTAGCACCGGTGCTCTCCGACGATCCCTCCTGATTCTCGGCCATTTCGGCCGCTGCTGATATCCCAGCTTCTGATTGCCCCTCTCCAAGCTGAAGTTCTTCAACAACATCCGGTTGGTCACTGAGCCACCTCGTATTCTCTACGGATCCATCCAAGTCGAACTAGTTGATATTCACATCCCCTGAGTCCTGCTCTTCAAAGAACTGCAGATTTGCAATGTCCTCTTCCAGGTCTGCTAGGTCATCTAACCCCTGACTTGGTCCATCTTCCCGAACCACAATGATCTCTGCCCTCGTTGGCAACTCTATCATCGGCTTAGCCTGGTCTGTTGATGTGATATAACCGCTCGGGTTGTACGCAAAGCTCCCAGACCCCTCAGGCTCTGAATCAACGTTCCCATCTGCCTCCAAAGTCATTCCAGTTCTGTCTTCGACAGTCACCACCACCGGTTCAGGTTGGGTTTGGGAGGTGTTCAACATGCACAAGTCCGTGCTATTTGGGATGAACACCTCAGGCTTGGGTAGGTCGGAGGGTGTGATGTATATGCTTGGGTCATGTGGAATGACCGCAGTTTGGATCAGGTTGATGTGTTTGGGAGGTGGAGCTTGGTTATGTGGTGGGAGTGGGTTGGTGGTGACATTTGGCTTCTCTGGAGGCGCGATCACCTTGTTGTCGATGAGATCTTGAATCTCATGACGCAGTCTGAAGCACTGGTCGGTATCATGACCATGCTGTTGGTAAAAGGCACAATATTTGGCCGGGTTGTGAGTTGGTGGGAGGTTATTTGGTAATGGTCGTGGCTCCAGGGGCTTCAGATGCCCCTTTTTGATCAGGACCCTCAAGGCCGTTGACAAAGACATGCACAATGGGATGAACACCCTCTGGCCCCAGGGTGGGTATTTGGCTGTTTGTGAGCTGGTACCGGATGCACCGGTGAATGGGGTTGCTGTTTTTAGTGTGGTGGTGGTGACCATGCCCACATCAGAAGTTCTGGAAGCTGCAGCATTACTCGTGCCTGCATTCGAACTGCGGGTAAATGCCCTCTTGGGCTGCTCTCTCTCATGGTCAATGAGACCCTGCTTCATGGCGTCCTCAATCTGTACCCCAATCTCGTGTAAATCAGCAAAGGTAGGGAGGAGTAAGACGATCATCTTTTGCATCAGTTTGGGTTGGAGGTTGCGCACAACCATCCGTATCTGATCCTTCTCGACCGACCTGGTGGTCATCATAGAAGCTTTGGCCCTCCAACGGGTTACAAAGTCAGAGAAGTCCTCTTTCAGCTCCTATCTGGTTGTCTCGAGATCACGAGTTGTGATCTAGATCTGTGTGTTGTATGAGTACTGGGCAATGAAGGCCTTGGCCATTTCTTCCCAACTGCTCTTGATAGAATCTTCCAACATCGCATGCCAGATGGGCGCGACACCTGATAGGGTCTAGCCGAAGAGGGAAAGTTTTTGTAGTCTGGAGAGGCCCATTGGCCTTAGGATATCTGAGAACAACCGCAGGTGTACCATGGGTTCCCCAGAATCGTCAAAATGGTCTATATGCGGCATCTTGAACTAGTCCGGCTAAGTCAACACCTGATCGGTGTATCCATCCTCTTTGTCCGGAATGGAATTAACACCTTGAGCTTTTTTGGACAGCTTTTCTAACTTGGTCACCTTCAGCGCTCTTGGATCCACCTCGAACTCAAACGGTGTGTCCACTAGATTAGCCGGTGTTTTGGACAACTATGGTAGGATTGGGGGTGGAACCGGCCCCATTGGGACGTCTGTATTCTCCTAGACGTTTGCAGTATCCCCAAGTGTTGGAACTCTAGGTGAGGGCGGGGGTGGATGCGAATCAGATGCTCCGGCTTGTTGTGGTTGTTGCTGTTTGTAGACACCCCATTTTTGACCGCCCTTAAGACTTGGGCGCTACTGATGGTTTATTTGGTGGTGAAAGATGTGCAGTGCAAAAGGGTAAATTTCTTCGGCGACAGGAGAGTCAAAACCAAACCTCACATCCCATTTTGGACCAAAGCTATTTTGAATGGTTTTTAGACCTTAAAATCCTCTATTTCAAAATATTTTTGAAATGAAGTTCCTACGATGTTCCGATGCTTGCATTTTGTCAAATGTTGCGCTTTTTGGTAAACCGAGCGAAGACAAAGTGGAAATGAATGAAAGAGAGAGACGAAATCTTTGAAAAATCTTTCAAAACACCTTGTTTAGGGGGTTTGGAGTTAAAGAAAAGAGAAGAAGAGGGAAGAAACCAAGTTGAGGAAGAAGTTGGGTATGAATCGCTAAGAGAGAGTCGAGCAACCCTTGCTAAATCAGGCCTATCCTTTTGAATACATTTGGATTTAAGCTATGAGGCCACCACCGTTGGAAATAAGACTTCCGGGGCTTCATTTTACACTCAAGAATCTCCTAAAGCCGAGTCCGGATGGGGGAGATATGATTGGTTGAAGTTGGGCATCATTCCGGTTGGACCGAAACTGAGCAACCTTCACTAAAAGAGGGATATCTCTTAGCACACATGGAATTTTGAGGTGAGGCTGCCAAATTCGGAAATTACAGTTTAGGCTCAAGAATGACCTGAAAAGGAGTCCAGATGAAGGAATTAGGCTTGCTTCAAGTCAGGGACTAGGGTTGATTTTTTCCATCCGCCTCTATGGAGGTCCATCAGCCACAATTGGACCTCAGCAGCTATAGGTCGGCGAAAAGTGAACCTTATCGGCCACAAATGTTGGCCGACCGGCAAAAAATGTCCAAAAAGCCCGGAATTGGTAGATATTTCTCCTCCAGCTGTTTCCAGCTGGTGCCACCTGTCCTAGCTCATTTTCAAGGGTTAGAACATTAGAGGATAGATTAGAACAATTTTGGCAAAAAGTTTTGGGAGCCTCTCTCTCTCAATCCACTCTCTAGATTCCTCTCTCTAAGAGTTTTGTGCTAGAACCTTGCATACATCCATCTTCAACCTATCAACCCTTAACAAGAGTTGTTGATCATTGGGCTGAGGTTGCTAGAAGGTCTTCTTGGAGCTCATTAAGGAGGTTTTGACTTGGTTTTGTGCCTCAAAGTGTGCTTTCCTCCAAGAGCTAAAACTTTCACCCACTAAGCTTGTCTTTCACACTTGCTTCACCATCCTTTTCCCATTGTTTTGGACTATTTTGGAGCTGGTTTTGTAATGACCCCAATATGCGTAGATTCAACTATATCTATTGGAATTGAAGCTAGGTGTAATGGAAAGTTGTTAAAGGTTTGGTGAATGTTTATGGTGGATCTCATGTTTTATTTTTGGACTTGGGGATTTGGATTGAGGTGGTAAAATGATGGTAAAGTAAGATTGAACCAAAGAATTTAATTCAGATAGTTATTTTACGAATAGCTGCCACTCTTTTGCCCTTTTCTTTGTCCACACTTTGAATTTGGATATGAGGTTAGAACCATTGGAAAGCTTATTTCCGGGGCTTCAATTTGGACACAAGAACGACCTAAAACGGAGTCCGGATGGGAGAGTTACACCTGTTTGAAGTTTTGGAATATGTACTGTGAATAGGTCCGCTCGAGCGGGGTTTTCGGGACAGCAGCTTTAAAATCGTGATTTTGGGTCATTTCTTGATATTTTCTTTTCCCCTCTTCTTTCCTCTTCTTCCTAGTCCGAAACCCTCGCCCCAAACCCTTGAATTCCTTTACTTTGATCATGATCCACCATGGTTTTTGGCATCAAGGAGAGAGAATAAGGGAGGATCAATGTTTTTACCCGATTAGAACTTGGATTTGTGAAGGCTCCTTCTCAAGCTCACCCTTTTGCTTGATTATTGAGGTAAGAGTTTAATACTCATCAATATTTACATCCATAGACAGATTTGAGTTATTTCCATTGTTTAATTGTGCAAATTTTATATATTTGAAGTATATAGAAGGAATTAAGAGATTTTGGGAATTTCGGATTTGAACAATGGGGATTTTGGAAGGTTATGGTTGTTTTAAGTATGAAATTGATGATTGAAATGTTGAAGGAATGTATATTACATGTAGATTTATTTTGATTAAGTTGTTTTGCAAAAGTAAGGTTGAAGGTTTGAATGTAAAGTTGGAACTCAAATTGGAAATCCAGATTTTTCAAAAATTTGCCTGGTACGCTCGAGTGGCGGAAGTCCCGCTCGAGTGGAAAAAACGACCTCCCAGCAGTTTTTTATTTTGTGCAGTCCGCTCGAGTGGCCAAAGTGGCGCTCGAGCGGGGAACCCATTTTCAAGCAAAATTATTATTTGTTCAGTTTTGAATGCTCAGTCCTCTGGTATTTTTAGAATAACTTTTTGATGACTTTAAGATGATTATAAATTCATACGAATGTAATGGCTCAGGAAAGAATTTCTTAATGATTTAAGAGGGAAAGAGAGTTAATTTGTAAGTTATGATTGTGTGCAAAACGCACTCTGGGAGGACAAGCGCTCCATTGTAACTCTGTGAGTAATAGTACTACATATGTACATCAATTACCGTTGATAATTATTGTTATTATTCACATTCTATTTTTCCATGGCAATTATGCTAACATGGTTGTATTTGAGAATTGGTGTGAACATAGAAGGATTTGGCACCCATTGAGATGACTCTGAAACTATTCTATATTCTGCCCACGATTAATGGTTATCGGTAATGTGCTATAAGCTATATAGTATTGTGTTTAAGTTACCGGTAAAGAACATTATTAACATTCTGTTATCTGTAGATTAACCTTAATAATTCATGGTGAACAAATGGAACAATGATGCTTATGTATCCCGAGATCTATTGATTTAAGGTATAGAACTATGGTACCTACGTATTTCTGAAAGTATTCAATCTGTGAAATATGTTTATCATTTGCTAATAAACATCAGTAACGTTCTGTTAAACTTATAATATGTCTGTTCGTTATGTGATTAATGGGAAGAATATGTTTATCTGTATTAATCTATTCTGATGTTTTCTGGTATGGAACAAAGTGCTGTACGGAATGAAGTGCTACACCTTGGTGGGAGCCACCTCTGGAATCCGTACGAGCCACCTCTTGAGTCCATACATTTGTTATTTCTGTACCCTCTGTACCCACGCTTTATGCGTTCTGTACCCACGCTTTATGCGTTCTGTACCTTCTGTACCCACGCTTTATGCGTTCTGTACCCTCTGTACCCACGCTTTATGCGTTCTGTACCCTCTGTACCCACGCTTTATGCGTTCTGTACCCTCTGTACCCACGCTTTATGCGTTCTGTACCTTCTGTACCCACGCTTTATGCGTTCTGTACCCACGCTTATGCGTTATGTTACCCACGCTTTATGCGTTCTGTTATTTCTGTTATTTCTGTTACTTTTGATATTTCTGGACCTATGGTCATTCTGCATCTGTAGGCCTATGGTTGTTCTTTATATACTGGGATTAAAGCCATTCTGTTACAAAAAGTGGACCCATGGCTGTTTTGGAAATAATCACAGAGTGTAGTTAATCATCTGTATCTGCAGTTATATGAATAATTATTCAGGTTAATTATTACATTGTTTATGTACTATTATTCACTGAGTTCGCTCATTCTGTATTTTGTCTGTCTATTTAGAGGTAACCATCAGGAGTTCAGTCCTAACCTTCAAGGCTTGTGTCTCTCTTGTTACCTTTGATGCGTCCAGGCACCACCTGAAGCCGTGCACTTTGTAAAGTTTGGAGGAGTTTTGATTTATGCTTTGAATGTCTATTCATGGTTGATTGTATATAATTCCTCCTTCATTAATATTTTCGCTATTTGTGGGGTTGAGTCAAGGCATATGTTAGTAATTTTCTGTATAATATTTACTTAGTGTGTTATTGAGATCCTGGCATGTTAGAAATAGCTCAATGGATGTTATTCTAAGTATTTTATATTATTGAATGCTTCCGTTCAGGCCCCGTATGATATGTATAACAGGTTTAGTGTCTGTTTTCGAATGGGTCATGCCCAAACTTTTAGGGGCGGGTTTGGGTCGTGACAGGTTTTGAATCATAAAAAAACTCTGATTTTTTAGGTTCTAAATGATGGTTTAAGCCTTGTTTGGCTAGGGGGTTGTGTGGACGCGCCCCACGTGAGGGCCTCACCCCACAGTTCGGAATCGAATTGTCACGGTTCTAAATCTGAACCAAAGAGTCCAAATCCGGCAAATCGTTTTGGAAAACAGATTTTTGTAAAGAAGGGCCAAACATGGACTACTTTACCAGATACAGAGTTGCTACCTAATATTTTTTAATGGGAGAATTTAGGAAACCCTGACTCATTTGCCTAAGGCCACGTGTCCGTCATCACCAAAGTTGTCTCGGCTCGGGAACTTGGGTACGATTGGGGAAGGTTAGCTATGAGCAACCTCTCTCGCCCGATCCGAAGATCGGCCTCTACTAACCACGATATCACGTTTTTAAAAACGCATGCGTTCTTATTCCGATTAATTAGCTAGAATTGCTATGTGATGCTCACAGCAAAACAAGTATAGACTAGATCGCCTAATTTGGAACAAAGCATTGCATATCCGTTTGTTCGGAAAATGATTTGAGATTTTGCTACTCGCAAGTAGGCTAAAACACGGATCTCAATGAGTTATCCCAACTCAAACAATCCAACCTTCACCCACAGGCATTCGAGCAGTTTATATCACATAAGCATCTAGCCACATGGTAAGCATGCTGTCATATTTAACATTCACACATGCGAGATGCTAAAGCATAAATACTTACATCGTACTCCGTGCCAAAACAGTGAACATGTTAGCAATCATGCATAATCCAAATCCATGTCAAGTGGCTAATGCAACGCATACAGAATGTCACTAGAATAGGCTCAGCTAATCCTAGGATGGCATGTGGGATGCAACAAGTAGCACGTATTCAAGTTAGATTTGGAATATTATGCTGTTAGCATGATACGCCGAGCCCGATGTATGCAATACTGATGAATGATGCATGCACGCATAGCATAAAGATGCTAAATTAAACATGTCCTAATACTAACCACCAAAAGCAGGTAAGTAAAAGGGAGAAAGAAATGGGGGTTGGAAGACATGCACACACGCACCCACACTTATTACAAATTAGCCCTCACTCGGAGGAACCGAAAGAATAATACAGATTTAACTAGCCTACAAGCTAATTAATAGTACAGACCAATTAAGCTAGTTAAGCAAATTAACTAATCTAATAAAACAGTAAACAGCCTCAGGAAGAGGGCCCAATGCAAGGTGTGCTCGACTCCGCCCGGAAGTCCACTGCTATGCACAAGTTGCCTCTGTCTACACTGTTTTCCTTCTCTGATTAGTGCAAGATTCCCAAGGTTGCTTCTCTGTATGCTGTGGAACTGCATCGGCTGATGGAATTGGTCACCGACCAAAGGAAATGACCACCGGCCACTGGAAATGATCACCAGCCACCAATTTTGGTCGGTCAGCACTAAAGATGGCCGGCCGGCCAAGTCTTCTAGCAGAATCCTATTTTGACAGCAGCAGAGGGCAAAACAAGGCATAACAATGCATTTCAAGCAAATGTGTGCACTATCACATCCCTTATCATGTTTATGATTCAAAGGGACATGGTTCTCGGTTCTCGGACCACCAATAGCGCATTTCAATGCGTGATGGCCCAAAAAACCAGGTATGCACTTTGATTGCAAATGAAATGCACACAAAAATACTCAATAAATCCTAACCTATATCATGTTCAATCAAGAGGTAAGGAATGCATGCTCAATGCAATGAGACCTAAGCATGTGAACCAGGCATGCAATATGATCATGCAAGCAAATTATGATGCTAGGCGCACAACCTAAGGAATCAATCATGCAAGGCATGGGATGACAAGCATGCGAAATGTAATGTGGGCATGCAAGTAGGCAAGGCATGTGACAACATGTTAGGCAACTTAACCAAGATAAATGCATGCCAAATGCAAAGCCACTTAAACATGCAACAACACGTGATAAGCCAATTATGCAATTAACACACAAAGGGTGGACTTAAACCAATTTAGGCAGCCCTCAAGCAAGCCCAAAACAGTGCCCAATGCTCTGGAAATGAGAGACAATTACACATACAAACATGCATGCAAATGGGCCAACACTTAGGCATCAAACAAGCAACCTTTAAGCACACTTAAAAGAAGATAAATATAGACACATGGCAAGCATGCCAAACTCTGAAAATTGCATAAAATAGAGGTGCCAAACCAACTAATGAAACCAAACAAAGCATGCTCATGACATCCCGCATTCAAGGCCTACAAGCTAGAATGCAAGGAGACTATACAAAGCATGTTTAGCATGACCAAAGCAACTGAAAATAGAGTTAAAGCATACTAAAACAAGCATGAAAGCTTAACAAAGCTAAGCCTAAATCATGCTAGAACAAGGGTTAAAGCCTAAAGCATGTTATGGCAAATTTAAGGCATTGCAAGACAAGTGTGCTAAGCAAGCATGGTGTGTCTAAACCAAGTAAAAACAGAGCTATATTATGACATAATAAGCATGAATAACAGCTAGGACATGGCCAACATGAACCTAAATTAGATGCTCACTCATGAGGCAAAAATGGCCCTTTTCAAGGACAACAAGAAGAGGGGGTGGCCCTCTCCTTCTTGGGACCTCAAGACACCATCCTCATCACTGAAATCCTTCAAGATTTCAGTGGTAAGGAGGCCCAAACAAGGTGGTCCCGGAGCTCACCAAAATGGCACAAAAAAAGGGCCTAACAAGGCCTAAGAGGGGTCAACCAACCTCAAACAACAAAACACTCTTAAACAACTATTTAAAACACTCAAAAATAGAACTTTTATTAGTGATATGCTAAGCTCAAAAACAATTGCAAGATAGCTGAAAAAGCTATGCAAAAATGGGGTAAAACGAGTGAAGTTCTTACCCTTGTTGACCCCTTTCAAGAACAAGGCTCCAGCTGGTTCTTTGAGCTCAAAACCACCCAAGAACACCAAGAACAACCCTCTGGCCCCTCAGCAACCAAGAAAAGGTGTAATACTATATGTTTGTGTGCAATAGTAAGACTAAACACGCACAAAAAGTACAAGAGAGGGAGATATAGATATGGAATAGATACACTACTCAAACCCTAATATCAGAGCTCTCTCTGAATTTTTTTCTACCCTAATGGAGGGAGAAGAGGCTCCCTCTTATAGAGCCCACTCTCGCAAAGCTTCTTAAGTAAGCTAGTCAAGAGGGAGATCCCTCGATACACGTATATGGAGGGGAGCAAAGGTGTATGCCAGCTAGCACAGCTGGCATAAAAATATCTGCAAAAGAAGATGCACAGTGATCGGCCAGCCAAAAATGCTATTTTGACAAAATAAATGGCCGACCGACCACAAATAGTGCTGGTTGGGCAAGCATTTGGCCGGTGGCAACAAACTAGTGGCTGGTGACCTCATGCGATGGCTGGTGATGTGTGGGGATGGCCAACAAGCCATTCCCTGCCCCTCAAAGGCAAAACACAAGTGTTTGGTACAAAACCAGACACAAAAAAGTCAAGTCGAGAGATCCTGAGGCAAGGCACGTGGCCGAGACCTCCCGGAACTCAAGACGAACACGAACATGGATGATCACCGAGTGTTCAAACGGTGACGTCTAAGTCTTGAGGATGGTCAAAAATGGGGTGTCTACAGTTGCCCCACTTTGACAGAACTCGTAAGTCATAACAATGACAGGAGTGAATGTCAAAGCCTAGAGACGACCCATTTTTGACAAGGCCAAAGACTTAGACAAAGCATGCAAGACAAACGAGATATGCGCCCGAAGGCAGGGGCAAAATGCAACTTACAATGCAAGAAGTCGATCATAACTTACGATCATGTAAAGAAAGCTGTAACGAAGCATAACATGCGACAGTTTTAAGCTAGCAAACACAAATCCAACTACACTACAATGCAGAAAGGATGTAAGAGAATTATGCAATTCTCGATATGTCTCACTCGGAGAATACAATACAATGCGGTTAAATGCAGTTGCAGACTTCAAATGAACTGTACATACAATATCGTGCCTGAAAGAGAAAGAAAACTTAACAGGTACAATATTGTTAGTAACATGCATAATAATGCAATCGAAAGCTGCGTGACAACACAAATGTAGGATTTAAGGTCTCCTTAGACCAAAGGGTGCACAAACAGTGCAATGATATGCAATTGAATCTAATGTAATGCAAATGATATGCAAAATTACAAAAACAATGCAAAATAATATGCAAAACATAAAAAACTATGTATAAACAATGCAAACAATATGCAATGCAATCGAATCATGATCCAATCATGAGCGGTTTAAAACGACACAAATGTCAATAGAGTGACGGAGGTGCAAAGTCCGTCTACCAGAGAAAATGTGCCACAACCCTCAAACCAAGTTCAACATGGAATAGGCGCGTACACGTACAGAACTATGAGTGATGTAGACAGACACATGGACAAGTAATTGGGTGGAATGACATAAGTAGGGAACGACCCGCTAACGAAAGAATACGATCCTAATGCTGAGGTGTATTCTTCCCCGTTTCATTTTCCGCAATGTAGAACATTGAACTGCCATAGTTGATTTTGTTCTTTAACTGCTTAACCCGGATACACTGATACACTGTATGCTGTAGTTGACTGTGAACACACTTGCATTTCATATCTGTTTGAATCTGAACACGTGCACACACACTGTATTTGCTCCAAATCATTCAAACACACGGACACATCACATGCTGTAGTTCACTACAAGCACACCGGCACCCGATGTTTGTTTGAACTTGAAAAACATGCACACACGCTATACACACACGCTATACTTGTACTAAATCACTCGAACGTACTGTCACGTCGCATGCTGTAGTTCACTGCAAGCACACCGACACCCGATGTTTGTTTGAACTTGAAAAACGTGCACACACGCCATATCCGTATCCATTTTGACTATTCTTCAAACTATATGTTGAGTATTTCTTCGCAACTGTTTACTTTTAAATATAGGGAGATTTCCATGCCTTTCGAGGGTATGGGAATGTTGTCGCCAGAGACTGGTATATGGAGTTACCAGATCCAGTCCACCACATCATGGACCAGGCCAGCTTCGGCGCCTTCTGCAGAGGACTCTTACGCCTCACTGCGAGCAAGCCTCTCCTTGCCACTCTAGTGGTGAGGTGGTGGGACACCACCGACTCCTTCCACTTCTCTGCTATGGGAGACATGACGATGACTCCCTATGATTTCTCGATGCTCACCGGTATCGGGGTAGGGGGTGATCCGTTCCCCTTCGACACTGACATGGATGAGTGGGAGGCCGCTCAGATTTACCTGCTCGGCGAGATGCCGCCTCTTGCACGTCCCGGCTTTGTCAGATATTCAAGGTTCGAGAGCCGCTTCCGGACTCAGCCAGGCTTGGGCGAGGAGGCACCGATGGCTCAGGAGGAGGTGGAGTAGTACGCTCACAGCTTCCTGATGTTTCTGCTGGGGACTACTATTTTCACCGACCGGGCGAACACCGTGCCCCTCTGCTTATTGAGCGCACTGGTGGACGTCACGCGGATTCTGCGCTTCGACTGGGGTGACGTTGCCCTAGCCACTCTATATGGATACATGAGTTTAGCCTCCCGTTGCAGCGGGCAGTTACTCGGAGGTTACTGGTGGGCTTGGGAGGTACATCTTCTTCCTCTTTTACATTTCTGCTTTACATTTTCTGTACTCTGTACACTGCACACACTGCGGTCTGCTTCACGCTGACTATATACTACACACGCGGCACACATATACTCTATTTTACACTAACCGTACACTGCACACACTATACACTCTACACAATACACGGTTTTGCAATTTTTGCTTCATTTTGTATTATGCTTTATCTGATAAGCACACTGATATTTACTCTGCAGTTGTGGGTCTATGCCTACTTTCCGAGACTCGTGCTAGTGCCAAACGTGGAGACTACCCTCGGCGTGCCATTCTCGCGATGCTTCGATGTGAGATGCGTGTGGAGACCCCGGGAGACTTTCATCTTCTTCCGTCGCTACTTCGCCACCATCACCCCCGCGGAGGTATGTTCAACTTTTAGAGTTTTATTTAAGCTTCGCTTTACACTGTATTTTCAATATCAGTAGATAACAAACTGCATGTCATTTATAGATCACCTGGTAGACTTGGGTTCCATTGCCTGCGATGATTCGAGATCAATTTGCTAGTGCAGAGGAGACTGTACATTTCAGGATTTTGCTGGAGGGCCCGGTCTATCGGGCTTGGTACCTAGATGAGCATTTCTTAAGCCAGACCTTAGGTTTGCCAGCGCAGATAGTTTCGGGTCCGCCTCTCACACACATGAGAGAGACAGAGAGGTTCACTGCTAAGGAGATGGCCGATTACACGATCGGCTGGGACGCGGAGGGCTTTAGGGGCGACGGCGACTATGCAGAGTACGCCCGGACCTACATCATGCGGCCCTTGTGCAATGGCCGTCGAGCTGAGAGTGAGAGGCCTGCAGCACCGATAGTTGGAGCGAGAGCAGGAGCAAGGACATCGAGGACAGCTCGAGTCCGTGGCAGGAGCGGAGCTCGAAGGGGTCGAGGGGTTAGTTGGCCAGCACTACCCACGATGATGACATGCAGAGGGCGGGGCGGGGCGACTTAGCAGATTCCTATTGCTCCCCCTCCGGCTGATCACGAGTTAGTCGGGTTCTACGGCTTACCTCCGGTATGTGTTACTGCATTTTGCATTCTGCACAGTCATTTCATTTCAATTCATTTGATAATCTGCAGAATAGTGAGACTTCTAAAATTTTTGCAGGCTTCCTCCGAGTACACTCGCCAGTCGCTGGAGTTGACTGCTTCGGTGATGGGGATGCTTCGATAGAGCCTCGATCTTCTGGCTATTTACAGCATTCCGGTATGTTCTTCTAACCACGGTCTCAAACCATACATAAACCGTTTCACACAATCTGATGCACAACTCAACACTTGATACACGGCCCTTACGGCATCTGATACACTGTAGCCCTCACACTGTTCACAGCACTACTCACGGCATTCATACATGCGTGCCCATACTGCTGTGATTCTCAGACTGACATCGCTTCATGATTTGTATTCGCCTTTGCATTACGATTCTGAGAATCTTCGATGTATTTGTCATTTGTACTTTTCACCTCCCTCTAGCTCTCTTAGGTGCTTAGCTAGCCTTTCGCTCCCCACTTTCGAGATGGCAGCACACCCCGGCGCCACTCAGGGAGTAGCTCACAGCGCCTCGATTCCCGACGATAGTCTCGAGGCGGAGGAGGAGAGTCATCTCATCGAGGAGGAGACGAGATGGCAGCGACTGAGCTGCTCGACGACGACGCTGCTGACAATGCTCCTGGACCTTCATCCAGGAAGAGGACGAGAACGGACCCTTAGGCCTGAGGCTGCTCAACATCGATCCAAATTTGCTGCTTTTCTTCTTTTTTGTTTTGTACTTTTTCTTTTTACTTTTCCTGTTGGTAGCTAGAGTACCTTGTACTGCCACAAGCAGGTTTTGTTTTCTCCAAAACTTTGTACTTGAAAATGATAATGAAATGAAACAAAGCCTTTTATCTGAAAAAGTGTTCTATTTTAGTACATTCCATACATTGCATTACATCACATCACATCACACCACATCACACCACAATGTAGATGGAATTGATCTCCTGTCTGAAAGTCAAACATTTGGATCGTAATAACCAGGTAACGAACTGGCCAACGGCAAAACAACTTATATAACCCACTGCTTATTCTGAACACTCAGCCCATGCTCTGCTGGGAATCAATCTGCATACAGGCCATTCTGTTTATTCTGCACACGGCAAACCCTGAACAAACAGTCCAATCTGACAAGACAGAATACAAAGGTGGAATCGGCAGAAGTTGAAGCACACTCAGATGCCCCAAATTTTCTCTTTCTTCTTTTGCTTCGCATAGATGTGGAGAATGGCACAGCACTCTGAGCACACAAAATGATTAATTTTTTAAATTGAAAAAGGGTTTTTCAAACCGGGGTATTGAGCCTACAACTGAACACAGTAAAAAGACTCAAACATAAAGTACACGACTTAATCAAAACGAGACACACTCGGCAAAGACTCAAAACAAAAGTTGAGGTAAACAAAACAAAAGGCACGACAAACAGACATGGTTACCAAAGATGGGAAACCTTAAATCACGAGGAGCCAGTTCCTTCGAGCATTATTTCCCACCCTTTCTCATTTGTGATCCTCACATCACTCAGCCCTCAGGCTCGGTCTTTCTCTCAAAACCCTTTTGCTCACTTTTCTCTCGACTTACACCTCTCTATTCTTCAGTCTCTCATTTTATATCCCTCCCCAGGGTGGTTGATGGATAAATGGAAATTGTGGGTTCATGCCCAACACTATTAGCTCACGGCTATTTCCTCCCGGGGCGTCTAGTCGATGTTCCAGATGGATTATTTTGATCCATTCCAAATTGTGCTTCGCACTTGTCTTGGTACCTCGTTGCTTGGAGGTTGCTGAGAGCTTTCAGCCCTTTACTGACAGCTTTAGTTGTGTCTTCTTCTGGCGACTAGAGTGCCTTTCTGGCAAGCATTGACAATCGAGGGAAAGATAGGGAGCCGGGCTCAACTGTGCCCCTAGTTCATCAGTTTGACCATTTTTGTTTTGGTTTTCTACTAAAACAGTTTTGACCAATATGAGAGTTAGATTAACATACTTGTTCGATTTTTGATTTGAAAATCATGCGAGTTAGGCTATGAGCACTGCAAATTTTCCTTTTTTAGGTCCAAGAAAATGGTCTAGTTTTGGAAAAGATGGAATAATTTTCGAGAAAATAGTCAACCTCAGCAAAAACTCTCAAAAACTATTTCTGCAAATGGTCAGTGCTCAACGAGCATGGAACTTACTCTTGAGATGCACAACCTCAGATCGAAGGCAATGGAAAATTGCCCTTTGCGTGAAAGAGCTGCACGGCAACGGAAAGTTCCCCTTGGTTTGAATAGCGACTCATGGCAACAAAAAGTTGCCCCTTGTCTGGATGAACACCGCAGCGTTTTGTAAACAGTCCTCATTAGTGATGACCACGACCGAACTCTCGGACATGGAGATGATGAAGATGGTCAGAACCAATATATGGACACAGTCACTTTGAGAGCATTGGTGGCTGGACTTCAGGATGAAGTTGCCTACGTATCCCAAACATGGGAATCAAGTCTTACGTAGTTCCGATGTCACAACCGAACTATCGGATTCAGAGAAGGCAAGGATGATCAAAACCACTACATGGACAGAGTCGCTATGAAAGCGTTGGGGGATGGACCTCGGAATGAAGTTGCCTACGTATCCCAATCATGGGAATCAAGCCTTATGTAGTTCCGGTGTCACAACTAAACTATCGGATTCAGAGAAGGCAGGGATGATCAAAACCATTACATGGACAGAGTCGCTATGAAAGCGTTGAGGGATGGACTTCGGAATGAAGTTGCCTACGTATCCCAATCATGGGAATCAAGCCTTACGTAGTTTTGGTGAAGGTACACTCGGGTATTAATCTCTCCTTTTGCACTCTAACTTTTGCCAAGGTGCCCGTTGCGGGTTTTCGACCTTGCGAGCTTCTGTTTTTATTCTTTTTTGTCAATTCTCTTTTTTTTTTTCTTTTTTTTATATTTCATCTTTTTTTTTTTTTTTTTTTTTGTGTATTCTTGTATTTTCTTCTCTTTTTTTTTTTGTTCTCTTTTTTTCTTTTTTTTTTCTTGCTCTAACTTTTGCCTGGGTCGCCCTTCTGGGTTTTCGGCCCAGCGAGCCTCTCAAAGGGGAAAAGTGTAACAAGCCCATGTCAAATGGTTTTAGGGTTTTGAAGCCGTCCATATCTAGTAGAGCGGCTGTTGTTATTGATTTGCAAAAGGATCCATCTCCGGCTCTTCAAGCACATCGGACATTTTTGCCCCTAGCTTAAGGGGTGCTTCTATTCTAGCTTCACAAGCTTCTTCCGGCGAGATCTGATCTTCTTGTTCTGACTTTGGTGCCTCTTGTTCGAGGGCTGCTTCAAATCTAGCCACACAGGCCTCTCTTGATGATTGATCGTTGAACGTTCTGAATGGGTTCAAGGTCTGAAAACAGATGGATTGAATCTTGAGACTGAGAGCGATCCTAGGCTGCATAATCTCAAGAACGATTCTACACAAGTCTTCACAGGATTGCACAAAACATTTTGTTTTTGAAAGTTTTTACGAAAGCGACAAATCGCTCGCGCTGAAGATAGTGTGGAACCAAACTGGATCAAGCCAGGGTCCTTCTCAGTACTCACGCTAACAAGCATGATTTCATTCATTAAAGGCTCAGCATGCCTCACTTTCTCTCGAATTGATCAAAATTTTGTAAAACCCGAGGAATTCCCTCCTCTTCGTTTTCATCACCACAATGTTCAAAACAGTTTTGGAAAACTTAGGTCAATACAATGAGTTTAGAGCACAGAAGAGTAAGTGAGATGCTCCGCCGTTTCATTCAAATCCTCTGGCACAACTACCTCAAAGTAGCAATAAGCACGGAAACATGATAGCCGCAGCTGTTTCATTCAGATTTCCTAGTTGCAATTGGCTCCACAGCAGTGACAGACTCAAAAGAAGACAAAAACGGTGTTCGAGGCAACAACCCCGGAATCACCTGACATTCTATACAAGGGGACTGACTCGCTAAAACAAGACAGACCCTTAAGCAAAAAGAACTGACTCAAGACAATGAGACAGACTCAAAACAAAGCAAAGGACTGACTCGACACCCAAGCCAGAAGTTACAAAACTAGCATTCGTAGATGCTCAAAAATGCGTGCCAAACGCCACATCCGAAATACACCGAGGGTCGCCCGCGGGTGGTTCACCCCCCGATCACATACTCACAGTATCCTCAAAATCTAACAGCCCAGCAGTGACAGACTACACTGAGGTGGATGGGAGGATAACCTCATTGTCGATCAAATCTTGCACTTCATGACGAAGGCGAAAACAGTTACTGGTAGTGTGACCGGTTTGCTGGTGGTACGCGCAGTACAAAGCAGCATCATGTGTGGGAGGGAGATTCTTTGGGAGAGGCCTAGGCTCGAGGGGTTTAAGGTGCCCTCTTTCGGCCAGGATCTGGAGTGCCCTAGACAATGGCATGCAGAGTGCGTGAAAGACTCTGCGCCCTCGGGAAACAAATCCATCCCAATGGTGAAAGCAGAATGGAAAGAACACTATGGGACGGATGCTACATGGGAAAAAGAGGAGGAAATGCATCTACGCTATCCATATTTGTTTCCCGACGAAGGTAACTTAAGTTTGGAGGACCAAACTGCCTAAAGGGGGGAAGACTGTGATGCCCCTGTTCTATATTATGTTAATTGATCCCTAATACGTATGTGATTATATATTTTGCTATGATTTTGTGTGCCATTATGTGAATCTATGTGACTTTGGAATCCTATCTGTTCACCGTAGGAATACCTGTTTGAATAATCTGCTTTGGAAATTAAATTGAGGGCCTTATCGGCCACCGAAACTGAAATTGGTTACGCCATTGTGATTGGCATAATTTTTAGAGCCTACGGTGAAATTTAATTGAAAATTTGTTCAGGTCAATTAAATTGATTTAATTGATGAATTAAGTGCCCAACTATTTTTATATTAAAATATAATATTAGTGGGCTTGTTGTATATTAGCACTAACTCTCCTTTGACTCTATTGAACTCAAAATCTGAGTTATACCATTGAGAGAGAGGGAGATCCGGCCTTAGTGAGAGAAAGGGAGAGGAGTTGTGCAAATTTTGGCTTAAAGCTTGGGAACCTTGAAGATTATTCAAGATTTGACCATAGATTGTGAGAATCAAGCTCCTAGGTGAGTAATTCTTGGATTATAAGTTGTAGTTCTGTGTGCTCAAGCTAATTTGGTGATCAAGAATGAGATTGAAATGAAATTGAGTTGAATTTGTTGTAATGGAGACCCATATATACATGCATGTGTATAATTGTCTTGAATATTGCATGTTTGAGCTTAAAGGGTATGATCCATGTAAATTGTAGTTGAACCTCATGTTTTGACCACAAATTATGCATTTAAGTTGAGAATGTAGCCAATTCATCACATGCATGTACATATTATAAGAATGGAAGCTTGAATGCATGAATTTGTACATTGTTAATGAGTTTGGCATATTTTGGGACATGCATGTAGATAACCAAGAAATTGAGCTCCATAATGTTATAATCTTACATTGGTACCATGTTAGTATGATTATATTTGAGATTTGAGCCATTGCATGCAAGTATTTTGGTTGGAAATTTGAATTGGGGCACAAGAACACAATCTGGGTTTTCCAGATTTTTTATGTCTTCTCGAGCGGGGTAATGGCCGCTCGAGCGGGAAAATCGTGCTCCCAACACTTTTTGCAGAGTTGGATGTACGCTCGAGCGGTATATTCCACGCTAGAGCGGGGAGCATTTATAGACAGGCCTTCCGCTCGAGCGCCATAACTAACGCTCGAGCGTAATTTTCATGGAACCAGTACTTTTGCAGGCCTTAAGGGTCCGCTCGAGCGTGGAAGTTGACGCTTGAGCGGGAACCCTGTTTTTTGAAATTCTGCTTTTGCATCCTGTGTTCTGTTTTCCGTTCTCTCTCACATGTAAGCCCTCTTAGGCATGTGTTAAGAATCGTAAATGAATTAATGAGATAAGGATAAAGCCTACAGAGGAATATGTTAATTAAAGAACGGATTGAACTGTTAGTGACCCTTTTGTGTTCATGAAATATGTAGGGTCGAGCTCCAGTGCAAATCCACAAGCCAATCATTGTGAGTAATATCAATATTCGAATGCTTGTGAATGTCCAATTGTTTATTCCCTTATGAGCTTTATGAGTTGCTAATTGGGATTGTGGACAAAAGTCTGATATGAATAAATGAATGGACCAGAGGTCGTTTTGATAAACATAAATGGACCAAAGGTCGTTTTGACTTATATGAATGGATTGAAGGTCGATTTGACTCATATGAATGGACCGAAGGTCGTTTTGATAGAATTGAATGGACTGAAGGTCGTTTGGACTTATATGAATGGACCGAAGGTCGTTTTGACTTATAGGAATGGATCGAAGGTCGATTTGACACATATGAATGGACCAAAGGTCGTTTTGACATGAATGAGTGGGCCGAAGGCCGTTTGACATGAATGTATGGACCGAACACCGTTTTGACAGGAATGTATGGGCCGAAGGCCATTTTGACATGAATAAGTGGGCCAAAGGCCGTTTGATGAGAATAAACAGGCCGAGGGTCGTTTTGAGATAAATAATCGGGCTGAAGGCCGTTTTGACATAAATGAGTTGGCCGAAGGCCGTTTTGACATAAATGGAAATCTGAAGGGGCCAAAGGCCAGAATGTTGAAACTACAAGTCACTTGATTGAAATTCGTATAGATATATATTTATTAAATAGAAATATAAAATGGGCCCGAGGCCGTTTGGAACCTATTGTTCTATAGTTGTTATGCAATTTCTGTCCTTGATATTATTCACTGGGCTATCGCTCACGCTCATTCGTGTGTTTGTAGGTGAGCCAAGAGAAGCACAAACCCAGCCCCAGTGAAGTCTGCCATGAATAACTTGAGTTTTGGAAGGTCAACCTTGTGTCTCACGCACGAGACCCACCCTTGCCATTTTGCTATGTATTTATATTTTGTTTTGTTGGCAAGGACCTTGTGTATATTTGTAGATAGTCTGTTATGGGTTGGCTCGGTTTAGATGATCATGTTTGTAAAGAAGTTATGTTACCGTACTTTTGATGTGGGTTATTAACGCATATGAGTATGGTTTGTTTGATGTGCATATAAGCACGTCTCTATGGACAAAGTTTTAAATTTTTGCTTCCGTTTGGCCCTTTACTCTAACGAGTTATGTCTGTTTCGGTTTGAGGCCGTAGGTAATCACAGGATTACTGGCCGGTCATGTCCTTAACCCATAGGGGCAGGTTGGGGTCGTGACAGGGCCTATCCCGATTTTCTGCCTGGCTTGAACTGCTTTCAGTTGGAGTGGGGAAGACATCATCCGCAGTCTTGGCGGCAACTGCGAATACCTGTTGCTTACTCATCCCCCCGGCTTTCAAAGCCTCGACTGCCCACAGTAGTTGTTCAATGGGATCGACATCTGCCTCCATTTTGTTCTTACCTCTGGCCTCAGCCTGATCGAGGGCTTAGGTTGATGTTGACACATCGTTGCTGTAACTCAAGACAACCTCAGGTTGGCTGAGCTCGATCACAATCCGTCCCAATATGGGAGGCTCTTGCAGTGCAAAATTCCCGGCATATGGTGCAGCTGGTGGCGAAGCCGATATTCCGTATGTGAGATCTGCCACAGACCTCTGGAGGTCACCAATCATCCCCATCAATTCGAACGTAGTGGGCTCACGAGCCTGATACAACTAGGGTTCCTAGATCGGGCGCGCGGCAGGCGACCTAGTTGGATGCGACACATCAACATTGGTCTCACTTTGCAGGATGATTCCTTGATCTAATGCGGCTGTCATAACCACGATTTCCTCTGAATTCTGTGTCAAGATAAGTCTGCTGATCTTGAACAGTGACTAACAGATCAGATATCTACCTTGCCTCAGCGAGGGAGAACACTGGCTATTCTGTACTCGAATCCGTGAACTGAAAGAGGAAACACGCAACATTTCAGCCCAAACGGAACAAACACAGTATATTGAACAAGCATTTCTAATATCGATCATCGTTCCCCAAAATCACTGCCCCAAAACACTGAATCAGATACCCGCAGATATAACTGTTTCTCAAAAACACTAATACTGATACCCGCAGGCCTGATGCTCAAACTCACAGACTGATATGTATGTTCCTGTAGAGATACACTCTAAAAGCACATAGCAGGTAAAAGAGAGCCAAAACACCCCTACATTGGGATAGGGTTTCCCTGCCCTATTTTTTCAGGAGCTAGGGTTTCACTGCGCACACAGCGGTTTCAAACAACCTATATCGGGTAAACAACCTGTCCTAGTTTGGAATGGTCATTATGGATTCCGAATATGCACTAGGTCGAATGGTCGAAAAAGGTGCCCCGGTGACAACCGCGGTTTGTGTTCCCACACTGGCAGAGCCCGCAAACCAATCAGCCTTATGGCATGCTTTGACAAAGTCAAGCCTCCGGCAAACCGTTCAGGAATAGCAGATGGCCAACACAGTGTCCTAGGCGCACCAATGCACATGCAATGCAAAGAAACACATAAGTGAAATCAAAACAAGATATCACGAGTTCGAGTCAAGCTCTCTAAAATCCGCAGCAGAGTCGCTAGAAACTGTGGACGCGGCCCGCATGAGGGCCTCACCCCACAGTTCGGACTCGAATTGTCACGGTTCTAAATCTAAACCAAAGAGGCCAAATCCGGCAAATCGTTTTGGAAAACAGATTTTTGTAAACAAGTGCCAAACATGGACTGCTTTGCCAGATACAGAGTCGCCACCTAAATATTTTTTAATGGGGGAATTTAGGAAACCCTGACTCGTTTGCCTAAGGCCACGTGTCCGTCATCACTAAAGTTGCCTCAGCTCGGGAACTTGGGTACGATTGGGGAAGGTCAGCTATGAGCACCCCCTCTCGCCCAATCCGAAGATCGGCCTCTACTAACCACGATATCTCGTTTTTGAAAACACATGCGTTCTTATTCCGATTAATTAGCTAGAATTACTACGTGATGCACACAGCAAAACAAGTATAGACTAGATCGCTTAATTTGGAACAAAGCATTGCATATCCGTTCGTTTGGAAAATGATTTGAGATTTTGCTACTCGCAAGTAGGCTAAAACACGGATCTCAATGAGTTAGCCCAACTCTAACAATCCAACCTTCACCCACAGGCATTCGAGCAGTTTATATCACATAAGCATCTAGCCACATGGTAAGCATGCTGTCATGTTTAACATTCACACTCACGCGAGATGCAAAAGCATAAATACTTACATTGTACTCCGTGCCAAAACAGTGAACATGTTAGCAATCATGCATGATCCAAATCCATGTCAAGTGGCTAATGCAACGCATACAGAATGTCACTAGAATAGGCTCAGCTAATCCTAGGATGGCATGTGGGATGCAACAAGTAGCATGTATTCAAGTTAGATTTGGAATATTATGCTGTTAGCATGATGCGCCGAGCCCGGTGCATGCAACACTGATCAATGATGCACACATGCATAGCATAAGGATGCTAAATTAAACATGTCCTAATACTAACCATCAAAAGCAGGTAAGTAAAAGGGAGAAAGAAATGGGGGTTAGAAGACATGCAAACACGCACACACACTTAATACAAATTAGCCCTCACTCGGAGGGACCGAAAGAATAATACAGATTTAACTAGCCTACAAGCTAATTAATAGTACAGACCAATTAAGCTAGTTAAGCAAATTAACTAATCTAATAAAACAGTAAACAGCCTCAGGAAGAGCGCCCAATGCAAGGTGTGCTCGGCTACGCCCGGAAGTCCACTGCTATGCACAAGTTGCCTCTGTCCACATTGTTTTCCTTCTCTGATTAGTGCAAGATTCCCAAGGTTGCTTCTCTGTATGCTGTGGAACAGCATCGGCTGATGGAATTGGTCACCGACCAATGGACATGACCACCGGCGGCTGGAAATGATCACCAGCCACCAATTTTGGTCGGTCGGCACTAAAGATGGCCGGCCGGCCAAGTCTTCCTGCAGAATCCTGTTTTGACAGCAGCAGAGGGCAAAACAAGGCATAGCAATGCATTTCAAGCAAATGTGTGCACTATCACATCCCTTATCATGTTTATGATTCAAAGGGACATGGTTCTCGGTTCTCGGACCACCAAACACGCATTTCAATGCGTGATGGCCCAAAAAACCAGGTATGCCCTTTGATTGCAAATGAAATGCACACAAAAACACTCAATAAATCCTAACCTCTATCATGTTCAATCAAGAGGTAAGGAATGCATGCTCAATGCAATGAGACCTAAGCATGTGAACCAAGCATGCAATATGATCATGCAAGCAAATTATGATGCTAGGCGCACAACCTAAGGAATCAATCATGCAAGGCATGGGATGACAAGCATACGAAATGTAATGTGGGCATGCAAGTAGGCAAGGCATGTGACAACATGTTAGGCAACTTAACCAAGATAAATGCATGCCAAATGCAAAGCCACTTAAACATGCAACAACACGTGATAAGCCAAGTATGCAATTAACACACAAAGGGTGGACTTAAACCAATTTAGACAGCCCTCAAGCAAGCCCAAAACAGTGGCCAATGCTATGGAAATGAGGGACAATTACACGTACAAACATGCATGCAAATGGGCCAACACTTAAGCATCAAACAAGCAACCTTTAAGCACACTTAAAAGAAGATAAATATAGACACATGGCAAGCATGCCAAACTCTGAAATTGCATAAAATAGAGGTGCCAAACCAACTAATGATAGCAAACAAAGCATGCTCATGACATCCCGCATTCAAGTCCTACAAGCTAGAATGCAAGGAGACTATACAAAGCATGTTGATCATGACCAAAACAACTAAAAATAGAGCTAAAGCATAGTAAAACAAGCATGAAAGCTTCACAAAGTTAGGCCTAAATCATGCTAGAACAAGGGTTAAAGCCTAAACCATGTTAAGGCAAATTTAAGGCATTACAGGACAAGTGTGCTAAGAAAGCATGGTGTGTCTAAACTAAGTAAAAACGGAGCTATATTATGACATAATAAGCACAAATAACAACTAGGACATGGCCAACATGAACCTAAATTAGATGCTCACTCATGAGGCAAAAATGGCCCTTTTCAAGGACAACAAGGAGAGGGGGTGGCCCTCTCCTTCTTGGGACCTCAAGGCACCATCCTCATTACTAAAATCCCTCAAGATTTCAATTGTGAGGAGGCCCAAACTAGGTGGTCCCGAAGCTCACCAAAATGGCACAAAAAAATGGCCTAACAAGGCCTAAGAGGGGTCAAACAACCTCAAGCAACAAAACACTCTTAAACAACAATTTAATGCACTCAAGAATAGAACTTCTATTAGTTATATTCTAAGCTCAAAAATAGTTTCAAGATAGGTGAAAAAGCTATGCAAAAATGGGGTAAAAAGAGTGAAGTTCTTACCCTTGTTGACCCCTTTCAAGAACAATGCTCCAGCTGGTTCTTTGAGCTCAAAACCACCCAAGAACACCAAGAACAACCCTTTGGCCCCTCAACAACCAAGAAAAGGTGTAATACTATGTGTTTGTGTGCAATAGTAAGACTAAACACACACAAAGAGTACAAGAGAGGGAGATATAGAGATGGAATAGCTACACTACTCAAACCCTAATATCAAAGCTCTCTCTGAATTTTTTTCTAACCCTAAAGGAGGGAGAAGAGGCTCCCTCTTATAGAGCTCACTCTTGCAAAGCTTCTCAAGTAAGCTAGTCAAGAGGGAGATCCCTCCATATATGTGTATGGAGGGGAGCAAAGGTGTATGCCAGCTAGCACAGCTGGCATAAAAATATCTACAAAAGAAGATGCATAGTGATCGGCCAGCCGAAAATGCTATTTTGACAAAATAAATGGCCGATCGACCACAAATAGTGCCGATCGGCCAAACATTTGGCCGGTGGCCTCAAGCCATGGCCGGTGATGTGTGGGGATGGCCAACAAACCATTCCTTGCCCCCTCAAAGGCAAAACATAAGTGTTTGGTGCAAAACTAGACACAAAACAGTCGAGTCGAGAGATCCTGAGGCAAGGCACGTGGCCGAGACATCCGGGAACTCAAGACGAACACAAACATGGATGATCACCGAGTGTTCAAACGGTGACGTCCAAGTCTTGAGGACGGTCAAAAATGGAGTGTCTACAGGTTGTCTCTCCCTTTTGCTCCTTGGCTTGTGAGGCCTTTTGAGCCATCTTTCACCACCTTCCAAACCAAATTTTTTTGGCCTTTAAACCACTAAATTCTAGAGGAATTTCAGTGGTGAAAAGGGGGTTTTGAGGTCCCAAATGGGTGGCGGTTGTCCCCCCTCCTCTTTTCTTGTTTGCATGTCTTATTGGCCTATCAAATGAGCATGTGTTTCTACCATTTTGAGGCTTAGTTCAAGCACTTTTTGTGACTTTTAGGACCTTCCTTAACTCTGTTTGTGGCTGGTTTGCTCACCTTTTGCATGCTTTATACACTTGTAGTGTAATTCTTGCAAACTAGCCTTATATGCCTCATGTAGTAGCATGTTTGTTAAGCATGTATGGGCTCCATTTCAGCATGTTTTTGGTTATTATTTAGCATGTCATGACTCTATCTAAAGTTGGTTTGATGGCCTCTTGCATGCTCCATGCACTTGTAGTGCATTTCCATTCACTAGCCTAATGTGTATCATGCTTTTGACCATCATTCTAGCATGCTTTTGGCTTGACTCTAAGAAGATTTTGTTCATGTTTTACCATTTTTAAAGTCTGATTCATGTTGTTTTGGCCATGCATGCCATGCTTTGTATAGCCATAGTGCATTTTAGCTCACTAGCCTTGAGTTTCCAAGCTACTAGCATGCATTGCTTGGGCTATTTGCATGATTTAGCATCATTTGGAATGATATTTCAGAGCATTTTTCATTGCCATGCCCTCACATTTGTCACTCTTTCAATGTTTTGAAGGCTTGGTTCTTTATGCCTTAAGAATGAGCATATGTGTATGCCATCTTGCCTAGGCTTTTGGGTCACCATTTTAGTGTATATTTGGTCCTATTTTGCCATGATATAGCTCTATTTTTACTTGGTTAGAGCATCCCTCATTTGCTTCTTACACTTGTAGTGTAAGTCCCCTTTACTAGTCTTGCATACCTAATGAGTGAGCTTGTTATTGTAGCATGTGTTGACTTGGTATTAGCCCATTTTTGGTGTTAGTTTGACACGCCATAATTCTAATTTTTGTTGGTTAAGTCATCTCATGCTTGGCTTTGGTAGGTGTAGTGTAAACCTCCTTATTGGCCTTGCATACTCCATGTTTTGACCCTTCATGCTAACTTGTTTTGGCATTGCTCCATGCATGTTTTGTCATTGTTTTGGCATACCCTAGGACTGTTTTGGGTTGTATTGGCCATATGCTTCATACATTGCATAGCTATAGTGTAAGTGCCTATGCTGGTTTCAAGCTTTGAGCCTCCTAGCATGTTTCATTTGTGACATGTATATGATTTGGCATCATTTACCATGACATTTCAGAGCATATAGATTTGTCATGCTCCCACTTCTTTCACCCTTTGAGTGCCTCTAAGGGTTATGCATTGTTGCCTAGCTTATGGACCAATATGTGTGCATGCATGTCTTCCCTTTTGGTGCCTTAGTTTTGCTGTTAATGGCCACTGATTTGGGCACGGCTGAGGTCTGTCCATTTTTAGTTTAAGTCCATTGAGTATGTGGTTTGCATGTTGTTGCATGCCTATTGCATTGCATGTTGTTGCATGCTTGTTTTATGGCCTCATATTTGCATGCTTGTGTTGCTTTGTTAAGTTCACCATGCATACATTACATTGGTTTAATATGCTTGTCTTTGCATGTTGTTATATGCTAGTTGCATTGCATGACATTGTTGTTGGCATACTCATGTTGCATTAGCTTTGCTTGCATGCTTAGGTTGCATTGCATTGAGTTGGCATGCCATTAGTTTTGATAAGTCAATCATGTTGCATTGCATAGCATTTTGCATGCTTGTTGCATTGCATTGTATGTGCATGCCTTGCCTCTTGATCAAACATGATAGAGGTTGAGGTCCCATATGTGTTTTTGTGCATTTCATTCACATTGAATTGTGCGACTCAGCCTCTTTGGCCATCATGCATTGAAATGTGTGATTGATGGCTCGAGAGTCGAACACTACACTCCTTTGAGTTTAAAACATGGTAAGGGGTGTAGTTGCACAACATCTTCTTGCAAATGTATTACCATGCCCTTGTTTGTCCTCTGCTGCAGCGAAAGGAGCAGTCTGCAGAAAGAGATGGCCGATCGGCTATCTGTAGTGCCGATCGGCTAACAATGTTTGGCCGATAGCCTCATTTTTGGTCGATGATACTTTTCCCTTGGCCGATGGCCATATCCTTTGGCCGATGGCCTCTCAGCATGCTCATGAGGTGGTTCAGAAGCATCACAGAGATTTTCACAGTTTTCAGAGGTGCAAAACAGTGCAAACAAAGGCAACATGAGGCATGGCAACGGATTTCCAAGCGAAGTCGATCGAGCATGCATATGTCCCTCTTCTCGAGGCCGCTTTAACTGTTTTGTAACTTAATTAATTTGTTTAATTAGTTAAGGGTTTTGTAATAATTAATTAGCTAGGGTAGTTAATTACTTAGTTGATTTGTATTATTTATTCGAACCCTCCGTTGAGAGGGCGAATTTTGTAATAAGTGTACGTGAGTGTGTGAATGTCTTCCAACCCCACGTCTTTCTCCTTTTTACTTAACCGCTTACGATGGTTAGTTCTAGGTCATGTTTGAATTAGCATACTTATGATAGCATGTTTGCATCCATTCATCTGTATTGCATGCACCTAGCTCGGCGCATCATACTAACCGCATTATATTTCAATTCCTACTTGAATACATGATTATCAATTGTTACATCTCATATGCCATCTTAGAATAGCCGAGCCTATTTTTAGTTGCATTTCGCATGTATTGCATTAGTCATCTTAACATAACTAGGATCATGCATGATTTCTAACTAGTTGTTGTTTTGGCTCGGAGTACTAGGTAAGCTTTTATGCTTTAGCGTCTTGCATGTGTGTGAGTGATTGTCATGATAGCATGCTTGCCATGAGGCTAACTGCTTAACTGATATAACTGCCTAAATGCCTATGGGTGGAAGTTAGATTACTTGAACTGGAACAATTCATTGAAATGCGAGTTTTAAGCCCACTTGAGAGTGGCAAAATCATGTTTTCTAAGCCCACTTGAGGGTGGCAAAATCCACGTCTTAGCCTACTTGCGAGTAGCACCTTCAAACCATTTTCAAACAAACATGAGATGTTTTGTTCCAACTTAGGCGATCTAGTCTATACTTGTGTATTGTGCGCATCACATAGTAAAGCTAGCTAATAACCAGAATAAGAACACATGTGTTTTCAAAAACAAAATATCATGCTTAGTAAAGGCTGATCCTTTGATCGGGCAAGCGGGGGTGCTCATTGCATGACCTTCCCCTCTCGTACCCAAGTTCCCGAGCCGAGGCAACTTTGGTGATGACGGACATGTGGCCTTAGGCACGAGTCAGGGTTTTCTAAATTTCCCAAAACAAAAACATTTAGGTGGCGACTCTGTATCTGGCGAATCAGTCCATGTTTGGCACTTCTTTAAAAATCAGTTCTCCAAAACGATTTGCCGGATTTGGACTATTTGGTGATTTATCGGTCTTGCATTGCACTTTTGCGAGATTAGATTCAGAACCGTGACATTAAGTCCGAACTATAGTAGGTCAATGAACAAAACGGATTTCACGCCTTCACGGGCGGAGCCCGGGACGTTCGGGCACGTCTACACTGTTGCTGAAGCCTGGCAATCAGTTCTGCCTGTTGAGCCACAATCTCTGTCTAACGTGCGGCAACCTTTGCCTGGCGGGCAGCATCCCACTGCATGGCTTGCATGGTCTCTTGGAGCTGACGCATCATGCCCTCCATACTTGCCATAAGGTACTGATCTAACTAAACAACAGGTGTATCTCTTTCTGCGGTAGAAACGGAAACCTCAGCCTGACTACACATTGGTGGGGTAGATAAGGACCGCTGATCTAATAACTGTTGTACTAATGAACTGGGCTTAACTGGCCTCCGTCTAGTAACCAGTGGCAATGAAACAAATACTTGTTGTCTGTCTATCAGATCCTCGGATCGATGAAGTCTTCGACCTCTGGTCTAGAGTGCTTGGGGAATATCTACCTGGTCGGAACCAATGATGCTAAACTACCTTGCAAAAAGATAAATAAAGCATAATAAGGAAACAATAAGTAGAAAAACGGACAACACTTCGGCTTAAATAAAGACAACACATAGTTGGCATTTGTAAGTTGAACACACTATTCTCAACACTGATCACTGCCTCAAATCTATTACCCTCAGGTAAAACTGATTCTCCCAAATACTGATACCCAGACTTGCAAACTGATACATACAACCTGTAGTAACACACTCTGACAGCACATATCAAGCAAGTAAGAGCCAAAACACCCCTATGTTGGGGTAGGGTTTCCTTGTCCTAATTTCGTCAGGAACTAGGGTTTCACTACGCACACAGCGGTTTCAAACAACCTATAATCGGGTAAGCAACCTGTCTTAGTTTGGAATGGTCACTATAATTTTTCAATATACAACTAGGTCGAATGGTCAAAAAGGGTGCCTCGGTAAAAACCGAGGTTTGTGTTCCCATCGTGGCAGAGCCCATAACCGGTCAGCCTTATGGCATGCTTTTCCAAGCAAGCCTTCGGCAAACCGTTCAGGAATAGCAGACAGCAAACACGGTGTCCTAGGCACACCAATGCAAATGCAATACAAAGAATCACATAAGTGTAGACAAAACAACATATCATGAGTTCGAGTCAAGTTCTCTAAATCCCCAGCAGAGTAGCCAGAAAGTGTAGACCGCCCGAACTCGCTACGCACACCCCCCTTTTGGAGAGGCCACAAATTGGGTTCTAGCTACTACAGTTCAGACTCCTGTCACGGTCTTGAATCTAATCTCACAAAGGGCAATGCAAGAATGATAAATCACCAAAGAGTCTAAATTCGGCAAATCGTTTTGGAAAATCAATTTTAATTAAAAAGCGCCAAACATGGACTGCTTTGCCAAATTTTAGAGTCGCCACCAAAATATTTTGTTTTGGGAAATTTAGGAAACCTTGACTCGTGCCTAACGCCACGTGTCCGTCATCACCAAAGTTGCTTCGGCTCTGGAACTTGGGTACGAGGGGGGGGAAGGTGTAGACACCCCATTTTTGACCGTCCTCAAGACTTGGGCGTCACCGTTTGAACACTTGGTGATTATCCATGTTTGTGTTTGTCTTAAGTTCCAGGAGGTCTTGGCGACGCGCCTTGTCTCAGGATCTCACGGCTCGACTGTTCTGTGTCTGGTTTTGCAATAAACACCTGTGTTTTGCCTTTGAGGGGCAGGGAATGGCTTGTTGACCATCCCCACACATCATCGGCCATGGCTTGAGGCCACCGGTCACTGGTTTGTTGCCATCGGCCAAATGTTTGGCCGGCCGGCACTCTTTGTAGTCGACCGGCCATCTATTTTGGTCAAATTGCATTTTTGGTCGGCCGATCACTGTGCATCTACTTTTGCAGATATTTTTATGCTAGCTGTGCTAGCTGGCATACACCTTTGCTCCCCTCCATACACATGTATGGAGGGATTTCCCTCTTGACTAGCTTACTTGAGAAGCTTTGCAAGAGGGATTGTCTATAAGAGGGAGCCTCTTCTCCCTCCATTAGGGTGACAAAAAAATACAGAGGGTGCTCTGAGTTAGGGTTAGTTCATAGTTGTAGCTATTCTATCTCTATTTCTCTCTCTCTTTTGCCTTTTAAGGTGTTTTAGTCTTATTATTGCACACAAACACCTAGTGTTACACCTTACCTTGGCTACTGAGGTGCTAAGGAGCTGACCTTGGTGTTCTTGAGTGGATTCAAGCTTGGAGAACCAGCTAGAGCATTGTTTGTGAAGAGGGTCATCAAGGGTAAGAACTTCACCCTTTATTTCCCATTTTTGCATAACTTTTTAACCAATCTTGCAACTGTATTTAGACTTTGTATATAACTAATAAAAGTTTTGTTTTTACTTGCTTAAAATAGTTGTTTAAGAGTGTTTTGTTGTTTGGGGTTGTTTCACCCCTTTTAGGGCTTGTTTAGCCCCATTTTGTGCTATTTTGGTTGAGCTCCGGGACCACCTTCTTTGGGCCTCCTCACCACTGAAATCGTGAGGGATTTTAGTGGTGAGGATGGTTCCTTAAGGTCCTAAGAAGGAGAGGACCACCCCCCTCTCCTTGTTGTCCTTGAAAAGGGCCATTTTTGCCTCATGTGTGAGCATCTTGTTTAAGTGTATGATGGCCATGCCTTAGCTATTTTTTGTTCTTATTATGCCATAATATAGCTCTATTTTTACTTGGTTTAGGTACACCATGCTCGCTTAGCATACATGCCTTGTAATGCCATGTTTTAGCCTTAACATGCTTTGTGCTTTGACCCTTGTTCTAGCATGATTTCGGCCTAGCTTTGTTAAGCTTTTATGCTTGTTTTAGCATGCTAAGGATCTGTTTTGAGTCATTTGGGTCGTCCATGCTTTGCTTTGTACAGCTACCACGCAACCTCTCTTGTATGCCTTAAGCATTAACCCCTCTAGCATGCCATCCTTGCATCATTTCGGTGGTTTGGAACCACTTGCCATGCCAGTTCAGTCCTCATGATATGCTTGTACATTTGCATTTGATGCCCCTTTCATGCTTTAAAAGGTTGGTGTTTCTTGCTTCATGTTTGTGCCATTGTGTATGCCTCTAAGATTAGATCATTTAGATGCCATCTAAGTGGTTTTTGGGGCTTACTTTTGCATGATTTAGGACTGTTTTAGTTCATTTTGGTCATTTGCTTCATATATCATGTGGCCATGGTTTAAGTCCTTGGGCTCGGTGGCATGCCTAGCTTGCATTGTAGATTGGTTTGGCACCTTCTCTTACATGATTTTTAGAGCTTATAATGCAGGCCATTTGTCCATGTTTGCATCCTCTTAAGTGTGCTTGAGAGTTGTTTCTATATGCCTAAGTGTTGGTCCTTGACTGCATGCATATTTGCATGTCATTTTGCCTTCATTCTTGAGCATTTTGGCCGCTGATTTGGGCCTATTTGAGAGCTGCCCATTTCAGTTTAAGACCATCCTCGCATATTGTTGCATGCTTGCTCCATTTTGCCTATTGTTGTGTGTCATGTATGGTTGCATTGTTTAGGTTGTAAGCCTATTGACATGTTGTTGCATGTTCATCCATCTTGCATACTTGTTAGGCCACATGTCGTTGCATGTTTGTCATTGGCATTGTTGTTTCATGCCTTGCATGTTTACTTGCTTAAGTTATATGCCTATTGCATTGCTTGCTTGCATGCTCATGTTGCATTAGCTTGTATGCATGCTTAGGTTGCATAGCATTGTGCATGCATCCCATCCCTCTTAATCAAACATGAAGGAGGTTGGGGCCCCTTTGTATGTTTTCTGTGCATTTCATTTTACATTGAAATTGCACACTTGGCCTTTTGGGCCATCGCGCATCGAAATACGTGATTGGTGGTCCGAAAACCATGTCCCTTTGAGTCATAAACATGATAAGGGATGTGTTGGTGCACACATTTGCTTGAAATGCATTACTATGCCCTGTTTTACCCTCTGCTGCTGTCAAAACAGGATTCTACAGGAAGATTTGGCCGGCCGGCCATCTGTAGTGCCGACCGACAACAATTGATGGCCGGTGATCATTTCCTTTGGCCAGTGACCATTTCCCTTGGCCGGTGGTATCCCACAGGATTCATAAAGTGCACCTTGGGAATTTTGCAATGATCAGAGAAGGAAAACAGTGTGGACAGAGGCAACTTGTGCATGGCAGTGGACTTCCGAGCGAAGCCGAGCACGCATTACATTGGGCCTTTTTCCCAAGGCTGTTTATTGTTCCATTAGATTAGTTAATTTGCTTAACTAGTTTAATTGGTCTGTAATATTTAATTAGCTTGTAGGTTAGTTAAATCTGTATTATTCTTTCGGTCCCTCCGAGTGAGGGCGTATTTGTAATAAGTGTGGGTGCGTTTGTGCATGCCTTCCAACCCCCACTTCTTTCTCCCTTTTACTTACCTGCTTTGATGGTTAGTAGTGGGACATATTTAAATTAGCATACCTTATGCTATGCATGCGTGCACCATTCATCAGTATTGCATGCACCAGGCTCGGCGCATCATGCTATCAGCATAGTATTCCAAATCTAACCTGAATACATGCCACTTGTTGCATTTCACATGCCATCCTAGGACTAGCCGAGCCTATTCTAGTGACATTTTGTGTGCGATGCATTAGCCACTTAACATGAATTAGGATCATGCATATGATTACTAATTAGTTCACTGTTTTGGCACGGAATACGATGTAAGTATTTACGCTTTAGCATCTCGCATGAGTGTGAATGTTAAGATGACAGCATGCTTTACCATGAGGCTACTTGCTTAGGTGTCGTAAATGTTGAATGCCTGTGGGTGAAGGTTGGATTGTTTGAGTTGGAACAACTCGTTGAAATCCGTGTTTTAGCCTACTTGCGGGTAGCAAATTTCAAACCATCTTTCAAACAATCTGATATGCAATGCTTCGTTCCAAATTAGGCAGTCTAGTCTATACTTTTGTGTTGTGCGTATCACATAGTAAATCTAGGCTAATAACCGGAATAAGAGCACATAAAGTTTTCAAAATAAGCTATCATGGTTAGTAGAGGCCGATCTTCGGATCGGGCGAGAGGGGGTGCTCATAGCTGACCTTCCCCAATCGTACCCAAGTTCCCGAGCCGAGGCAACTTTGGTGATGACAGACATGTGGCCTTAGGCAAACGAGTCAGGGTTTCCTAAATTCCCCCATTAAAAAATATTTAGGTGGCGACTCTGTATCTGGCAAAGCAGTCCATGTTTGGCACTTCTTTACAAAAAATCTATTTTCAAAAACGATTTGCCAGATTTGGACTCTTTGGTTCAGATTAAGGACCATGACAATTGAGTCCGAACTGTAGGACCGAGGCCCTCACGCGGGGCACGTCTATCGTTACTAGAGACTCCACTGGAGAGTTTAGAGAGCTTGACTCGAACTCGTGATATCTTGTTTTGATTTCACTTATGTGTTTCTTTGCATTGCATGTGCATTGGTGCGCCTAGGACACCGTGTTGGCCATCTGCTATTCCTGAGCGGTTTGTCGGAGGCTTGACTTTGTCAAAGCATGCCATAAAGCTGACCGGTTGCAAGCTCTGCCAGTATGGGAACACAAACCCCAGTTTTACCGAGGCACCCCTCTCGCCCATTTGACCTAGTGCATATTCGGAATCCATAGTGACCATTCCAAACTAGGACAGGTTGCTTGCCCGATATAGGTTGTTTGAAACCGCTGCGTGTGTAGTGAAACCTTAGCTCCTGACAAAATAGGATAGGGAAACCCTACCCCAACATAGGGGTGTTTTGGCTCTCTTTTACTTGTTATGTGCTTTTAGAGTGTGTCTCTACAGGAACGTACATATCAGTCTGTGAGTTTGAGCATCAGGCCTGCGGATATCAGTATCAGTGTTTTTCAGAAACAGTTATATCTGCAGGTATCCGATTCAATGTTTTGGGGCAGTGATTTTGGGAAACACTGATCAGTATTAGAGTACAGCTGTTCATCTATGCCTGTGTTTGTTCCATTTTGGGCTGAAATGCTGCATGTTTTCTCTTTCAGTTTAGGGATTCGAGTACAGAATAGCCAGTGTTCTCCCTCGCTGAGGCAAGGCAGATATCCGATCCGTTAGTCACCGTTCAAGATCAGCGGACTTATCATGACAAAGAATTCAGAGGAAATTGTGGTTATGACAGCCGCATTAGATCAAGGAATCACCCTGCAAAGTGAGACCAATGTTGATGTACCGCATCCGCCCAGGTCGCCTGCCGTGCGCCCGATCTGGGAACCCCAGTTTTGTATCAGGCTCATGAGCCCACCACGTTCAAATTAATGGGGATGATTGGTGACCTCCAGAGGTCTGTGGCAGATCTCGCTTACGGAATATCGGCGTCGCCACCAGCTGCACCATATGCCGGGAATTTTGTACCACAGGAGCCCCCCCTATTGGGACGGATTAGGATCGAGCTCAGTCAACCTGAGGTTGTCTCAAGTTATAGCAATGACATGTCAACATCAACCCAAGCCCACGATCAGGCGGACGCCAGAGGTAAGAACAAAATGAAGGCAGATGCCGATCCCATTGAACAACTGCTGTGGGCAGTCGAGGCTTTGAAAGCCGGGGGGATGAATAAGCAACAGGTATTCGCAGTCGCGGCCAAGACTGTGGATGATGCCTTCCCCACTCCAACTGAAGGCAGTTCAAGCCAGGCAGAAAACCGGGATAGGCCCCGTCATGCCAGAACAGTTCCTTCCACTCCCAACTCTGCACCTGGGAAAGATCAAAGAGTCAAGGCAGTGCCTGTCGACCCTTTCGCCAGTGCATCTAGCACGAATTCTCAGACTTCAAAGTACCTACCCGAGGGTGCAGGGTCTTCCACGCTCTCTACATGTCGTTGTCTAAGGCACTCCAGATCCTGGCTGAAAAAGGGCATCTTAAACCCCTCGAGCCTCGGCCTCTCCTGAAGAATCTCCCTCTCACACATGATGCTGCCTTGTACTGTGCGTACCACCAGCAAATCGGTCACGCTACCGATAACTGTTTTCGCCTGCATCATGAAGTGCAAGATTTGATCAACAATGAGCTCATCCTCCCACCCACCTTAGCAAAGTCTGTCACTGCTGGGTTGTTGGACTTTGAGGATACAGCGAGTATGTGATCGGGGAGTGAACCACCTGCGAGCGACCTCGGCCTATTTTGGATGTGGCGTCTGGCACGCATTTTTGAGCATCTACGAATGCTAGTTTTGTAACTTCTGGCTTGGGTGTCGAGTCAGTCCTTTGTTTTGTTTTGAGTCTGTCTCATTGTCTTGAGTCAGTTCTTTTTGCTTAAGGGTCTGTCTTGTCGTAGCGAGTCAGTCCCCTTGTATAGAATGTTAGGTGATTCCAGGGTTGTTACCTCGAACACCGTTTTTGTTTTCTTTTGAGTCTATCTCTGCTGTGGAGCCTGTTGCAACCAGGAAATCTGAAGGAAACAACAGTGGCTATCATGTTTCCGTGCTTATTACCACCTTGAGCTAGTTGTGCCAGAGGATTTGAATGAAACGGCGGAGCATCTCACTTAATCTTCTGTGCTCTAAACTCATTGTATTGACCTAAGTTTTTCAAAACTTTTTTTGAACACTATGGTGATGAAAATGAAGAGGAAGGAATTCCTCGGGTTTTACAAAACTTTGATCAATTTGAGAGAAAGTGAGGCATGCTAAGCCTTTAATGAATGAAATCATGCTTGTTAGCGTGAGTACTGAGAAGGACCCTGGCTTGATCCAGATTGGTTCCACACTGTCTTCAGCGCGAGTGATTTGTCACTTTCGTAAAAACTTTCAAAAAACAGAATGTTTTGCGCGGTCCTGTGAAGACCTGTGTCGAATCGCTCTTGAGATTGTGTAGCCTAGGATCGCTCTCAGCCTCAAGATTCAATCCATTTGTTTTCAAGCCCTGAACCCGTTCAGAACGTTCAACGATCAATCATCAAGAGAGGCCTGTGTGGCCAGATTTGAAACAGCCCTCGAACAAGAGGCACCAAAGTCAGATCAAGAAGATCAGATCTCACCGGAAGAAGCTTGTGAAGCTAGAACAGAAGCACCCCTTAAACTGGGGGCAAAATGTCCGATGTACTCGAAGAGCCGAAGATGAATTCTTTTGCAAACCAATAACAACAGCCACTCTCCTGGATACGGATGGCTTCAAAACCCTAAAACCATTTGGCATGGACTTTTTACACTTTTACCCTTTGAGAGGCTCGCTGGGCTGAAAACCTAGAAGGGTGACCCAGGCAAAAGTTAGAGCAAAAACAAAAAAACAAAAAAAAAAATATATACAAAAAGAAAAAAAAAGAAAAAAGAAGAAAAGAGAAATACAAAAAGAAATAAAGAAGAAAAGAATTGAAAAGAAAAGAAAAACAGAAGCTCGCAAGGTTGAAAACCCGCAATGGGCGCCTTGGCAAAAGTTAGAGCCTAAAAAAAGTGAAGGTTAAAATACCCGAGTGTACCTTAACCGGAACTACGTAAGGCTTGATTCCCATGTTTGGGATACGTAGGCAACTTCATCCTGAAGTCCAGCCCCCAACGCTTTCAAAGCGATTTAATCCATGTAATGGTTTTGATCATCCTTTCCTTTTCTGAATCCGGTAGTTCGGTTGTGACACCGTGAACTACGTAGGCTTGAATCCCATGTTTGGGATAGGTAGGCAACTTCATCTTGAAGTCCAGCCACCAACACTTTCAAAGTGACTGTGTCCATATATTGGTTTTGACCATCTTCGTCGTCCTTTGTGTCCGAGAGTTCAGTCGTGATCGTCACTAATGAGGACTATTTACAAAATGCTGCGGCGTCATCCAGACAAGGGGTAACTTTCCGTTGCCATGAGTCGCCATTCAAACTAGGGGCAACTTTCCGTTGCCGTGCAACTCTTTCAAGCAAGGGGCAATTTTCCATTGCCTCCGATCCAAGGTTGTGCATCTCAAGAGTAAGTTCCGTCCTCGTTGAGCATTGGCCGTTTGCAAAAATCATTTTTGAGAATTTTTACTGAGGTTGACTATTTTCTCGAAAATTATTCTATCTTTTCCAAAACTGGACCATTTTCTTGGACCCAAAAAAGGAAAATTTTCAATGCTCATAGCCTAACTCGAATGATTTTCAAATCAAAAATCTAACAAGTATGTTAATCTAACGCTCACCTTGGTCAAGGCTGTTTTAGTAGAAAACCAAAAACAAAACATGGTCAAAATGATGAACTAGGGGCACAGTTGAGTTAGGTTCCCTGTCTTTCCCTCGATTGTCAATACTTGCCAGAAGGGCACTCTATTCGCCAGAAGAAGACAACTGAAGTTGTCAGTAAAGGGCTGAAAGCTCTGAACAACCTCCAAGCAACGAGGTATCAAGCCAAGTGTGAAGCACAATTTGGAATGGAACAAGATACTCTATCCGGAACATCGACTAGACGTCTCGGGAGGAAATAGCCATGAGCTAATAGTGTTGGGCGTGAACCCATAACTTCCTCTTCATCTATCAATCACCTTGGAGAGGGATGGAAAATGAGAGATTAAAGAATGGAGAGGTGAAAGTCGAGAGAAAAGTGAGCAAACGGGTTTTGAGAGAAAAATAGAGCCTGAGGGCCGAGTGATGTGAGAATCACAAATAAGAAAGGGTGGGAAATAATGCCCGAAGGAACTGGCTCCTCCTGATTTAAGGTTTCCCATTTTTGTAAACACGTCTGTATGTCGTGTCTTTTGTTTTGTTTACCTCAACTTTTGTTTTGAGTCTTTTCCGAGCGTGTCTCGTTGTGATTAGGTCGTGTACTTTCTGTTTGAGTCTTTTTGGCTGTGTTCAGTTGTAGGCTCAATACTCCCGTTTGAAAAACCCTTTTTAATTTCAAAATTTTTTGATCATGATGTGCTCAGAGTGCTGTGCCATTCTCCACATTTATGGGAAGCAAAAGAAAAAGGGGAAAATTTGGGGCATCTGAGTGTGCTTCAACTTCAGCCGATTCTACCTTTGTATTCCGTCTTGTCAGATTGGACTATTTGTTCAGGGTTTGCCGTGTGCAGAATAAACAGAATGGCCTGTATGCAGATTAATTCCCAGTAGAGTATGGGCCGAGTGTTCAGACTAAGCAATGGGTTGTATGAGTTGTTTTTCCATTGGCCGGTTCGTTACCTGGTTATTACAATACAAATGTTTGACTTTCAGACAGGAGATCAATTCCACTTACATTGTTATGAGATGTGATGTAATGTAATGCAAAGCGTGCAAATGTACCAAAATGTAACACTTTTTCAGATAAAAAAGCTTTGTTTCATTTCATCATCTTTTTCAAGTACAAAATTTTGGAGAAAACAAAACCTGCCTGCGGTAGTACAAGGTACTCAAGCTACCAGCAAAAAAAAAAGAAGAAAAAAAAAGTAAAAAAAAAGAAGAAAAGCAGCAAAAATCTGGATCAATGTCAAGTGGCCTCAGGTCTAGGGGTCTGTCCTCGTCCTCTTCCTGGACGAAGGTCCAGGAGCATCGTCATCAGCGCTGTCATCTGAGCCTGAGTTAGTGCCATCTCCGGTCTCCTTCTCAGATGACTCCGCCTCGGACTCATCGTCATCAGGGACTGGTGCCCGTGAGCTACTCCCAATGTGAGTGCGCCGCACTTTGGTGCGGGGGTATACTCTGCCGTCTCGGTAGGAACGGAAGGTCCAACTGAAGTACCTCCTACAGCAGGAAGCTGGAAAGGAGGCTGAAAAGTACAAATGGAAAACGCATCAGTATCAGTGCAGAATGTAGTGTATGAATGCCGCGAGTAGTGCTGTGAACAGTCTGTGGGCTACAGTGTGTCAAACGCCATGAGGGCCGTGTATCAAGTATTGAGTTGTGCATCAGATTATGTGAAACAGTTTATGTATGGTTTGAGACCGTGGTCAGAAGAACAAACCGGAATACTGTAAATGGCCAGGAGGTCGAGGCTCTGCTGAAGCATCCCCATCACCAAAGCGGTCAACTCTAGGGACTGGCCAGTATACTCGGAGAAAGCCTACAAAAGTGCTAGAAGTCTCAGTATTCTGTGGGATATCAAATGAATTGAAATGAAATGACTGTGCAAAATGCAAAATGCAGTAGTACATACCGGAGGCAAGCCATAGAACCCGACTAACTCATGATCAGTTGGAGGGGAAGCAATGGGGATCTGGTAAGTCGCCTCACCCTGCCCTCTGCATGTCATCATTGTGGGCAGTGCTGGCCAACTAGCCCCCCGTCCCCTCCAAGCTCCACTTCTACCACGGACTCGAGCCGCCCTCGATGTCCCTGCCCCTGCTCCCGCTCCAGCTACCGGCGCTGCAGGTCTCTCTCTCTCAACTCGGTGGCCACTGCTCAAAGGCCGCATGATATACGTCTGAACATACTCTGAGTAGTCACCTATGCCTCTGAAGCGTATCGTATCCCAGCCAAGCGTGTAGTCGGCCATCTACTCAAGGGGTGAACCACTCAGTATCCCTCATGTGCTCGGGAGGGTGAACCGGGACTATTTGCTCTGGCAAACCCAAGGTCTGGCGTAGGAAATGCTCACCCAGGTACCTAGCCTGACAGACCGGTCCAGCAAGATCCTGAAGCGTGCAGTCTCCTCCGCACCAACAAATCGCTCCCGAATCACCGCTGGCAATGGAGCCCAAGGCTGCCAGGTGATCTGCAAATGACATGCAGTTTGTTATCTACTATTATTGAAAATACAGTGTAAAGCAAAGTTTAAATAAACTCTACAGTTGAACATACCTCCGCGGGGGTGATGGCATCAAAGTAGCGGCGGAAGAAGATGAACGTCTCCCGGGGTCTCTGCACACACCTAAAGTCGAAGTGGCGGGAGAATGGCACGCCAAGAGGGGTCTCCACGTCTGGCACTGGCACGAGTCTTGGAAAGTAGGCGTAGACCCACAACTGCAAAGCAAATATTAGTATGCATATCAGATAAAGCAAAATACAGAATAAAGCAGAAATTGCAGAACCGTGTATTGTGCAGTGTATTGTGCAGAGTGTACAGTGTGTGCAGTGTATAGTCAGTGTAAAGTAGAGTATATGTGTACCGTGTGTGCGATATCTGATCGGCAGAACCGCATGTGTGCGATCTCTGAGTCTGAAATGTAAAGTAGAAAAGAAGATGTACCTCACAAGCCTGCCAGTAGCCTCCGAGCAACTGCCCGCTGCAACGGGAGGCTGAGCTCATGTATCCGTACAGAGTGGCCAAGGCTGCACCACCCCAGTTGTAGCGTAGAATCCGCGTGACGTCCACTAGCGCACTCAACAAACAGAGAGGCACGGTGTTCGCCCGATCGGCGAAAATGGTAGTCCCCATCAGAAACATCAGGAAGCCGTGAGCGTACTGCTCCACCTCCTCCTAGGTCATCGGCGCCTCCTCAGCTAAAGCCGGCTGAGTCCGGAAGTGGCTCTTGAACCATGAATATCTGACGACACCGGGACGCGCAAGAGGCGGCATCTCGCCGAGCAAGTAAACCTGAGCGGCCTCCCACTCATCCATATCGGTGTCGAAGGGGATCAAATCACCCCCTACCCCGATGCCAGTGAGCATCTAGAAATCATAGGGAGTCATCGTCATGTCTCCCGCAACGGAAAAGTGGAAGGAGTCAGTGGTATCCCACCACCTCTCCACCAGAGCGGCGAGAAGAGGCCTGCTCGCAGTAAGTCGGGGGAGTCCTCTGCAGAAGGCGCCGAAGCCAACCTCGTCCACGATGTGGCGGACCGCATCGGGCAACTCCATGTACCAATCTCTGGCGGCGACATTCCCATACCCCCGGAAGGCATGGGAATCTCCCTGTATTAAAAAAAAAATAGTTGCGAAGCAATATTCAATATACAGTTTTGAAGAACAGTCAAAATTGGTACAGATATAACGTGTGTGCACGTCTTTTTAAAATCAAACAAACATCGGGTGCCGGTGTGCTTGCAGTAAACTACAACATGTGACGTGTCAGTATGTTCGAGTGGTTCAGTACAGATATAGCGTGTGTGCACGTTTTTCAAGTTCAAACAGACATCGGGTGCCAGTGTGCTCGCAATGAACTACAGTGTATGATGTGTCAGTATGTTTGCGTGGTTCAGGGCAAATACAGTGTGTGCGTGCGTTCCAATTCAAACAGATATCAAGTGTAAGTGTGTTCACAGTCAACTACAGCATGTAGTGTATCAGTGTATCCAGGTTAAGCAGTTAAATAACAGAATCAACTATGACAGTCAAGTGTTCTACATTGCGAAAAATGAAACGGGGAAGAATATACCTCGGAAGCGCCATATGATAGATGTGACTCCGGCTCGCACAGGAGAAGCTCTGGAGCCACCGTCCTATCGAAACTCCTGAACTGGCAAAGTCCGTCGGGAGGCAGTATATGAATCGCCGGCCGGTAGGTTGCCGGGTCGAACGGGCGGACGCTCAGGGGCAAGAGCTCGGCCTCGGGATCCATCTCGTGCTCCGGGGGAGTCCCGTCCTGTGGAAGATCGTCTGCCATCTCAGAGAGAGTGTGAAAATGGCCGGAAATGTGGAAATCGGGCTAGAATGCAAAAAGTCAACGGAAAGTCAACCCCGAGATGGCGGAAAATGGCTGGAAAAGCTGGAATATGGAAAAGGCACGGAAACCAAGAGAAACTCGAGGGGAACAAACCCTCAGAGGTGAAAATCGTAGAAGAAACACTGAAACGAAGAAACGTTCGGTTCAAAACGTTCGAAACGCGAGGGTATTCGCGAATCGAACGACGAAACGGGCGCTAAAATCAAGGAAAACGGAGGATCGAAGGAAGGAAAATACTCTAGAGAGAGAGAGGAAGAAATTTCGCACAAATGGGAAGTGCCAAAATAGGGTTTAAAGCCCTATTTTATAAGACCCGAGGCCAAAAGACCAAACTGCCCCGATTCAGGCAGATTTGGCCAGTCGGCCAGACTTTTGGCCGGTCGGCCAAATATTTGGCCAGTGTAATGTTTTTGTGGCCGGTGGGAAGCCGGTTCCCTCCTATGATGGTCGGTGAGCTTCCTACAACCTTGTTTGCGTCAGATATGTGGTTTGGGGCCTCCATTTCCCAAGACAGTGCAAGACAGTGCATTTCTGAAGTTCGACTGGACTCCGTTTTGACCTCGGACCGTGTTTTCCGTGCGAAGCACTCGAGTACATGCATGGCGTATCCTTTTTGTATCCTTTCGTCTCCTAAGAGATTCAAAAGTTGCCACACATGCATACGTTACAACGTTTTGTCGTGAAACGCGCGTTGACTTATATGTCATTCTACTCACATTGTCGCGCGTATGCCATACTTGCATTAGTATGCACATTCTTATGTCGCATTGTCATACGCACTCCACATGCATCGTCATGCATTTCAAGAATCGTGCGTTGTAACGCGCATTTAAGATCATTTGCATTGTCATGCAGTCCAATAGTTTGCATTGTCATGCATTTCAAGAAACGTGCGTTGTAACGTGCATTTGAGTTTATTTGCATTGTCATGCATTCCAGTCCATACATTGTCATGTGTGTCATAATTTGCATTGTCGCACACTCCAAGATCATTTGCATATGTCATGCATCATTGTAAATAGTGCATATGTCATGCATCATTGTAAATAGTGCATATGTCATGCATCATTATAAATAGTGCATATTGTGGACGCGCCCCGCGTGAGGGTCTCACCCCACAGTTCGGACTCAATTTTGTGACGGTTCTTAATCTAAACCAAAGAGTCCAAATCCGGCAAATCGTTTTTGAGAAAACAGATTTTTAGAAAAGAAGTGCCAAACATGGACTGCTTTGCCAGATACAGAGTCGCCACCTAAATATTTTTTAATAGGGGAATTTAGGAAACCATGACTCGTTTGCCTAAGGCCACGTGTCCGTCATCACCAAAGTTGCCTCGGCTCGGGAACTTGGGTATGATTGGGGAAGGTCAACTATGAGCATCCCCTCTCGCCCAATCCGAAGATCGGCCTCTACTAACCATGATATCTCGTTTTTGAAAATACATGCGTTCTAATTCCGATTAATTAGCTAGAATTACTATGTGATGCGCACAGCAAAATAAGTATAGATTAGATCGCCTAATTTGGAACAAAGCATTGTATATCCGTTTGTTTTGGAAAATTATTTGAGATTTGCTACTCGCAGGTAGGCTAAAACACGGTTTTCAATGAGTTATCCCAACTCAAACAATCAAACCTTCACCCGCAGGCATTGAAGCAGTTTATATCACATAAGCATCTAGCCACATGGTAAGCATGCTGTCATGTTTAACATTCACACTCATGCGAGATGCTAAAGCATAAATACTTACATCGTACTTCATGCCAAAACAGAAACTAGTTAGTAATCATATGCATGATCCTAGTTCATGTCAAGTGGCTAATGTAACGCATACAGTGTAACGCCCTCAAAAGAATGACAATAAACCCATCAATCGAACATGCATCAACATAATAAAAGTCCACCTTCTTCTATTTAACTGAACTGTTCTGTACAAAAGTATTACATGTAAACAATAAAAGCGGGTGCCTTAAAGGCTTACAACTTTCCAAGTTAACACTTGGTTACAATCAAGAGAGCTCTAGCTCAATACACGTAAAGCCCTTGGCTTGAAGTTACATGCAACACATCAAAAGTAAATAGAAGTCAAAAAGTCCATCCGCCACTAGCCTCCCAAGCTAAGTCCTTGGAGGTGGCATCTTTGCATACTGAAAATGATGTTCCCATATAGGGTGAGCCACGACCCAAGAGAAATATACTAAACCGATTATGAATAATGACAAAAGATTAACAGTTGATAGATGGTCAACACTTTTACATTCTTTCATAACACATTACAATTCCAAGACCTTGAGTCTATATTCAATTCACTCTCCATTTTCATTAAATTCTCAATTTATAACTCATGGCTCGAACACAGCCACACAACTCATATGAGACAATAACTCATATTAACCACTTACAACTTCATTACTTACACAGATATGCATACTAGCTATATCACATTCCCAAGACAAGCATATGAGCTTTATCTATGGAGTCCATCCCCTATCTCCTCCAAACAAATCCGGTTTAGAGGTCCATCCCCTATCTTCCCCTAAACCGTGGAGTTCATCCCCTATCTCCTCCAATGCAACACAATGCATATAAACAACAATTATACACATCACAAATCAATACATAAAGTTAATGTATTCTTCAACTGTCATACTCAATGACACATTTCAATGATTGGTTTTAATTTACCTAATCATCATGCATTGTCTACAACAATCAAGACTATCCTCCACCGATAGCCCAAAGCAGATATTTCTAAACAGAAAATAAATGCGCAATGGATATATAATCAACATCTCAATTCTACAATTAATTATCCCAATTAATTAAACAATATAATTATAGCATTTTCCATAATTAACATTCAACCCCTAAGGTTCCATTTTCATCAATGATTCCACATTAATCTCATTTCTATGTACCAACCGTACATATAGGTTTATTTAAAACAAAACCCCAAACTTTTATAAAATTGCATAAAAGCCCCAAACTTTTATAAAATTGCATAAAAGCTCCAAACTTTCTCAAAATTTCACAACTATCCCCAACACATCAAAATGTCAAAATTCAAAGACAGAATCCATAAAGAGGAGTAGGATATCCCTACCTCAAAGTTTAAGCCCAAAAGGAGATGAAGACCCAAAGATCAAAATGCTCCAAACACAAATATTTTCAGATTAAATCGAAGCCCAAGTCACCCTCTATCTTTTTAACAAAGCACTTAGGGTAGATTCACACTCTAGGGAGATGATTTCTTAGAGAGAAGGCAAGTCTAGAGAGAGAGGCTCTCAAATTTAGGGTTTGAAGATATAAAACTTTTGAAAAAGTGAAGTTTAGATCGTTGCTGCGAACTGATATAAATAGGCTCGCTCGAGCGAAGACTTGGTCGCTCGAGCGACCAGACACAGAAAACCGTAGCTCGAGCCAAGAAGGTCTCGCTCGAGCCAACATCCTAAAAGCTCGCTCGAGTGAAGAAAAGCTCGCTCGAGCCAGGAGCTCGACCCTTCAGGTCTGCATTAGACGACGCCGAAGCGGCGAACCTCTCGCCGGCGAAGACCGAACCAGATCGCTCGAGCGAAGAACATTTCGCCGAGCGAAATCATGGTGTTCAGTCGATGCAGACGATCGCCGCTGAAGCGAAGCCGCTCAGGCTCGACCCACCAGACACAAAACTCAACTCTCGCTCGAGCGACAAACTCCTCGCTCGGGCGAAGGACAAAAATCGGCAGGCAACCCTTGGCTCCCAACACAACCAACTCAAACAAACGCCCAACACATCCTATAACTCAAATACAATATATGAAAGGACGTAAACAGGACAACAATCCACTACCAACATCCACGGACACATGTCCGGATCACTATACAACAAGGGGTAAACCCGGGATCGCTATAACCTCCCCCCCCTTAAAGAATTTCGTCCCCGAAATTAAAACAAGTTTTTTGAAAAGCAACCCTTTTTCTCCATTCTGAACAACGCCATAACACAACATTTAACAATTCGACCCGTTACCGGTCATCCATCTCTTATCAAGAGGCATTTCACAATATACATTTTCAAGCGCATCTATAACATGCATTTTTTTGTTCCACTTTCCAACCATTCTCAATATACATGGTTTCACAAATCATATCGTAACAAAATTTCATGATACATCTCCAGTTCTATAATATAGCCAACACATGCAACATTATAATCAATTCTCACATTAAGGCAAGTTTTACACTACTTCCTTAAATCAAAACATATACCATGTTTTACAACTTAAGACACATACAATGCTCTTAAAGTTCAACAAAATTACAAGTTCTCATTACATGACTACAAATCAACAAACAAGTCCGGATATTTCTCGCGGACTTCCAACTCACGTTCCCAAGTGGCCTCCTCCACCCCGTGATGTTTCCACAAAACCTTAACCAAAGGAATGGTCTTACCACGCAGGACTTGATCCCGCCTATCCAAGACCCGAACCGGTCTCTCCTCATACGAGGCATCCTCATCTACCTCTAAATCGGTCCAATCCAACACATGTGATGGATCCGGCTCATACTTCCGAAGCATACTCACATGAAACACGTCATGAACTCCGGACAACTGTGGCGGCAAAGCTAAACGGTAAGCAACCTCGCCAATCCTCTCAAGGATCTCAAAAGGACCAATAAACCGAGGGGATAACTTTCCTCTCTTCCCAAACCTCATCAATCCCCGCCTAGGTGATATCTTCAGAAAGACATGATCACCTATCTCAAACACCAACGGTCTCCTCCTACGTCGGCATAAGATTTCGACGACTGGTCGTAACAAGCCTCCTGGATAAGCTCAACTTTCTCCGCTGTCTCCTAACCAACTCCGGCCCAACCAAGGTGTGTCACCCACCCCGGCCCAACACACTGGAGACCTCCAATGGCGGCCATACAAGGCCTCAAACGGTGCCATACCGATGCTAGACTGATAACTGTTGTTATAGGCAAACTCCACCAATGGCAAGTGCCTTTCCCACGTCCCACTGAAATCAAGGACACAACCCCGAAGCATATCCTCAAGGATCTGAATAGTACGCTCGGACTGCCCGTCAGTCTGAGGGTGATAAGCGTACTAAAGTCAACTTAGTGCCCAAAGCACTCGCAAACTGCCACAACCTAGCGATAAACGAGGATCTCTATCTGAGACAATCGTCCTTTGGGACCCGTGCAATCTCACTATGTCCCGGATATACAAGTCGGCAAGATGATCTACGAATCTCTCACGCATAGGAATGAAGTGCGCCGACTTAGTCAACCGGTCTACAACCACCCAAATAGCATCACTACCCGGAGTCCTCGGAAGACCTACAACGAAGTCCATAGTGACATGCTCCCACTTCCACTCGGCAATAGGCAAGGGTTGCAACAAACCCGCTGGCCTCTGATGCTCGGCCTTCACTTGCTGACAAGTAAGGCACTTAGACACGAAGACTGCCACATCTCTCTTCATGCCCCGCCACCAAAACTGGCGACTCAAATCCTGATACATCTTAGTACCTCCTGGATGCACTGCAAGGCGCGAATGGTGAAACTCTCGGAGTACCTCCTCTCGGCAAGACTCTGGTACAAACAAGCGGTCTCGGTATCTCACGCTCAAGTCGGGATACACCGTCAAACCCTTCTCAACCTTCCCACTGGAAATCTTCTCTTGTAGAGATTCTACCTCGCGATCACCCCTCTGAGCCTCTAACACTCGAGTCACAACTGTAGGCTACGCAACAACAGAAAACAAGGCCGCAGCCTCAACGGATTCGCCCAGAAGCAAATCAAACTCGCCAAGTGCCCCCAACATCTCCCACTCTCGGATGGCTACACAAGCTACATCACTAATGGATTTCCTACTAAGAGCATCGGCCACAACATTGGCCTTCCCTGGGTGATAATGCAACTCGAAGTCGTAATCCTCAATGAACTCCATCCACCTCCTCTGCCTCAAGTTCAAGTCTTTCTGTGAAACCAGATACTTCAGACTCTTATGATCCGAGAACACCTCGAATCTCTCACCATAAAGGTAGTGCCTCCAGATTTTCAAGGCAAAAATCACAGCCGCTAACTCTAGGTCGTGTGTAGGGTAATTCTTCTCGTGTATTTTTAACTGACGTGAGCCATAAGCTACCACTTTCCCTCCCTGCATCAACACACAACCCAAACCCTCTCGTGAGGCATCACAATAGACTACATAACCCAACCCTCTCTCCGGAATAATCAAGACTGGAGCGGTGGTCAATCTAACTTTCAACTCCTGAAACGACTTTTCACAAGTCTCACTCCATACAAATTTGACTCCCTGACGAGTCAACCTAGTCAACGGTGAAGCTAACCTGGAGAAATCTTTCACAAACCGACGGTAGTATCCAGCTAATCCCAGAAAACTGCGGATCTCAAACACACTCTTAGGCTGTGCCCAATCTTGCACTGCCTCAGTCTTGGATGTATCAACAGACACCCCTTCCCCGGATACCACATGGCCTAAGAACTTGACTTCCTTTAGCCAGAACTCGCACTTCCCAAACTTGGCATCGACCTATGGGCTCTAAGCAATTCAAGCACCACTCTCAAGTGTTCCTCGTGCTCTTTCTCTGAGGGTGAATAGATAAGAATGTCGTCCACAAAAACGACCACAAAACGATCCAAGAATTCCCGGAAGATCCGGTTCATCAAGTCCATAAAGACTGCCGGTGCATTGGTGAGCCCAAATGGCATCACCAGAAACTCATAATGGCCATACCGCGTACGGAATGCCGTCTTCGGAATATCCTCCTCTCTGACCCTCAACTGGTGGTAGCCCGATCTCAACTCTATCTTAGAGAAACAACGGGAACCCTTCAACTGGTCAAACAAATCATCTATACGGGGCATAGGGTATTTATTCTTAACTGTAGCCCGATTCAACTTCCGGTAGTCGATACACAACCTCAAGGCACCGTCTTTCTTTTTAGCAAAGAGGGCCGGTGCTCCCCACGACGATACACTAGGGCGAACGAAACCCTTATCTAACAATTCCTGGAGCTGAACTTTCAACTCAATCAACTCTGCCGGTGCAAAACGATAAGGTGCCATAGAAATCGGCGCCGTGCCAGGCACTAAATCAATAGAGAACTCTATCTCTCGGTGGGGTGGCAAATTAACAAGATCCTCGGGAAAGACGTCCGAGTACTCACAAACTACCCTTGGCAACTCAATCTGGGTCTCATCACACTCACCATCCTCAAAACTAGCAAGTAGACTACTAAGCTCATTCCGCCTTCGCGGACCGCACCCCTGTGGCACAACACTACCAACTCGGTCTCCTAAGAAATGGAAAAACTCCCCGCTCACTGTACAGCAAGTAACCCTCTGGCGGTAGCAATCAATAACAGCCCGGTATGACGATAACCAGTCCATACCCAAAATAACATCAAAGCCCTTCATGGGCATAACTACAAATGGAAAGGGAAGTCGATGATCGTCGACCTCTATATCACAACCTCTACATCCGTGCCTCAAAATTAACTCACCCCCAATAGGTGACACAACGCAAATAGGAGATGCTAAAAGTGCTAACTCCAGTTCCAACACAGATGCAAATGTAGCAGATACAAAAGAATGAGATGCACCCGTGTCAATCAACACTCTAGCAACCGAGTTGCAAAACAAAAAAGTACCTCTCACTACTGATGGAGTTGGTACCAAATCCTGTGACAACGGCATACAGCCTGTGGGATACTGGTCCACTGCTCACCCCAGGAGCATATGAGCTTTATCTTGGACCGGGATGACGGCTCCGGATTGGCCCTCGAGGCCTGCCTGGTGGTGGTGAAATCCCTACGTCTGCCTAGAACCACACGCTCCTGAAGTGGCACTCAAGCGTGGCAGAACCTCTTCAGTGCCCAGTTGCCCACATCCTTGATAGCAGGACAAGGGCCCCCTGCCCAAACTCGACCTGTGGCTGGTGAAGAAGATCGACCCTCGACCTCCGCCCTTCTGTGACGGTGGCCACACTTGTAACAAGTAAACTCTCCTGTGCCCCTCCGAGCTGCAGACTGCGACAGGGATAGTCGACCTAGAAACTCCACCCTGAGACTACTGAGGGTTATAACCCCTCTGTCTCCTACTATCGCCCTGTCCCTCCTGACTCCTCTTGGAGCCTTTCTGCCCTTCATCCTCTTCCTGCATCATAATCTCAGTATGAGCTGTAGCATCAACCAGTCGCCCATAATCCTGAAACATAGACCCCACAATTCTCAACTTGAGGCCACGCCTCAACTTCTTCTCAAACTCAATGCAACGGCGTTCCTCAGACGCCACTAACTCAGGTGCAAACCTGGACAAACTAGTGAATGAGGCCTCAAACTCGGCCACTGATAAACTGTCCTGCTTGAGCTGGCAGAACTGACCTCTCAACTTCTCCTGAACAGCCGGAGACAAGAACTTCTCCTGAAAAGCGTCAACAAAAGCCTTCCAAGTGCCTCCAATACGACCCTTGGTGAACTTCCACCACTGACCCGCATCCCCTTTCAGCTGGAATGATGCCAAGGTCACCTTCAGTACCTCGTCTTCGATGCCTAGCATCTCAAACGTCTTCATTGTCTGTTCGAGCCATTCATCGGCTTTAAGCGGCTCCTTTGGATCACCCACAAATTCATCCGGATTAGACCGGAAGAACTCCCTCTTCAGAAAAGAAGGTCCTGCATCTGCAACAACAACCTGAGCCTGATTCTCGGCTCTGAGAATACCCACTGACTCCCTGAACGCCCCTGCTATCTCTCGGGCTAGAGCGCCCATAGCCTGCTGGCCTACTGGCTCGGCCACATTGGCCTGACCAACCCCTTCCTGAGCTGCCGGAATCTCATCCGGTAAAGGCATATCCTGCCTCCTAGGCCTACCACGCCTTCCACCTCTTCCTCGTCCTGACATCCTAATAAAGGTAACACAGAACGTTAGCACATTTATAAACGTGCCATAACTAAACACTCGCGTCCTAAAACATGGACCACAATAATTCACCCCACGTAAGCACATAAACACATAAGCACTTACGAATTTCATTTCTTGATAATGATAGTCGGCGTTACGAGTTCTGTGAGAAACGGCATTGATCAAGTGCCTTTCCAACAAGACTCCCAGAAACCCAAGGATCCAATCAACATCCTAGAAATTAAATCCCATACCCAAATAATCACATAAGCATGTTATCAATTAAACACATAGCGTATGACACTACACTAAGTCTCTATCAAGCGAGACAAACCCATTGTGATCCTAATCACTTCCCACGTACCCAAAGTATTCGAACCCGGTACGCTCTGATACCAAGTTGTAACGCCCTCAAAATAATGACAATAAACCCATCAATCGAACATGCATCAACATAATAAAAGTCCACCTTCTTCTATTTAATCGAATCGTTTGCATAAAAGTATTACATGTAAACAATAAAAGCGGGTGCCTTAAAGGCTTACAACTTTCCAAGTTAACACTTGGTTACAATCAAGAGAGCTCTAGCTCAATACACGTAAAGCCCTTGGCTTGAAGTTACATGCAACACATCAAAAGTAAATAGAAGTCAAAAAGTCCATCCGCCACTAGCCTCCCAAGCTAAGTCCTTGGAGGTGGCATGCTGCCTGTACCTGAAAATGATGTTCCCATATAGGGTGAGCCACAGCCCAGTAGAAATATACTAAACCAGTTATGAATAATGACAAAAAGATTAACAGTTGATAGATGGTCAACACTTTTACATTCTTTCATAACACATTACAATTCCAAGACCTTCGAGTCTATATTCAATTCACTCTCCATTTTCATTAAATTCTCAATTTATAACTCATGGCTCAGAACCTGGCCACACAACTCATATGAGACAATAACTCATATTAACCACTTACAACTTCATTACTTCCACAGATATGCATACTAGCTATATCACATTCCCAAGACAAGCATATGAGCTCTATCTACGGAGTCCATCCCCTATCTTCTCCCAAACAACATCCGGTTTAGAGGTACATCCCCTATCTTCCCCTAAACCGCGGAGTACATCCCCTATCTTCTCCAATGCAACACAATGCATATAAACAACAATTATACACATCACAAATCAATACATAAAGTTAATGTATTCTTCAACTGTCATACTCAATGACACATTTCAATGATTGGTTTTAATTTACCTAATCATCATGCATTGTCTACAACAATCAAGACTATCCTCCACCGATAGCCCAAAGCAGATATTTCTAAACAGAAAATAAATGCGCAATGGATATATAATCAACATCTCAATTTTACAATTAATTATCCCAATTAATTAAACAATATAATTATAGCATTTTCCATAATTAACATTCAACCCCTAAGGTTCCATTTTCATCAATGATTCCACATTAATCTCATTTCTATGTACCAACCGTACATATAGGTTTATTTAAAACAAAACCCCAAACTTTTATAAAATTGCATAAAAGCCCCAAACTTTTATAAAATTGCATAAAAGCTCCAAACTTTCTCAAAATTTCACAACTATCCCCAACACATCAAAATGTCAAAATTCAAAGACAGAATCCATAAAGAGGAGTAGGATATCCCTACCTCAAAGTTTAAGCCCAAAAGGAGATGAAGACCCAAAGATCAAAATGCTCCAAACACAAATATTTTCAGATTAAATCAAAGCCCAAGTCACCCTCTATCTTTTTAACAAAGCACTTAGGGTAGATTCACACTCTAGGGAGATGATTTCTTAGAGAGAAGGCAAGTCTAGAGAGAGAGGCTCTCAAATTTAGGGTTTGAAGATATAAAACTTTTGAAAAAGTGAAGTTTAGATCATTGCTGGAATCGATATAAATAGGCTCGCTCGGCGAGACTTGGTCGCCGAGCGACGAACCTGAAACCGTAGCTCGAGCCAAGAAGGTCTCGCTCGAGCCAACATCCCAAAAGCTCGCTCGAGCGAAGAAAAGCTCGCTCGAGCCAGGAGCTCGACCCTTCAGGTCTGCAACTAGATGCACGCTCGAGCGACGAACCTCTCGCTCTAGCGAAGACCGAACCAGATCGCTCGAGCGAAGAACAACTCGCTCGAGCCAGAAATCATGGTGTTCAGTCGATGCGAGCCGATCCTCGCTCGAGCGAAGTCGCTCTGGCTCGACCCACCAGACACAAAACTCAACTCTCGCTCGAGCGACCAACTCCTCGCTCGAGCGAAGGACAAAAATTCTGGGCAGCAACCCTTGGCTCCCAAACACAACCAACCTGAAACAAACCTGCCCAACACATCCTATAACTCAAATACAATATATGAAAGGACGTAAACAGGACAACAATCCACTACCAACATCCACGGACACATGTCCGGATCACTATACAACAAGGGGTAAACCCGGGATCGCTATATACAGAATGTCACTAGAATAGGCTCGGCTAATCCTAGGATGACATGTGAGATGCAACAAGTAGCACGTATTCAAGTTAGATTTGGAATATTATGCTGTTAGCATGATGCGCCGAGCCCGGTGCATATAAGACAAATGTATGGATGCACACATGCATAGCATAAGGTATGCTAATTTAAATATGCCCTAATATTAACCATCAAAAGCAGGTAAGTAAAAGAGAGAAAAAAGTGGGGGTTGAAAGACATGCACACACGTACCCACACTTATTTACAAATTAGCCCTCACTCGGAGGGACCGAAAGAATAATACAGATTCAACTAGCCTACAAGCTAATTAAATATTACAGACCAATTAAACTAGTTAAGCAAATTAACTAATCTAATAAAACAATAAACAGCCTCGGGAAGAGGGCCCAATGCAAGGCGTGCTCAGCTCCGCTCGGAAGTGCACCGCTATGCACAAGTTGCCTCTGTCCACGCTGTTTTCCTTCTCTGATCAGTGCAAGATTCCCAAGGTGCACTCTATGAACCCGGTGGGACACCACCGGCCAAGGGAATTGGTCACCGACCAAATGAAATAATCACTAGCCACTGGAAATGAGCACCGGCCACCAATTGTTGGTCGATCGGCACTAAAGATGGCCAGTCGGCCAAACCTTCCTGCAGAATCCTGTTTTGACAGCAGCAGAGGGCAAAACAAGGCATAGCAATGCATTTCAAGCAAATGTGTGCACCATCACATCCCTTATCATGTTTATGACTCAGAGGGACATGGTTCTTGGTTCTCGGACACTGCAAGAGGCAAGGCATGCATGCTCATACAATGCAACCTAGGCATGGAGGTTAAGTATGCAACAACATGCAAGCCTAGCATGCAAACATGCAAGCATGGACTTAGACTAATTTAGGGAGCCCTCAAAGAAGCCTAAGACAGTGGCTAGATGCCATGGAAATGAAGACAAAATGTCATACAAACATGCATGCACACGTAGTCCAACACTTAGGCATATAGAAGCAACCTTTAAGCACACTTAAAAGAAGATAAATATAGACACATGGAAAGCATGCCAAACTCTGAAATTGCATGGAAAAGTGGTGCCAAACCAACCAATTAACACAAGCAAAGCATGCAACCAAGACTCACACATCCTAGTCCAATCAAGCCAAAATACAAAGAGACTACACAAAGCATGTTGAGCATGACCAAAGCAACTGAAAACAGAGCTAAAGCATACTAAAACAAGCATGAAAGCTTCACAAAGCCAGGCTGAAATCATGCTAGGACAAGGGTCAAAGCCTAAAGCATGTTAAGGCAAATTTAAGGCATTACAAGACAAGTGTGCTAAGAAAGCATGGTGTGTCTAAACCAAGTAAAAACAGAGCTATATTATGACATAATAAGCACAAAAAATGGCTAAGCCATGGCCATCTTACAGTTAAACATGGTGCTCACACATGAGGCGAAAATGGTCCTTTTCAAGGACAACAAGGAGAACGGGTGGCCCTCTCCTTCTTAGGACCTCAAGGCACCATCCTCACCACTGAAATCCCTCAAGATTTCAGTGGTGAGGAGGCCCAAACAAGGCGGTCCCGCAGCTCACCAAAATGGCACAAAAATAGGGCCTAACAAGGCTTATGAGGGGTCAAACAACCCCAAACAACAAAACACCCTTAAACAACTATTTAGAGCAGGCAAAAACAAGACTTTTATATGTTATACACAAAGTCTAAAAATAGTTGCAAGATAGGTGAAAAAGCTATGAAAAAATGGGGAAAAAGGGGTAAGATTGTTACCCTTGTAGACCCTCTTCACAAACAATGCTCCAGCTGGTTCTTTGAGCTCAAAACCAGTCAAGAACTTCAAGAACAGCTCCCTACACTACTACAAAAATAGATAAAGATCACACTTTTTTGGTGTGATGTTTGTTATTTAATCACACCTTTTTAATTTTATTAAAGTGTGATCTTTGGGAGTGTGATTAAAAGGGGTCATTTTTAATCACACCTTTTAAGTGTGATTGATAAGATTTAGATCACACCTTTTAAGTGTGATTAAAAATATTTAGATCACACCTTTTAAGTGTGATTAAAAACCTTTAGATCACACCTTTTAAGTGTGATTGATAACATTTAGATCACACCTTTTAAGTGTGATTAAAAACATTTAGATCACACCTTTTAAGTGTGATTGATAACATTTAGATCACACCTTTTAAGTGTGATTGAAAACTTTAGATCACACCTTTTAAGTGTGATTAAAAACATTTAGATCACACTTTTTAAATGTGATTAATAACTAATAAAACCTATGATAAAAAAAAATTTGACATATTTAAAGAATAATCAATATTATTTTTACACGCGAATTTGAATAATGTAATACACATTATATATTATATTTTGAATCACAACCATATATTGAATGAAATAATATCATATATTTCATAAATGAAAGTTAAATGTTTAAAAGTATATACAAAGAAATTAATAAAAAAAAAAAATTAACTGTGATTACATACATTAAAAAATAAAAAATAAAAAACTTGAAAAAAGTAAATTCTTGAATTCTTTGACCATATTTTGCATCTCTCCAAGAAATTTCTGACCTGAAAAATAAAAAAACAAATTAATTTAAAAACCGCTAGAAGCATATGAATAAACTTACTAATTAATTTATAAACTTACATTTAGATCACACCAAAAATAATGTAATTTATCCAGTTGTTAAACTGCCCCCAATCCTTTCTCCACAGCCACCAAAAATGACATAATTATTATTTTTTTTAAAAATGGTTCATGACTTGAGTGAAATTAACTAAATTGCAGGAATATTATTAGTGTCCACCATAGACACTAAACATTCAGAAGGATCCATACAATATAGCAAGTGATAATCACTTGATTGCACAGGTGTCAGGAAATCATACAAATATCTTCAGAATAAATTACCCTTGCACTGTCTTCAAAACACGATCCTTATTAGAGAAGGTTCCCCTTCAAAGGCGACCATGGCACCTCGGCCTTCATTAGAGCGAGGCGAGTCATACGGCTCATTGACAAAGCATGGCTTGATATTAACTCCAAGCAGGAACTATTCTGAGAGACAAAAATTTACATAGTAAGCGGATAACTTCTTAACAACACGGCCACACTAAGTAAAAAGGCCGTGGCAAATTTCAAACCGTTTGCATATACGGCTTAGATCATGCAATATGTTTATACTTTCATTTTTAAGGCTGTGAAAATTCACTAGGCTAGTCTCTGAGAACACAACTATCTCTCGGTGTAATAGATTTATAACGTAGAAGCTCATCCCTTTTCTCATTCCTAGTCATTCTACATTTTCTACCCACCTTCAGAGGTGTCATATACAATGAGGTTGCATTTTCTTAACAACGAAGGATGCCACCTCTCATACTGACCCCATAAGAAAACAACACTACAAAGAAAAAAAAAAAACATGATATAGATGAAGGAAGTGCGCTAGTGTCCCTTCTCTCCTTCCATTTTCTTCCCAAATCATGCTACATTCTTGTATAAGATGAAGGAACAAAAGCATAAAAAGAAAAACCGTTATAAAACCTTAAGCCATGATTAACCCGTGAGCATCCTCGGACAAATGCACACAAAATTGATTGATCGTGACAAAGGACAACCGGTTCTCGGATGCAAACAATGGAACAACCATACTGACAATCCCAATCGAACTTAAAAGTTAAACTTCTAGCGCATTTGGATAACATAATTTCCAAAACTTATGAAAAGCGCTAAAGTCGATAATGAGAAAAAAGGATGCCATTTATTCCTCCCTAGATTCCAAGGCAGTAGCACTATCTAGGAGCAATTATTATCAATAAAGGAAGTTCTTCATCGGATAGTGTTTAACACTAAACTTACTAATAAGCCTCATATAAAGATATAGGATGGATTGTTGATTGAGCCCTTATGGGAGTCAACACTTAAACAATGATTAGATTTAAAACACAACTTTTTTTTTGATCGGCAATGAAGAATTTTATTGACTAGCAAAAACAAACTACAAGGAGCTAGGGTTTCACTACGCACACAGCGGTTTCAAACAACCTAATATCGGGTAAGCAACCTGTCCTAGTTTGGAATGGTCACTATGGATTCCGAATATGCACTAGGTCGAATGGTCCAAGGGTGCCCGATAAAAGGGGTTTGTGTTCCCCATCTTGGCGAGAGCCCATAACCGGTCAGCCTTATGGACATGCCTTGACAAGACAAGCCTCCGGCAAACCGCTCAGGAATAGCAGATGGCCAACATGGTGTCCTAGGCGCACCAATGCACATGCAATGCAAAACACATAAGTGTAGTCAAAATAGGATATCACGAGTTCGAGTCAAGCTCTCTAAAATCCCAATGATGCGCCAGAATATCGTCCATGGGGACCTCGGCTCTGATTCGGACTCGATTTGTGTCGCGGTTCATCTGAACCAAAGAGTCCAAATCCGCAAATCGTTTGAGAAAGCAGATTTTGAAAAAGTAGTGCCAAACATGATGCTTTGCGGATTCTGAGTCGCCACCTAAATATTTTATTTTGGGAAATTTAGGAAACCACGACTCGTCGAAGGCCACATGTCCGTCATCACCAAAGTGGTCTTGGCTCGGAGCTTGGGTACGATCGGGAAGGTCACTATGAGCACCCCTTTCGCCGGTCAGACCGGCCTCTACTAACCGTGATATCCGATTTTGAAAACTTTATGCGTTCTTATTCCCGGTTGTTAACCTAGAATTACTATGTGATGCGCACAACACAAAAGTATAGACTAGATCGCCTAACTTGGAAATAAACATTGCATATCCGTTTTATATCGAAAAACGTGTTAGGTTTTGCTACTCGCAAGTAGGCTAAAACACGGATTTCAATGAGTATTCCCAACTCAAGTAATCCAACCTCCACCCACAGGCATTTAAGCAGTTTATCACATAAGCACTTAGCCGCATGGCAGGCATACTGTCATGTTAACATTCACACGCATGCGATATGCTAAAGCGTAAAATACTTACATCGTACTCCGTGCCAAAACAAAAACTAGTTAGCAAACATGTGTGTCCTAGTTCATGTTAAGTGGCTAATGCGACACAGGCAGAAATGCAATCTAGAGTAGGCTCGGCTAACCCTAAACGTGGCATGTGGAATGCGCGAATAGCACGTATTCAATTTGGAATTGAAAGTACGATGCAATTTGTATGACGTACCGAGCCCGATGTATGTAAACAAATGCGTGAATGCACGCATGCATTGCATGAGGTATGCTAATTTAGATGTGCCCTAATCTACCATTGTAAGCAGGTAAATAAAAGGGAGAAAGAAATGGGGGTTGGAAGACATACACCCACTCACGCACACTTATTACATTTTTGCCCTCGCTCGGAGGGACCGAATAATAATACAGAACCAAATAAATAATTAACTGTTCTAGCTAATTAAATATTACAAATCAACTAAATCAATTAAATAAATTAATTAATCTAATTAAGCAGTAAATGGCCTCGGGATGAGGGTCCGATGCATTCGCGTGCCCGGGACTCGCTCGGAATCGCACTGCCATGTAAGTGTGTCTCTGTTTCCTCTGCTCTCCTCCTCAGAAAATTGCCAAAATCTTAGGACTACCTCCCAGGACACTGGGGATCACCACCGGCTGGGGTAGGACACCACCGGCTGAAGGATGAGGCCATCGGCACTAAATTCCCTTATCGGCTGCCAAAGGGATACCGGTCGGCACTTTTTAGTGCCGGTCGGCACAAATTCTGTAGAACACGCAACTCACAAAGTGAGAGGGAAACAACAAGCATGGCAATACAATCCAAGCTATTTATGCACCAAACACATTTCCTATCATGTTATTGTCTCAAGGGGCATGTGCCTCGGTTCCCGGACCACCAATCGTGCATTTCCATGCATGATGGCCCTAAGAACCAAGAGTGCAACTTCACTTTCAAATCTTTGCAAAACACATAGGCACAAAGGGTGCCAAACCTCTATCAAACTCACTTCAAGAGGCTTGGCATGCATGTCAATGTGGTGCAATCCTAAACATGTTATCTAGGATGCAACACGGACTATGCAATGCATTTATGCAAGCATACAAACAAGCATATAATACAAGCATGCAAACCACAAGAGGGATGGGCTTATACATGAATTAGGCAACTCAAAATGGGCCTAAAATCAGTGGCCAAATTGCTAAAATGTGAGGGCCAAACACACATGCACACATACACATGTTAAGGCACCAACACTTAGGCATAACAAACAACATTCAAGCACACTTGAAATAAGTTAAGCATGGATTACTAGCATGCATAAGAAGCTCTGAAAATCACACAAAACATGATACCAAATCATGCGACAAAACAAACCAAATATGCTACAAATGGCCCAAGTCTTGAAACAAGCCATGACGGCTTAAACCGAGGCCAAGTCCACCAAGCCTCACAAGGCTAAGGGGACTCAAAACAGGTCACAAGCAGACCTAAACAAAGCCTAAGGGGCACCTAGATGGCATCTAAGAGGCTCAAGTACAAAGGCATGAAACATGACCAAAACATGGACTATTCAACACATGCTTCTAAAGCATTGAAGAAGCCACTAAGGCAATCATATAAGCACATTATAAGGTCTGAAATAGCATGTAAGAGGGTTCCAAACCCTTGAAGTCATGGAGGCAATGCATCCTACACATGCACCTACTTGAAGCATACAAGCTACAATGCAAAGGGGCTATACAAAACATGCCAAGATTGACCCAAACGACCATGGACAGAGCTAGATCATGGCAAAATGAGCATATAAGCTTCATGGATCTAGGCCTAAATCATGCCAGAAATGAAGGCACACAAACTAGGCACATTAAGGCAATAAGAGGCATTACAAGGCAACTATACTAAGCATGCATAGGAGACCAAAACCAACTTAGGAACATGTTATATCATGGCAATATAAACATGGGAAACAAGCCAAACATGCTCAACACACACTCAAGCATGGAGCTCCATAAGGAAGCAAAACTTGCCCTTTTCAAGGACATCAAGGAGAGGGGGTGGCCCTCTCCTTCTTGAGACTCTAAGGCATGCTCTTCACCACTGAAATCCCTCAAGATTTCAGTGGTGCAGAGTTCCTACGACCAAACTCTCGGATCTCTCACAAAATAGCACCAAAAGTGCCATTTTCACTGCTTAAGGGTAGTCAAACTTACCCAAACCACAAAACACTCTTAATGAACAATGAAGAGGACCTAAAACAGGACTTTTATGTGTTATAGACTAAGCACAAAAACTGTTTTAAACTAGACAAAAATGGAATGCAAAAATGGGGTAAATAAAGTTAGTTTCTTACCCTTGATGACTATCTTCACAAAAGTTGTTGTTGTTGCTTCCTTGAGCTCCAATCCAACCAAAAACACCAAGAACCAACCCTTAGAACCTCAGTTGCTTAGAGAAGGTGAAACACTAGGTGCTTGTGTGCAATAGTGTGAACTAAAGCACCTAGTGTACAAAATGAGAGGTAAGAAGAGAGATACAATAGATACAAAGATCAAACCCTAAACCAGAGGTTCTTCTTTCTTTTTTTCTTTCTAACCCTAAAATTTTTGCTAACCCTTGAGCCAAGAGAAGAGGGCTTCTCCTTATAGGCAACAAAGACTTACAAACTAAGTCATCCAAGGGCTCATATAGAGGGGAAACAAAAGGCAAACAGCTGTCTAAAAATATCTCAGAAAGCAGCTGTAAAGTGGTCGGCTGGGCAAAATGGTCATTTTGCCAAAAAGAGTGCCGACCGGCACAATATAGTGCCGGTGGCAACACCAGTCGGGCGGTGGCCTCCAGCCACAGCCGGTGGTATGTGGGGATGCCTCAGAAGGCATTCCCTGCCCCTCAAAGGCAAAGCACAGGTGTTTTGTGCAAAACCGGACACAAAGCAGATCAAGTTCGGAGGTCTGAGGCGAGGCGTGGCGAGAACTCCGGGAACTCCAAACAAACACAAACATGGATAATCACCGAGTGTTCAAGCGGTGACGTCCAAGTCTTGAGGACGGTCAAAAATGGGGTGTCTACAGTATGGAACAACCAAAGTTTTGAAAAGTCAGCCCTTGCATCTCACGCACGAGACATGTCTTCGCCGTCTTGCCATTCTGTGTATTTCGTCATGTTGGCGAGGACTTTGGTATACATCTGTGTATAGTTTTGTTTGGCTGACTTAGATTTGAATGATCCTGTCCGTACAGAACCTTATGCTTCTATACTTTCTGTTGTGAGTTATTAACATATGTAAATGTGGAATGTTATGATATGTATATAAGCACGGCTCTACGAACAAAGTTTTTAATTTGCTTCCGTTTGGCCTATTTACTCTGATGACTTTTGTCTTATTTTGTTTGAGGCCGTAAGTAATCTCGTGATTACTGGCCGGTTATGGCCTTAACCCATAGCGGCGGGTTTGGGTCGTGACATCTGGGAAGCCGCAAAACGGGAAGTCTTCCCCCTCCCGGACAAGGCGTCCGTTTAGGGTCCCCTGGATAGGTCGGTGCATCAACTCATAATGTTTCTCGGCCTACTTTGCTCTGGCTCTTCCGGCCATCTGTTTTCCCTTCCTTGCCCAATCTTCTTTGGTAGACAGATAACCTATGACAAAGGTATATGGGTTGTGCGGCACTTCGGCCAATGCTGCAATGCCTTTCCAACCACTTCACCCTAATCCCATCCCGGGGATATGCTGGAGCTTGTTCATAAGGTAGACAGACTGTGCGCTAACGTATAGCCCCTCATCAATAGCTAAAATGTTCTATACAACCCAGTCCTCAGCTAGGGTAAATCCTGACAAGAACACATCCTCTGCGCCATGCTCAATCTCCAGAACTGGTGTAGAAACCTCTAGCAGCAGATGTATTGAAGAATTCCCAAAGACAATCGCCACCTCCTTCCCGTGGGGGTATTTCAGTATTTGGTGCAGGGTGGAAGAGACAACCTTCACCTGGTGTAGCTACGGCCGCCCCAAGAGTAGATTGAAGGTGGCCGGGACATCCAAGACATGAAAGTCAATATCCTGTTGCCCTGGACCAACTTGAGTCCGAATCTGTACAGCCCCCATCACCTCTCGGCTGGTATTATCGTAGGCCCGTATCACCTGGGCAGTAGGCACAAAATCCGCAGGCTTCAACTCGATAGCATATGCTGCCCTCGACGGGCACACATTGATAACAGATCCTATGTCAACAAGAACCACCGGTATCCATTTCTCTCTACACTCCACAGAGATGTAGAGTGGTTTATTATGATATGAGCCCTCAGGCGGCAGTTCCTTGTTTGTGAAGGTCAACGTCGAGGAAGCTCCTCCCGAAACAACCAGCCCTACCAATTATTCAGGTGTGGTATCGATTGACAGTTTAGCCCTGTCCATTGCAGAAAGGACAGCTTGCCTGTGAACTCTTGAGGCCATAAGCAGTCCCCAGATAGAGATGTCTGCTTGGATTTTCTTAAACTGTTTCAGTATAGCCTCCTCCTCGAGCAGTTTTTCTTTATGCCTCTCCACTTCTTTGTCCTTCCAGAACGCCTCTGGTTGATCCAAGTGTGGGGGCTTAAAATACCACCCACTCCTGGTCATATGATCTATCTCCTCAACATACCAGGTATCATCCGGTTGGTTTTGCCCCCAATCTTCGTTAGTGTAGGCAAGACGTAAGTCGTCGTCTTCCCATCACATCCCGTCAGCAACCGACAGACAGTTGTCCGGTTCTATTGCAGCTGTTCCTATGCTCACAGCATATTCCGTCCCCGCAGGGGCTTTGGCCTTCCTAGCCCTCTCAAGATCCTCGATCTTTTCCTGCTCAAATCGCTTGGTCATTGCTCAAAGATCTTCGTACTCAACCGCCGGATCCCAAGCAAAATTCTTAACACCGGTGCTCTCCGGCAATCCTTAATTCTCGGCCGTTCCGGCCACTACTGATATCCCAACTTTTGATTGCCCCTGTTCTGGCTGAGGTGCTTCAACAACATCTAGCTCGTCGCTGAGCCACCCAGTAGTCTCTGTTAACCCATTCAAGTCGAGCTAGTTGATGTTCACATCCCCTGAGTCCTGCTCTTCAAAGAACTGCAGATTTGCGATATCTTCTTCCAGCTCTGCTAGGTCATCTAGCCCCTGATTAGGTACATCCTCCCGAACCACACTGATCTCTGCCTCAATCGGCAACACTACCCATGGCTTAGCTTGATCTGTTGATGTAATGTAACCACTCGAGTTGTACGCAAAGCTCGCAGACCCCTCGGGCTCTGAATCATCATTCCTATCTGCCCCCAAAGTCATCCCGGTCCTGTCTACAATAGTCACCACCACCGGTTCTGGTTGGGTTTGGGAGATGCTCAACATGCACAAGTCCGGGCTGTCTAGAATGAACACCTCCGGTTTGGGAAGGTGGGAAGGGGTGATGTATATGCTCGGGTCATATGGAATGACCGAGGTTTGGATTAGGTTGATACGTTTATGAGGTGGAGCTTGGTTATGTGGAGGGAGTGGGTTGGTGGTGACATTCGGCTTCTCTGGAGGCACGATCACCCTATTGTCGATGAGATCTTGAATCTCATGACGCAGCCTGATGCACTGGTCGATGTCGTGACCATGCTGTTGGTGAAAGGCGCAGTATTTAGTCGAGTCATGCTTTAGAGGGAGAGGATCAGGTAGAGGCCGTTGTTCTAACGGTTTTAGATGTCCTTTCTTGATTAGGACGCCCAAAGCTTTGGAGAAAGGCATATATAGCAGGGCGAAAGCCTTCTTGCCTCGGGGTGGGCAATTCGGAGCTTGGGGGTTAGAAATGGAAGTACCAACAAAGAGATTGGCTGTTTTTGGAGTGGTGGTAGTGACCATGCCCACATCTGAAGTTCTGGTAGCTGCAGCACTGCTCGTGCTTGCATTTGAACTGCGTGTGAATGCCCTCTTGGGCTGCTCTCTCTCGTGGTCAATCAGACCCTGCTTCATGCCGTCCTCAATCTGTACCCCAATCTCGTGTAAATCCACAAAGCTGGGAAGGGGTAAGACGATCATCTTTTGCATCAGCTTGGGCTAGAGGTTGCGCATAACCATTCGTATCTGATCCTTGTCGACCGGCCTGATGGTCATCATAGAAGCTTTGGCCCTCTAACAGGTTACAAAGTCGGAGAAGCTCTCTTTTGGCTCCTATCTAGTTGTCTCGAGATCACGAGTTGTGACCTCGATCTGCGTGTTGTAGGAGTATTGATCTATAAAGGCCTCTGCCATCTCCTCCCAGCTTCCCTTGACAGAGTCCTCCAGCTTTGCATACCAAATAGCCGCAACACCCGACAAGGTCCGGCCAAAAAAGGGAAAGCTTTTGCAATCTGGAGAGGCCCATTGGCCTTAGGATAGCTGAGAACAGCCGCAGGTGTACCATGGGATCCCCAGAACTGTCAAAACGGTCTATATGTGGGATCTTGAACCGGTCCGGCAAAGTCACGGCCAAATCGGTGTATCCATCCTCTTTGTCCATAATGGATTTCACGCCTTGAGCCTTCTTGAACAACTTTTCTAGCTTGCTCACTTTCAGCGCTGTTGGATCCACCTTAAATTCAAACGGTGCATCCACTAGATTAGTCAGTGCCTTAGACAGCTGAGGTAGGATTGGTGGTGGAACTGGCCCCATTGGAACGTCCGTATTTTCCTGGACGTTTGTAGTCTCCCCGAGTGTTGGAACCCTAGGTGAGGGAGGAGGTGGGTGCGAAGTAGATGCTCCGGCTTGTTGTGGTTGTTGCTGTTGCTGAAGTCTGGCAATCAGCTCTATCTGTTGAGCCACAACCTTTGCCTGTCACGCGGCAAACTCAGCCTGACGGGCAGCATCCCGCTGCATGGCTTGCATAGTTTCTTGGCGCTGACGTATCATGTCCTCCATAATTGCCATAGGGTGCTGATCTAACTGAACAACAGGTATATCTCTCTCTGCGGTAGAAACGGAAGCCTCAGCCTGACTACTTACTAGTGGAGTGGATAAGGACCACTGATCTGGTAACCGCTATACTGATGAACTGAGCCTAACTGACCTCCGTCTAGTAATCGAGGGTAATGAAAGGGACACTGGTTGTCCATCTATCAGATCCTCAGATCGATGAAGTCTACGACCTCTAACCCATAGTGCTTGGGGAATATCTGCCTGGTCAAAAGCAATTGTGCTAAACTACCTTGCAAAAAAATAAATAAAGCATAATAAGGAAACAAACAACCAGAAAAACGGACAGCATAATGGCTTAAATAAAGAAAACACACAGTTGGTATTCACAAGCTGAAAGAATTGTTCTCAAACACTAATCATTGTTCCCAAATCACTGCCTAAAATCTGATACCCTCAGGTAAAACTGATTCTCCCAATACTGATGCCCGCAGGCTTGATACCCAGACTTGCAAACTGATACATACAACCTGTAGAGACACACTCTGACAGCACATATCAAGCAAATAAGAGCCAAAACACCCCTATGGAGGGGTAGGGTTTCCCTGTCCTATCTTGTTAGAAGCTAGGGTTTCACTACGCACACAGCGGTTTCAAACAACCTATAATCGGGTAAGCAACCTGTCCTAGCTTGGAATGGTCACTATGGATTTAGATATGCAACTAGGTCGAATGGTCAAAAGGTGTTCCCCGGTAAAAACTAAGGTTTGTGTTCCCGTCGTGGCAGAGCCCGCAACCGGTCAGCCTTATGGCACGCTTCTCAAAGCAAGCCTCCGGCAAACCTTTTAGGAATAGCATACGGCAAACACGGTGTCCTAGGCGCACTAATGCAAATGCAATGCAAAAAAAACACATAAGTGTAGACAAAACAACATATCACGATGTTCGAGTCAAGTTCTCTAAATCCCCAGCAGAGTCGCTAGAAACTGTAGACCGCCCGGAACTCCGCTCTACGCGTGAGGGCGCGAATTGGGTTCTAGCTACTACAGTTCGGACTCCTATCACGGTTCTGAATCTAATCTCACAAAGTGCAATGTAAGACTGATAAATCACCAAAGAGTCCAAATCTGGCAAATCGTTTTGAAAAATTGATTTTAATCAAAAAGGGCCAAACATGAACTGCTTTGCTAGATTTCAGAATCGCCACCTAAATATTTTATTTTTGGGAAATTTAGGAAACCCTGACTCGTGCCTAAGGCCACGTGTCCGTCATCACCAAAGTTGCCTCGTCTCGGGAACTTGGGCACAAGAGGGGAAGGTTCTGAAATGAGCACCCCCGCTCGCCCGATCAAAGGATCGGCCTCTACTAACATAATATGTTATTTTTGGAAACACTTGTGTTCTTATTCCGGTTTATTAGCTAGCTTACTATGTGATGCGCACAGCATACAACTACAGACTAAATCACTCGATTTAGAACAAAACATCTCATATTTGTATGTGAAAATGGTTTGAAAGTACTACTCGCAAGTAGGCTAAGATGCGGATTTGCCACCCTGAAGTGGGCTTAGAAAACATGGTGATTTACCACTTCAAGTGGGCTTAAAACGCACATTTTGATGAATTGTTCCAATTCAGGAAATCAAGCCTTCATCCACAGGCATTCATGCAGTTAAACACATAAGCATATATCCTCATGGCAAGCATGTAGCCTCACGGCAAGCATGCTATCATGGCAGTCACTTACACACATGCAAGGATGCTGAAGCATAAATACTCACAGTGTATTCCGAGCCAGAAAAGAAGCTAGTTAGTAATCAATGCATGATCCTAGCTATGTGAAGATGCCTAATGCAACGCATGCAAAAATGCAACTAAGTAGGCTTGGCTATCTAATCATGTCACATGATTGCAACACTTGATAACATGTATTCAAATTGGTATTGAAATACAATGCAGTTTGTATGATGCACCGAACCCGGTCCATGCAAGACAGATGACTGGATGCACGCATGCCAGCATAAGTATGCTAATTGAAACATGCCCTAAAACTAACCATCGAAAGTGGTTAAGTAAAAGGGAGAAAGAAATGGGGCTTGGAAGACATGCATCACACACACGCACACTTATTACAAAATTTGCCCTTTCGACGGAGGGTCCGAATAATAAGCTAACTAGCTAATCTAAGCTAATTAAACTAATTATTACATCACAAACTAATTAACTAATCCTAGTTAACTAATTACTACAAAACAAAGCTAATTAACTAACAAGTTAACTAGTTACGAATACAAATGAATAGCTAAGTGTATTAGCTACTTAAGTACAAAAACCAAAACATTAGCTGGCTAAGCAAAGCGGCTAAGTAAAGCAGTAAAAAGAGGTTCTCGGGGTGAGAAGTGCATGCATGCTCGATCGCCTCGTTCGGAAATCCATCACTATGCCCCAACTTGCCTCTGTTTGCATTTGATCTCAGAACACTGCACAAAGCTTCAGATAGCTTCTACTCCATCATGGAGACCTCCAAGAAGGCTGCTGTCACATCCCGAACCCGCCCCCGTGGGTTAAGGACGTAACCGGCCAGTAATCATGAGATTATCTACGGCCTCAACTAATCCAAACGTATTTTAACAGAGTTAATGGGGGCCAAATGGAAGCAACTCAAAAGTTTGTCCATAGAGCTGTGCTTACATGGCACATCAAAACAACCATATACATAGACATTAATAACTCACAACGGTAAAATAGTAGCATGAGTTCTGCATAAACAGGATCATATAAGTCCAAGTCAACCTGTCAAAACTATATACAGAATTACACAAAGTCTTCGCCATCATGACAACATAAAATAGATAACAAAAAGGCAAAGACAGGTCTCATGCGTGAGACACGAGGGTGACTCTCCAAAACTTGGGTTGTTCTACAGGCTTCATCGAGGTGGTCTCGGACCTCTCTTGGCTCACCTACAAAGACATGAATGAGCGTGAGTGATAGCCCGATGAATAATATCAATTCTAATTTATGCGACGAGACGTAGAACAACATTTTCCAAACGGCCTTGGGCCCAATTCATATCAATAGTTAACATATATAAGGGTAATTTAAATCAAGTAACCATAGTTCTGTACATACTGGCCTTTGGCCCATTCAGATTTACATTCATGACGAAATGGACTTCGGCCCATTCGATTATGTCAAAACGGCCTTTGGCCCAATCATTCATTTCCGAACACCCTTTGGCCCACTCATTCATTGCAAAATGGCCTTTGGCCCACTCATTCATTTCCAAACGGCCTTTGGCCCACTCATTCATTGCAAAACGGCCTTTGGCCCACTCATTCATGTCAGAACGGCCTTCGGCCCTTACATTCGTATCAAAACGACCTTTGGTCCATTCATGTTTAACAAAACGACCTTTGGTCCATTCATGGTTAACAAAACGACCTTGGGTCCATTTATGCTCATCAAAACGACCTTGGGTCCATTTATGCTTATCAAAACGACCTTGGGTCCATTTATGCATTCATAACAGACTTACGTCCACAATCCCAATTAGCAATTCATAAAGCTTAAAAGGGAGTAAACAACTGGACATTCACAAGCATTCAAATATCGATATTACTCACGATTGGTCGACGTGGATGCCTCGAGCTTGACCCTACACATTTCATGAATACAAAAGGGTCACTAACAGTTCAATCCGTTCTTTAATTCACATATTCCTCTTTAGGCTTTATTATTATCTCATTAACTCATTTACAATGCTTAACATATGCCTAAGAGTGCTTGCAAGTGAAAGAGAACGGAAAACAGAACACAAAATGCAAAAATAGGATTTCAGAAAATAGGGCCCCCGCTCGAGCGTGGACTTCCCCGCTCGAGCGGACCCTTAGGTCTGCAAAAGTACTGGTTGCCTTTTATTCCAGCTCGAGTGTGAACTTGACCACTCGAACGGACTGCCTGTCTACATAGCTCCCCGCTCGAGCATCAACTTCCCCGCTCGAGCAGGATCCATGTCTGCAAAGAAAATGCTGGGAGCTCGATTTTCCTTTCCGAGCAAATTTCGGCCGAAAGACATAAAAATCTGGTTTTCAGTTGAGTTCTTGTGCTCCCATTCGAATTCCACCCACCCAAATATGCATGCAATGGCTCAAATCTCAAATATACACATAATAATATGGTTCCCTTGCAAGATTATAGCATTATGAAGTTCAATTTCTCGATTTACCTACATGCATGTCCCAAAACATGACAACTCATCACCAATATAGCAAATTCATGCATTCAAGCTCACATCTTTAATTATTCAAACATGCAAGGTCATCTTGACTTCATTTCCATTTCAAAGATGCAAATGGTGCCAAAACTTAACAAAACCAAGCTTGCATGCATGATTAAACTCCAATTTTTGCTTAATTGACATGATACATGCTAGATTATGCAATTCTACAACAATTATACACATGCATGCCTTCATTGACCATCAATTGAACACAAACAACTCAATTTCCTTAACATTAAGCTAACTCATGTTCTTGTTCATCAAACACACTTGAATCTACACATTTACAACAAAATCCATGAGTTCACTTACCTAGAAGCTTAGATCTTCACTATCTATGATCAAAACTTGAATAATCTTCAAGGTTCCCAAGCTTTGAGCTAAGTTTGCTCAATTCTCTTCCCTTCCTCTCTCTACAGCCGACCCTCTCCTCCTCTCAATTGTCTAACTCAGATTTTGAGTTTTTTTTTTTTAGAGAGCTAAAGGAGGGTGCAATGCAAATATACAACAAGCCCCACCAACAGATATTTTAATATAGAATAATGGGGCACTTAATTTATCAATTTAATCAGTTTAGATTGACTAGAATCAATTTTCAATTAAATTTCACCGTAGGCTCTAAAAATTACGCCAACCACAATGATGTAATCAATTTCGAGTTCTATGGCCGATAAGGCCCTCAATTTAATTCCAAAGCAGATTATTCAAACAGATATTCCTACGGTGAACAGATAGGATTCTAAAATCACATACATACACATAATGGCACATGAAATCGTGCTAGACACATAATCATACTTAAATTAAGGACCAATTTGCAAATCACGGAACAGGGGTGTCACAGCTGCCAACCACTTAGTGGTGTTGTAGACCACCTGTAGACCACTTACATTTGCTGCAGACCAGAAAAGTGGTCGGCCAGCCACTTTTACTGGTCTGCAGACCAGAAATTCTGCCACACTTCCAATTTGCTGCAACAGAGAACAAGAAGGGGCACAGCAGTGTATTTGCAAGGTATGTGTGCACAACCACCCTCCCTATCATTTCTTAAGCTCAATGGAGTGCGGTTCTCGACTCTCGGACCACCAACTGAGCATCACAATGCACGATGGCCTAGAAGCCAAGTTTGTACAATTCAATGTCAATGAATGCACAAATAACACATAAGGGCCTTAACCTCTATCATGTATGATCAAGAGGGTCGGCGACCGAGAAATGAGGCACGTTTCTTCACTTCAAGTATGAAATGTCCCTTGTTTCTGATGTTTGGACTAACACCCTATCCAAGGAAAATGTAATGCAACATGATCAACTTATCAATGCTAATGGCATGCAAACAACATGCAATGCAACAAAATGCAAACACAATGCAATGTAACAACATGCAAACAACATGCTTTTCTATGAATGATAGAATGGCATGCACAAGGTTCTATCATGCAAACAATGCATGTATGGCAAGTTTATAAGCTTAAGGCATCAACGCTAGGAAAGAGCATCTCACAAGAGGCATGCAAAACAATGCTCAATGGACTTAAACCGAATATGGACAGACCTAAATCATACCAAAATAGTGGCCAAAATGCTATGAAAGGATAACATGAAATGCAATATATGCATGCTCATGCAATGGCCCATCAACTAAGCATAAGAGCACAACTCTCAAACATGCTCAAGGAGTGACAAACATGGGAGTGTAACAACACCATATGCACTGAAATATCATGTGAAATGATATCATGGCAAGCAAACAACACAAGCATAGCATGCTAGGAGGCTCAAAGCTTGAAACTAGCATAGGCACTTGCACTATGGCTATGCAAAACATGAACCATATGGCCAAGACAACCCAAAATAGTCCTAGAGCATGCTAAAATAAGACTAAAGCATGCATGGACTAGAGCTAACACATGCTAGCATGGAGGGCACGAAGCATGGAATATGCAAGGCCAATAAGGAGGATTACACTACACCTACCAAAGCCAAGCATTAGATGACTTTACCAACAAAAATCAGAGTTATGGCATGTCAAAATAACACAAAAAATGCACTGATATGGCAGCCCTAAAGCTTAGGCAAGATGGCATACACAAAGGCTCATGTTTAAGGCATAAAGCACAAACCCTCCAAAGCATTGAAAGAGTGACACATGTGAGTGTATGACCACACTACATGCACTGAAATCACAATCATATGATGCCAAATCATGCAAATAGCCAAAGCAATGCATGCTAGTGACTTGGAAACTCAAAGCTAGTGAGCTAGAATGCACTATGGCTATACAAAGCAAGGCATGCATGACCAAAACAACATAAAATAGAGCTTAAGCATGCTAAAACATGGCCAAAAGCTTGCTGGAGTTAAGCGAAAAACATGCTAGAATGATGGTCAAAAGCAAGATGCATGTTAGGCTAGTGAATGAAAATGCACTACAAGTGCAAGGAGCATGCAAGAGGCTATCAAACCAAACCAAAACAGAGCTAAGGCATGGCAAAACAACAACAAAAACATGCTGAGATATGGCCAAAACATGCTAGAAAGACATGCTTAAACATGAGGCCAATAAGGCAAGCAACCAAGATACAAGGAGAGGGGATGACCCCCTCCTATTTGGGACCTCAAAACACACTTTCCACCACTGAAATTCCTCTGAGTTTCAGTGGTGAGAAGTCCAAAAAAGAGGTGGTCCCAATAGCTTAAAAGGAAAGCTCAAAACAAGGCCAAACAAGGCACAAAAAGGGGGTAGACTACCCCCAACACCAAAGAGGCCTCAAACCAACATCTTAAACACTTAAAATCAGAGCTTTTTATAGTTGAGAGTTTAGCCTAAATCAACATGCAAATAGGGCCAAAGACTTAAACAAAGACCAAGCTTTAAGGGTTTAGTTTCTTACCCTTGTAGAACAACTTCAAGGAAGCAACTCCAGCAACCTTTTTGGATCAAAAATAGTCCAAAAACTCCAAAACCAGCTTCAAGGTGCCTCAGCTCCAAAGCAAGTGTAATACCCGACCCTCATACGATTCGATTATCTTTTCAAGCCTTTTTCAAGCCTTCGCTCAGATATCTGAATATCTATTATGAAATTTTATGTATAAGTGCGGTAAATTGCATGGAAAGAAGACATATTGACCCTTATCTGTTGAATTCAAACATTATCTGTTACACTTGAATTGCTTTCATCTGAAATTGGACACCTTAGAGATTTAATTTGCAAAAATTGATTTGATATTTAGAATCTACATGATTTTTAAGCTATAATGGGATTTTCTGTGAAATTTTTATTTCGGCACCATAAAGCGATTCAATTTCGTCTTATATGCTTTTTTATGGTTATATATATATATGCCTGTGTCTAAGACTTGTGGGGGATTTTGTGAGCAAAAACGTGGGACTCTTTGGGAGAGAAGAGAGAGAGAGTCAAGAAGGAATTGGGGAAAACGTGAGACACCAAGGAAAGCTAATCAAATTGGTAGAATTGAAAGAGTTAAGTTAAGGTAACTCAAATTTCTTGTATAACTCTTCAAGAATTTCAACCCATGTTTGTGTTGGGTTCATGGATAATATATGTTTGATTCATTAGGGTTTCTCACCATTTGAGCATGTTGACACTAATTTGGGTGTTGTATGAATCTATACTTCAAATCCTTGATTTTGTATCATCTAATCTTGCATATATGTTGATTTCAGGTGATACGTTTAAAGAACTTGAAGTTAAATTGAAATTGTGAAAGTGTTGGCTTGTTGAAGCCTTTAACTTGGTTCAACTTGATGTGATTAAGCTTTAATTCATGTTATGGTGTTGTTAAGTGGAATGCTTGCATGAATTTTACCCTTGATTGCATGAAAAATTGGGTTTGGATGATGAATTTTGGCTTGAAATCGGTGCGCTTGAATCTGGGTAGTCGTCGAGCGAGGTCGTACGCCGAGCGTGAAAATGCACCTCCCGGTGTTAAGAAATTTACCTGTCGCTCGGCGAGAACTGTACCCTCGAGCGTAAAAATCGACCATCTAGTATTTTTGGTAGAACTACACTGTCCGCTCGAGCGGACAAAGATACGCTCGAGCGGAGGACTGTTTCAGTAAGAAAAATCTGTTTTGTTCAGTTTTTCATGCTTGACTCTTTGGTGTTATTAGAATGTTTTTCTGATGAGTTTATGATAGTGATATATTCATATCCATAAAACTGTAATGACATATGGAATGACTGATAAGGATTTAAAAGGGAAGGATACTAATTTATCAGTATATTGTGTGCAGGGCACACTCTAGAAGCAACTAGTACGCCGCCCCAACGCTGTGAGTAATAGTGCATATTTACGTATTTGTTCTGTAAGACATAATTGTAAATTATGTACTGATCTGGAAATGAAAAGTGGAAACCATATCCGTATATCTGTTGTGCCGAAAGGCTATCTTTATCTTTGAAGGCTATCTGTTGCCGCAAGGCTATCATTCAGCCGAAAAGGCTATCTCATTGTGCCGCATAAGGCTACATCTTGAAAAGGCTATCTGTTGTGCCGAAAGGCTATCTGGGCCAACAGGCCAATTTGTTATTTCTGTATTTGATTTTGGTTCATATACTAGGGTGCATTGTAATTTATTATTGCGCACTATTATTCACTGAGCTTGTCTCATTCTATATGTTGTCTGATTCTGTAGGAGCCAGCTTGGGGAGCTGTTCTAACATTACCTCGTGCATTTTGTCAGCTTAAGGATAACCAGGCACAGGAGGGAACCCTTACATATTCGACCAGTTTTCTTTGTATATGTAATTTTTGGTATCCATGTTGCTGGTCAGGGTTATTGTATCTATAGTTTTGTGTGCCGAATATCTGGGCTGGATTTGTAGATGTTTGTAACCTACTTCTGTGTGCATGTTTACCTTTCGTTAAATATCGAAATGGTCCTGGTTTTTGGTAGTTGCTCAATGGATGTGTCTGTTTATTGTCATTTTAAAGTTTACTGCTTCCGCTCAGCCCCAAACGCTGTTCATCATAGGTCATTCTGTCTGTTTCTGATTAGGTCATGCCCAAACCATTTAGGGGCAGGTTAGGGGCGTGACAAGTGGTATCAGAGCACGAGTTGCTATCTCACACACGGATCCATTGAGCGTTAGGATGTCTAATGTGGTAGGCATCATATAGGAAAGTATGAATGATAGCAACGTGACATGATTTCTGCTAACTCTAATGCTAACAATTTGAATTTTTTGTACACCTTTGTATATGTTGTAATTACCTGTTTTGTAGACTATGGTGAGAACAAGGACCGACGAGCGAAGATGCTACTTGATGCGGTTGGATAGGATGGAAAGAATGGTGAGGGAAACGGCTGAGAACTTACGGCAACACCACCAACAAAGAACAACAACCTCACCACCACCACCGCTTGATACCCCCTGTAATGCAAGACATTCATGAAGACCGTACCATTACACTTACGAGGGAGTTTAAAAAGATGAAACCACCATCGTTTAAAGGAGGGATTGAACCAATGAAGGCGGAGGCATGGGTGTTAGGGATAGAGAAATTGTTCGAAGTCTTCCCTTATACCGAAGTGCAAAAGGTGCAGCTTGCTGCTTTCACTCTTGAAGATGAAGCACGGAGATGGTGGATGCTTACCAGAACAATGCATTCGGGGTTGACTTGGGACAGGTTCCTGGTGCTGTTCTATGATAAATATTTTCCCCAGAGTATGCGAGACAAGAAAGTAACTGAATTTGAAACGTTGAGGCAGGGAAATAAAACCGTGGCTGAGTATGAAGCACAATTCGCAGAACTAGCCCGGTTTGCACCTCACATGGTAGACCGCGAATTACAAGAAGGCACGGAAATTTGAGGAGGATTACTGAGTGCCATTCAAGACCGGATTAATGTCTTGAAGCTACCTACCTATGTTGATGTCTTGGAGCGGTTGTTATAGCGAAGGGAATCTTGCTACGAGACTCAATTTCGAATGGAAAGGAAAAGGCGAATACTCAATGGTCTAAGGAACAACCACTGGCGAACAAAAGCGTAATCTGTGGAACTCGAAGATCTTGCTCCTCGAATTCAACTCTGGTGCCCGAATGTGGATTGAAACATCGTGGGAAATGTCATCGATTGACTGGTGCATGTTTTCGATCTGGCAAGGCAGGGGCATCGATTAGAGACCATCACAAAGAAATCAACAAACTGGTAATGAGGCCGCCGCAAGCTCAGCAGGGTCTACACCGACTCCTAATGCCAAATCAACCGTTAAACCAACCAATAACAAGGATACCACAAGGCAAGGTAGGGTGTTTGCGTTGGTTCCGGGAGATTTACAGAATGCAACAACAGTGGTATCAGGTACATGTATGGTTTATGGCTATTCTGCTTATGTTTTGTTTGATTCTGGCTCTACTTGTTCTTTTGTGTCAAAGCAATTTGCAAAGAACTTGGGTAAATCTGAAGTAGAATTAACCTATGTGTTGTGTGTTACATCACCTATGGGGAATTCTTTGATCTGCACTTCTGTCTATCCTACTTGTGAAATTCTCATTGGAGATGTCCGTGTATATGCTAATTTAGTTCCACTTGATATGACTTCATTTGACATTATTTTGGGGATGGATTGGTTGGGTGAATATGGTGTTACCATAGGCATGCGATGAAACAAATTAAATTTTACCCTTGAATTGATCGAAGCTGTTTTCGAGTGGTCGAAGTGACATCACCACCATATGTGATCTTTGCAGCTAAGGCCTGCAAATTGATTCAAAAAGGATGTCAGGGTTATTTATGTAGTGTACTGGGAGGGCCAGTAGAGCATGAAAATATTGATGCAATCCCAGTCGTTTGTGATTTTCCGGATGTCTTCCCAAAAGAACTACTAGGAGAGTTAGTAGACCGTGAAATTGAATTCACAATTGACGTGCTACTAGGAACTCAACCTATTTCTAAAACTCCATACCGAATGGCATTAGCTGAAATGAAAGAATTGAAGATTCAGTTGCAAGATTTATTGGACAAGGGATTTATTCGTCCGAGTGTTTCTCCGTGGGGTGCACCAGTGCTGTTTGTAAAGAAGAAAGATGGAACACTCCGGCTTTGTATTGACTACCGAGAGCTTAATAAAGTCACAATCAAGAATAAGTACCCGCTGCCAAGGATTGATGATTTATTTGATCAGCTTCAGGGGGCACAAGTCTTTTCCAAAATTGATCTCTGGTCTGGATATCATCAACTAAAGGTCAAAGCTGACGATGTTGAGAAGACAGCTTTTCGAACCCGGTACGGCCATTATAAGTTCTTAGTTATGCCATTTGGAGTCACTAATGCACCAGCAGCTTTCATGGATTTGATGAACCGTGTTTTCAAGCCCTATTTGGATGAATTTGTGGTGGTTTTTATTGACGACATTCTTATCTACTCAAAGAGTACAGAAGCTCATGAGGATCATCTTCGCTTAATTCTTCAAACACTCCGGGAAAAGAAATTGTATGCAAAACTAAAGAAGTGTGAATTCTGGCTACAAGAAGTGGCATTCTTGGGACATGTGGTGACCAAGGAAGGAATCTCTGTTGATCCACACAAAATTGAAGCAATTGTAAATTGGCCAACTCCTACTAGTGTATGGCGAGGTGCAGTTTCATGGGGTTAGCTGGTATTCTGAGGAGGTTTGTTCAAAATTTCTCCAAGATTCTGTTGCTTACCCAACTAACACGGAAGAGAGTTGCGTTTGAATGGTCGAGAGCGAGTCGCCTTCCAGAGTTGAAAACAAAGTTAACTACTGACACCGGTTTAGCCTTACCATCGAGGCGAAGGGTTTGTAATTCTGATGATGCCTCGCATAAAGGGCTTGGTTGCGTACTTATGCAGAATGGAAGGGTTATTGCATATGCTTCTCGACAATTAAAACCCCACGAGAAAATTTATCCCACACACGACCTTGAGCCTTGCAAATAGTGTTTGCTTTGAAGATATGGCGACACTATCTCTATGGCACAACTTTGTGAAGTCTATCTGACCACAAAAGTCTCAAATATCTTTTCACCCAAAAGGAGTTGAATATGCGACAGCGGAGGTTGTTAGAGTTGCTTAAAGATTATGATCTACAAATTCATTATCATCCTGGTAAAGCTAATATGGTCGCGGATGCACTTAGCCGGAAAAATGGGGGAGATTTGGCGTGTTGTTTACGGAACAAAAGGAGTTAGTAATTGAATTAGACAAAGCGAATGTGGAGTGTGTGACCAAGGCAAGAGGCCACGATGGCGGCAACAATAGCTCAACCAACCTTACTTGAAGAGATCAAATTACATCAAATGGAGGATGACACGTTGAGGAAGATATGTGACGAGTTAGAGTCCAAACCAAAACCGGGGTTCGGTTTAGCAGTTCGGTGCTCAAGTTTGAGCAGGATATGTGTCCCTAATGTCTTTGGAACTTAAGCGGAAATTGACGGAGAAAGCATACCTCGAGATTCTCAATGCATCCGAAGTACCAAAATGTCGAGAGTTAAAGCAAAACTTTTGGTGGCGGGTATGAAAAGGAGATCGCGAATTTGTCTCTAAATGCTTACAATGCCAACAAGTAAAAGCGGAGCATCAAAGACTGCGGTTTGTTGCGCCTCTTCCTATTAGAGTGGAAATGGGAACATTTGACAATGGACTTTGTGGTGGGGTTACCGGACTCGAGGCATGAAGTCAATATGGGTTATTGTCGATCGGTTAACGAAATCTGCTCATTTCTTACCAGTAAAGACTCAATATAACGCAGATAAGCTCACAATACTTTATATGAATGAAATTGTAAGGCTTCATGGTGTCCCTGTTTCCATTGTGTGGGATAGAGATCCCAAGTTTGTTTCGAGATTACGGCAAAGTTTGCGAGGAGGCTATGGGAGCGGAACTTAAATTGACCTGACTTTTCACTCTCAAACCGACGGTCAATCAGAAGAACGATACAAACCCTAGAAGATATGCTCCGAATGTGTGTGCTGGATTTTCAAGAAAGTTGGGAAACTTATCTACCGCTGATTGAATTTGCATATAATAATAGTTACCATTCGAGTATTCAAATGGCACCTTATGAAGCTCTGTATGGAAGACCGTGTCGCTCACCTATATGCTGGGCGGAGGTAGGGGATAGGCCTTTGTTAGGGCCAGAGATTGTTCAATTGACTACTGAAAAGGTGAAAATTATTCGAGGAAGGCTTGCTCAAAAGCGAGTAAGAGTCACTGTGAATGTCGGCGAAGGAATTTGGAATTTGATGAGAGTCATGTTTTTGTGAAAGTTACCCCAATGAAAGGACACCCAAGATTTGGAAGAGGGTAAGCTAACACCCGATATGTCGGTCCTTCGGATCTTCTGAAAGTTGGGCGATAGCCTCTGAAGTCGCCCTTCCGCCACACATGAGTCAGGTTCATAATGTATTTCATGTTTCTATGCTCCGAGAGTATCTTCCAGATCCATCCCATATTATTGATTGTCATCAGATTGAGCTAACTGACAAGTTGTCCTATGAAGAGAAACCAATCCGAATTCTAGACCGTCAGGTAAAGCAGTTACGGAACCGAGAAATTCCAATGGTGAAAGTAGAGTGGCAAGAGCACTACGGAACTGAGGCGACTTGGGAAAAAGAAGATGAAATGAAAAATCAATATCCGTATTTGTTTTCGTCATAAGGTAAAAACAAGTTTGGAGGACCAAACTTAATTAAGGGGGGGGGAGAGTGTAATACCCCGACCCTCGTATCTGATTCTGTTATCTTTTCAGGCCTTCATTCTGTATCTCTGAATATCTATTATGAAATTTTATGTATAAGTGCGGTAAATTGCATGGAAAGAAGACATATTGACCCTTATCTGTTGAATTCAAACATTATCTGTTACACTTGAATTGCTTTCATCTGAAATTGGACACCTTAGAGATTTAATTTGCAAAAATTGATTTGATATTTAGAATCTACATGATTTTTAAGCTATAATGGGATTTTCTGTGAAATTTTTATTTCGGCACCATAAAGCGATTCAATTTCGTCTTATATGCTTTTCTATGGTTATATATATATGCCTATGTCTAAGACTTGTAGGGGATTTTGTGAGCAAAAACGTGGGACTCTTTGGGAGAGAAGAGAGAGAGAGTCAAGAAGGAATTGGGGAAAACGTGAGACACCAAGGAAAGCTAATCAAATTGGTAGAATTGAAAGAGTTAAGTTAAGGTAACTCAAATTTCTTGTATAACTCTTCAAGAATTTCAACCCATGTTTGTGTTGGGTTCATGGATAATATATGTTTGATTCATTAGGGTTTCTCACCATTTGAGCATGTTGACACTAATTTGGGTGTTGTATGAATCTATACTTCAAATCCTTGATTTTGTATCATCTAATCTTGCATATATGTTGATTTCAGGTGATACGTTTAAAGAACTTGAAGTTAAATTGAAATTGTGAAAGTGTTGGCTTGTTGAAGCCTTTAACTTGGTTCAACTTGATGTGATTAAGCTTTAATTCATGTTATGGTGTTGTTAAGTGGAATGCTTGCATGAATTTTACCCTTGATTGCATGAAAAATTGGGTTTGGATGATGAATTTTGGCTTGAAATCGGGCTGCCTTGAATGTGCGTAGTCGTCCGCTCGAGCGGAGGTCGTACGCTTCGGCGTGAAAATGCACCTCCAAAGAAGTGTTGAAATTTACCTGTCGCTCGGCGGGCTATGCAGCTCAGCGTAAAATCGACCATCTAGTATTTTTGGTAGAACTACCTTTGTCGCTCGGCGGACAAAGATACGCTTCAGCGGAGGATTTCGATGAAGAAAAAATCTGTTTTGTTCAGTTTTTCATGCTTGACTCTTTGGTGTTATTAGAATGTTTTTCTGATGAGTTTATGATAGTGATATATTCATATCCATAAAGCGTAATGACATATGGAATGACCGATAAGGATTTAAAAGGAAGGATACTAATTTATCGATTATATTGTGTGCGAGGGCACACTCTAGAAGCAACTAATACGCCGCCAACGCTGTGAGTAATAGTGCATATTTACGTATTTGTTACGTAAGACATAATTGTAAATTATGTCTTGATCTGAAATGAAAAGTGGAAACCATATCCGTGTATATCATTGTCTTGAAAGGCTATCTGTTGTCTTATGAAGGCTATCATTGTTATAGAAAGGCTATCTGTTGTGCCCTTAAGGCTACCTCTTAAAGGCTATCTGTTGTCTTGAAAAGGCTATCTGAATGAGGCCAATTTGTTATTTCGTATTTGATTTTGGTTCATATACTAGGGTGCATTGTAATTTATTATTGCGCACTATTATTCATCGAGCTTGTCTCATTCTATATGTTGTCCGATTACGTAGGAGCGGCTTGGGGGAATGTTCTAACATTACCTCGTGCATTTTGTCAGCTTAAGGATAACCAGGCACAGGAGGGAACCCTTACATATTCGACCAGTTTTCTTTGTATATGTAATTTTTGGTATCCATGTTGCTGGTCAGGGTTATTGTATCTATAGTTTTGTGTGCGAATATAAAATTTGGATTTGTAGATGTTTGTAACCTATACGTGTGCATGTTTACCTTCGTTAAATATCGAAATGGTCCTGGTTTTCGGTAGTTGCTCAATGGATGTGTCTGTTTATTGTCATTTTAAAGTTCTTCGCTACTCGGGCCCCAACGCTTGTTCATCATAGGTCATTACATGCATCTGATTAGGTCATGCCCAAACCATTTAGGGGCAGGTTAGGGGCGTGACAGCAAAGGTGTTTCCCTATGTGTTTGTGTGCAAAAGTGTGAAGAAATGGCACTTTCAAGCACAAATATGAGACAAAGGGAGAAATATAGAGATATAGATGATATGTATCACTCCAATACAAAAATCTAAACCTAAGGCAAGAGGGAGGAGGCTCCCTTTTATAGAAAAACATGCAACAAGCTTGTTGAACAAGCTTTTGGCCCCAAGCAATCCCTCCATACACGTGTATGGAGGATGCCTTTTGTGCCCAACAGCTGGCAAGAAAATATCTGCAGGAAAGCTACCGACCAGTTGAAGTGGTCGGCCAGCTACTTCAACTAGTCGGCCGACCACCGAAAGTGGTCTGCAAGAAGACCAACTTGTCGGCAAGAGGGAGAGGTGGTCTGCACAATGAAAGCAAGGTGGTGGCATGGCTACCGACCACTTTTGGTGGTCCAAAGACCACCAAGTCCAGTTGGCCGACCAGAAAATTGGCTGGCAGGCAGAAAAGTGGTTTTCAGGGAGAGAAACTGGTCTACAACCCTTATTCCACCCTCCAAGAAAGAAAAACAAGGTTTGTACCAAGAAAAAACCAAAAACGATGCAAGGCAAGAGTCCGGGGGACAAGGCGCGTAGCTGAAAGCCTCGAAAACTAGTCTACGGGCACCAAAAGTGGTCTACGAGGGAAAAGTAGTCCACGACTACAAAAAGTGGTCTACAAGACCTCTGTGTCCCTCTCGGAAGAGGCAACAAGGCATGGTTCAAAAACCAAGCCAAATGGAGAACGTTAAGAGGTTCCGAGACAAGGCGCTCGGCCGAAGGCTCCGGAAATCGAAAACTAGCCTACAAAAGGGAAAAGTAGTCTACAACCACAAAAAGTGGTCTACAGACCTCTCTCTTCCTCCAGGCAAGGTCAACAAGGCATGGTCCACGAACCAAGCCAAAACACAAAGAGTTCAGAGGCCCGGAGGCAAGGCACTCAGCCGAAAACTCCGGAAACTCGAAACGAGCACAAACATGCGCGATCATTGAGCGCTCAATCGATGACGAGTCTTAAGGTCGGTGAAAAATGGGGTGTCTACAGAAGCTCTCAAAGAGCTCTACCTTTTTCTCTAATGAGCAATGGTGGAAAAATCAATTGATGATGGAGTATTTGAGATTTTAAGCAAGAACTAGAGAGTGATGGGGAATAAATTAGGGTTTAGGAAGTCTTAGAGACACAGAGGAAATGAAAAGGTGTGCTAAAAACTCATTTCCCCAAACTGATATACGCACTGACTACTTGAGCGACCAAACCAGCTCTCAAGCATCAGACACAATAAGTAGGATTGCTCGAGCGCACAATGACCCCCTCCTAAAAGTTTTTGCAGACCGCAAAGACCGTTTGAGCACAAGAAATACTGCTCGAGCGAAGAACACCCTACTCCTAGAAGTTTTGCAGACCTGCAAAAAATACTGGGAGATCTCAAAGACTGCTCGAGCGACCTAACCACCGCTCGAGCGAACAAGAAGAAAATTGGACAGTAACTTTATTGAAAAGCCAAATCCCGACCTGTTTCAAACACAACCAACAACTCAACTCAACTACCAACAATATGATAAAGGGTATGAACAACCATTAAAGGTATGAAATCTAGGATCTAATAGTGTAAAATGGATCGGGTCTAAACCGGAACCGTTATAGTATGCCTTGGTGAATATGGTTAGGAGGTGTCATTGTGGTTTATATTGTTGGCATGTGTGTCCTTGGTGAAAGTCTAGAACCCTGTGTGGTTAGGTGCCAATCCTTCTAGTTAGTACCAGTAAAATGGCTTGGGTAGTGCTTGTATAGCCCTCTTGGCGGAACATGTCTTAGAGATTCCTTATGTTTTGTATCCATTGCCCTGTTTTCTAAAGTGAGAGTATTGTTTATTAATTTGAATCACGTATAATTGAGACATGGCATAGTTTTGAAAGAGAAAGTATAATGTTTTGGAAAATGGCATTGCATTGCATTCACCATATTATTTTGTTAAACTTCATACGTTGTGTTTCAGTATCTCTATTGCGCTTTGGCTCACCCTATGTAGAAAAAAACTTTCAAGTGCTGATGATATGCCTCCGCCAAGGGCTTAGCATGGGAGGACCGTGGAGCTGAAGGCTCATTTTTTTATTTATTTGTAATTATATTTTGTATAAGCCTCGGGCTTTTTAATAGTTTTGACTTGCCAAGCAATGTCTTGGAAAGATGTAGCCATTAGGACATAAACTTATTTGTATTCCCTTTTATTTTAGTTCACTCATACATGGCATATGTTGTAGATTCTAGATCTAGGATTTTTGAATGATGCATGTCATCATTTGTACAGTAACGAAATATAAATGAAAGATTAATATTTTGCAAGTTTATGTTTTTCTATTGAACATTATGAGACGGGTTGTTGTTATTATTTCGAGACGTTACAAGGTCCATTTTCAACCGTTTCCTCTTGATTCTGATCTTCCGCTAAGTAACGCAAATTGCATGATCATTCAATTTTCCTTCTTCCGTGCCTAAGCACTCATGAAATTATTCTTATGTAGGATACCTCCCTTAGGCATGTCAATCAAATTCTTTAGTATCAGCAATAGGTCTATCTTCAGCATCTTTCTCTTGATTTTTATCTTCCACCAAAGTTATTCAGATTGCAGAGTTGTTCAATTTTTCTTCTAACTAGGCCATGATGGTTTTTATAGTCAAAGACAGTTTTATAATTCACACTCAATTCAAAACCTTGGTATGCATGTTGACCTTTGATTCCAGTCAATTATATTCAAGAATAACTTCATCTTGCAAAAAATATTCAAAGTGTCATTTGAACTTTGACAAATCATCATGTACCTCAGGTTGGGATAAGTTTCTTCGTGGTTTCCTACATGTCTTTGAAATCAATTAGGTCTTCCTCATCATCTCCTAATGAAAAATTTTGGTTAGGGTTAGATGAAATGTAGGTAATATGTTTAGGTAGATTGGAGGAGGTGATTTACTTACACGGGTCAACCTTACTACCACTATCGCCACAACCACTACACTACAATCGCTACATGAGTATACCACTACCACTACCACTACCACTATTTCCTACTACTACCACCATAACAACTACCACCTCTAAAACCACTACCACTACTACTGCCATAATTGAATCATCTATAACGCTTTAGGTTTCCATCTGATCCTATTACTCATATACGTTTGATGATTAGGCGAGAACCTTTTGTTCTTATGGGTTGAGTTATTTATCTGTATCATTATCACACATGGTTGATGTCATCAATTCATTTGTTTGCACTTGGAGTCGAGATATTAATGTCGTTCTTGGTTATGTTGCATTGAGGCACGAAAACCAGAAATTTCTAAGCAGACCGATCGATCGCGTGGGCAAGCAATTGCTTCAATTGTTCATTTTCAATAGAAGCATGTGATGATCGAATAAGTGATCACTTTCGACAGAGGGCAGCAATTGATAGGGGATCGATCGTAGCTTCTAAAATTTGAAACTAGTCGATCGCACTTTCTTGGCAACAGCACTCTCTCTCTCTCTCTTTCTCTTCCTCTCTCAATCACTTTTCCACACATATCCCTTATATTAGTGGCTTGAGAGCTTGATTCAATCAAAAGCTCGAGTATTAACATTGCATAGCATCATGAGGGCTTCACATCCATTGGAATCGATTTTCATTTCGCCAACCTTTTGGTTTTCTTCATTCTCGTCTTCTCTATTTAAGTTAGTATTTTTACCTATTTATGCAATATTGGTTTATATGTGTACATATGGTAATTCATGTATACTATATTAGAGTATTATTACAGACTTTTGGAAATATGAATGATAAAGAGCTGGGTTTGAGATTAGTTGGTTATTTTGCTATATTTTTCTTATTTAACCTGTCTTCTTAATGTTCCATAGCATGAGGGTTCTTTAATTTGAGAAAATCCTAATTTTTTTGAAACCTTAATTTGGAAAATTGCATAAATTATTGAAATTGTTATCTCTACCTTGAAATTGAAGAAAAATGTATGTGGATTATGATAATACTGCATATTGTAGAGATTGATTGTCAGCTATTGGTAGAGAATGATATTGTTGTAGGAATTATCATCATATTATGAATTAAAACCCACTAGTTGTATAACGAATTGTTGGATTCAAGAATTAAAAAAATTCGTTAACGAATGAAGGAGCTGTTGTACATTTTTTTGAAAAAAATGAGAAATCGTATGAGTTACTTTGATATTTGAAAACCGTTGTTTTAAATTGAACTATTGTGCTGAATCTAGGTAATGTATAGAAGAATGAGAATAAGTTGGCGAGAATCCACAGTGAAAGATCAAAAACTTATGTAGAGTAGGTACCCATTTGCCCTTTTGGTTAGCAACTGGTAAAGTGGGGGTTGATTAGGTGGTGTTTGGTCACTAGAAGATACATATACCTTGATAGGATTCACCCACATTTGTTGAAACAAATTGTGAAATGGAATTTCATACTAAACCTTTGGATAAATTATTAGAATCAAGAATCAAATACTTTAATGGGTAAAAAACTGTTTTGAGCATTCTATATATGTATAGTATCATCATCATAAAACGTGTAGGAACGTATTGATAAATAGAAAGATTTTTTTACTAGATTATATGTTTACCCTATGTGGCTGAGAAATTTTAGGTGTTAAGGATGTAGCATGACTTTGAGTTGGCCTTAGGTATGTGCAAGAGCTAGAGAGAGAGAGAGAGAGCTCCATTGACTGATTGGCAAACATCTTTTTTGTGTTTTATTGGCCGAGTGTCGTATTTTGGAAGGGTTATACCATTTTTATTTGGTGTATGCCTAAAGGCATTTCATTGTAATTAAATGTCTATTTCTTTTGATTTACATATTGTATATTCATGCCACCTAGATGATGAATATATGATGTATGTAATGAGTGAACCTCATGTACTGAATGATATATATAGAGAAATGGCATTGATTATTATTATTACTACGTTCTTTTCTTTAATATTCAAGAATATTCTTGTGGGTCTAGATCTCAAAAATCCAGGGTGTATAGACCCCATTTTGATCGCCCCTAAGACTTAGGCACCTCCTTAAACTTCCCGACAATGAAAACAAATATGTGTGGCTTCGATGTCTTCAGTATGAGTAATGGATGAAGAGTGGATCCCTACCCTACACCTATTTTGGCCAAAACAATATTTAGATCTTCAACATCTATTTCCAAAATAACTTTAGAGATGTTGTTCTAAACAATGTTGGAGCTCCTAGTTTCATCAAAAACTTGTATCTTTCAAAAAATGAGCGAGAACATGGTAAAAATGAGTGAAAATGAGGAGAATCTTCTGGAAACTCACTGAGCCCCACAATATTGTTAAGCTATACCTTTTTCTTCTCCACGACCGCAACGTTTTACCACGACCGTAGCTTAATGCCATTGCTATGGGAAAAAGGCCTAGCCGTAGAAAAAGTATCTGATAATACAATATGGGTGACACTTAGAGCAGTTTCTAGAAGATGGTCCCCCAAGCATTTTCGAAGATGCCTTCTTCACAATTCTCAGGGAATTGAGCCCTGAAGCACCTTCCTAATCCCACTTGGGCTATAAATGTCCCCCTTGATTTAAGGGACAAGAACTCTTGCCTAACTTTTGATTTGGAATTCACTCAAGAGCTCTCTCTCTCTCTCTCTCTCTCTCTCTCTCTCTCTCTCTCTCTCTCTCCCTTATAGATATACTCTTGTCTCTATACCTTCAAACATTCATCCAGGATTGAAATCTGGGGATTCTAGAAACCATTGATGACTTGAGGGAGGCAATTAAGAAAATTAAGTCCTTCCTCCATCGTTAGAGGTATTCTCTACACTTTCTTTCCCTTTCTCTCCCTCTTTATTTTCTTTTCTTCTATTTTCCTATGTTTCTCTCCAAACAACCCTTATTTACTGCAATTATATTGCTTCTAATGTGAGAATTGGGCTTGCAATGGAGGAGATACTTACCACATCTTCTTAGAATTGGATTGTTGTGTAATTATTTACTTTCTTAGCACTTTCTCACTTATTTTCTCGCCAACCAAATACTAAGTTGTACAGTAGTTATTTACTTTTCTAGTACATTTAGATGGCTTGTATGGTGGTTCCTAGCCAAATCCTTTCATTTATGTCTTGATTACTTCATTTTCTAGCAACTTTTTTTTTTTTCCCTTCTTTTCTCGATTTTCAAACACTAGCTATGGATGTGATTTCTTTCTTTCTTAGTGGCGTAATAGCATTGTGTAGTTATTAGTTAGCTTGCTCTTTGATTGATGCTTTAGTTTCATTATTTTCTTACATTTTCTTTTCACTTTCTCTCTTATTTTCCTAGAAGCCAAACATGTGTTTCTTCTTTGAAAAGGGATGAAAGCTCTTCTCTCAATCTATTTGAAGATGGATTTAGACATTTAAGTCTACTTTCCATGATGTAGTAAATCTTTCTCTTATTTTGATTGAGTTTCATTATTTTAGTTCCATAGTTGTATTTGTAGATTGTTTCTCTTCTCATTTTTTTCTAACAATTTCTTTCATTTTCTTGTCATTTTCTCTTCCATTTTGTTGGAAGCCAAACATGGTCTTTTAGAAATTGATTGTAATCTACCCTCTCCATCTCCTTTGACGTGAATTTGAGCATTCATATGCTCATCTCCATGAATAAGAGAAGTAGATTGTCTCATATTTCTTTGATTTACAATCATTATCTTAGTTTCATTCTTTGTTTATCTTCCTTGATTATCACTTGATTGGTAGGGTTCACTCTATCATGCTTATTCTTATGATGAAGAGAGTGGATCCATTCTAGTGTTCTTATCACTTGATGATTTGAGAAGTTCATCCTCTCGTGTTTATAGCCATGATGAAGGGGACAAGTTGATTCCATTTTATTTCTTGTCATTAGATGTTGAAGGAATTTACTTTCTCATGCTCGCTCATGGTTATGAAGGTAAATTCATTCATTTTCTTTTGATTCTTTATAGTTTGACGGTACTCTCTCTCTCTCTCTCTCTCTCTCTCTCTCTCTCTCTCTCTCATGTTCGTTCTCATGATAATGAGAGAGTATTCATTCTTGTTTTTGTTGGAAAACTTGTATGATCATGACGAATTCTATTAGCTCATTGTCCAGTTCTTATAATAAAGAGAATTGATTCGTCTCTTGATTACTTCCATTTTCACTTTATGTGTGGAGGGAGTTCATGTATCTCACATATATTCTCGTCATTGAGAAGGTGAACTCCCCTCATTTACTTATTTTGTTTTGATCTTATGTGGAGGAGTCTATTCTGTCATGTTAGCTTCTATGATGAAGATGATAGACTCATCACATTCTTTTTTTACTTGCTTTGGTGACAGCTTCTTCAAATTGATAGATGTAGCTTCTTAGATTCTCATGATTCTTATGTTAGAGATATCTTTTATTTTAGTTGTTTCCTCTTTGATCATGTTTTAGTTAATTTCTTCTTTCATATAGCTTCTGTAACGCCCCATATTTTATGAATCGAATATCATTACCATTGCTAGTATTAAAGTCCATTTCTATAAGGAAATATGTGGAAGCTACAAACATTAACTATTTGAAACAAAGGAAATTTCCTCTCATTTATACATATGATACAACAATAATTACAATTAAATATACATGACCTTAGGCTTACACGTTACATGAATAATAGGGGTTAACCCTTATACATCAACGGCATTCCACCCACATATAAGATGGCCCCGAGGCCGAAAATAAGGGAATTTCTCAACTCTTAGAAATTTTCCATCGGTGCACTTGAAAAGTTATCAACAACGTGGAATGAACATATTGTCTAGTAGGAATTCTAATTAATATAGCACAATATATGTATATGATCATGAATGCTCCACATAAATACATATATCAGTAGTATTCACCATTTTCATATCCAAAACATCCATATATGTAGGTATTCTTTTCTCAAAAGCCATTCTGTATCATTTCAAGAAAGAATCACAATCCTTAACTTTCCATTTGTTTTTAGAACTTCTTCGGGAATGAAAAAAAACAAATCGATCTACTTTCATTTAGTATTTTCGATGGTTTCTTCAAAACAACAAGATGCCAGGTCAACTATTCAATCAAATGATATTGATCATGTTTCCTATATCTTCTCGAGAAACAAGTGGGCTATTTCTTTACAAAATTGTGTTCAATTTCATATGTGGAATTCTGCCAAGATCTCTACGTTAGTTGGGGTTCCATTTGCATTTGAGGTAGGGATTTTCTTCTTTTTGTTAGTATGAATTATATGGTGTATATGTGGTATTTTCATTATGGAAATCTTGGGGAAAATATAGAGATTTCGGTACAACTTTTACAAACTTAGGGTTTAGTTCAATGTTGATTATTTCGTAATGTTTTCTTGGCTAATGTATTTTTCTAAGATTAAGCTTTGATTATAGGCTTTAATCTAAAAGATTCCTAAATTTTAAAACCTAATTTTTGTAAATGTAAAAATTATAGAAATTGTTAATGTATTGATTTTGTATGTTAAAGTCCAACATATATTTTCAAAAAAAAAAATTTAAATTAATGGTAAAACCTATCAACTTTAATAATTGAACTTCTAAACTTTACCATCATTTTGTAATTTTTTTTTTTTTGGGTCTTACAACTTACTCACAATTTTCCCTTTTTATATATAGCATGTGTTCGTGTAAAGATTTGATATTTGTGGCAATTGATGAATAATTGTATTGTTATAGAAATTATCAACTTAGAGAAATTAAAACTCATTTTGAAATATCCATTGGAGAATCTTTGGCATGTCATTTGGAAATAAAAACAATTTGGTTGAGAAATTGTATAATGTCCCTTCATTTTATTACTTGAATAATGTCACCATAAGCTTTAATCAGTCCATTTTAATAATAATAAATATAGTGTAGCAATAAAGAAATAAGTAATCACAATGTTCCCTCTCATAGATATATGCAATGAATTACAACACACGTTGGTAGGCTTACATTACTAAATACAGATAAATGAAATAACAAAGGAATCAACCCTTTTTACATCATATTGGCATTCCACCAACAAATATAAAGCCCCATGGCTAACAAATAAAAGACTTCAAGTCTTGTGTAAGTCTTTACTCCATACCTGAAAAATTATTCGTAATGTAGGATGAACACAAAGGTCTAATAGAGATCCCAATGATCCTAAATAATAGCAACATATAGATAAATATGGTCATGAATGCTCCTCGAATATACTTGTATAAATAATGTGACATTTCATATCCAAAATATAATTACACAAGTACATTTTTTCCCAAAAATCCTATTTGCACAACAAGAACAAAAATCATTCTATTCCTTTCAGTTTACTTACAAGAAAGTTCACAACAACTTTAATTTTCCGAACACAAGTTAATATATTAAAAACAAAATCTTGCACTTGCCAACTATTTCCATTGCGAATCTAAATCAGTAATTGCATTACCACAATCTATTAATTTAATTAGAGAATTAACCTGCCACGTATATCAAGACATTACAGTTACAAGGTAACTACCATATTTCATGACCATAAGCACAAGGATAGATGGAGCACCCACAGCTGTATATAAGTATGAAAAGCCAAAAACGCCCCCTTTTTATGAGAACACAAGTATGGAAGCCAACTACACAAACCATCACTTTACATACCCGACTTCGTCAAGCCATCACCATCACCACACTTTACCGAGTGAAAACTGAAGAGGAGAGGGCTTCATTTCAAAGTGCCGAACTTTTCCAGTCACAAGCCGAATGGGAGAGGAACCTGTTCACACTTTATTGGGCGCGATTTCATTCAACTCAACAATTGCACATTATACCAAATCTCACAATTAATTCAACAATGTAAATACCATCCTCCATTGATGGCCAAGAACACGACCTCTAAAATAATAAGAACCAGTTCTCATACTTGGCTTCACAACTCCCATTCACCAACAATTATGCCATGTGTCAGTTTTGTAAATTCAATTCGGTCCTATTGGTTTAGGTTTTATCACATTAATCATTACATAACTTCTATAATGCCCCAAAATAATAACCACAACTCATTGTACTGATATTCCTTGATCATACAAAAGATGTGCATGTATACATTCATAAATCTTAAATCTTGAATCTATAGCATATGACATTTGTATATGAATTAAAACAAAAAGGAAGTGCAGGTAAGTTTATGCCCTAATGGCCACATCTTTCCAAGACAATACTTGGGTACAATAAAAGTGAGTTAAACTCAATACGTATAAAGCCCAAGGCTTGTACAAAAATCATTAGATAAAAGAAACAAAAAGAAATTCTCGGCTCCAAGTCCTCCTAAGCTATGTGCTTGGTGGCGGTATATCATCAAGACACGAAATTGTTTTCCACGTAGGGTGAGCTAAAGCCCAATAGAGATACTTGAACACAGCGCATGAAGCTTAACAAAGTCATAAGGTGAAAACATATGCATGCCATTTTCCAAATGTGATACCTTTCCATCTCAAAAGAATACAATGCCAATATTACATATCGATTCATGAAACATATACTTTTATATCAAAAAACAGGGCAGTGAATACAAAACATTGAGAATCTCTAAGTACGTGTCTGCTAGTATGCTATACAAGCACTATAAAAGCCATTTTATTGGAAATAACCGAAAGGATCGTCACCTAACTGTGTGGGTTTTCGAACTTTCACCATGAACACACAAGCCAATATAATAAACCCCAACAATACAACCTAACGACATTCACCAAGGTATACACCCATTTTTCTCAAAACAATCCATTTTCAATATTAAGTATTGAACAATGTTCAATGCAAGATGTATGAGTAATTAGTTTCAATTAACCCAATTCTCATGCAATTTCTATACCAATCAAGGCCATCCTCTATCAATAATCCAAACCAGATATCTCTATTTAACAGATGATTTTTCAACAAGTATAAATGTCCAAATCTCAAAAGCGAGTGATAATACATATCCAACTCCACCCTTATCATCAATAGATACATTCATCTTATCTTTTCAGAATCCAACATCTTTTCATTTTCTTTCATAAATCAAATAATCAGTGATTTTCTAACAAAACTTCATTTACTTTCAAAATCATATTTAAGTAAGGAATTTCCAATATCTCAACTGACCCCTACAAGTTTTCTCAAGAATTCATTTGAAAAACACCCCCTTTTATATTTCAAAATCAAACCCTAGATTTAAACCCAAAATCCCCAAATCACTATACCTTTTCAAAGACCAAATAACCAAGCTAAGAATCATAACAAAGGTTGTACAAATCCCTACCTTAAGAGTAGAAGAGGAAGAGAGCAGGGTTAGAAGTTTGACAAAGGTGAAAACAAGATCTTCTCCAATTAAAACAAAGCTTTCAACGAGGTCTACCTTTTTCTCCAAGGAACTATGATGGACAAATCACTAGATTTAGGTGTATTTGAGGTATTTAGGCAAGAACTAGAGACAAGGAGAGAGAGAGAGAGAGAGAGAGAGAGAGAGAAGAAATTAGGTTTGGAAGTGTTTTAGAGAGAGAGGGGGGGCATGAAAAGGTGACTGAAAAAGGCTTCCCCCTAATCTAATATATGCACAAACCGCTCGAGTTACCAAACCATCGCTTGAGCGTCAGACATAATAAGTAACACTACTTGAGCGACCAAAACACCGCTCGAGCACACAATAACCCCCTTCCATAAGTTTAGACCTGTAAATGACTGCTTGAGTGAATAAAAGACCAATCAAGTGGAGATCAACCTATTCGCAGACGTTTTACATGCCTACAAAAATATAGAGATATCTCAAGGACTGCTCGAGTGACTAAAGCACTGCTCAAGCGAACAAGAAATGAAATAGACAAGACTCTTTTGAAAAACTAACTCTCAACCTGTTTTTAATACAACCAACAACTCTAAACAACCAAACTCAACTAACAACAAGATCATAAGGGTATAAACAACAATTAATGGTACAAAATCCCATATCTAAGAGCATGGAAAGGGTCGGGTCTAAATCAGAACTATTATAATCTCCTCTCTTACGAAATTTCATTCCCGAAATTTAAATCAAACTAATAATCACCAGATTTTAATCTCATTGACAATCCATAGTAGTAACAATGATAAAACAGAGTCATCCAGCTCAAAATATTACAATTCGAATCTACAAAACAATAACAATGTTTATATATTACAACAAGAGAAAATTTTCAATACAAAACTCAAATATGAACAAATAGGTCCAAATATTTTTCACGGACGTCCACCTCACGCTTCCAAGTCGCCTCTTCAACCCCATGATATCGCCAAAACATCTTAACCAATGGGATAGTCTTGCCTGTCAAGACTTGATCCCGAGTATCTACTACCTGAACTGATTGCTTCTCATACAAGGCATGCTCATCTACCTCTAACTCGGTCCAATCCAACATGTGTGAAGGATCAAGTTTATGCTTCCAGAGAATACAGATATGAAACATGTCATGAACCCCAAAAATTTAGAGCGGTAAGGCCAAACAATAATCTACCTCCCCAATTCACTCTAGAATCTCAAAAGACCTAATAAAATAGAAGACAACTTCTTGCCCTTTTCCAAATCTCATCAAACCCCATTTCAATGATATTTTAAGAAACATATGATCCCCCACCTCAAAAGACAAAGGCCTCCTCCTGTGGTCGGTATAACTCTTCTGACGATTTTGAGCCGAAACCAACCTTTTACGAACAAGTGCAACCTTCTCCATTGTTTCCCAAACTAATTCATGACCTAAAATAGGTGTGTCCCCCACCTTGGCTCAACACACTACAGATCTACACGGTTGACTATACAAGGCCTCAAAAGAGGCCATACTAATACTCGCTTGAAAAATGTTATTATAGGCGAACTCCACCAAGGGTAAATACCTCTGCCATAAACCTTTAAAATTGAGAACACAAGACTGAAGCATGTCCTTTAAAATCTAAATGGTGCGCTCAGCCTTGTGTCCAAGGCATTCTGTAGGCTCTACCACAATCGATCCATTAAATGTTGATCTCTATCCAAGACAATAGTCACTAGGACTCAATAAAGCCAAACTATGTCCCTAACGTATAGGTTAGGAAGATAATCTATTGACTCACTCATGCGCATAGGTACAGTGTATGCTAATTTGGTTAACTGGTCGACTATTACCTATATGGCATAATTACATTGTTGAGTCCTCAGAAGACCTGCAACAAAATCCATTGTGCCATGCTCCCACTTCCACTCAGCTATAGGTAAGGGTTGCAACAAACCTGTAGGTCGTTGATATTCGGCTTTCACTTGTTGACAAGGCACCTCAAAACAAACAAGGCCACATCTCTCTTTATCCCCCTTTACCAAAACTGGCGACCAAGGTTGTGGTACATCTTTGTGCCTCCCCGATGTACCGTAAGGCATGAATGATGGAACTCTCAGAGTACCTCTTCTCTACAAGATTCTAGCACATAAAGGCAGTCTAGATACCTCACATTTGAGTCTGAATAAATATTCAAGCCCTTCTCTACCTTTCCACTGGATATCTTCTCTCGGATAGCCTCTACTTCTTGATCATTATGTTGTGCTTCTATAACTCAGCTAACTAGAGTGGGTTGTACAACTACACTAAACAAAGCAGCCAAACCAACGAACTTGCCAAGATGCAAGTCAAACGCGCCTACTGTGCCCAACATCTGCTATTCCTGGATGGCGATACTAGCTACACTACTTACAAACTTTCTACTCAAAGCATCAGCCACTACGTTGGCCTTTGCAACTGATAGTGTAACTCAAAATCACAATCCTCTATAAACTCCATCCACCTCCTTTGCCTCAAATTTAAGTCTTTCTCTGAAAACAGATATTTCAAACTCTTCTGATCAGAAAACACTTCAAATCTCTCTCTGTACAGGTAATGCGTCCAGATTTTTAAGGCAAAAAGCATCGCCGCTAACTCTAAGTTATGAATAGGATAGTTTCTCTCATGTGTCAACTATCGTGAGCCATATGTTACCGCTTTCCCTTCTTGCATCAATACACAACCCAAGCCTTCCTAAGATGCATCACAATAAACCGAATAACCTAAACCTCTCTCCAGAATAATTAAAGCTAGAGCGGTGGTAAGTTTATCCTTAAGCTCCTTAAAAGACTTTTCACAAGTCCCACTTCACACAAATTTAATTCCCTTCCTTATCAATTTGGTTAATAGTGAAGCGAATTTTGAGAAATTTTTTACAAAACATCAGTAATACTTGGCTAAGCTCAAGAAACTCCAGATTTCAAAGGCATTCTTAGGTTGTTTCCAATCTTGCACTGCATCTATCTTAGATGAATCTATAGTCACCATTCCCTGGATGTCACATGGCCTAGAAACTTAACTTCTTTTAGCTAAAACTCACACTTTCCAAACTTAGCATATAAACGGTGTATTCTAAGCAACTCAAGTATAGTCTGCAAGTGTTCCTCGTGTTCTTCCTTGAAGGGTGAGTAGACTAAGATGTCGTTGACAGAAATAGCCACGAATTGATCTAAGAACTCATAAAAGATTCGATTCATCAAATCTATAAACGAAACCAGTGCACTGGTTAGCCCAAAAGGCATTACCACGTACGAAATGCCATTTTCTAAATATCTTCCTCCTTTACCCTCAACTAGTGATAACCCATCCTTCAATAGATTTCAAAAAAAAAAAAAAACACAACCCCTTTAACTGGTCAAACAATTCATCTATTCGTTGCAATGGGTACTTGTTCTTAACAGTTACTCGTTTCAACTTTTGGTAATCGATGCATAGTCGCAATGTGCTATATTTCTTCCTTGCAAAGAGAGCATGTGCTCTCCAAGGCGAGGTACTAGGGTAGATAAAGCCCTTATTCAATAGCTCTTGGAGTTGAATCTTCAACTTGTGCAACTCGGTGGGTGCAAATCCATATGGTGCCATTAAATTGGTGTCGTACAGGGCACTAAGTCAATGGAGATTTCAATTTCCCAGTAGAGCGGCAAACTAATATGATCTTTAGGAAAAACATCTGGGTATTCACAAACTACCCTCGGAAAGTTACTTCGAACCACGCCACTCTCACTATCTAAGAAAGTCGCAAGAAGAAAATTAAGCTTGCCCCAACTATGTGAGTCATACAATGACGACAAAAATCTATCAGCTCAATCCCCCCAAAAATAAAATTAATCGCCATGCACAAGAAGACATCGAAACTCGACATGTCTCGTAAATCAAAATTAAAAGAGGGTCGGCGACCAACAACCTCTATTTCACAACTGCAACATCCTTGATCGAAGGTAACCTTACCCCCAACTAGTGACTCTACCCTAAACAGAGACACTAACCACGCCCTTTCTAACCCTAGAAATGAAAGAATGAGATGCACCAGTATCAATCAACACATTCGCAATAGAGTTGAACAACAAAAAGTTACCTCTCACAATGGAAGGTGCTGGCAACTAATCTGGAAGGTGCTGGCAACTAATCTAGTGTGGTAACAATATTCACATGCCCTGAAGGCCTCTGATCTACCTGCTCAGCCCTTAGAGCATAAGTCTGGTACACAGATTGAGACAAAGAGGGTTCTTGATTGACCCTCGAGGCTGTGTTGACTGTATTAGCTGATGGCTTTATGGCTGTCTTGAACCAGACGCACCAGATGTGCCACCTAACTTAAGAAAAAACCTCTTCAAGTGCCCTGGCTGCCCACACTAATAACAGGTAGGCAGTTGCCCTCTCCTTTGGCCTTGACCTTGAGAATAAGTCAACTGTTGCCCTTCTCCTCTCTGCGGGCAAACTGAAGATTTATGGTCTAACTAACCACACTTTAAGAGAGTAAAACCATCCTAGCTACCTCTTCCCGAACTTGAGCTTAGTACGGGAAAGATGGATCTAAATTACATAGCTTGGGACTGTTGTGGGGTGCAACTCCTTTGGCATTTGTTGTCCTTTGCATCCCTCTGAACATCCTAGCTTGTCTATATGTGCCTCTCATCTGTTCCTTCTGTGTTTGTATCACGATGTCCAAGTGAGTTCTCACCTCCACTAGGTGACCATAAACCCTAATTGTAGACCCAGCCACCTTGAAACGGAGCTCGGTCCTCAACCTATTCTTGAACTCAATGCAACGGTGTTCTTCCATCACTATAAGTTTTGGTGCAAACCTCGATAAGCTTGTAAAAGTCACCTCAAACTCGGCTACTAGTGTGTTCAACTACTCGAGCTTCAAAAATTGCTCCCTCAATTTCTCGCTTGCATTGGGTAGCAAAGAGTTGTCATGAAAGGCATTGACAAAAGCCTCCCAAGTCACCCCAATACACCTTTGCGCATACTTCTACCATTAACTTACATCTCCTTTCTGTTGGAAAGATGGCAAGGCCACCATTAACCTGTTATCCTTGATGCCAAGCATCTTGAACGTCTTTACCATCTATTCAAGCCACTCATCGGCGTTCAGTGGCTCTTTCAAATCCCTAACAAACTCGTCTAGATTCGATCGGAAAAACTCCCTCTTTAGAAAAGATGACCCTGGCAATGCTCCTGCCATTTCATGGGCTAACGTGCCCATGGCTTGCTGACTTGTTGGCTCAGCCACGTTGGTTGGACCAACTCCCTCATCTTGCGCTGAAATTTCATTTGGTAGTTGTACCTCTTGCTGCCTAGGCCTGCCACGCCTACCACTGCCACGTTTGCGTCCTAACATTTTAGTAAAGGTAACACAATAGATTAGCACATCTATAAATGTGCCGAAACTAATTCACTCACGTACTAATGTAGGGGACAACAAGTAATTCATTCCACATAAGCATCGAGTCACCTAGTTACAAACGAATTTCCTTCTTAGATAATAATCTTTCTGCAACATTGCCAGAGTTCCAATTAAAAATAGCAGTGATCAAGTGCTCTTCTAACAAGACTTCCAGAAAACTCATAGACCCAATCAATAACTTAGAAATCAAATCCCATACCTATTTAGTCACATAAACATGTTATCACATAGCATATTAGATCTACTTCTAATATCATCTAGCGAGACAAACCCATTGAGGTAAAAACCATGTCCCATGATCCCAAAGTGTTTAAAATCGGTTGCTTTGTTACCAAGTTGTAATATCCCAAAATAATAACCACAACTCATAGCAAGATATTCGATAGAAAGTATAACTAGCGAAATATTTAACATTTCATTGATATTTCTTAATCGTGCAAAAGATGACATATGCATGTATACATTCATAAAACCTAGATCCTAAATCTATAACATATGACATTTGTAATGAATTGGAACAAAAGGAAGTGCAGGTAAGTTAATGCCCTAATAGCCACATCTTTCCAAATCAATGCTTGGGTACAACAAAAGTGAGTTAAACTCTATACAAATAAAGCCCAAGGCTTGTACAAAAATCATTACACAAAAGAAACAAAAAGAAGTTCTCAACTCCAAGTCCTCCTAAGCTATATCCTTGGTGGAGGCATATCACCAGCACCTGAAAGTTATTTCCATGTAGGGTGAGCTAAAGCCCAGTTAAGGTACTTGAACACTACGTTTGAAACTTAACAAAGTTAAGGTGAATGCATATGCCTGCTATTTTCCAAATGTAATACCTTTTCATCTCAGAACAATGCAATGCCAATATTATATATCAATTCATGAAAAATATACTTTGATATTAGAAAACAGGGCACTAGATACAAAACACTAGGAATCTCTAAGTACGTATCTAACAGTAGGCAATAAAAGCATTCCCAAAGTGATTTTACCAGTACTAACTAGAATGATCGGCACCTAACCGCGCATGTTTCTAGACTTTCACCAAGGACACACAAGCCAACACAATAACCCACAACCACACCCCCTAACCAGATTCACCAAGGTATACACCCATTTTTCCATTTTCAATATTAACTATGGAACAATGCTCAATGCAATATGTATGACTAATTAGTTTCAATTAACCTAGTTCTCATGCAATTTCTATAACAATCAAAGCTATCATCCACCGATAACCCAAAATAGATATATCTACTCAACAAATAATTTTTTTAACAAGAAGTATAAATGTCAGAATCTCAAAAAGTGAGTGATAAAACATATCCAACTCCACCTTTATCATCAATAGATATATTCATCTTATCTTTTCAAAATCTAACTTCATTTCTTTTTCTTTCATAAATCAAACAATCAATGATTTCTTCACAAAACTTCCTCTACTTCCAAAATCGCATTTAAGGAAGGAATTTCTAACATTTTAACACACCCCAACAACATTGGCACCCCCATAACCTTTCTCAAGAATTCATTTTAAAAACCCCCCTCTTTTATATTTCAAAATTAATCCCTAGATTTAAACCCAAAATCTCCAAATCACTAAACCTTTTTCAAAGAGAAAATAACTAAACTGAGAATCATACCAAAGATTGAAGAAATCCCAACCATAAGAGTAGAAGAGGAAGAGAGCAAGGTTAGAAGTTTGACAAAGCTGAAAACAAGATCTCCTCGGATTAAAACGAAGCTTTCAACGAGCTCTACCTTTTTCTCCAAGGAACTATGGTGGAGAAATTAATGGATTTGGGTATAAATGAGCTATTTAGGCAAGAACTACAGAGAGAGAGAGAGAGAGAGAGAGAGAGAGAGAGAGAGTGAAGAAATTTTCTTTAGAAGTGTTTTAGAGATATATATATATAAGTGACTCAAAAAGGCTTCCCCCCGATCTGATATACAAACAAACCACTCGAGCGACCAGCCCACTGCTAGAGCGTCAAACACAATAAGTGACACCACTTGAGCAACCAAAACACTGCTCGAGCTCACAATGACCCCCTCCCAGAAGTTCATACCTACAAAAGATTGCCCAAGCTAAGAAAAGACCGCTCCAGTGAAGATCACCCTATTTCCAAAAGTTTACAGACTTGCAAAAATACTGAGAGATCTCAAGGACTGCTCGAGCAACCAAAGCACCACTTAAGCAAACAAGAAATGAAATGGATAGCAACTCTTTTGAAAAACTAACTCCTAACCTATTTCAAACACAACCAACAACTCTAAACAACCAAACTCACCTAACAACAAGATTATAAGGGTATAAACAACATGTCACGACCTAAACCTGCCCCTATAGGTCTAGCATCATGACTAGCCAGTAATCTTGAGATTACCTACGGCCTCAATAAACAAAATCAATCTCAATATGATTTACAGGGCTTAGTGAAAGCAATATGAAACAAAAAGATGAACCATTGAGCTATGCATACATGAAAAACCTCATATAGTAGTTGTGCAACCACTCTTACTTTTGTACATAATTCAAACATTCACAGAAACATCCATAGATTTAAGTTCAAAATAACACCCAAATAATGAAACAAAAATACAAAATAAGAAGTGTATCACAATTGGGGTTTTGTCTTGATTGGCTCCACTCAAGCCCAAGCTTACTCCATCTAGGGTGCTTTCAAAACGGCTGACACAAGGGTAGACTCCAAGGCTTCTCTATCCTTGACGCTCAGTTTGTTGAGCTACATATACATATAAATAGTGAGCTAGGGCCCAGTGAGTAATCACAATAAAGGAGTTAAATGAATGAAGTTCAATAATGTCTTAATTCAATTCGCAATGATCCGATAATAGCACAATAGCAATAGCCTTTTCAAATGATACATCTAATAAAGCAACAATATTTCGATATCAATGGGACCACAAAGGTTGATCAATGGGACCACGAGGGTCAGTCAATGTTCCATCGTCAATTTGGCCACGATGGTCTAACATCAAAGATCTCTATGACGATGGGCCACGGTATTGTTTCCCTCGGGCGAGGGCCAATGGGCCATGGTATTGTTTCCCCCAGGCAAGGGCCTTCCTATTAGGCCTCACTATTGGATGTCACGAACACAATTCAAAGAAGAACTTCATTCATTAAAGGAAAACAACATTTCAATAAACCAATCATATAACAATTTCACAATTTCGAAAGTAAATATAGTTTGAACATATCTTTATAAAGTTACTACTCATAGTGCGTTAAATTGATACTATGCCTTGAACGTCCACCTATACAAAATACAAAGCAAAAACACATTGAGGTTCCTTTCGATTTAACTTTTAATCTCAATTCAATTCATTTATTGTATGTTTCTACATCAATTCGTTATTATTGATGCCTTAATCAATGTCTAAGAATGCTATAATAAGCATGAGAATGCAATGATGCACTTATGAAAGCTTTTCGAAAGTTGCTGAAAACAAGGTGTTTGCTTGAGCGCACACTTTGTCGCTCGAGCGATCTATCAATATGCAAAGGGTTCACTCGAGCACACACTTGGTCACTTGAGCTATCTATAAAGACTGCAAAAGTACTAGATGCTCGACTTTCATGCTTAGTGGTTACTCGATAGTCGCTTAAGCCAAGTACTAAGTAGAAAGTGGGTTCGCATGACTGCACACTTGGTTGCTCGAGCCATTGTGCAATTTTCTACAAAACTACTGGCAGTTTAAAATGTACACTAGAGTGATACTTCCATTGCTCGAGCAAATTGCTCGAATTTTGGAATTTCCATAATTATGTTTGAAGTTCAAACTTGCACCTTAATGCAAATTTTGCATGGTTGGTACAAAAACATGGTAAATCATTTTAGAACATGAAAACATAGTCAATTTCAAACCAGTTGCTCAAAATCATGCTCCAAATTCCAAATTCAAAATTAAACTATAAGGTTGAAAACATGCATGACATGAATTATCTTTCAGAACTCCCATGTATGAGGTGAGAAGTGTTAGAACTATGAAGGATCTTCAAAAATGTCAAATACAGCTTCATGCATGTGGAAAATTTCATGGAATTCAAACTCAAATTGGTGATTTATGCATGCATGTAGACAATCATGCTCAATTCTTCCAAATTCATGGTAAGTATAGCTTCCTCTACACAATTACATGCAAATGAACTTCACAACTTGATGAATTCAACTTCTATATGTTTCATTTTCAAAGTTTAAGGATGAATTTCATACCTAGAATTGAATTCAAGTGTAATCATAGCTCAATTCTTCAAGTCTTCTACGAATCTCCACAATTTTCACCTTTCTCTCTCTAAACTTGTTGAATTCTTAAGTCTCTCTCTCTCTCTCTCTCTCTCTCTCTCTCTCTCTCTATCTCTCTAGTTTTAGCTCAAGAGCTAAAGAAATAAGCTCTAAGCACAATTAACAATTATATATACAAGTTGATTAAGCCTCACTAATTACATGTGATTAAGACTAAACAATGGGGCTTAAATCTAATCATTTAAGATTATTTTATTCTAATTATTTTGGTTTGAATCAAATTTTGATTAAAGTTATCCTAAATTATAAATATTCTAATTAACCTATTGGGCTAGCTAATTTCGATTTCTGAAGTCGTTGAGGCTCTCAATTTTCGTCCCTAAGTCGACAATTCTAACAGGTCTTCCATAAACAAACAGATATTCACACTTAAACATATAATTAAGAAATTAAACTCACACAAATAATATGAAACAATAATGTATGCGTTGGGGTCGTCACAGTCTCTCCCCGTTAGAAAGTTTGGCCCTCCAAACTTAAGTTACCTTCGTACGGAAACAAATGTTCGTATCGTTGTCTCATCTCATCTTCTTTTTCCCAAGTCGCTTCTTTCTTGTGGGGGTCGAATATTGGGAGTCGCAAAGAGGCCGAATAATTGGACCTGGAGAGTCGAAATATATACATCGCATTCGGCCCCGTCTTGGACATTTAAATCCTACCCTATTCGGCCAAATAGCCGGTTGAGTAAGGGGCCGAGTGAAAAGCGGTTTGCAACAAAAGAAGCCGAGTAAATAGTTATATGGCGAATTGAAAGTGGGCCCAGTCCCGAGGCCCAAAAAAGAAAAGATATAAATAGAAGAACATCAGCCAGAAAGAGGTATGTGAGAATTAGTATGCTTGACTTAAGATACAAGTAACTAAGAGAGTATACACTGACTTAACCGTCGGAGTGCTAATTCCGGCACCCCCGACCGGAGTGTTTGTTTCTTTTCAGGTCGTCCAGGTCATCAACTGAGGATCTTGAGCGTCCTAGTGGATCAAAAGAGTATTTCCAAACCACTTCCCCACAATTGGCGCCGTCTGTGGGAATACTCAACTACATCCATGGTGGGCATAACAGAAGACCCTCCGATAGTTACTGGCGAGACCACACAGAGGTACGACCTCACTCCAACAAACATGCTTGGATCAGAGACTATTGCCGCAAGACGCACCTTGAACTTCGAAACGCGCCTTGAACTTCGAATCACCCTTGACTTCAGCGCATGGGACAATGCAAGCGATCATGGAACAAGCAAAGCAAAACGAGCAGAGGTTGGAGAACATGATCGCTGAGAACGAATGTCTCCGTCAGGATTTGGCCTTGGAAGTGGCGAAGTCCAAACAAGCTGTACGCCAAGATCCGAAACGACCTCTGAGGGCAGGTGGTCGACGACCTCGAGCCCGACAACAAGACACTGATAGCGACTCCGACTCATTATCCCCGAAGCCCAAGAAGAAGGGACGACCCGAAACTACTAGTTCCTCTGAAGAGAGTCCACGTATAAGGCGTAAGCGAAGACTAAATGGTTCAGACGAAGAGGACCAGCACGATCCCTTTGTGCGACGGATCGCAAAGGCAATACTACCCAAGAAGTTCAAAGCCCCGTCGTTCACCTTGTACGATGGGAAATCGGACCCCACTGATCATATCCGTCATTATAAGCAAGCCATGACGCTGCATGCAGACGATGAGGCTCTCATGTGCCGAATATTTCCGAGCAGTTTGGGGCCATTGGCCGTCATATGGTATTTTAAATTGTAGCCGGCATCGATTAAGAGTTTCCATCAACTACAGAAATCCTTCAGGGCAAGATTTATCACCAACGAGGTCCAGCCGAAGCAGGTCGACTCTCTCTGGGCAATGCAAATCCAGCCGGGAGAAACTCTACGAGCATATTCGGCGCGCTATTGGGAATGCTTCAATCTTGTCGATGATGCTTGCAACGACTCCATGACCATTACCGCCTTTAAAATGGGTTGGCATCCTGATAGTTCTCTCTACAGTTCCTTGACTAGAAGACCCCCCAAAATAGTCTGGTCATTGATGAAGAAAGTTGAGGAATACTGCAAAGTGGAAGATGACGCCCTACGGGTTAAAGTCGGAAACATGGCCAACAAGACGGCCCTTTCTGAAATTGTTCAGTCGTTAAATTCTGTACCACCTCAGAGCCCTGAACCATGACATCGGGCTAAACAAGACAAGAGATGGGATTCTCGCCGATCAAGTGACCAATGCTCCCGCCAAACAAATGAACAACTGCAAGTCAATAGCTGTGGACGTGCCCCGAGAACTCTATGGCTCTGCGCGCGAGGGTGCGAAATCCGTTTTCTTCTGAGCTACCACAGTTCGGACTCAATGTCACAGTTCTTAATCTGATCTCGCAAAGTGCAATGCAAGACTGACAAATCACCAAAGAGTCCAAATCTGGCAAATCGTTTTGGAAAACTGATTTTTATAAAGAAGTGCCAAACATGGACTACTTTGCCAGATACAGAGTCGCCACCTAAATATTTTATTTTGGGGGAATTTAGGAAACCCTGTGTAGACGTCCCGGGAAAATCGCGTTTTGTTCATTGGGCTTACTACAGTTCGGACTCAAATGTCACGATTCTGAATCTAATCTCACAAAGTGCAATACAAGATCGATAAATCACCAAAGAGTCCAAATCCGGCAAATCATTTTGAAAAATTGATTTTTAGAAAGAAGTGTCAAACATGGACTGCTTTGCCAGATACAGAGTCGCCACCTAAATATTTTATTTTGGGACAATTTAGGAAACCCTGACTCGTGCCTAAGGCCACGTGTCCATCATCACCAAAGTCGCCTCGGCTCGGAAACTTGGGTACAATTTGGAAAGGTCATTTCATGAGCACCCCCGCTCGCCCGATCAAAGATCGGCCACTACTAAGCATGATATCTTGTTTTTGAAAACATATGTGCTCTTATTCCAGTTAATTAGCTAGAATTACTATGTGATGCGAACAACACACAAGTATAGACTAAATCACCTAATTTTGGAACAAAACATCGCATATCCATTTGTTTTGAAAATGGATTGAGGTTTGCTACTCGCAAGTAGGCTAAAACACGGGTTTCGACGAATTATTCCAATTTAAGCAACCCAACCTTCACCCTCAGGCATTCAGGCAGTTGTATCACATAAGCACATAGTCTCATGGTAAGCATGCTATCATGGCAGTCACTCATACGCATGCAAGGATGCTAAAGCATAAACACTTACCGAGTACTCCAAGCCAAAGAAAGAAGCTAATTAGAAAACATGCATGAATCCTAACTATGCTGAGATGCCTAATGCAACACATGCAAGAATGCAACTAAGATAGGCTCGGCTATTCTAAGATGGCATATGAGATACTACAATCGATACATGTATTCAACTTGGAATTGAAATACGATGCAATTAGTATGTTGCGCCGCGCCCGGTGCATGCAAAACAGATGAATAGATGCAAACATATGAGTATAAGGATGCTAATTGAAACGTGCCCTAAAACTAACCATCATAAGCTGGTAAATAAAAGGGAGAAAGACATGGGGTTGGAAGACATACATCACACACACACACATACTTATTACAAAGTTCGCCCTCTCGAGGGTCCGAATAAATAATACAGACCGAATGATTACTCAACTACCCTAGCTAATTAAATATTACAAAACCCTTAATTAATTAACAAATTAATTACAAAACAATCTAAGTATGAAATAAAAGAGGCCGCCGCAGCTCTGCCTCGAAATGATTGGATGATGCATGCTCGATTCGCCTTGCTCGGAAACCCGTTGCCATGCCAACTGTTGCCTCTGTTTGCACTGTTTCATGCCTCTGAAAGCTGCGCAAGTCCCAAGGCTGCTTCTGAACCACCCCCTGAGCACTGTGGGAGGTCACCGTCCAAGATACAGGATTACCGACCATGGAAGGATTGTTATCGACCAAAGATGGGGCCATCGGCTTGGTATTGGTAGCCGGCCGGCACTGAAAGTGGCCGACCGGCCATTGCTTCCTGCAGAACACTGGTTTTGCTGCAACAGAGGATAGACAGTGCATGGCATGGAATTTACATGCCAAATGTATGCACGACCACCCTCCCTATCATACTATGAACTCAAGGGAGTATGGCTCTCGACCCTCGGGCCACCAATCACGTATTTCGATGCATGATGGCCATAGGTGCCAAGTGTGCGAATCAATGTGGGATGAATGCAACAAAACATATGAATGCCTAGAACTCTATCATGCTTGGATCAAGAGCGTCGGCGACTAAGGATTGAGGGACGTTTCGTCACTTCAAGTACGAACGCCCCTCGCTCCTCATGTTTGGTTTGACACCCCAAACCAAACAAAATGCAATGCATGTATGCCAAATACGATGCAAAACATGCAACTAATGTAATGCGACATAAGCATGCCAAATACAATGTGACTCGAACATGCACACGAAGTTAGGGTAGCAAATAGGTCAAATGTAATGCGACCTAATTTAACATATGACAAGATGTAACCTAGCAAACATGCAAGGTGCAAACTAGATATACAAACATGTATGGCATGAAAAGACAGACAAGCATGCAACATCGAACAATGTGGTGAATGGACTTAAACTAAAGATGGACAGACCTCAGTCATGTCCAAAATCAATGGCCAAAACACCAAAACTAAGGCACCAAAAGGCAAGGCACATATGCACACATATTGGTCCACAAGCTAGGCAATAATGCACAATCCTCAAACATGAGCAAGGCATGGTAATCATGAGAATGCAACAATGCAATAAACTCTGAAATCACATGAGAAATGATGCCAAATCGACTAAACAAGACAAACATAGCATGCTAATGGGCTTAAAGCTCAAAGCTAGCCAAAGGACTTACACCATGGCCACGTCAACCAAGCCCCAAAGGGCCAAGATGACCCAAAACAATCCCAAGACAGGCCAAAACAAGGCTAGAACATGCATGGAATGAGGCCAAAACATGCTATAAAGGCGAGCACAAAACAAGACGCACACAAGGCCCAATAGGGCAAATGCATTACACCTACTACAACCAATCATGGCATGGATTAGGCCAATAAAATTAGAGTTACAATACATCAAAATAAGCCCCAAAACCCAATGAGAAGGCCTCCCAAAGACCTAATCATGGAGGCACATGCAATGGTCCAAACATGGAGCATAAGACAACAACTCTTCAAAGCATTAAAAGAATGGCAAATGCAAGCATATAAGCATGAAACATGGACTAAAATAGCATGATAAGTGATTCCAAACCACTGAAATAGCCCAAGTAAAACATGCTCATGACTCACACACCCAAAGCTAACAAGCTAAAATGCATGGTGGCTATACAAAACGTGGCAAGCATGACCAAATCAACACCAAATAGAGCTTAAACATGTCACAACATGGATAAAAGCTTCATGAAGTCAAGCTAAAACATGCAAGCATGATGGTCTAAATGCATGATACATGTTTAGGCAAATGAAAGGATTTCAAGGCAAGTGCGTGATGCATGCGATAAGCCAAAGAACCAACATGTTACAGAGGTATAACATGATAAACTAACACCAAATGCCTGGTGAAATGAAGCTAAAACACATTAAGCCAACATGCTACCTTTACAAGTCAACAATGCAAACAAATGGGACATAAGGGGAGAGGGGTGTCCCTCCCCTATACAAGACCTCAAAACCATTTCTCTACCACTGAAAATCCTCTGGATTTCAGTGGTGAGAAGGTCAAAACAAAAGGATTACAAAGCCCAAAGAGGAAGGCACAAAAAGAGGCCAAACAAGGCCTAAGAGGGGGTGGACGACCCCCAACACAAAAGTGACCTTAATGAAACATTTCAAGCATGAAAATATAGAACTTTTATCAGTTATAAACTAAGCTTAAAACAACATGCAAGATAGGCAAAAAGCTTAAGGCAAAATGGAGAATAAAAGTGGTAGTTCTCACCCTTGAAGAACACTTCAAGAACACCAACTCCAGCACCTTCTTTTGATCAAAACCAACTCAAAAACTCTGAAATCAAACCCTCCACACCTCAGTAACCAAAGTAAAGTGTAACACTAGGTGCCTTAGTGCAAAAATAGGAACAAAAGCACACTTTTGAACACTATTACACACACAACTAGAGAGAGGGGGAGATATAGAGATAGAGTGATATATATCTTGTATATCAGATCATTCAACCTCTGGAAAGGGAGGGGAGGCCCTCCTTTTATAGAAAAACCACTTTACAAAGCCTCCAAGGAAAGCTAAATAAGGCTCAAATCCCTCCATACACGTGTATGGAGGGCAGAGTCTATGCTCACCAGCTGGCATAGCTGGCATGCACAATGCCTAAAAAAGGCAAAGAAAAGGTCTCGGCCAGAAAAAGTGGCCAACCGACCAACTAAAGTGCTGATTGGCCAACACACTTAGCTGATGGAAAGAAAAAGGGGCCGATGGCCTCAGGCCCTGGCCGGTGGGTTGAGAAAATGGTCAACAAGCCACCTTCTTCCCTTAGAAGCAAAAACACAAGTGTTTGGTCCATGACCAAGCACAAAACAGATAAGTTGAGAGATCTTGAGGCAAGGCGCGTAGCCGAGACCTCCGAGAACTCAAAACGAACACGAACATGGATGATCATCGAGTGTTCAAACGATGACGTCCAAGTCTTGAGGACGGTCAAAAATGGGGTGTCTACACCCTGACTCATGCCTAAGACCACGTGTTCGTCATCACCAAAGTTGCCTCGGCTCGGGAACTTGGGTACGAGAGGGGAAGGTCATGCAATGAGCACCCCCGCTCGCCCAATCAAAAGATCGGCTTTTACTAAGCATGATATTTTGTTTTTGAAAACACATGTGCTCTTATTCCGGTTAATTAGCTAATCTTACTACGTGATGCGCACAGTAAACAAGTATAGACTAAATCGCCTAAGTTGGAACAAAACATTTCATATTTGTTTGTTTGAAAATGGTTTGAAGTTTGCTACTTGCAAGTAGGCTAAGTTGCGGATTTCAATGAATTGTTCCAATTCAAGCAATCCAACCTTCACCCACAGGCATTCAGGCAATTAATCAACTAAGCAAGTAGCCTCATGGGAAGCATGCTAAACATGGCATGTCAATAACACACATGCAGTATGCTAAAGCATAAACACTCACAGTGTAGTCCGAGCCAAAACAGAGAACTAGTTAGAAATCATGCATGATCCTATTTTATCTTAAGATGGCTAATGCAACACATGCAAAATGCAACTAAAATAGGCTCGGCTATTCTAGAATGTCATGTGAAATGCAACTTGATAACATGCTGTTGAACACGTATTCAAGTAGATGTATTGAAGTACAATGCGGTTTTGTATGATACGTAGAGCCCGATGCATGCAAGACAAATAAATGGATGCACGCATGTGAAGCATAAGGTATGCTAATCGAAATATGCCCTAAAACTAACCATCGTAAGTGGTTAAGTAAAAGGGAGAAAGAAATGGGGCTTGCAAGACATGCATCACACACACGCACGCTTATTTCAACAGTTGGCCCTCTCGACGGAGGGTCCGAATAAGAAGCTAACTAACTAATCTAATCTAATTAAACTAATTATTCCAAAACAAAAACTGAATAACTAGCTACCACTAATTATTACAAAACAAGATAATTAACTATTCCTAGTTAACTAACTATTACAAAACAAATAAGCAGCTAAACGCATTAACTACTTTAGGTACAGAACCAAAGCATAAACTAGCTAAGAAAATTAGCTAAGTAAAACAGTAAAGCAATGTCCTCAGAGGGAGAAGAGTGCATGCATGCCCGGTCACCTCGTTCGGAAATCCGTCGTGATGCCCCGATTTGCCTCTGTTTGCAACTGTTCTCAGAACCTTGCACCAAGCTCCAGAAAGCTTCTAACTCACGTTGGGGACCTGTGGGAGGGCTGCCGACCACTTTCTTTTGTTGCAGACCAAAAAAAGTGGTTGGCCAACTAGTTTTTCTCGGCACAACCCGCTTTTTGTCGCTTTCCGCTTTCGCAATAGAGAGCAAGAAAGGGCATGGCAATGTATTTGCAAGATATGTGTGCACAACCACCCTCCCTATCATTTCATAAGCTCAAGGGAGTGTGGTTCTCGACCTTCAGGCCACCAATCACGTATCTCAATGCATGATGGTCGAGAAGCCAAATTGCACAATTCAATGTAAAATGAATGCACATATAAACACATAAAGCCTAGAACTCTATCATGTATGATCAAGAGCGTCGGCAACCGAGAATTGAGGCACGTTTCATCACTTCAAGTATGAAACGTCCCTCGTTTCTCATGCTCGGATTAACACTTAATCCAAACAAATGCAAAGCAAGTAAAGCATGCAAACATGCATTGCAACTTAAGCATGCAAACATGTAATGCAAGACATGCAAAACACAATGCAACTACATGGCATACACAATGCAAAGAATAACATGGCATACACAATGCAAATAGCAACGTGGCATACTCAATGCAATGTGACATGATCAACTTAACAAAGCTAATGGCATGCTAGGAATGCTAATGCATGCATACACAATGCGAGGCAACAAAAACATGCAACAACATGATACAATGTAACAACATTCACATGACATGCTCGATGGACTTAAACCAAAATGGACGGACCTTAGTCATGCCCAAATCAGTGGCCATAATGATGAAATGAAGGCACGAAAGCATATACAAGCATGCACATGCATTGGCCTATCAACTAGGCCTAAGAGCACAACCGTCAAGAGTGCACGAGGAGCGATAAACATGGGAGTGTAACAACACTATAAGCTCCGAAATTAAGCAAGAAATGATGCCAAATCATTCAAACAATGCAAGTGTAGCATGCAAAGGTCCTTAAGCATTAAAGCTAGCAAAGGGGACTGTAAATAAGGCATGCAATACATGGCACAAAGGCATGAACCAACCATGGATAGAGCTCAAATAGGTCTAAACAAAGACCAAAACATGCTAAGATGGAGGCTCAAAACCCTAGGCAAGATGGCATACATGCTAGGCCATAAGTAAGGCAACAATGCACAACACTCAAAGGCACTTAAAGAGTGAATGAAGTGAGAACATGGCAATGCTATAAGCTCTGAAATGACATATGAAATGATGCCAAATCAAGTATATGATACAAATGAAGCATGCTATGGTGCCCAAAGCTTGAAGCTAGCATAGGCACTTGTACTACAATTATGCAAAACATGAAGCATATGGCCAAGGCTACCCAAAATAGTCCTAGAACATGTCAAAATGAGTCTAAAACATGTATGGGAAGAAGCCAAAACAAGCTAGCATCAAGGCATAAAGTATGAATCATGCAAGGGCAATAGGGAGGATTACACTACACCTACCAAGGCCAAGCATGAGATGACTTAATCAATAAAAATCAGAGTTATATCATTGCAAAATAACCCCAAAAACACATTGAAATGATAGCTCGCAAGCTTAGGCATGAAGGCAGACGCAATGGCTCATGTTTAAGGCATAAAGGGGAAACCCTCCAACGCATTGAAAGAGTGACAAAAGTGAATGCATGAACATGAAACATGGACTGGAATAACATTTCAAATGATGCCAAATCATGAAAATAGTCCAAGTAATGCATGCTAGTGGACTCAATACACAAAGCTAACAAGCAAGATTGAACCATGGCTATACAAAGCAATATATGCATGACCAAAACAACAAAAATCAGACCTTAAGCATGCTAAAACATGGACAAAAGCTTCTTGAAGTTAAGCCAAAAGCATGCTAGAATGACATGTTAAAGCATGATACACATTACGCTAGTTAATGGAAATGCACTACAAGTGCATGGAGCATGCATGGGCCAACCAAACCAACCATTAACAGAGGTATGACATGGCAAAACATTACCAAAAACATGCTGAAATGGAATCAAAACAAGCTAGAATGACATGCTACTTCATGAAGCATACAAGACTAGCTTATGAGATTTACACTACAAGTGCATAAGGCATGCATGAGGTGACAATACCAAGTAAAAACAGTGGTATGCCACAGCAAAATAACCCCAAATACAAGCTAAGATATGGCCAACATAAGCTTAACAAACATGCTCAAACATGAGGCAAATGAAGCAAGTATTGAAGACATAAGGAGAGGGGATGACCCTCTCCTATTTGGGACCTCAAAACACCACTTCTACCACTGAAATTCCTCTGAGTTTCAGTGGTGAGAAGGTTAAAGCAAGGTGGTCCCAAAGGCTTAAAAAGAAGGCACAAGAACAAGGCCAAACAAGGCCTAAGAGGGGGTAGACTACCCCAAACACAAAAGTGACCTTAAACAAACATGTTAAGGACCAAAAACCAGAACTTTTTTTGGTAGAAAGTCAGTCCTAAATAAGCATGCAAATAGGTGAAAAAACTTAAGCAAAAAGCAAGGTTTAAGAGGTTAGTTTCTCACCCTTGATGAACACCTTCAAAGCTGCAACTCCAGCACTCTTTTTGAACTAAAACCAGTCTAAAAACTTCAAAAACAACTTCAATGGACCTCAACTCCAAGAGTATGGTGTTTGAGTGTATGTTTGTGTGTTAAAGTATGATAAAACTACACTTTTAAACAAAAAATGAAGAGCAAGAGCAATATAGAGACAAAAATGTGTATGTATCACTCAAGCACCAAGAACTCAACCTGAAGGAGGAGGGGGGATTCTCTCTTATAGAGAACAAGCAACAAGCTTGTTGGACAAGCTTTTGGCCTACAGCCATCCCTCCATACACGTGTATGGAGGATGGCTTTTGTGCCTTCCAGCTGTAATAGCTGGCCTAAAAATATCTCCAAAAATGTGATGGAAAGCTGCCGACCACTTGAAGCGGTCAGCCAACTACTTCTACTAGCCGGCCGACCAGTGGAAGTGGTCAACCAAGGGATAAAGTGGTTCGCCATGGGGGGGAGATGGTCTACAACATGAAAGTAAGGCAGTGGTGTGGTGGCCGACTGGAAAAGGTGGCCCAAAGACCAAGAAAACCAGTTTCCTGACCAGAAAACTGGCTGGCAGGAAAGAAAGTGGTCTCCAAGGGGAAGAACTGGTCTCCCACCCTTGTATCACCTTCCAAACAAGGAAAACAAGGTTTGTACCAAAGACAAACCAAAAAGGACGCAAGACAAAAGTCCGAGAGGCAAGGCTCGCAGCCGAGAGACCTGAAAACTAGTCTACGAGCACCAAAAGTGGTCTCCCAGACCACTGTGTCCCTTTAGGCAGAGGCAAAAGGTGTGGTTCAAAAACCACACCAAACGGAGAACGTTAAGAAGTCCGAAGACAAGGTGCGCGGCCGAAAGCTTCGAAAATCGGAAACTAGTCTCCAAACGGGAAAAGTGGTCTACGACCACAAAAGAGTGGTCTACAAGACCATGCCCTCCCTCAGGCAAGGAAAACAAGGCTTGGTCCACAAACCGAGCGAAAGCACAAAACGTTCAGAGGCCCGAAGGCAAGGCGCTCAACCGAAAACTCCGAAACCTCGAAACGAGCACAACATGCACTATCACCGAGCGCTCAATCGATGACGTCTGATTCTTAAGGTCGATCAAAAATGGGGTGTCTACAATAGTAGGTGCACAAGGCGCGCCAACAAGAAATATACGGAGTTGTCAGAGCCAATCAGCGCGGTTATGTCCAAAGTCCAACACCTTCCGTTCTTCAAATGGCCATCCAAAATGGTGGGACCTGCCGACACGAGAAGACAGGATAGGCGGTGCAAGTATCACAAGGATCATGGCCATGATACTGAGAGTCGCTATGCATTGAATGATCATCTGGAGGAATTGGTACAAGATGGTCGACTACAACAGTACGTCCGAAAAGGCAACTCAACCAAAGCAATAGTCGTAAGATAAGATTCACCTCCACTCAGCGTGATCCACATGATATACTACCTGCCAATGTCATCTGCGGTGCATACGATTCAGTCGAATCCCAACCCTCAAAATCAACTCACTCCGGCTAAACGGCCCTATGAAGCTGCGAGCATTGCTTTCGATGATTCAGATTTGGCCGGAGTGACACTTCCCCACATTGATCCATTGGTAATCGAGTTACGCGTAAACCGATTCACCGTTGAGCGAATACTCATTGATCTAGGGAGCACATCGGAAGTTTTGTATTACAAGACATTCACCAAACTCGGCTTCTCCGAATCGGATCTTTCTCCGACTCCTTATCCACTATTTGGCTTTAACGCCAATCCAGAATACCCGTTGGGGAAAATCACACTACTCGTTCGAGCGGGCTCCTGAACTGTGGATGTGGAATTCTTGGTCGTCAAGCTACCATTGTCGTATAATCTCATCATGGGGCGAACTTGGTTACATACTATGCAGGTCGTGCCAAGCACCTATCATTAGCTGCTACGCTTCCCAACAGAGCGCGGCATTGAGCAAATCCATGGCTTCCAGAAATCGGCACAAGCATGTTATCTCCTTGCTAGAAAGACACCAAAGGAGTTGTAAGTGAATTCTATTAAGGTGACGGATTAGGAGAGCCTCGACGATGTTGGGTGGCTCCCAAGTGAAAATGCCACGGAAGCCCTAGATCGAGTTGAAATCGACGGAAACCCAGACAGGTTCTTCATGGTCGGTGCCTCCCTAAGTCAAGCCGATAGACAGCAGCTAATTTCCTTCCTGCTCGACAACCTTGATGTATTTGCGTGGACTCCATAAGATGCCGGGCGTAGATCCGTCTGTTTCACAGAACCGTTTAAATGTTGACCCTAAATGCAAGCCGATTATTCAGAAAAGTCGGCGGTTAGCCGCAGAGCACACTGTCGCCATTGTTACAGAGGTTGACCGGTTGCTTGACGCCACGGTAATCAGGGAAGTGACCTACCCTACATGGCTCTCGAATACTGTGGTTGTGAAGAAGAAAAATGGGACTTGGCGAGTTTGCGTTGATTTCACAGACCTAAACAAAGCCTGCCCCAAGGATTGTTTTCCCCTCCCCAGAATAGACCAACTTGTAGATGCAACGGCACGCCATCAACGTATGAGCTTCCTCGATGCTTACAGAGGCTGCCATCAAATTGCCATGCATCCGAAGGACCAAGACAAAACTGCATTCCTCACCCCAAGAGGAACCTATTGCTATAAGGTCATGCCTTTTGGGCTGAAGAATGCAGGGGCAACTTACCAAAGGCTGGTCACTGCCATGTTCAAGGAGCAACTCGGCCACACTATGTAAGTGTACATTGACAATATGGTGGTCAAGTCCAAAGAAGAGCAAACTCATCTAGCCAGACATTCGGCATTTTACGCAAATACAAATTGAAGCTGAACGCTTCCAAATGTGCGTTTGGGATCGGTTCTGGAAAATTCTTGGGTTACATTGTCAACCACCGAGGAATCGAAGCCAACCCGAGGCAAATCACAGCAATCTTGGAGCTCGGCTCCCCTCGTTCAGTGAGAGAGGTTCAAAAGTTGGTAGGGATGGCCGCCGCACTCAACAGGTTCATCAGTCAATCCACAGATTGTTGTTGACAATTCTTTCTTACACTACGGCAGGGCAAGGCTTTTGAATGGTCTGCCAAGTGCGAAGCCACTTTCAACGGCCTCAAGACCTACCTCCGATCAGTTCCACTCTTGACAACACCTTCGGCAGGTGACCCGCTCATTTTGTATCCGCTTCCGACCGGGCCGCCTGTCGTCGACGGATAAAGGAAGAGCTGGAGCAAATGCCGAGTATTATGTGAGCAAGGCAATGGTTGACGCCGAAACACACTACCTTCCGTTGGAAAAACTCATTCGCCCTCGCCATGGCAAATGAGAAAGCCGATGCATTACTTTCGGGGCATACCATCGGGTACTTAACGACCACCTCCCGCCTAAGACCAGAGTGTACATCGTATGCATTTCAAAGTGGGCTCTTGAACTCGCCAAGACGATATTCCGCTTAGAACCTCAATCAGGGGACAGGTGCTTGCCGACTTTGTGGCCGAATTCACTGGGGGTCTTACCAACTTCAAGTCTGATGAAATTCGACCTAAGCCGAACTAGAGAATTTATGTTGGGGACATTTAGCAGTTTTACTATGATGGATCATCCAATCAACGGGGCAGTAGAGCCAGAGTAGTAATCATGGCTCCTAACGGCGCAATAATTGAGCAGGCCGTCAAACTCGGCTTCGCTGCATCAAATAACGAAGCCAAATACGAAGTCCTTCTAACCGGTTTACGGAATGCACATCTTCTGGGTGCTCAGCGTTTGCTTGTATTTTGCGATTCAAAACTGGTGATCAATCAGCTAAAGGGGGAGTACGCGGCCAAAAATGACCGTATGGCAGCTTACATGAAAATAGCTAACTCCTTGCTGGCAAAATTTGGCCATCATGAATTGAATCAAATAACACGAGATAAGAACACACATGCAGATGCCCTGGCTTGCCTAGCCTCCGCCATTAACTCAGAGATTAAACGGACCATCAAAGTAGGTTTCATCCCGGAGCCGAGCATTGGCCCTTCGGAGGAAGTCCAGGTCAATGTCATAGAGTCAGGACCGAGTTGGATGGACCCCATTGCTGCATTCCTGTCTTCCGAACAGCTCCCAACAGACAAGAAAGAAGCGCACAAGCTGCGAAACAAAGCCCTGCGATGCTACTTGGATCCACAAAGAAAGCTTTATAAAAAATCCCTTTCTGGTCCATTCCTGGAATGCATGCATCCGAACAAAGTCGAAGAGCTCCTGACTGAAATACATGAAGGCAGTTGTGGTGCACATTCTGGTGGGCGCTCTTTGGCTCATCGAGCTGTAACACAGGGATATTATTGGCTGACAATGAGAGTAGATGCCGAATGTTATCTGAAAAAATGTGAACAATGCTAAAAGTTCTCCCCCTTAACCCATCTGCCTGCTGAAGAGTTAGCTCTATCACCAGTCCCTGGCCGTTCGCCCAGTGGAGACTTGACATTGTCGAACCATTGCCGAGGGCCCCAGGGAACAAGCGATACCTGATTGTCGCGACAGATTACTTAACACAATGGGTCGAAGCGGAGGCATTAACACACATTCGAGATGCTAATGTTAAGCGCTTTGTGTGGAGAAATATCATAACACGATTCGGCATTCTGAGAGCACTTATCTCAGACAACGGCACCCAGTTTGATTGTGGCGTCTACCGAGAGTTGTGCAGCAAGTATGGTATCTGGCCTTACTTTTCCACACCGGCTTACCCACAGAGCAATGGTCAAGCTAAAGCCTGTAACAAATCTATCTTAGATGACATCAAGAAGTGGCTGGAGAAAGCTAAAGGCAAATGGGTCGAAGAATTGCCGAGTGTGTTATGGGCTCATCGAACTACGCCGAGGCGATCCACTGGGGAAACGCCGTTTGCTTTATGCTTTGGAACCCAATCATACCCTTGGAGATCAGCCTCCCAACCTTGAAATCGAAAGTTTTTGATATAGGCCAAAACGACATGATGCTGGCCTTGGATTTGATTCTAATTAAAGAACGAAGAGACCATCCCCTTGCATCCATGGCACGGTATCAGCAATAGCTTGCTAAGTCGTATAATCAACGTGTTCAGCTACGCCGCTACACACCAGGAGAGTTGGTCCTGAAGAAAGTACTCCCAGCTGCCAGGAAACCGGCTGATGGAAAATTGGGTCCTAACTGGGACGGCCCCTACCAGGTCGATTCGATCGCTGGAGTAGGGGCATATTGGCTCAAAGACATGTCTGGAAGGAGTCTGCCACGACCTTGGAATTCAATGCACTTGCGCAAATTTTATCATTAAACCCGACCTGTGGGGAATGATACTAGTTTTGAATGGTTCACCATGTACATATTTCACTTTTGCAATACAAATTTTCCCGTTTCCTCATCGTGCAATTCAGTTCAAAAGGCTCCAGATTCGAAGCGCCCTTCGTGGATATCACGATTGGCCAAGTCTCTGGATTCAGAGCCCCATTGGTGCATGACACCTTTGGGCCGATTAAGCCACTGGATTCGGAGTCCCCTTCGTAGATATCACGATTGGCCAAGTCTCCGGATTCGGAGCCCCATTGGTGCATGACACCTTTGGGCCAATTAAGCCTCTGGATTCGGAGCGCCATTCGTGGATATCACGATTGGCCAAGTCTCCGGATTCAGAGCCCCATTGGTGCATGACACCTTTGGGCCGGCCACCTCCAGATTGGGCCGAGCACCTTTCTGAGCACTGAGTAGTGGATATCACGACAATAAGTCTCCGGATTCGAAGCCCCATTGGTGCATGACACCTTTGGGCTGAATAAGACTCCGGATTCGGAGCGCGCTTCGTGGATTTCACGATTGGCCAAGTCTCCGGATTCGGAGCCCAATGGTGCATGACACCTTTGGGCCGATGAAGCCTCCAGATTCGAAGCACCCTTCGTGAATATCACGATTGGCCAAGTCTCCAGATTCAGAGCCTTATTGGTGCATGACACCTTTGGGCCGAATAAGACTCCAGATTCAGAGCGCCCTTCGTGGATATCACGATTGGCCAAGTCTCCGGATTCAGAGCCCCATTGGTGCATGACAACTTTGGGTCGATTAAGCCTTCAGATTCGGAGCGCCTTCGTGGATTTCACGATTGGCCAAGTCTCCAGATTCGGAGCCCCATTGGTGCATGACACCTTTGGGCCGATTAAACCTCCAGATTCGGAGCACTCTTCGTGGATATCACGATTACCCAAGTCTCTGGATTCGGAGCCCATTGGTGCATGACACCTTTGGGCCGAATAAGACTCCAGATTCGAAGCGCCCTTCGTGGATATCACGATTGGCCAAGCCAAATCTCTGGATTTGGAGCCCCATTGGTGCACGACACCTTTGGGCCGATTAAGCCTCTGGATTCGGAGTGCCCTTCGTAGACATCACGATAGGCTGACAAAAAGCCTCCGAATACGGAGCCCCACAAATACATAACACGCTTAATTTAATAAGACTCTGAATTCAGAGCGCCCTTCACGACGAAGGTTAAAGCATACAATTATTCAAAGTGGAATGCTCCGTTAAGCTGAGCCAGCAAAAATCATTTATGCGTTAAAGCATACAAACATTGAAAATGAAATGCTTAATTAAGTTGGGCCGGCGCAACAGCATAACCAAATTAAAACATGCAAACATTCGAAGTTAGATGCCTAATTACGCATGTAAACATTCAAAATGAAACACAAACATTTAAAATAAAATATTTTGTTAAATTAGCTAATAGATACATAGCTGATGCCTAATCTGTGTTGGAGCGTTTACAATATATATTCAATTCTATTCGGCATCGCCCTCGTCATCGCTATTTTCAATTTCGAAAGCGCCAAAAGAAAAGTGATGACATTGTTATAATGGTGACGCCGATTCAACTCCTGCTCCTTGGAGTGCCTCTGAGGCTTGGAGAGCCATAATCCACCCATGCCTAAAGCCCTGATTCTCGCATCGGCATACCTCCTCTGCGAGTTTCTCCTTGGTCTTCTCTATCCCGACTTTTAGGCCGTCGTGGAAGCCTCGTTCATAGGCCGCAGCCTTCACTTTCTCTAGTGCGAACATACTTGCCGTATCTCGATCGGCAATCGCATGGCTTAACAGCCGTTGGGTCACTCTTTCATCAACGACCGAGTTAGATTGTCCGGCTGCGCGCGGCTCGGCCTTCTTCACACGAGCCTCCAAGTTTCGAATTTGTTTGTCCTTCTTCTCTATCTCCCGCCGTGCGGCACACAAATGCATGCCGACTTCATAGGCAGTGTATAGCCCTCTTACTGCTCCATGGATGCCCTCTCGAGATACTTCGAAATCCTGTCGACCAACCATCAATTGCTGGACTTCTGGTGGAAAAATCTGCCGAGCGAACTCGACTGCTACACCTGGGTCGTTGACAATAGAAGCCGCCTCCGTCATCAGTTTATTCCCCACAAAAATCGCAAAACTCAATGGTCGCGGCATCGCGTCGGCCTCATTTCTCGTTCGTGGTCGCGGGGAGCTTCCCCGTTGCTGTTTTTCCTTTCGGGGTGATCTGCTTCGACGACTTGGAGGCTGATATTTTTCCCATTCCCTAGATGTCCTACCTCCCATTCGTGTGGCCTTGCTACTGCGATTCATTTCAGTGTCAAGTTCAGCCAATGTTCGCCCTTCTCCTCTGCTGTTGAAAAACAGTCTAGTTGACATTCGCACTTATCTAACCTTACGGAACAAACTGGTTTAAATTAAGTCTAAACACAATAAATGGAATCTCTAGCGCGAAGAGCCCATCCCATTTATTCCTAATGCATGCAGCGCCCCTAAGGCGATTTCATTAACGCTAAACTCTAGAAGCCCGATGCCAATCGACGTGCGCCGCAACCAGTCCATGAACTAATAATATTCGGCTTTTTGGAGTTCATGCATTGGCTGGGGCAAGGGCGGATATATTAATCTAATCGGCCAAATATCTAAGCCCGATGCCGATCGATCTGTGCCGCAGCCACTCCATGAACTAATAATATTCGGCTTTTTGGAGTTCATGCATTGGCTGGGGCAAGGGCAGATTTATTAATCTAATTGGCCAAATATCTAAGCCCGATGCCGATCGATCCGTGCCGCAGCCACTCCATGAACTAATAATATTCGGCTTTTTGGAGTTCATGCATTGGCTGGGGCAATGACAGATTTATTAATCTGATCAGCTATTCAAGGAGAATAAATTGTTAAATTGCCTAGTTATCTAATCGACAAGTGTACATGAATGTTTTATCCAAAGTAGCAAAAGCCAATACTATTCATCAATAGCAAAATTAAGCACAAATAATAGCAAAGTATAAAGGAGATTGTCATTAGTAAATTAGGCAGTCTGTAGCCATTTTACATATGAAAAGTACCAAACAAAAAGCTACGAGTTTGCATGAAAACGCCTAGCAAAAACCTAAAAACTGTAGTAATTTTACATGTAAATAAAAACTACTAAACGAAAAATTCCAAATCCTTAAACAAAAACAACTACAGTGTCACCCTAATTAATCCTCAGAGTCAGACTCCAGCGGCTCAATATCCACTTGCTCGTATGGAATTGGCATAGCTAATGTCACATCAGCAGCAGTAAGGGCTTTGAGCCAGCCGTGTTTGAATTCCCAATTTTCAAATATGCGGACTTCTTCCACATAATTTGAGAGAGCAGCGCTTTGCCTGGCATCGTACGCCTTGGAAGTCTCGGAGTCGGCTGCTTTCTTCACCTTCTTCGATTCTTCCAATTCAGCCTCCAATTTGGCAAACGCCTCTTGGACTAACTTGAGCGCATCTTCGCTCGCATCTGCCCTCTTTTCGGCGGCCAATCTCAGTTGGTCCATATTTCTCGCCCTCTCCATCTCGGCCTTAGCCCTGGCGCTTTCCATCGTCGCCCACGCCACTTTAAAATCGGCCCTGCTCCTTTAGCCCTCTACTTCCGATTGTAAACGGCCAAGTCGTTCGACGGCGTCATGCTGGCGACGGACTATCTCGACTATTCTCCCGACCGTCTGCAAAACAGGAAATTAAAACCAAAACAATATTTGCATAAAAGGGAAAGACAAGGTCAAGGTATATACCAGAAGAGCCGATTGAGCGGCTAATGCTATTGCCAGCAGATCTGGCTCTGCCTAGAAAGCCGCCTTGTCAGCCGGCAATGAGACAGACGTAGCCATGCTCAACGTGACAGGTAGGTCTTTAGTAGCCAAAGCGTCAGAGGAGATCGGCGTGTTTTTTATCTTTAGTTGAATGACAAAAGGCACAATCACATCCAACTCCTCTAAACGCGGCCGTTTGTCAACACGGTTTTCTTCTGAGCCAGCCTCGACCTCAGCAGGATGCTTCTTTACCCTTAGCCTCTTGATCGGCCTGCACAACCGCCTCGGACTCGGCACTTTGGGTTTGAGCCGTTTCCTCTTCGATAACAGGCAGGGAGGGCTGAGCTTCGGCAGCAGGTGGCACTTCAGATCAAATGGCCTCTGCTCTTCGCCGAGCGGCCGTTCTTTCCGCATTTTTCTTTTTGGCGAGTTGTGTGAGGTTTAACCCAGCCATCTCTTCAGGGTATGTGCCGGGAAAGTCTTCTAAACCGGTAAAAATGTCGTCAAACGGAAGGTCCCCTCGGCCCGAAGTGGAGGGAGGGTTGTCTGAATTGAGGTCGGCCTCCTCAAAGGCCAACTTCAAAGCCTCGTCTACTTCAGCTTCGGTTTCATCTACCTCAGCTACTTCCGCCCGCTCCGAATCGGACCCCTCGAAACCAACTTGCCGCAAGTTTTTGATGTCGGTCAAAATGAGAGCCGTAAGAAACTCTTCACCCCTCGGAATTAGGATGTTTTCTGCCGTCGAAAACATCGTATATGTCGACTCGTACCAAAGGAGAATGTGGGCCGCCCTTCCTTGTTTCTGAAGACTCGGACGGCCGAAATATTTGAGCGCGACTTTAATTTCCGAAAGAACAGCGTCGTCGGTTGAAGTCAAGACTTTCTTCAAATCGTTTCCTGCACAAGCAAAACCATGAGATCTCAAAAATGAAGCTTTATAAATATAAGAAAAATAAACGTAAAAAATTATATGACCACCTGGTTCACCCCTCCGTCTAGGAATAGGATCAAGGTGATCCTCGCCTTCGCCGAATTCCTAGTTACCTCGGACAACGACTATAACATCATCGACTCGCTTGCCAGAGCTAGAAAACATAGTCACTAGTTGATGGTCGGTGTCCTTAGCTCTAAGGAAATAGCGTCCATGCCGACCAGAAGACTTGGCCAAGGCGTAACAATGTCGAATAGCAGGTATACCGAGGTTAATCCTAAGGCGACGGTTTAGCTCTATAATTTCCATTACGATTCTAAAAAAGTTGACATTGGATTGGGAGAGGATTAGACCCCAATGGCGAAGGACAGCCCAAAGAAATGGATAAAGAGGGAAACGGATTCCACCCTCTACAATTGATAAGAGAGGGAAGACGATTGTGCTTTCATCATCCCTCTCCATATCGAGAGTGTCGTCTGTCACAAGCGACAGACGGACGTCATCAGGGATAGAAAAATGGCGTCGAAAGCTAGAGATTCGATCCACAGAGAAGAGGTCTTTCAGATGCTTTGCCATTTCGATCAGCCTATAGAAGCGTAATAAACTAAAGTCAAACCAAGAAAAGGGATTCAAAGTAGAGAGGAAGAAAACTTACAAGAGACAGAGAGGACAATGAAGGATGAATGGAAGTTGCAGAGGTGAGTCGAAAGGTAGTCCAAAAATTCTAAGCATCCAAAAATGTGTGTTCGAAAAGCCGACAAGATTTTAAATCATAATAAATGGAAGCGTACGAAGGGGCGGGAAGTTGAATGATAACCGAGAGGCTTGTGCTCTGACATCCGCGTTGGAATGAGGTTAGCTGCCGAATTTCAGCTCTGACTTTTCGAGTTCGAAACCAAACACTCCAGCTAACTATCTTTAGTGGAGTGCTTGGTGGGAAATTGTGGGGGCCGAATATTGGGAGTCGTAAAGAGGCTGAATAATTGGACCTGGAGAGTCGAAATATATACATCGCATTCAACCCCGTTTTGCACATTTAAATCCTACCCTATTCGGCCAAATAGCCGGTTGAGTAAGGGGCCGAGTGAAAATCAGTTTGCAACAAAAGAAGCCGAGTAAATAGTTATATGGCGAATTGAAAGTAGGCCCAGTCCCAAGGCCCAAGAAAGAAAAGATATAAATAGAAGAACATCAGCCAGAAAGAGGTATGTGAGAATTAGTATGCTTGACTTAAGATACAAGTAACTAAGAGAGTATACACTAACTTAACCGTCGGAGTGCTAATTCCGGCACCCCCAACCAGAGTGTTTGTTTCTTTTCAGGTCATCCAGGTCATCAGCTGAGGATCTCGAGCGTCCCAGTGGATCAAAAGAGCATTTCCAAACCACTTCCTCACATTTCCCATAATGTTCTCTCCATTCTACTTTCAACATCGGAATTGATCTATTTCTTAACTGTTTCACCTATCGGTTAATAATCTACACCAGCCATTCTTTATAGATCATATCTTCATCTAGAGCAATTCAGTGATAAAAAATTACATGGAATCGATCTCTAAGATACCCTCGAAGCATAGACACACGAAATACATTGTGCATTTGTTCCCTTCCTAGTGGTAAGGCAATTCGGTAAGCAACATCACCCAATCTTTCAAGGATCTAGAATAGTCCAATGTAACGAGGAGTCAGTTTCCCTTTTCTACCGAATCTTGTCTGCCCATTCATCGGTGTTACTTTGATAAGCACATGATCTCTCACTTGATACCCTAAATCTCTTCTTTGTTGAGCTACATAACTCTTCTGTCGGCTTTGTATAGTTTTGAGCCGTTGTTGAATGATCTTATCTTTTCAGTCATTTACTATACAAGTTATGTCCCATATATAGCCCTATCACCAACCTCCATCTAACAAACTGGAGATCTACACTTTCTACCATACAGTGCCCAATATGGCACCATACCAATACTAGCATGGAAACAATTATTATAGGAAAATTTAGCTAATGGCAAGTACGTTTCCCAGCTACCATGGAATTCCAACACACACATACAAAGCATGTCCTCTAAAGTCTGAATAGTTGTCTCTGTTCGTCCGTCTGTTTGTGGATGAAAAGTTGTGTTGAACCTTAACTTTATTACCATTGCATTCTATAGACTATGCCAAAATCTAGAAACAAATTTAGGATCCCTATCTGATACAATAGACACTAGAACCCGATGTAAATGGATAATCTCATCAATGTAAATGATAGCAAGTCTGTAGGCATTAAATGAGGTTTTCACAACAAGAAAATGAGCAAACTTTGTCAACATATCAACTATAACCCAAATAGTATTCATACCTCTAGATGTTTAAGGTAGAAAGACAATGAAGTCTGTGGTCATGTATTCCCATTCCCATTCCGAAATAGGGAGGGACTGAAGCAAACCAGCCAATTTCTGATGTTTTGCTTTTACTTGTTGAAACTATAAGCATTTGGAGTTGAATTCGGCAATCTCTCTTTTCATATTGGGCCACCAATACACTAACTTCAAATCTTGATACATTTTGGTATTCCCTGGGTGCATAACAAACATTGACTTATGAGCTTCTTCTAGAATTCTTCTTTTTAGTTTTGTATCATTAGGAACACAAAGTCTCCCCTAAAATTTTAATACTGTGTCTTCAATTGGGAATCCCAGTTTAGGTTTAGCTTCAAACTCATCACAAATCTTCTTCAGAAACTCATTATTCATTTACTTTTGTTTGATCTCTTCAATAATGGCCGGTTGTGCGGACATTGCAATTATCAAACCATTTTGATCAAAAGGCACCACTTCTATTCAAGCTCTTCAAATTGTTGTAAAAGCTCTTTTTGATCTATAATCAAATAGGCTAAACCTCCCACATTCTTTCTGCTAATTACATCTGCCACGGTATTGGCCTTGCCCGAGTGGTAATGAATTTGTAGATCCTATTCTTTGATCAATTCAAGCCATCGCCTCTGTTGCATGTTTAATTCCTTCTATGTGAAAAAGTACTTCAGGCTTTTATGATCTTTGCACACTTCACATTTAGCCCCATACAAGTAATGTCACCATATTTTCAATGTAAACACAACTGCGGCAACCTCTAAGTCATGTGTTGGGTAATTCTTTTCATGTGGTCTCAAATGTCGAGAGGCATATGCAATCATTGCGCCATTGTGCATTAAAACATAACCTAGACGTTTATAAGATGCATCGCTATAAATTACAAATCCTTCGATATTTGAGGATATAGTTGTAGACACCCCATTTTTTACCGCCCTTAAGACTTGGGCACTACTGATTGCTTACTTGGGGATGAAAGTTGTGCAGTGCAGAGGTTTGATTTCTTTGGCAATGAGAGTGTCAAATCCCAACCTTACACCCCATTTTTGGACTAAAACTATTCATACTAAATATTTTAGACCTTAAAACCCTCTCCTTCATAATATTTTTGAAACAAAGTTCCTACGATGTTCCGAGGCTTGCATTTCGTTAAATGTTGTGCTTTTCGATAAACCGAGCAAGGACAAAGTGGAAATGAATGAAAGAGAGGTGAACTCCTTGGAAAAAAATCTTTAAAACATCTTTTTTAGAGGTTTGGAGTTGAAGAAAATTGGAGGAGAGAGAATAAACCAGGTTGGGGAAGAAGTTGGGCATGAACCGTTAAGAGAGAGTCAAGCAGCTCTCGCTAAATCAAGCCTATCCATTTGTACACTTTGATTTCAGCTATGAGGCCACCACCATTGGAAAGGAGACTTCCGGGCTTCATTTTGCACCCAAGAATCTCCTCAAGCTGAGGCCAGATGAGGGAGATATGGCTGGTTGAAGTTAGGCATCAATCCGGTTGGACCGAAACTGAGCATTCTTCACTAAAAGAGGCATAACATTTTTCACAGTTGGAATTTTAATGTGAGGGTGCCACCATTGGAAATCTTACTTCTGGGGCTTTAGTTTAGACATAAGAATGACCTGAAAAGGAGTCTAGATGAAGGAGTTATGCCCATTTGAAGTTGGACCTGGAAAGTAGACTTTTGCCGTTCGGCCACAAAAGTGGCCGATCGGCCACTAGGAGTGAGGGGTGTCGGCCCTTTTAGTGGCCGGTCGGCCACTAGTGTCCAAAACTTAGATTTTTTGCAGATATTTCTCCTCCAGCTGTTTTCACATTGCTCTAGCTATCCATTTTTATATATTTCAATCAAAGCTCTCTTTTTGCTATATATAGAGGCCATATCTGTCATATTGCAAGGTTAGAAAGTTTGGGAGCCTCTCTCTAAAATCTCTCTCTCTCCCTCTCTCTCTATAATCCTCTCTCTCTAGATTTCTCTCTCTGTTGAGCATTTGTGCTTAGAAGCTTGCATACTTCAAACTTTAACCAATCAACCCTTAACCAAAGTGGTTCATCCTTGGGCTGAGGTTTCTTGAAGCTCTCTTGGAGCCTCCTTTGAGCTCTAAAATGGTGGTTTAAGCTCAAATTTGTGCCTATTGTGTGCTTTGCTTCAAAGGTATAGAACTTACACCATTTAAGCTTATTTTGCACACTTGTTTTGCCACTTTTGCAAACTATTTTTGGCCTGGTTTTCAACCACAAAAACCTATTTTTTTAAGGTTTAAAAATGGTGGTTTAAGCCCTTTTTGGAGTTAGGGGTGGTCCACCCTTCTTGTAGCCTGCTTGCTAAGTTGTTGTGCCATCTTTTAAAGTTGTTTTAAATCAAACTTTTGGGCCTTTCTAACCACTGAAAATCAGAGAATTTGTAGTGGTAAAAACCATGTTTTGAGGTCCAAAATAGGAGGGGTTGGCCTACCCTCCTTGTGTCTTGTTTGCAAGTGTAGATAGCCTAACATGTGAGCATGCTTTTCTATCTTTGTGTGACTTAATCTCAGCATGATTTAGCTACTGATTTGGCATGCTTTAACTCTGTTTTGAGTTTTCTTGGTCATCTGAGCTTAGTCTTGCATGGTTGTAGTGCAAATGCCTTCACTAGCTCATTGTTTTAAGGCCTCTAACATACTTTGCTTGAGATGATTGCATGCTATAGCATCATTTAACATGTGATTTCAGTGCATATATCTCTGCCACACTCTCACTTATTCCACTCTTTCATTACTTTTGAGAGTTGTGCCTTGAGTCTTGTTTGTAGCCTAACATGCGAACATGTTTTTCTTGCATTTTGTGCTTCTATCTCAACATGTTTTAGCCACTGATTTGGCATGTTTAAGCTCTGTCCAGAGCTGGTTAGGTCCTTTAAGTTTGATATTGCATGCCTCTAGTGTAATGCTCTTCACCAGTTTTGATGCTTTTGGCTTTTAACATGTTGTGCATGTGTTGCTTGCATGATTTAGTGTCTTTTGCATGCCATTTCAGCATTAAAAAGTCTGCAACCTCCCTCATTTCTTCATTTTTCCATTTGTTTTGAGGGTTGGTTAACCTTATGGTTGTGTTTAAGCTTAAGATAGAGCTTGTGCTCAATGGCTTTAACCCTCTTTTGAGGGTTCCTCCTAGGCATCCTCTCTCTCATGTCTTAAACCAACCTTTGGTTAACCCCTCTCTCATTAGAGGACAATCACCTTGGACTTCACCAACTAAAGAATGGTTTGGTAATGCTAAAATGTGTAAACAGAATGAACCATGTAAAATATGAACAAGATAAGCATATTTTGTTGCATTGCATGTGTTTGGATCGGACGTTAATCCAAACACAAGAAATGTAGGACGTTTCATACTCAAAGTGATGAAACGTATCACATTTCTTGGTCGCCGTCATCCTTGATCATGCATGATAGGGTGGTAGCCATTTGAGTCTTATGTGTGCATTCATTAAGCTTGTACAAGCTTGACGCTTTGGCCATCATGCATTGAAAATGCTTGATTGGTGGCCTGAGAGCCAAGTGCCATACTCTTTTGAGCTTGAGAAATGATGAGGAGGGTAGCCGTACACACATTTCTTGAAAAATGCATTGCTTTGCCTCTGTTGCTCTCTGTTGCAACAAGAATAGAATTTTGGAAAAATGGGCAGCCGAACGGCCATTAAACTAGCCGACCAGCCAATGTTTGTGGCCGACAACCTCCTTTTGTGGCCGACCGGCCATTAGTCCATTTTTGGTGCAAAAGTGTTCTTGTTTTGGAGCAGAAGCAGTCTGGAAGTTGGTTCGATATTCAGAAAACAAAAAAGGGGCAAACAAAGGCAACCAGTGGCAAGGCAATAGATTTTCGGGAAAGAAACAACCGAGCATGCATGTCTCCCTCGCCCGCAAGGCCAATTCATTGCTTTGTTAGCTAGTTGTAGCTGATTATTTACATGTGTTGTAATTAATTAGTTTAATTTGGTTTGTAATATTTTAATTAGCTTAGCATAGCTAGTTAGTCAATTGTGTTGCAATAATTAATTAGCTAGAATAGTTAAATTAATTGTTTTGTAATAATTAGCTTAGCTTAGTGTAGCTTAGCTTATTTATTCTGACCCTTCTTTGCAAGGGTGTATTGTTGTAATAACTGTGCGTGCGTGTGTGCATGTCTTCCAACCCCACGTCTTTCTCCCTTTTACTTAACCACTTTCGATGGTTAGTTTAGGGACATTTTCGATTAGCATACCTTATGCTTGCATGCGTACATCATTCATTTATCTTGCATGCACCGAGGCTCGGCACATCATTCAAACTGCATTGCAAATTCAATACACTTATTTGAATATGTGTTTCAAAGCATGTTATCAAGTTGCATTCATATACCATCTTAGATAGCCGAGCCTATTTAATTGCATTATTGCATGTGTTGCATTAGGCATCTTGTATAGTTAGAATCATGCATATTTCTAACTAGCTTTTGTTTTGGCTTGGGGTACTCTGTAAGTTTTATGCTTTAGCATACTTGCATGACGGTGAGTGTTTCCATGATAGCATGCTTACCATAAGGCTACTCACTTAAATGATTAACTGCATGAATGCTTGTGGATGAAGGCTTGATTACTTGAATTGGAACAATTCATCGAATGTGAGTTTTAAGCCCACTTTGCGAAGTGGCAAAATCATGTTTTAAGCCCACTTGTTTGGTGGCAAATCCATGCTTTAGCCCACTTGAGAGTGGCATTTTCAAACCATTTTCAAAAGCAAACATGAGTTGAATTCGTTCCAATTCTTGTGATTTAGTCTATACTTGTATGTGTGTCACATAATAAAGTTAGCTAAATAACCGGAATAAGAACACATGTGTTTATAAAACAACATATCATGCTTAGTGGAGGTTGATCCTTTGATCAGGCGAGCGGGGGTGCTCATTTTAGGACCTTCCCCTCTCGTACCCAAGTTCCCGAGCCGAGGCAACTTTGGTGATGACGGACACGTGGCCTTTGGCACGAGTCAGGGTTTCCTAAATTTCCCAAAAATAAAACATTTAGGTGGCGACTCTATAATCCGGCAAAGTAGTCCAGTTTTGGCATTATTCGATTTGAAATCTGATTTTCCAAAAATTATTTGCTGGATTGGACTCTTTGGTGTTTAGCAGTCTCACATTGCACTTTGTGAGATTAGATTCTGAACTGTGACAGGAGTCCGAACTGTGGGACCAATTCGAGCTCTCCGAAAGGGGGCGCAAAGAAAGTTGAGTCCATAGTTTCTGGCGACTCTGCTGGGGATTTAGAGAACTTGACTTGAACTCATGATATGTTGTTTTATCTACATTTGTGTGTTTCTTTTCATTGCATTTGCAGTGGTGTGCCTAAGTCACAGTCTTTGCCATCTGCTATTCCTGAATAGTTTGCTAGAGGCTCGCTTGGAAAAGCTTGCCATAAGGCTGACCGGTTGCAGGCTCTGCCACGATGGGAACACAAACCTTGGATCTGGACTACCACTGTACCATTTGATCCTCTATTCACTTCTCGCTGTTAGGAGCGAGAGGTATATTAGGTGGTCTTGCTGAGGTACCCTTTTTTGACCAATTGACCTAGTTGAATGCTGGAAGCCATAGAGACTGTTCCAGACTAGGACAAGTTGCTCACCCAAATGCAGGATTGTTTGAAACCGCATGCGTACGTAGTGAACCCCTAGTTCCTGACGAAATTAGGGCAGGGTAACCCTACCCTATCATAGGGGTGTTTTGGCTCTCTTTAACTGGTATGTGCTTTACAGTGACACTGTACAGGAGTGTGCATATCAGTTGCGAGTTTGGTATCTGTTTTGGGCCATAATTCAGTAAAGGGCACAGTTATTCAGCTGTGATCATATCCATTCTAGTGAAATTGGGTTGAGATGTTATCTGTTTTCTCTTTTGCAAGGTAGTCTTGGAACCATAGCTCCAGGAGGCTCCGATATCCCCTGGGTGCATTGGACTCGTGTCGATAGACTTTGACAGGTTAGAGATTTAGTTCAAGGGCAACCAATGTTTCCATCACTAGAAGCAAGGCAAAAAAGGCCAGTCAGGGCTCACCAGTTCAACTGATCCAATAGTCACCAGTCATGTCACGCCCAAAACCCGCCTCTAGAAGTTTAGGCATGACCAACTCGACTACGGTTACAAAACTCAATAATTATACAATATGGGGCCTGAACGGAAGCATTTATAATTTAACATAACATCCATTAAGCTAACGCCTACATGCTAGGATCAAAGAACATTTCATTATATGAATCTATATATGATAAATCACATCCACAAGTAGTAGTTATACACATGCATATACATACAATTCCAACTCCACAACTGGGGATAATCAAAACATTAACAGTAAAGGTTATACATTCTTAACAATACTGGACGAAAGTCTGGGCCAAAGCTAGAAGTCCTTAAAGGACTTCACAAAACAAAGAAGCCTCATCTAGCTACTTGGGCTTAACAATATTGACAAAAGAAAGCTGCCAAGCTGGGCTAAAACTAACCTCCGGGTCGATTACCTACAGAGACAAACATAACACGGAGTGAGCTTGGCTCAGTGAAAAATAGTATGTAAGAAATTTCAAATGCAACATTATGTATTACAATGCACACAAACATACAGATTACATGTTCGATTTTGTTCGGTAAACATTTCCAAAACGGCCTTAAGCCCAGTAGTTACAGAACAACCTCAGGCCCAATATCATGCAGAACGGCCTTAAGCCCAACATTATTATACAGAATGGCCTGAGGCCCACAAATTAACAGCTGTTCACACATTGGAGGGTAGGTAGAACATTGACATGTACACTACCTCCCTTCGCCATAGGCCATGAATCAGAATCGGCTCAGATCAGATTAGGGACGGTCAGACATTGACATGTCATCACCTCCCTCAATTCCAGAGTTGGCCACACTTAGTGGCAGATAACTGAACGGCCTCGGGCCCATAATTAGCAAAGCAAAGTGACCTCAGGTCCACAAGGATATCATTATTCCATAATGCACATTACTTTTCCAATTGTTTAGCATCCGGAGACATAGTTAATTTACAAATAACAGAAGTTTAATAATAACTGTTAACAGTAAATGAAACATATTACTACAATACTATTACTCACAGTGCTATGGCAGAGCGATAGTCCCTTTCGGTATGCGATCTACATGCATATACAACTCACAAGTTAGTACCCTTTTCTTTCATAATCAAGATCTGATTCGTTAAATCTCAATGAACTAACAAGCATTTTAAAAACTCCAAACACGTATTTTAGCAATCCCAGAGGGTCAAACAGAAGAAACGGAGGACACAGATTTTTCTCCCATGGGTCGGACGTGCGGAGGCCCTTTCGCGACGGCGAGAGAAGGTGGCATACGTGCGCCCAAGACGCATATTTAGCAGAACCTCAGCTTCAATTCTCCTGTTTCCGCGACGCAGTTGTGAGCCCCAAGACGTGTGGGCCGGAACCCTGTTTGGTGCAATTTCAAAGCAATACTAAAATTCAACCTATTAATCAGATGATCAAGCAGAAAATAAGGATAATCAATGAAATATTTGGATATAACATTACCATAAACATGATTCACAAGCTCAATTAGATCTTTACTATCTTCAAACTCATAATCACAACTCAATTCCTTCAGGATCTAATTATATATATATATATATATATGTGTCCATCTAATACATAATTGGATTCAAGCATGTAGAATCAAGACTAAGATGAAATTTTCTTTATGTGGCTCAAATTAACACAAAACAACCAAATGATGAAAACACCTATCCAATTCTACAATTGTCACACACACGCATAACCCCAACATAAACCCTAATTTGCATGAATACCCAAGAAATTCTTACTCATATTCAAGAGAGGAATAAATTAAAGTAAAATATACATACCTTGAGCTTTAAACTCTACAATCCTTCTCAATTTCCCAATCTCCTCCTTCATGAGCTTCTCAAGCTTCTCCTCCCTTTTCTCTCTTCTCTAACTCTCTCTTTTTTCTCTTTCAGGAGATATTTTTATGTCATAGCCTTACTAAGTTAAGAGTTAAAAGAGTTATGTGAGAATTGACTAAAAATTTAATTAGTTTAATCATTCCGAATTGAATTTTTACAAAAATTCGTATCATGATCCAAAAATCATGCTTATCACAGTTATAAAGTCAATTTCAGATTATTAAGCCTCTAAGGCTTTCAATTACTAATCCAAACATTTCAATTGTAACAAATTTTTCTCTTAGTTAACAGATATAGTTCCATAACCATATATTTCACACAATTAAGTTTAATCTCACATGAGATTCCACATTAACTAGATAAATGCACAAAATAAGGGACAGAAAGTATACCAGAAAGCATATTGAGGGTCGGGTTATTACACCCTCCCCCCCTTAAATACGTTTGGTCCCTCAAACTTGTTTTACCTTATAAAAAAAATAATTCTGGGTATTGGTGTTGCATTTCCTCTTCTTTTTCCCACGTAGCTTCGGTCCCGTAATGTTCCTGCCATTCAACTTTTATCATCGGGATTTCTCAATTCCGTAACTGCTTCACTTGCCGATCCAAAATCCGGATTGGTTTTTCTTCATAAGTTAATTTATCATCCAACACAATTTGATGGTAATCTATAACAAGTGACGGGTCTGGGAGATAACCTCGCAACATAGATATGTGGAACACATTATGTACTTGACTCATAGTTGGCGGAAGAGCAACTCGGTAAGCCACCGAACCTACTTTCTCCAGAACTTGGAATGGACCAACATATCGCGAGGTGTTAACTTACCCCTTTTTCCGAACCTTGGGTGTCCCTTCATCGGAGTAACTTTAACAAAAACATGATTGCCTACCTCAAATTCCAAATCTCTTCGTCGATTATCCGCATAACTCTTTTGTCTACTTTGAGCGGTTTTCAATCTTTCCCGAATGGTTTTAATCTTTTCAGTCGTCAGCTGCACAATTTCAGGCCCTAACAATGGTCTATCTCCGACTTCGGCCCAACACACAGGGGAGTGACATGGTCTTCCATACAAGGCTTCATAGGGTGCCATTCCAATGCTCGAATGGTAACTGTTATTGTATGCAAACTCCACCAACGATAGATAAGTCTCCAAATTTCCTTGAAAATCTAGGACACACATTCGTAGCATGTCTTCTAACGTTTGTATTGTTCTCTCAAATTGCCCGTCTGTCTAGGGGTGAAAGGTTCTGCTAAACTTTAATTCTATACCCATCTCACCTTGTAAACTTTGCCAAAACCTTAACACAAATTTCAGATCCCTGTCTGACACAATCGAGACTGGAATACCATGGAGTCTTACAATTTCATTCACATAAATCACAGCAAGTTTATCCGCATTATACTGAGTCTTCACAGGTAGGAAATGAGCGAATTTAGTTAATCGGTCCACAATGACCCATATAGCATTCATACTCTGAGGGGTCCGTGGCAAGCCCACAACAAAATCCATAGTCAAGTGTTCCCACTTCCATTCCGGAATTGGAAGGGGTTGCAGCAACCCTGACGGTTTCTGATGCTCTGCCTTTACTTGCTGACAGTGTAAACATTTTGAGACGAACTCTACAATTTCCTTTTTCATACTTGGCCATTAAAAGTTTTGTTTCAAATTTCGATCCATCTTGGTACTCCCAGGATGTATGGAAAATCTGGCAGCATGTGCTTCCTCCATCAATTTTCTTTTAATTTCTGACACATTGGGAACACACAACCTGCCTTGAAAATGGAGCACTAAATTTGCAAAATCGAATCGGAGCCTTGGTTTAGTTCCTAACTCATCATGGATCTTCTTTAACGAGTCATCTTCCATCTGCCGTTGCTTCATTTCTTCAATTAATGTTGGTTGGGCTGATATCTACCATTATAACGTCCCGTTCATGCATCACAATGTCTATGTTCATATTTTCCAATTCGAGTGGCAATTCCTTCCGTCATGTACCTTTTCGACTAAGTGCATCTGCAACTGTATTAGCTTTACCAAGATGGTAATGGATCTGCAAGTCATAGTCTTTAATAGGTTCCAGCCATCGTCGCTGTCACATATTCAACTCCTTTTGGTAAAAAGGTACTTGAGGCTCTTATGATCAGTAAAGATGTCGCATGTAGCTCCATACAAATAGTGTCGCCATATTTTCAGAGCAAAAATTACCGCTGCTAGCTCAAGGTCATGTGTGGGATAGTTCTTTTCATGGGGTTTAAGTTGTCAGGAAGCGTAGGCAATGACTCTCCCATTTTGCATAAGTACACAGCCTAGCCCTTTATAGGAAGCATCATTGTAGATCACAAATCCTTCACTGCCAGATGGTAAAGCAAGAACTGGCACGGTAGTTAACTTTTTTTTTAATTCCTGAAAGGAAGATTCCCGCTGTTCCGACCATTCAAATGGAACCCCCTTCTAAGTCAATTGGGTAAGTGGCACGACAATTTTGGAAAAATCTTTTACAAACCTCCGATAATACCCGGCTAAGCCCAAGAAACTACGCACCTCAGTCACATTAGTAGGGGTTGGCCAATTCACAATTGCCTCAATCTTGTGTGGATCAACAGATACACCTTCCTTCGTTATTACATGCCCCAAGAATCCTACCTCATGAAGCCAGAACTCACATTTCTTTAGCTTTGCATACAATTTCTTATCTCGAAGCGTCTGAAGAATTAATCGGAGATGGTTCTCATGAGCTTCTGCGTCTTTTGAATAAATAAGAATGTCGTCTATAAATACCACTACAAATTCATCCAAGTATGGCTTAAAGACACGGTTCATTAAATCCATAAATGTCGTCGGTGCATTGGTAACTCCAAAGGGCATAACCAAAAATTGATAGTGGCCATATCGGGTTCGAAAAGCTGTCTTCTCCACATCATCAGCTTTGACCTTTAGTTGGTGATATCCAGACCATAAATTAATTTTTGAAAAGACTTGCGCCCCCTGTAGCTGGTCAAACAAATCGTCAATCCTGGGTAGCGGGTACTTATTCTTCATTGTCACTTTGTTAAGTTCCCTATAATCCACACATAATCGTAGTGTTCCATCTTCCTTTTTCACAAACAGAACTGGTGCACCCCAAGAAGAAACGCTCGGGCGGATGAAACCCTTATCAAGTAAATCCTGTAACTGAATCTTTAATTCTTTCATCTCTACCGGTGACATCCTATAAGGAGTTTTAGAAATAGGTTGAGTTCTCGGTACCACTTCAATGGTAAACTCAATCTCATGGTCTACTAGCTCACCTGGTAACTCTTTCGAAAAAACATCCGAAAATTCACGAATAATTGGAATCATATCAATACCCCCATTCGTCGGTTGTTCCTTCAAGACACTGCACAAATACCCTTGACACCCTTTCTGTAACAATTTGCGTGCTTTCACTGCGGAAATTAGATATGGTGGAGATATCACTTCATGCCCCTTGAAGGTAAACTCTGATTGTCCCGGAGGGCGGAAACTGATTTGCTTGGTCACACAATCTATAGTCGCACAATACTCACTTAGCCAGTCCATCCCCAACACAATATCAAAATGAGTCATGTCAAACGGTAGCAAATTGGCATATACTCGAACATCCCCAATTAGGAGTTCACAAGCAAAATAAACAGAAGTACAAATCATAGAATCTCCCAAGGGTGAAGACACACACAGTACATAAGGTAATAATTCCTCAGTTCTATCTAAATTTCGGACAAACATTTTTGACACAAAAGAGTGGGTAAAACCATAATCAAACAACACATAAGCAGAATAACCGTGAATAGTAATTATACCTGACACCACTGTTGCAGCATTTTGCACGTCACCTGGAACCTATGCAAACACTCTTCCTTGTCCAGCAGTGTCTTTATTATTAGCAGGCTTTGTAGTTGACTTTGCACTTGGAGCTGGTGTTGAAGCCGCTGAACTTACAGTAGTTCCATTCCCATTTCGCTGATCTCTTTGAGGACAATCCTTTACCAGATGACCCATTTTACCACACCTGAAACATGCCCCAGTTAACCGATGGCAAGTCCCACGCTGCTTCTTTCCGCAATCTGAACAAACAGGAGCTGGGTCTCGAGTAGGGGTGGAAGCACTAGAAGTTCCTGAATTCAGTTTCTTGTTCGGTGGAATAGTTGACCCCTTTGATAATTGAGTATTCAGCCTTTTCCCTTCCAGTCAGAAATTTGATTCTGAGCAGCAATATTTCCCTCCGCCATGACAGCTCTCTCCAACACATCAACATAGGTGGGTAGCTTCAACACATTGATTCGATCTAGGATAGCAGTCCGTAGTCCTCCCTCGAACTTTCTTGCCTTCTTATAATCTGTATCTACCATGTGGGGTGCAAATCGGGCTAACTCTGCAAATTGAGCTTCATACTCCGCAATAGTCTTATTTCCTTGCCTCAGAGTTTCAAACTCAGTCACCTTCTTATCCCGCATAGCTTGCGAAAAATACTTATTATAGAAGAGTTCCAGAAATCAGGTCCAGGTCAACCCTTGGTGTTCAATTCTCGTAAGCATCCACTACCTTCAAGCTTCATCTTCTAAAGTGAAAGCGGCCAATTGAACTTTCTGAACTTCAATGCATGGAAATACTTCAAATAACTTCTCCACCTCCAATACCCATGCTTTGGCTTTCATTGGATCAATTCCCCCTTTGAATATTGGTGGCTTCATCTTCTTGAATTCCTTTGTAAGAGTGATGGTTCGGTCTTCAGCTTGGTAATCTTGCGCCACAAGTGGAGGCACTGGTGGCGGTGGTGGTAGCAATTGTGGTTGGGGTTACTGCTGTTGATGTTGCTGTTGTTGTTGTTGTTGTTGTCATAGAGTTTCCGCCATCTCCATGATCATTCTTTCCATTCTATCTAATCGTGCAGAGGTAGAATCCTCCGAGTCTTCCATTCTTGTTCTCACCATGTTCTACATAACAATCAATTATAATATACACAAGAAACACAAATGGACATAGATAATAATTATTCACATGTTACATATACGGATCACATTGCCATCAACCATTTCATGTGTGATGCCTAAATGTTTTCTAGACACCCTAAGGCTTAATGGATTCGTGTGTGAGATAGCAACTCGTGCTCTAAGACCACTTGTCACGTCCCAAACCCGCCTCTAGAAGTTTGGGCATGACCAACTCGACTACAGTTACAAAACTCAATAATTATACAATATGGGGCCTGAACGGAAGCATTTATAATTTAACATAACATCCATTGAGCTAACGCCTACATGCCAGGATCGCAGAACATTTCATTACATGAATCTATATATGATAAATCACATCCACAAGTAGTAGTTATACATATGCATATACATATAATTCCAACTCCACAATCGGGGATAATCAAAACATTAATAGTAAAGGTTATACATGCTTAACAATACTGGATGAAAGTCTGGGCCAAAGCTAGGAGTCCTGAAAGGACTTCACAAAACAAAGAAGCCTTATCTAGCTGCTTGGGCTTAATGGTATTGACAAAACAAAGCTGCCAAGCTGGGCTAAAACTGACCTCCTGGTCGATTACCTACAGAGACAGACATAACACAGAGTGAGCTTGGCTCAGTGAATAATAGTATGTAAGAAATTTCCAATGCAACATTATGTATTACAATGCACACAAACGTACAGATTACATGTTCGATTTTGTTCGGTAAACATTTCCAAAATGGCCTTAAGCCTAGTAGTTACAGAACGGCCTCAGGCCCAATATCATGCAAAACGGCCTTAGGCCAAACATTATTATACAGATTGGCCTCGGGCCCACAGATTAACAGTTGTTCACACATTGGAGGGTAGGTAGAACATTGACATGTACACTACCTCCCTTGGCCATAGGCCATGAATCATAATCGGCTCAGAACAGATTAGGGACGGTCAGACATCGATATGTCATCACCTCCCTCAGTTCCAGAGTTGGCCACACTTAGTGGCAGATAACTGAACGGCCTCGAGCCCATCATTAGCAAAGCAAAGTGACCTCAGGTCCATAAGGATATCATTATTCCATAATGCACATTACTTTTCCAATTGTTTAGCATGCGGAGACATAGTTAATTTACGAATAACAGAACTTTAATAATAACTATTAACAATAAATGAAACATATTACTACAGTACTATTACTCACAGTGCTGTGGCGGAGCGATAGTCCCTTCCGGTGTGCAATCTACATGCATATACAACTCACAAGTTAGTACCCTTTTCTTTCGTAATCAAGATCTGATTCGTTAAATCTCAGTGAATTAACAAGCATTTTAAAAGCTCCAAACACATATTTTAGCAATCCCAAAGGGTCAAACAGAAGAAACGGAGGACACAGATTTTTCCCCCATGGGCCGCACGTGCGGAGGCTCTTCGCCACACGTGCGGGAAGGTGGCTGCACGTGCGCCCCGCACGTGCATATTTAGCAGAACCTCAGCTTCAATTCTCCCATGTTTCCCGCACGTGCGGCTGTGAGCCTCGCACATGTAGACAGAACCCCTGTTTGGTGCAGTTTCGAAGCAATACTAAAATTCAACCTATTAATTAGATGATCAAGTAGAAAATAAGGATAATCAATGAAATATTTGGATATAACATTACCATAAACATGATTCACAAGCTCAATTAGATCTTTACTATCTTCAAACTCATAATCACAACTCAATTCCTTCAGGATCTAATTATATATATATATATATATGTCCATCTAATACATAATTGGATTCAAGCATGTAGAATCAAGACTAAGATGAAATTTTCTTTATGTGGCTCAAATTAACACAAAACAACCAAATGATGAAAACACCTATCCAATTCTACAATTGTCACACACACGCATAACCCCAACATAAACCCTAATTTGCATGAATACCCAAGAAATTCTTACTCATATTCAAGAGAGGAATAAATTAAAGTAAAATATACATACCTTGAGCTTTAAACTCTACAATCCTTCTCAATTTCCCAATCTCCTCCTTCATGAGCTTCTCAAGCTTCTCCTCCCTTTTCTCTCTTCTCTAACTCTCTCCTTTTTCTCTCTCACGAGATATTTTTATGTCATAGCCTTACTAAGTTAAGAGTTAAAAGAGTTATATGAGAGTTGACTAAAAATTTAATCAATTTAATCATTCTGAATCGAATTTTTACAAAAATTCATATTATGATCCAAAAATTATGCTTATCACAGTTATAAAGTCAATTTCAGATTAGTAAGCCTCTAAGGCTTTCAATTACTGATCCAAACATTTCAATTGTAACAGATTTTTCTCTTAGTTAATAGATATAGTTCCATAACCATATATTTCACACAATTAAGTTTAAACTCACATGAGATTCCACATTAACCTGATAAATGCACAAAATAAAGGACAGAAAGTATACCATAAAGCATATAGAGGGTCGGGTTATTATAAGTCACATCACCTTTGTTCGAACTCAACAGCTCGTGATGGCACAGAGTACGAAAGAAGTTGTGGTTATGATAGCAGCATTAAACCAACGAATCGCTATGCAGGATGAGACCAATGCTGAAATGCAACACCCATCTGGGGCACCTACCACACATCCGGTCTCGGGACCCCAGCCGAACTTTGACCCACTTTTGCTAGCTGAAGACTCGCATGGTCCGGATCCCTGAGAAGGGTTGGCTCAAGGTTGAGTTTTCAGACCCCAGGTGCAGCCTAATGAGAGGCTTTATCTACTTGGTACTAATGATCTCGAATCGACCTCGGTGAAAATTGTGAACCCTGAGAAGCAAGTCAAAAAGGCACAGGGCCTTAGCCTCATTCATGACATTGCAGATGGGTACACCGAAGCTGCCGTACAACTCCTAGATAGATTCAAAATGCCACATATTGACCGTTTCGATGAGTCTACAGATCTTATGGTATACATCCGGCTTTTCTTGGATGTCCTGAAACTGATGGGTCTGACTAAGCCGTAGAAACTCTCTCTGTATGGTAGAACCCTGTCAGGTGCAGCTGCCACTTAGTATACCAAGTTAGAGGATACAGTAAAGCAAAACTAGGAAAAGTTGGCTGAGGCCTTTGTCGATCAATATTCTTACAATACCCAAGTTGAAATGACCACCCGAGAGCTTGAAGCAACCTACCAGAATCCTGTAGAGCCTTTTGTGGAATTTGTTGCAAGGTGGAAAGCAAAGGCAGCACAGATGACAGATCGCCCTTCTGAGAGGGATCAAGTGCGGAGAGTGGTGTAGAACCTTGGGCCTGATATGTTGCAAACGTTGGTAGTTGTTCCACTATTCACTTTCAAAAGTTTGCATGAATTGGGAGTTCAGATCGAGAGTACGTTCAACAGAGGGATTATTCCCAGAACAAGTGAACCGGCAAGAAGGGTGTTTTTCAGGAGTACCCACTATTCCCAAACCGATTAAAATCAATACAGTTGCCACATCCGACCCTTTTTCCAAATCAAGCCTACAAACAGCCAGCCCAGCCCGAGCTCAAGGCAGAACTTTCACCCCCCTCTATATGAGCCTAACCAGCGCACTGGAAGTCCTGACGGAAAGAGGGTATCTCAAACCCCTTGATCCTCAACCTCTGCCTGACCCACTCCCTGCCAGACATAACCCCACCAAATACTGCGTATATCATCAACAGCGCAGTCATGGCACCGATCGTTTGTACTGCCTTCGTCATGAGGTCCAAAATCTCATTGACAACCAGACGATAGCTCCACCTCAAGACCCTAATGACCAAGTACCTCATCTACATCTCAACCTCATCCAGGATAGTAGCTGGATGAGCTTCAAGTATAAGGCACAAGAGCTGTTCCCAGACGTGGACTTTAGTCTCGTGAAAGTAGGAGAAGAAGACGTTGCCCAGACTCCCTTGGATGAGGAGGTTGAAGAGGAAGATCTCGCGTCCAGCGAGAGGGATTAAGGGCTGGGCGTTCTTCCTGTTTAAATGTAATTTCTGTAAACATGTCTAAAAAGTTTTTGTGGTTTTTTTTTTTTTTTTTTTTTTTGAAGTAGATGTAATTTCTATAATGAATTGTATAAAAGTGCAAGTTTGTTAATTTTGTTATTGTTGTTGTCGTTTTTGTTTGTGAACGGTAAAGGTCAAGTGGTAAAAATGGATAAATAAAATGGACAAGTAAAGTTTGTGAATGTGAAATGGTAGAGTTCAAATGGTAAAAATGGACAAGTAACCTGACTTGCATAAATGGTAAAAACTGGGCAAGCATGAACTGAGATTTGAACAAGCCTGGCTAAGACTAATTATGACTAATTGTAACTGCACGCTTTGTCTGGATGAAACTAGTGTTGACTCAGTCTGGCCGAGTTCTTTGATCTCAGTTTGACTAAGCTCTTCATGCTCAGTCAGGCTGAGGCTTTGGTTGACTCAGTCTGGCTAAGCTCTTCATACTTAGTCTGGCTAAGGCTTAGAGGGCTCAGTTGGGCTAAGGCTTTGCTTGACTCAGTCTGGCTGAGCTCTTCATGCTCAGTCTGGCTGAGGCTTTGAGGGCTCAGTCGGGCTGAGGCTTTGGCTGACTCAGTCTGGCTGAGCTCTTCATGCTCAATCTAGCTAAGACTTGGAGGGCTCACTCAGGCTGAGGCTTTGGTTGACTCAGTCGGGCTGAGGCTGGGTCGAAGACTTGCGATTGAAACACAACACAGATAAATGGAGATGTGAAATTGTTGTCATTAAGGCATAATCTGTCGATCACAAATTTACATCGTGTATGGAAAGGACAAAAATGAACAAGTGCATAGATCGGCAAAAGAGAACAGATAATAATTGAGTGATAGAAAAACAGGGGATGCCATCACTGGAAATAACACTTCAAGTGCTTGGCATTTCATGGATGGGGGAGGTCTCTGCCTTCCATATCTTGGAGACGGTAAGTCCCCGGGCGAGGTCTGCCCTTAACAATAGAAGGTCCTTCCCATTTGGCTGCTAGCTTTCCCTCGCTCGGATTTTTAGTGGCAAGGGTTGCTTCGCGCAAGACTAGCTTCCCCACTGCGAACTCTCGAGGTCAAACTTTGCAGTTATAATGTGTTTTCATTTTCTACTGATATGACGCCCATCTGACAGTAGTTGTCTCTTAGAGCTCTTCAATCAGGTCCAAGTCAGCCCGACGCAACTCTTCATTTAGTTCTGGATTCGGGTGCAAAACCCGAGGGGTCACAGGCCGATTTCCATTGGTATGACTTCCTCAGCACCGTATGTTAGGCGAAAAGGGGTCTCCCCAGTAGGGGTTCAGGCGGTTGTCCGATAAGCCCAAAGTAGGTTCGGTAATTCCTCAGCCTAGAGTCCTTTAGCAACTTCCAACTTAGTCTTGATAATCTTTAGAAGAGAGCAATTGGTGACTTTGACTTGCCTATTAGTTTGAGGATGACCTGGGGAAGAGAAACATGGTCTAATGTGGAGTTCTGGACAGAATTTCCTGAGTTTGGCATTGTCGAATTGTTTGGCATTGTCCGAAATGATGGCCTGGGGGATTCCAAATCGACACACGATCGCCAAATGAATCTGGTGGTGTTTCGCTCAGTGATTGTAGCGAGGGGTTCGGCTTCTACCCATTTGGTGAAGTAGTCGATGGCAACCACGGTGAACTTGGTTTGGCCTACCAGTGGGCAAAGGACTAACTAAGTCAATGCCCCATTTGGCGAAGAGGTAGGGATTGCTGAGTGTTATCAGTTCTGTTGGTGGAGCATGAGAGATGTTGGCAAAGCACTGGCATTTGTCACACTTAAGCACAAATTCGGTGGCATCTTGATTGAGAGTAGGCCAGAAGTAGTCGGTGCGGAGGATTTTATGGGCCAGAGACCTTAAAACCAAATGATTACCACAAATGTCTTTGTGGACTTCCCTTATCACATAGATCGATTGAGCAGAACTGAGACACCTGAGGTATGGGCGTGAGAATCCTCGATTATACAGTAGGCCACCGATGAAGATGTAATTGGACGACCGGGCTCTAACCTTGGTGGCCTGCTGTTTATCATCTGGCAACTCCCCTTGTGACAAAAATAGAAAGATGTCTTAAGCCCATGGGATAGGTTTGTTCTGGAGGAAGTGAACCTCCTATGGGTTTGGCGAAGTAGTCAGATGGGTTAGATATTCAATGCGGACACCATGGCTGAGGTCTGACTGGTCGGCCGAGGCTAATTGAGCCATTTCGTCCGCCTTGGAGTTTTCTGATCTGGGTATGTGTCTGATCTGGAAAGTATTGAAGAGGCGGACAAAAGGAAGGGCAATGTCCCTGTATGTTCACATTGTCTCTTCCTTTGCGTCGAACTCCCCAGTAATCTGTCCGACAATTAATTGGGAATCACTGAATACTTAGATATGGTTTACACCAATGTCTTTGCCTAATCGAAGACATGTTATCAAGGCCTCATATTTGGCCTCATTATTGCTTACGTCGAACAGGAAGCAGAGGGCACACTTGAAGTATTCACCCTCTGGGGTGGTGAGGATTAGACCGACCCCACTACCCTCTTTGCTAGATGAACCATCAACACTGAGGGTCTAGGAGTGAGGGTCTTCTACATTAGTGGTGAAGTTTGCTGGTGGATGGAGCACGTTTGGGGGAAGATTGGTGAATTCCAAAATAAAATCGGCGACGCCTGACCTTTGATCGCTATTCGAGGTTGGTAAGAGATTTCAAATTAACTGAGCTCGATGGACCATTGCATAAGTCTGCCTGACGATTCTGGTTGTTGCATGGCCTTTCTCAAAGGTTGATCAGTGAGAACCACTATGGAGTGGGCTTGGAAATAAGGTCGTAGGCGTCTGGAGGCGATGACCAAGACGAGGGCCATTTTTTCCAACAGAGGGTAGTTCTGTTCAGCCCGCCTGAAAGCACAGCTAATGTAGTAAACTAAATGTTATACTGAGTCGTCTTCCCTGATGAGGGCAGCACTAACCGCAGTGTTTGACACAACTAAGTAGAGGAAGAAGGTTTCTCCTGGCAGTGCTTAAGAGAGGAAGGGAGGGTTAGCCAGGCACTACATCAGTTGTTGAAAAGCCTCCTCGGATTCGGTGCTCCACTCAAAAGCTTGTCGGAGGACTTTGAACAATGGAAGACACTTGTCGGTTACCCGGGAGATAAAGCGGTTGAGGGCAGCAACTCTGCCCGTGAGCCGTTGAACCTCCTTCACCGTTCTGGGAGACCACATTTCGATCAGGGCCTTAATCTTTTCGGGGTTAGCCTCAATGCCCCGTTGGCTAACCATGAAGCCCAAGAACTTTCCAAATCATATGCCGAAGGCACACTTCTCTGGATTCAGTTTTGTTTAATATTTGCGTAAGGTTTTGAAAGTCTCTCGCAGGTCTGCCAAGTGATCGAAGGAGAGTTTACTCTTGACTAGCATGTCATCGATGTAGACTTCCATGTTTCGATTGAAAGATGGCATTAAGCAAGCGTTGGTAAATTGCACCGGCATTTTTCAAGTCGAACGGTATAACACGATAGTGATAAGTCCCTCTGTTTGTGATAAAGGAGGTGTGTTCCTGGTTGGCCGAGTGCATCAGGATTTGATTGTAGCCGAAAAAGGCATCCATGAAGCTAAGCATATGATGTCCAGCAGTTGCATCGACCAGCAGATCTATCCTGGGGAGAGGATAACTATCTTTTGGGCAGGCCCGGTTGAGGTCGAAGTAATCAATGCAGAGGCGTCATTTACCATTTTGTTTACGAACCAAGACTACATTGGACAACCACCTGGGGTAGTCCACGTTCTTAATGAACTGTGCCCTCAATAGTTTGTCCACCTTAGAGGCGATGGGGGTATTGCGTTCCGGGTGAAAAATACGCTATTTCTGCCAGAAAGGTCGGAAGTGGGGCTCAATACTGAGGCGATGAGTGATGAAAGAGGGATCAATACCTGGCATTTCTGAGTGGGTCCAGGCAAAGACATCGTTGTGCTCGGCTAAGAGAGCTGTGAGATCGGTCTTGTCCTGAGAGAATAGTTGACTGCCAATCCTGGTTGTTCTAGCTGAGTTGGTATGATCGATGGGTACTTCGACAAGTTCCTCCACTAGTTCCCCTCTGACTAACTCTTCCTTGTCTCTGACATCGAGACCTTCGATGATCATAGTCTGCTTTATCTTGACTTCCTTTAGTGAGCCGACGTAGCATTCCCTGGCCATCGCTCGCTTTCATGCCTTAAGAGATCGGTCGGGAATTTCATAGCTAGATGTTATGTGGAGGTAACTGCTTGGAAAACGTTGAGAGCCGTGCGTCTGAGGAATATGTTATAAGCAGAAGGACAGTCGACGACAAAGAAGGTGAGTGGCTTTGTGGTCTGCCGTGGATATTCTCCAATGGTGATGGGGAGAGATCGATGGAGCCTATGGAGGTCACTCAATCGCCAGTGAAACCGACTAGTGGGATTTAGAGAGGGGACAATTTTTCTTCTCTGACTTTGAGCTGGCGATAGGCGTTCAGGAAGATAATGTCTGAAGAGTTGTCGTTGTCGATGAGCACCTGTCTAACTTTGAAATTGGATAGGAGAGCTGAGATGACGAGGGGGTCATCGTGGAGGTATCGGATGCCTGTACAGTCGGCCTCCATAAAGGTGATGGGTTTAGTCCACTACTTGGGGTGTTTGAAGGGGCGATCCAATGTCGTGACTTCTTTGTCGGAGCCTTGTCTGATTTTTCTAAGTTCGGCTCACAGGCGGAACGGGATAGACCTCCACATGCGATTCCGCCAGTGATGACTCTGATCTCGTCGACCGGGGGGAGGGGGGCAGGATTACCTTGTGCTCGGGGTTGTGGTGGGGGCCGATCATTGTCTCGCTTAGGTTGCGCGGGTTGTCGGGGGGGCTATGTCGACGGTGGCCTCCCGGCGAGTCGATCCTTAGGTACTGCTGGGGACGAGCTACTGTGAACAGACTAAGGCATCCCTAGCGTATCAAGTCCTTGACCTGGTCTTTAAGGTTAACACGTTCCTCAGTGTTGTGGCTGTGGTCCTTATGGAAACGACAATGCTTGGATTGATCTGCCGGTTTGAGGGAGACAGTGATGGTTAGGGCCATTTTAGGTTGTAATCTCATTGGATTTGGTTCAAGACTTGTTCCATAGGGGAATTGAGCGGGGTGTATTGTTCGAACCGACCAGGCAGTCAGGTAGGTGCCGGTTGGTCGGCTCAAGTGAGTCGGTCGGTATACTAGGGGGTTTGCTGTGCATATTGAGAGGATCTGATTTCGGTTTCCTTTCTTTCCTCCCTAGGGGTTGGATTTTTAGTGGTAGTGTCTTGGCAGGCTGCCAAAGAGTCTTCAACATTCATATATTTTTGGGCTTTGGAGAGGAGGGTGGCCATGGTGGTCGAAGGGTTTTAGAAAGGGAGAAAAGGAAATCGGATGGTCGTAAACTGGCCATGACGGCTGTGAGGATGACCTTGTCATCGTTCTCCGCCACCTGTAGGACCTTAATGTTGAAACGGGTGACAAAGCTACATAGTGATTCCCCTTCCATCTAATGGATATTAAGCAACTGAGTTGCCAGGCGCCGCTGGCATTAAGCACCAATGAAATGGCTCAGGAATGAATCACTTAGGTGTTGCAAAGTAAAGACAGAGTCCGATGGGAGCAGACTAAACCAAACTCGAGTCGACCCCTTAAGCGTTACAGGGAAAGCCTGACACATGATCTTGTTAGGAAAAGCATGGAGGATCATGAGGGTCATGTAGGTCTCCAGATGGTCAATCGGATCCGTTGTGCCGTCGAATGAATCAATGGAGGGCTTTTTGAACTTGGGAGGTAGGGGTTTGTCCCTGATGGAGGCGACAAACGAGGAGTTGATTGTTGTGGAAGGTTTGTTCTGTATGTTTTGCATGACTCCTTGAAGCTGGAGTTTCATGGCTCGGAGTTCCGTATCCCAAATAGGAACATTGTCACCTCCAGAATGCATTGGGGGCTGGACACTACTAGCCTCTTCTTTAGAAGCAAGTGCTTGAATTGATGCATGTAAACCCTGAGGTGGCGGGTTCATGTCTCGAGATGGGGCTTGTTGACTCTCCAAATTGGAGAGGTGGCCTTGTTGGAAAGGATGGCTCGGGGTTCATTCTCGATTGGGAGGGACATCTTGTGGTGGTGGAGCAGGTATAGGAAGGTCTCGCTGGTGCAAAGCGTTGATCAAGGCCTGGTTTTGCTCGGCCAAGCGGTTGATGCTGTTGGTGAGTTTTGTGAAGTACTGAGGTGGGTTTTTTGGGTTGGGAGGGTCGGCTTGCGGGTCGACGACGTTGTGTTGAGAAGCCATGGATCTCGTTGTGACCATCTGCCTTGATGGCTGGTGAGAAGGAATTATCGGTAACGGCTCTCTGGCAACAATGAGCACAACAGTTACCCAGAGAGGCATTCCCATAGACGGCTCCAACTGATGATACTGCTCATCCCTGGAGGGCGAGTCGGGCTGACCCACGCTTCCTACACCGTTCCCCAGTCACAAAGCTCACTGGAGTACCTGCAAAAGTGTCCAACGAGGAACGAGAGTCCCCCAACGGACCCTCCGACATTCAAGTTAGAAGAGAGGGAGATCGATGAGGTGTAGAGAGAGAGTAAGAATAGAGAACTTAACTTTTTTGTGTGTCTTGGAAGCCTCATTATATCCTTTGTTCATCATTTCCTTGTCCACTCTGACTTGTCATGTTAGTCAAAAGTCTATGATCTAGCTTGCCTTGTTCACTTTGAGGCTGCTCGTTCCGACGTAAAGGGGTTATCGCATTTAATGCTACAGGAGCCTCATTAATGGTTGATGTGTGGTGCTATAACTCTACAGGATCTTTGTCTACTTGCGTGGTTGGTTCTCCTTTTGACAAGTGTTTAGATGTCATTGGTTCTTGGTGCCACGTTGGGTTTTCAATGGCGTTGGCCTTTAGTGCTTAGATTGTGAATTGGGCCCCAAGTGGTGGACCAAAAGCTTCTATGGGCCCACCGATGCCATGGTGTGTTTTATACACAATTCACGCCTAATTTAAAGTTGGACAAGTTAAGAGTGCTTTTATCAATCCTAAGAGTTCAATAGCATTATATTGCATGTATTAGATCCAACTTTAAGAGCATTATTAAAAGGGTTTTAGAACTTTTCAATATTTCTAAGGTTGTAAGAACTATTATGTGTGAAAATACATACTTCTTCAAATTATAAACCAATAACATTAAACTGAAAAAATTAAAAAAAAAAAAAAACATACCATTAAATAGTTGAATTCATGATTTCCAATCCATTAGCAAATATATTGCCTATGTTAGGACTGACTTAATGATATTTTGTCGAATGTCTTCACTGTTCCTTTCTTGGAAAGTTCCACAACAAAGAAAGTTCAAAGAAAATGATAATCATCATTTTTTTCTCTTTTCTTAGCACATGTGTTTTAGCCCAACTAGACTTGTGATGGTTGGAGTCCTAGTTGAATTAGAATTGAGCTAGTGGTCTCACCCAGTAGACTGGATGCAGTACACTATTATCTCGTATTATTTGTATATATTCAAGTGGAGAAGGATTTAAAAACTAATCAATGTCCATGAAGAGAAATAATTTCATTATTTATTAATCTATTGAGTAATCTACTGCTATTTATTGGATATAATTATTATGCAAATTTCTTACACCTCATTCTCCAAAACTTTCCCCATTCAAAATTCTCTCCCCCAATAAACTGGTGATTTTCTTGTGTTGGCTATTTTGACTATCTACAGGGGAATGTTGTGATTTGTCTGGTATTTTGCAACTCATAACACTCATATCTAGTTTGTCTTTTCTTTTTCTTTTTTTGGTTGCGAAGATAATTAATATTTTCGTGACTTTGAGCTTATGTGTAATTGATATACTGTTTTTTGATTTCTTGAATGGAACAAGGTTAATTGATGCATTTTTTTTTTCTCCTGATGAGAAGGAACAATTGATTTTACTGCAGGGAGTAACTGGGAGAGCTGGTAAATGTTCTTACAGAAGCTGAGCAATTTTTTCCTTCCTACTGCCCTTGTAAACTTTGCTACTCATTTCAAGGTTAAAAAAAAAAAAAAAAAAAAAAAAAAAAAAAAAAAGATAGTGTGCTTTTTCTTTTCTACTTATTTATTTATTTGTTTATTTATATATTTATATTTATATTTATAGGATTATAAAGGGAGGGAGGTAGCAGGAGGGTTCTTTAAAGTGTTTGTGGTGTTTGATGTATAATCTCCCGAAGCTTGATGATACATAATCTTAAATCTAAAGCTGAACACAAATCGATTATGTTGGGCTACCAGTGAACATGTTTATTGGATGATCGCAAAGTTTAACTTTTCCGGAACTTCAAATTCATCATAGCCTTGGCGCTGAATTAGAGGGCAATGACAAACTAGAGAGTATGAAAAAAGCACTCTCTCTCAGCTACAATGATCAGCCTCATTATCTGAAGATTTGTTTCTTGTACTTAGGGCATTTTCCCGGAGGATCAAAAGATGTGGTCCGAAAGAATAATTCGATTTTGGACAGCAGAAGGATTTGTGAATGCTATTGAGGGGAAGACAATAAAAGAAGTTGCAAAAGGCTACCTCGATGAGCTATTCAATAAAAGCTTGATTCAAGTGGCAAAGAGATATCGAGATGGAAGGCCTTCTCATTTCTGCATTCATGATCTGACGCGTGAAATTATTGTTTCAAAGGTGAGAGAGCAAAACATTTTAACAACAATTTGCAGACAAGGCTCAAGGAGGCCGGAGAAGGTCCGCCGCCTATTGATCCAAAGCACCTCGAATAATGTGGAATATAGCGAGCGTTCTTCTCGACTTCGTTCTCTGTTTATATGGGGGCCGATGGATTCATTGCTATTACATCCTTGCGTGAGATGTTTAGACATTGTTCAAGGCTTCTAAATGTGTTAGATTTGGAAGGTACTTTATTAGAGACTATATCAGATGAAGTTTTTAAACTGATCCATCTCAGGTACCTTGGCTTGAGGGATACAAAAGTGAAGATGGTCCCAAAGTTGATTGGGAAGCTTGAGAACTTGGAGACCTTAGATCTAGTAGGAACCTATGTGATTGAACTACCTGATGAAATCCTATACCTTCAGAAATTGCACAATCTCATCTCATATCATTTGAAATTAAGCTTTTATTTTGAATTTAAAGATTATAGTGGCTTTAAAGCTCCATCTCAGATTGGAAGCTTACAATCCCTACAAGTGCTGTGGATGATAGAGATAGACCAAAGAAGCGAAGGTGGGGTTAGTATAGTGAAAGAGCTGGGGAGGCTAACCCAACTAAGGGAGTTAGGCATTGGGGATTTAAGAAGAGAAGATGGGGTAACTATGTGCTCTTCCATTGAGAAGCTCGGCAATCTTCACATACTATATATAATTTCAACAAAAGAGGATGAGATCCTTGATCTACAATCTGTGTCTCCAGTTCCTCCATTTCTTCAACAGTTATTATTGAATGGACATTTAGAGAAGTTTCCGCACTGGATACCTTCTCTCCATGGCCTTGTCACTTTAAATTTAGGATGGAGCAAGTTAAGGGATGATCCTTTGCAATCCCTACAAGAATTACCCAATTTGGTTGAGCTTATACTTGAACAGGCATACGAAGGTGAGGTATTGTGTTTCAAGGCAGGAGGGTTTCGTAGGCTTAAATTTTTATATATTCATAGATTAAAAGGATTGAGATGGGTGAGAGTGGAGGAGGGAGCAATGCCCCACCTTGAAAATCTAGTGATCATAAATAGTGAATTGATAGAGGAGGTCCCCTCAGGCATCAAACATCTAAGCCACCTCCAAACATTTGAGCTTAGTGATATGTCTGAGAAATTGATTTCTAAGTTAAATCGAGAAGTACAAGATAAGGATTATTGGAGAATAACGCACATTCCTCAAGTTAGAATTTGGTACTCAGAACCTGATCAAAGTGAAGTAAAGTTTCTTTGGGGAAGTGTTTTGAGAATGACACCACGTGGCCAAGGTGCCTTTGAGATGTCGGCCGAGGTGACGGCGGTGCTGAGGTTCAAAGCATTAATGTCGAAATTTGAGATATTTAAATAGGGGACAAGAGTCTTAGATAAAAGAAGACACTTAGTTTGGATAAGGATAAGGCTCTGGAGGAGTTTATCCCTATCTAGCTAAAGAGTCCGAGATAAGCATTGTGCTTGAGTCCTATGAAGTAAGACTTCCAGGGGACTAGGGCATTGTTGGCTATAAAAGTAAGGCACCCTCGTGGGTCTAAGTACGCTTTATTCTGTGAGTTTAGTACTTGTTCGATATCTTTGAGATAAAATTGACCAACTTGATCGGCGCTTCTCATATTCTTGTTAGCAGGTGGTTGGCTTAATCTATTCTGCCGCGTGCTTTCCAACTAAGTTCCCTGTTTGGTTGTATGGTCGAAAATCAACACCCATATTTTAAAGAGAAGAACTTTCTCTAGATTAGATCAGTATCATAATAAAAAAGCCATTTTTTCCCTTATTTTCATTTTTATTATATATTCTAATGATGATTTATTTTCTCCTTGATTTAGAGTATAATTGGTAAGGGTAATTGATTGCACTTTATTTTTACCTATGTAGTTCCTATTTGTTTGCAATGGCCACTCTAAATTTTTATTCTAAGATAGACTTTCAAAATTTTAAATTTATAAATATTTTAATTTAGACTTTTTGAAAAAAAAAATTCTAATTAATTGATATAATTGTTTCAAAAATTAATATGTGGATACAAAAACTTTTATATAATTATATTTTGTGTTTATCACTAGTATGATAAAATGTGACATTTTTTCTTGTAAAGTCTAATTTCTTTATAGTTAATTTGTACAGTAAGTTATAAAACAAAAATTTTGATTGTTCAATGAATTGGGAACAAAAATAGGCATAAGATTTGAGATAAAAAATAAAATACATATAAAAAAAAGGATTAATTACACTTTTCATCTCTCTAGTCTGATCCAAATTTTACTTTAGTCTTTATAATTTTAATTTGAACAATTTAGTTCCTATACTTTAAGTCTAGTTTCAATTTGGTTCTTCTGTCTATATTTTTGTTAATTTTGTCTACGTCTACACATTAGAAAATTGACAAGTGTCTTAAAATTATTAGTTTTAACCTCTAATTTAGACAAAAAACTCCAAATTGAAACCTTAGAAAATTAACAAGTGTCTAAAATTTTTAATTTACTTTGTCTACTTGTACACATTAAAAAATTGACAAGTGTTTTAAAATTGTTATTTTAACCTCCAAGTTAGACAGAAAAATCAAAGCCAAACCTTAAAAAATTGACACATGTCCCAAAGTTATTAATTTTAACCTGCAATTTAAATTGAAAAGAGGGTGTGGTGGTGTAGTGGAGATGAGAGAAAGGGGTGTGGTGGTGCAGGGTGGCGAAAGTAGTAACAGGTTGAGACCACGGTGATTGTTAATGTGTATATACATATAATTGGGGTGTTTGTGAGTTAACTTTTTTCTGTGATATTTTAATTTTTTTATAAGAAAGTTGCAAAAAATTAAAAAAGAATGATGTGATAACTTATAGTGATTTTTTTAAACTAAAAATCAAAATTTCCAAACAATTCTCTAGCGTTTTCACAAATATAGCCTTAAACAAGTTTGGATTGGGGACACAAAAGATGGGTGCTGGAGAGGAACTAATATGTTGAGGAAGAGAGAAAAAGTAATCTTTTCAACTTTTCATATTCTGATTCCTCGTATTCTTTTGTTTTTTAATCCTTTTTTTTTTTTAGCACAAATAAGTAATCTTTTCTGCATTTGTAATCTCAGGAAAAATGAAAAATATGTTATCATTTACAATTATGACTATTCAAGACCTCTAAGTATTCTAATTGAGGGCATTTGCGAAATTGTGACTAAATTCAAACTTTTGTAGTTAAACTTCTACCTATATCTTTCCAATCTTTCAATGTGTGACTTGTTATAAGCTCCCTTCTTTTACCCCTTACATCCCTATGACACAAAACGCTACAATTAACCCCTATGGTCAAGTCAAATACTCGGGTACGGGTGTATGCGGGTATATATTTAGAGGTTAGACATATCAAACCATAAACTTGAGGATATGCGGATTTAGAAGGAAAAAAAATGCTATATTTTTATGTTTTTAGTCAAATATGTAAGATAAAATGATATTATATGTAACTTACAATATCAAAAAGACATTATAATAATTATACAACAATATCCGATTGTCGGTTATCCGACATAAGTATTTGACTTATTTTGAAGAGTCTGCATAACATAGAATACAAGAATAGATTCATAATCAACCCCAAAATTCCAAGAAATTAAAGAAATCCAAGAGGTATTGATGCAAGAACATGAAAAAGAACACAACAGTAGGAGACAAGAGGAGTAACAACAGCAGGAGACAACAATGGACTCACAGCCAAAAGAACAAGAATCTGCTTTCGTAATGGTACTGAGTTCAGTCGACGAGTGAAGGTTACAGGTGGTGATGCTACGATGGAGATGATACCGGAGAGAGAAAGGGGTGTGGTAGTGCGTGGTGGCTACTGGAAGAGGCCCAATGGCAAGAGAAATCTTAGAGACAGAGAGAGAGAGAGAGGACACCGTAATTAAAATAACGGCATCGTTTTGGAGTCTGGGTTGGTTTGAAAAATGATTTTTTTAAAGAATTTATTATAGACATTTTAATATTTTTTAATTAATTTGGGGTGTTTGTGAATTGATTGTTTCAGCATTTTAAAAAAAATTACGAAAAAAGTGTAGAAAAAAAATGATATGATAATTTATAATATTTTTTAATTAAAAATTAAAATCCCCAAACAAGGCGTTAGTCTGTTCCCAAATATAGCCTTAAAGTATGTTTATCCCTATCGCAAACAATTGTTTCAATTGAGCTTTAAAAAATAAATAAATAAATAACAAATCTCTATATTAGTTGATTTTTAAAATTTATTTTTGTTTTCTTTAAAAAAATTACAAGTTATTTGGCAAAAATAAGCATTGAAATTTTATTTTAAATTATTTTCTTTTGAAAATAAGTTTTCATTTTTTTTCACAAAATTAGTTTTTAACAATTTTTTAAAATAAGATTTTGAAAACTAAACCAATCAAAACCCATTTAAGAGGAAATAAATAAATTGCAATTTACAATGGTCAAGCAAAATTCATCAGTAATCTTATAAATGATGAATAGTAGATTCATTATTACACATATCAATGATAAATGGTATCACCGTTCAACTAAATTCCTTTTAATTGCAGTTAGTGTTTAAGGCAGTTGTAAAAGTAGTATTTTGTGACTCTTATTGTGAATGTTGCAGCTTACTAAATGTTGCAAAAAGTAATTATTTGTGACAAACACAGATTTGTGCAAATCATTTTTAGTAATGTCCACACAAGTTTTTCATTCTATACATCCTCAAAGTTATTTAAAATTAAGAAATTAATTGAAAAACTTGAATTTGTTTAACAGTATATTTATATCATGAAAGAGCATAGAAAGATTCAATATATTGGTGAGCAAAAAGGTGTCCCCATCTTGATGTATCCAAATCATCTCTAGGGTTAAACTTTGAATGGCATAGTTTTTTTATCTTCTCATCTTTGAATCGGTACGATATATCACCTCCACATACGTACATCACCAAGTATGACTCTTCTTCGGATTCTTCATGAACAATGCCAAGTATATCATAAGAGCAATAATTAAGTTTAGGCTAGTGACACATTTGTGGGAACCCTCGAATGACCTTGTCAAGATCCACACGATACTTCACTGTCCACTTTGAGTAGTCCCTCTCCATTTCGGGCACATCAAACTGCAACTTGTGAAAGCAACTCGAGTCAATTAAATACAAATCAAAAGTCTTAAGTAATTTTTTTTTAGCAATGGACAACAAATTAATAAATTTTATAATTTTTTTGGTAACTAATGTGATATATAATAATAAAATTTTTAATTTGAAACAAGATACATTTCAAAAATATGATAATTATCACATCAATGAAATATATATATTTTTATAAAATTTATTAATTCAAGCATCACTCTTATGGCATATAAGGATCCCATTATGGATGAAGAAGAAGACATGTTTGGTGCAACTTTTACCGGTTGAAAATTAATAATAAAATATAAAAGTTAAAAATATTTTCCCACAACTTTTCAACTAATTGTTTTTTTAAAATTTATTTAAAGTTCTCAATAACAAAAAGAAATATATATATATATATAATAAAAATAAAAATACAAAAAAAACTTATAAATAAGCCTGCACCAAAACAGGACAAAGGAATCACTTAAAACCACCTACCTCAGGTGGACCATTCACACATCCCAGTGATTTCCAGGAAAAGCAACATTATTATTGTTACGCGCAAACAAAGACAGGACTATCACTAATCCATGGCAACCTATAAGATTTGTTATTAGCATACCTGATGCCGAGGGTTTGCGTCATGAAAATAACCTCTCCATATGAGGGTAAAATTACATGTATCTATCCTCCTCATACCCTACTGGAAAAGGAACCTAGATAGATTTGCTCTTTTCTTTTCTTTTTTTCATCCAGATCAAAGCTTGTAAAATGGCTGGATGGTAATGCTTTATCTGAATGATTTTCTCAACTTCATTTCTCATCAAATTTACTAATTTAGACTAAAAATAGAGTAATGAGTTTCTTCCAAGCTATCAGTAGGTGTTCTTGGAAAAAACCTTCAAAATACAAGGGTGATACTATGTCATTGGTATCACCATTCAATCCTTTCTTATCTTTTACACTAAATATATATATATGCAGCAATGCAATTGTACTTAGAAAATAAGATTGACCCTCCACATCATATAGTTTTATTGTGTTACCATTACACTGAATTTATACTTACCACTACCATATTCACAAATGATCTAAATGTCGATTTTTAATCAAATTAATATTTTTAGAATCCTCTCTTCAAGATCTTTTAAATAAAATCCATGCTAAGTATGAAATTCTTTTTTAAAAAAAAATTATTATTATTATTACTGTCAAAATTGATGTAAACAGTAATATGTTATTTTGTTTCACAGTAACAAGTTATTCTGGTTCACAGCAACATGTTATTCTAATAACATTGTCCAAGAAAAAAAAAAGAACGACATTTTATTTTGTCCTTACTCAATTATGCGCATCCGCTTTAAGGAGTTTATGAAACAAAATAAATTAGGCTGTCATTTTAACCAAACAAAGTTCCAATGGAGGGGTTTTGACTAAATTTCCCGAAATAAAATGAGATGAAATAAGGAATCATTCCGTAGTCTCTTTATAAAAGGATTTCCTTACAATGATGAATGATAATTCTATTTATAATAAAATTTTATCAATTTTTTTATAGAAAAAACCAAAAAATAGAAGATGGAGAGAGAGAGAGATTCATTTTTATAATAAAATGATTTGTTTTGGCTAAATTTTATCAATTTTTTTATGGTGACATAATTATTCCATTCTATTTTATTCCAATCAACCAAACAAAGCATATTTAAAAAGACTAAAGGAGAATCAATCAACGCATGAAACTTGCCAATTTTTCTTTAAAGTTCCAGTAAAGTTGCATAAATAACTTAGATAGTCTCAACTTGGGAATGTATAACCTAGTAATAATTTGGATAAGAGTTAAATACAACTAAACTATTCTTGAAGATGGAGAGAGAGAGCGAGAGAGAGATTCATACTAGGTTGGGAAAAAAATTCTTCTCCAATGTTCTTTATCCTACTTTTTTCGTTATTAAAGTTGGTGTTTAGTAACTGAATTTTTTTTCATTAATTCTTCCTGGCTGACATTGATGTAGCTTATATTGCAAATCTAAACTTTCAGAGAGCTATTAAAGTCAATAATGGGGACACATGTTGAGCAATAATGTCAATTATAAAAGTCAGGATATAAAATTGCAATGTATGACAAATTCAACTAAGGGTTTGCAACTTCTACTCCAGAAATGGATGAAGACGGACTCAGTTTCCCCATGTCATATTTTAATGACTCAGTTTCACCATTTCCACCTAGTTATCCCTTCAAACAACACACAAGGCTATTCTGCAAGAAACACACAAAACAGAAAATGGCCGAAAGTGCACTGTTCCATCTACTAGCAAACTTTGCACCCTTCCTCCAGGAAAAGGTGAATTTGTTGACTGGATTTCGGGAAGAGAGATGAATTCGAGCACATGTCGGCTTTCCTCAGAGTTGCTGATGCTAAGGAAGAAACTGACCCCAAACTCAAAGTTTGGGTCAAACAAGTCCGTGATGCTACTCATGACACTGAAGATGTTCTTGACAAATTCAGGCTTCACCTCGCAGATCAACATGGCGATGGATTCCGTGGTTTTGTTCGTAAGATCTGGAGCTCCATCAAGACTTTAAAAGCTCACCACCAAATTGCCTCTGAAGTACACAGAATCAAGTCCAGCGTCATCAGTATGTCCCTAGGACATCAAAGATACCATGATATATATGGTACACTAGAGCAAGGCTCAAGGTCCACTGCTATTAACAATGCATGGTATGATTATCGTGGTGACGCACTGTTACTCGAAGAAACGAAGCTAGTGGGTATCGAAAAACCCGAAAGACAACTGATTGAGTGGCTAGTCGAAGAAGGTCCTTGGCTGAAAGCAGTTTCCATGGTGGGAATGGGAGGCTTAGGCAAAACAACCCTTGTAAAACAAGTCTACGATGATGCAATGGTGAAGAATCATTTTAACAACCACACTTGGCTCACTGTTTCTGAGTCAATCAGGGTTGAGAATCTCCTGAAGGACATGATTCAACAACTCTTCAGCGAAATCATGCAACCAGTCCCTTTTGCAGTTGAAACTACAAGCATCAACAAGCTGAAATGCCTGGTTTAAGATTTTTTGCGACAAAGGAGATATGGGGTAGTTTTTGATGACGTATGGAGTGTTAACACTTGGGAGGCTATCAAATATGTGCTGCCTGACAACAATAGTGGCAGCCGTGTCATTCTCACAACTCGTTTTGCACATATTGCATGTACCTGTTGTGAAGAAACTGAAGGTAATGTCTATAAGTTGATGCCCTTGTCCCCAAAGGAGTCTTGGACGCTGTTTTGCAACAAGACTTTTTGGGCAACTTATGCCCTCCACACTTGAAGGAAATTTCTCTTCGAACCTTAAAAAGATGCGAGGGATTGCCACTTGCAATTGTAGCAATAAGTGGTGTTTTAACTACAAAGGATTGGAGCAGAATAGATGAATGGGAAATGCTCTATCGCAGCTTTGGTGCTGAATTCGAGGGCAATGACAAACTAGAGAGTATGAAAAAAGCACTCTTATCTCAATTACAATGATCTGCCTTATTATCTGAAGATTTGTCTCTTGTACTTGAGCATTATCCCTGAGAATCAACAGATAATATGCAATACACTAATTCGACTTTGGACAGCAGAAGGATTTGTGAATGCTACTAATGGAAAGACAATAGAAGAAGTTGCAGAGGGTTACCTCAATGAGCTATTCAATAGGAGCCTGTGTCAAGTGACACTGAGAGGTTTCAATGGAAAACCTTATAGTTTCCATATTCGCGACCTGATGCGTGAAATTATTCTTTCAAAGGCGATAGAGGAAAACATTGTAACAATAGTTTGCAAATAAGGCTCAAGGTGGCAGGAAAAAGTTTGCCACCTATTGATCCAAAGCACATCAGGAAATGTAGAATACAGCGAGCGTTTTTCCCGACTTCGTTCTCTGTTTGTGTTAGGTGCAGTGGATCGACTGCCTAATGCATCCATGGGTGAGTTGTTTAGACGTGGTTCGAGACTACTAAAGGTGTTAGATTTGGGAGGTACTCCATTGGAGACTATACCAGATGAAGTTTTTAAATTGATCCATCTCAAGTACCTAAGCTTGAGGGGAACAAAAGTGAAGATGGTCCCAAAGTTGATCAGAAAGCTTGAGAACCTGCAGACCTTAGATCTAGAAAACACCTATGTGACTGAGTTGCCCGATGAAATTCTAAGGCTTAAAAAATTGCGCCATCTATTATTATTTTCTTATAAATCTAGAAGCTTTTACATTGAATTTAAAGATTTCCATGGCTTCAAAGCTCCATCTCAAATAGGAAGCTTGCAATCCCTACAAGCGCTATCCAAGATAGATGTAGACCAAAGAAGTGGAGATGGCATTAGTATAGTGAAAGAGCTGGGGAGGCTGACCTAACTTAGGACATTAACCATCGAGAATTTAAGAAGAGAAGATGGGGCAACTCTGCTCTCCTCCATTGAAAAGCTTAGCAATCTTCTCAAATTATTTGTAGCTACCACAAAAGATGATGAGATCCTTGATCGGTAATCTTTGTCTCCAGTTCCTCCATTTCTTCAACAGTTATACTTGATTGGACGTTTGGAGAAGTTTCTGAACTGGATACTCTCTCTCCATGGCCTTGTCACTTTACATTTAGGCTGGAGCAAGTTAAGGAATGATCCTTTACAATCCCTACAAGAATTACCCAATCTGGCTATGCTTGTACTTGATCAGGCATATGAAGGGGAGGGATTGTGTTTCAAGGTAGAAGAGTTTCAAAGGCTTAATACTTTACATCTTCGTAGATTAAAAGGATCGAGATGGGTGAGAGTGGAGGAGCAAGCAATGCCCCACCTTGAAACTCTAGTTATCATGGATAGTGAATTGGTGGAGGAGGTCCCCGCAGGCATCGAACATTTAACCAACCTCCAAAAGTTTGGGCTTTGTGACATGTCTAAGAAATTGATTTCAGAGTTGGATCAAGAAGTACAAGATGGGAATTATTGGAAAATAGCGCACATCCCTGAAGTGGTGATTTGGGACACAAAACATGGTCAAAAGCAAGTAAAGTTTCTATGAAGAAAGAAGAAGTCGAAGGATAAAAGCTCTCTCTAGACTGGATCAGTCTCATAATTAGTAACACCACATTTCTTTTCCCTTTTTTCATTTTTACAAATTTTGATGATGATTGTTTTCTTTTGTCTGGATAATAATTGATGACAGTAATTGATTGCAAGACTGTTAATTGTTATGGAAGTTGCATAGTTTTTGGTTTAGAATTTCATCAAGTAAAGATCCAATTCTAGCATTTAAAGTATTAATAATCAATTTAGAATCTCCTTTAATAGATTCATCAAAGTGTTAGCTTTCTAAAACCTCAATTTGATAGATGCCACTTGATATCCTCAGCGATCTTGATAGTATTCATGTCATGGTGTCTTACAAATTTGGTTTCTGATTTAACATTGAATCTATTAAAAAAACCTAACCTAAATAGAATTATTTTAAAGATCTGTCTGATACGAAACAAGGTTCAGGTCTACTGAAAACACACAACCAATAATTCATACATATTAATTAACAATAACTAATGTAGGGATATATTTTCTGAGTACTAAAACGTGGCAAGGTGACGTCGACGTGTCAACCGAGGTGCCACGTATCGTGGTAGTTATGCCGAGGTTATCTCGGCAAGGCCGAGGTTACCTCCGAAGACATCGGAATCCGAGATAAACAGATAAAGGACAAGAGTCCTAGGATGAAAAAAGACTTCAGGATAGATAAGGATAACACTCTTAGGGAGTCTATCCTTATCTCTTGAGGAGTCCAAAGTAAGTACAGAATTAGAGTCCATAGAAGTCAGGCTTCTAGTAGGACTACGATTATATTGACTATAAAAGAGAGGCACCCCCATGGGTCTAAGCACTATTGGTTATCTTTGAGAGATATACTGACTTGATCGTCGGAGTGCCCCCGGGTGGAAGAACCACCGTCGGAGCCTTCTCTTTATGTGCAGGACAGCAGGGTGCCATCTATTCTGCCGGTGTTCTACAGCTGAATTACTAAGGTGGGCAGTGCGATCGGAAAATCACTCACACAATTTGGCGTCGTCTGTGGGAAAGAAAGACGAATAGATGGCCTGTAACGCACAAAAAGAAAAGGTTGGAGACGATGCTCCCGCTGGGAGTGGCAGGCCTATCGACCTTAACATTGAAGGAGACAACCACAACGAAGAAAATCGTAACCAGGGACACGGAGGAAAACACATCGGCCAGAAAGGCGACACTTCAAAGAAGACAGACCAAAGCAAGTACTATAACGAAGATAACCTCCAGGTATGGAGGGATAGGTGCCTACGGAGGGATGAGGAAGTAAAAGATTTGACAGACAAATTGGCGGACCTGCAGTCGGTTGTCAACCACATGATGCAAAACAATGTCATGCAGCCACCATACCCACTGCAGGACACGTCGATTCCAGCAATTAATACCCAAAAGGGAGGAAGGAAAACAATTCCCGAAGCACCTCAACACACTAGGAGCGGAAGACACTCTCACCCGCCTTCCAAGGAAGTCAGATGAAAGGAGCCGAGACAAGAGAAGTCCCAAAGGACGTATCACACGCAGGACCCAGAGCCCAAAGAACATCGGCATGTCCAAGGGCAAGCGCTCTGCTTTGACACAACCCATGGAGAAAGATCAAAACAGGCCCACCACGAGGCCGAAAGTAGTGTGCCGAAAAGACTGAAGTCCAAAGATAGCCGAGCTCCGGGGAGGAGTAAAGAAGACTTGAGAAATTACCTCAAGAGGAAAGAACAGAACGCTGAAGCCGAGGTTACCTCACCCGACAAGCCGAGGACACCGTTCTCGGTAGAGCTGGACAAATTTAAGGCACCAAAAAGATTCAGTATGCCAAGGTTTCAAATATATGATGGTAAGTCAGACCCTAACTTCCACATCAGATTATTCTTGAACTCAATGGCATTATACAGTAGAAACGAGCCATTGCTCTGCAAAGTGTTCCCCTCGTCCTTTGGGGAGATTGCATCAGATTGGTTCCACAAACTGCTAAAGGGAATCGTGAAGACTTAGGAAGGCCTAGCTGAGATGTTTGTGGCCAGGTTCGTGACAAACAAGCTACAGCCATTAAGGATGGACGCATTGATGGCGCTGAAGATCAGCAAGGATGAAGGCCTTAGGGCCTATGCAAAAAGATACTATGAGGTGTTCAATCGAATACCCGAATGCAATCAAGAAGTGGTGGTCGTGTCTTTCAAGAACGGCCTGAAAGATGATTGTTCACTACGGAAATCTTTGGCAAAGACATTGCCAAAAAGCATGGAAGAGCTCATGGCAAGAATCGAGAAATATGTCAGAGCCGAGGAGGATACATCGGGGAATAAAGAGGTAAAACAGGAAAAAGGGAACGACTCGCCGAAGCGAGACTGAGCCAACAACGGATTTAACAAAACGGAGATAGAATTGAGGAGTAAACAGGCAATGATGACTATGTTCCGAATCCCGGTCCACAAAGTCCGGGATCAAATCCGAAACCAACCCTATTTCAGAGCACCGGCAAAGGCCCCAAGAGAATACATGGGAAGGAACGTCGGTAGGCGTTATGCTTACCACAATGAAGAAGGGCACCCAACCCAGGGCTGCAGAGCCCTAAGAGCACACTTAGAGGACTTAGTAAGACAAGGCCATCTAAGAGGCCTTGTCGATGAAGCCAGGACAAGAGAGGAACAGGCAAGATTGCCTCAAGCACCAATAGCCCCGCCTCCTCCAGCACAGCAACCACAGGCAGGAGGACCACGGGTGGTTAATGTGATCCACTCAAGGGTCAACGAGAACAAAGTCAGAGAAGAGACCCAAAGGGTTTACAGCATGTCTACCAAGTCGAGGAAAAGGGACATCGGCCAGAGGAATGCCAAGGACCGGTGATAGCTTTTACTGAAGCCGACCTAGAGATGGTTCAACATCCGCATAATGATGCCTTGGTAGTATCCCTCCAGGTTGGGGAATGCCAAGTGAAGCGCATCTTGATTGATCAAGACAGCTCTTGCGACATCATGTACGTTAGACGTTACAAGGAGCTGGGCCATCAACCAGATGACATGGAAGGATCCAATGGTCCGATGGTCGGCTTTAATGGAACGCCGACATGGCCACTAGGCGCAACGAGCCTAGAAGTACAAGCCTTCACAAAGAAAATCAAGACAGAATACATTGTGATTGACACACCCTCACCATATAACATCATCTTGGGAAGGCCATGGTTGCATGCAATGGGGGCAGTCCCCTCAACATTGCATCAACTATTGCGGTTCCCAACAGGGCATGGGATTGAAGAAATCAGAGGAGATCAATTGTAGGCAAAAACTTGCTCCATGGCAGCAATGAAATCAACTTGCAACATCCGAGAACCAAAGAAGGAAGAAATCAAAGACGAGGACATGGAGGTCCTAGACGATGTCGGCAAGGAACCGGCCGAGAAAAGTAAAGAAACACTAAAGAAAATCCTCGTCCAGGAGGGCGATGAAGAACCCTTCTTTCTTCTCGGCTCAGGATTAGCCGAAGAAGAGGAAAGAGAGCTGGAAGCTTTTTTGAGAACAAACATTGAGGTGTTCGCCTGGACACCTTATGAGATGCCTGGCATTGACCCCGAAGTCACATGCCACAAATTGAACGTCGACAGGTAGACCAAGCCTGTAATACAGCGAGCCCGAAGACCGACGTTGATGCACGTCGAAGCAGTAGAAGAGGAAGTAGACAGACTTCTGGAGGCCAGGGCCATCAGAGAAGTCGATTACCGGACATGGCTATCAAACACTGTGGTAGTAAAGAAAAAGAATGGTAAATGGAGGGTCTGTGTAGATTTTACAAGCCTAAACAAAGCTTGTCCCAAAGACAGCTTTCCTCTACCCAAGATCGACCAGTTGGTGGACGCCACATCTGGACATGAAAGGATGAGCTTCCTAGATGCTTATAGGGGGTACCACCAGATAGCCATGTACCCCTCGGATGAAGAGAAGACAGCATTTATCACCCCAAAAGGCCTATACTGTTACAGAGTAATGCCTTTTGGGCTGAAAAACGTAGGAGCAACTTACCAAAGGTTGGTAACCAAGATGTTCAGACACTTGATTGGCCAAACAGTAGAAGTCTACATCAATGACATGGTCGTGAAGACCAAGGAGCCTAAGGGTCATCTTTCGGACCTAAAAGAGGTCTTTGAAATCCTCAAAACATATCGGCTCCGACTCAACGCATCAAAGTGCGCGTTTGGAGTTGGATCTAGTAAGTTCTTAGGGTACCTGGTGACAAGAAGGGGCATTGAGGCCAGCCCAGATCAGATCAAGGCCATCCTAGATTTACAGAGCCCAACATCGGCAAAATAGGTACAGATGCTTACCGGAAGGGCCGCAGCCCTAAATAGGTTCATAAGCTGAAGCTCAGACAAATGTAAACCTTTCTTCAACCTGGTGAAGAAAGCCACGGATTTCCTCTAGACAGAGGAATGTGAGGCCGCGTCGACCGACCTAAAGAAGTATCTAACTACAGCTTCAGTCCTCTCAACACCTGGACTTGGAGAAGAGCTGTTTTTGTACTTAGCAGTTTCAGAACACGCAGTGAGCGCGGTGTTAGTCCGAGAAGAAAAAAGGGAGCAAAAGGCCGTTTACTATGTAAGCAAAACCTTGGCCAACGCAGAAACAAGGTATCTACCACTTGAGAAATTAATGCTAGCCTTAGTGATGGCTTCAAAGAAGCTGAACCATTACTTTCAGGCGCACAAGATTGTAGTGCTAACAGTGCACCCTTTGAAACCCTTGCTACAACAAGGAGACTTAACTGGAAGGATAGCAAGATGGGCGGTGGCCTTGGGCCAGTACGACCTGGAGTTCAGGCCGAGAACAGCAATTAAGGGCCAAGCGTTGGCCGACTTCGTGGCCGAGTTCACCCCGGAATCCAACGAACATCGGGCTCCGTTGAGCCAAGATGAACGTTGTCCCAGCAAGCAAGGAGAAGCCCAGTCAAAAGCAAAAGACCAAAGGAAGGAAAAACTCAGACCCTGCAGCATCTACATCGACGACTCCTTCAGACTGTTTGTCGATGGAAGTTCAAATCGACAAGGAGCGGGGGCAGGAGTACTACTGATATCTCCAGATGAAGAAATAATAAAACAGTCCATCCGTTTGGGGTTCAAGGCCTCAAACAATGAAGCAGAATACGAAGCATTAATTGCAGGGCTAAACCTGGCAACAGCAGCAGAAGCAGATGAGGTAATAATTTTTTGTGATTCACAGCTTATTGTTAACCAGTCAATAGGAGAATTCGCAGCCAGAGACGAAAGGATGTCGGCATATGCAAAAGAGGTGATCAGACTGGCAGCCTTATTTCCGAACTGCCGACTACTCCAAGTAAGCTGAGATGATAACAGCCACGCCGACGCGTTGGCCAACCTGGCAAGTTCAATGTAGACTGGAAAAACAAGGACAATTATGATTGACTATATGTTGGGCCCGAGCATAGAACCACAGAACACAGAGCAGGAAGCAATGTGCGTGGACATGGGGCAAAGCTGGATGGATTCAATTGTTGCATTCCTAAAAGAAGGAAAGCTGCCAGAAGACCGCAAGGAGGCACACAAAGTCAGATTGAAGTCAGCAAGATTCAATCTGACTGCGAACGGACATCTCTATAGAAGGTCCTTCACTGGACCCCTTTTAAGGTGCGTACACCCTTTGCAGGTTGAAGATTTTTTATATGAAATTCATAAAGGAGTTTGTGGAAGCCACGCTGGGGGCAGATCACTAGCTCATAGGACCATTACCCAGGCGTATTGGTGGCCCTACATGCAAAAAGATGCAGAAGCATACGTGAAGAAGTGCGAACAATGCCAAAGATTTGCACCTTTGATACACCAGCCAGCTGCTGATCTGAATCCAGTATCCAGCCCTTGGCCGTTTGCCCAGTGGGGCATGGATCTTCTTGGACAACTTCCCCAGGCAACTGGGCAGAGAAAATACTTGCTGGTAGCAACAGATTACTTCACGAAGTGGATAGAGGCAAAACCTCTTGCCAAAATCCGAGATGTGGACGTCAAGAACTTCATATGGAAAAACATCATCACCAGATTTGGCATTCCAAGAGCCATAGTTGCCGACAACGGAATGCAGTTTGACAGCAAACTCATCAAGAACTTTTGTGCAAAATTCAAGATCAAGAATTACTTTTCAACACCAAGTTTTTCCCAAAGTAATGGGCAAGCAGAAGCATCCAACAAAGTAATTTTGGATGGAATAAAGAAGAGGCTGCAGGCAGCAAAAGGAAAGTGGATAGACGAATTGCCCAACGTACTTTGGGCATATCGAACTACACCGAGAAGATCAACAGGGAAATCCCCATTTGCCATGGCTTATGGCTGAAGCGATCATTCCATCGAAGTCGGCATCGAGGATCGAACCGGGGAGTTGAGAATGGAACTAATGATATACTCTTAGCCCGAGATCTGGATCTTTTAGAAGAACAAGAGAAAAGCGCAATTATTCATGATATACGACAATGACTTGCGGAGCTTACAACAAGAAGGTCAATCCAAGAGATTTTCAAGTCGGCGACCTAGTCTTGAGAAAAGTCGTCGGCAACAAGAAGGATCTCAGAGAGGGCAAGCTTGGCCCAAACTGGGAAGGACCCTACAGAATTACTTCGATACTAGGCAATGGAGCTTATCGGCTTGAAGATAATGAGGGCAAAGCATTTCCAAGACCTTGGAACACTTGTAATTTGAAATTTTTCTATCATTAGATATGCATTATTTTTGGCCGATGTCATCAATAAAATCTTTTCAGAATTCTTCAAACACATATGATTGAGAAAGATACATAATATTGTTTCTGGGAGACATAAATAATGAGAACCCAAGTGGAACTCAGGTTCACATTGGGGGCAGAGACGTTTAACACTTGTTGAAATTTGTAGCAATTTACAAGTTGAAGTTAAGCTGAGATGGTTCCTTATCTTTACTTGTTGAAATTTGTAGCAATTTACAAGCTGAAGTTAAGCTGAGATGGTTCCTTATCTTCGCTTGTTGAAATTTGTAGCAATTTACAAGTTGAAGTTATGCTGATTCCTTATCTTCACTTGTTGAAATTTGTAGCAATTTACAAGTTGAAGTTAAGCTGATTCCTTATCTCCACTTGTTGAAATTTGTAGTGATTTACAAGTTGAAGTTAAGCTGAGATGGTTTATTATCTTCACTTGTTGAAATTTGTAGCAATTTACAAGTTAAAGTTAAGCTGAGATGGTTCCTTATCTTCACTTGTTGAAATTTGCAGCAATTTACAAGCTGAAGTTAAGCTGAGATTATTCCTTATCTTCACTTATTTAAATTTGTAGCAATTTACAAGTTGAAGTTAAGCCGAGATCACTGTTTCTCTTCACTTGTTGAAATTTGTAGCAATTTACAAGTCGAAGCAAAGCCGAGGTTATTACTTAAACACTTATAGCAATCTACAGGTTGGTTAGATCAAAGAAAATGCTTAACACTTGTTGAAATTTGTAGCAATTTACAAGATAACGTTGTGCCGACATATGATCATCTATTGAAATTTGCAGCAATTTACAGGTTGAAGTAAAAGCTAAGTATATTGTTTAAAGCTTGCAGGTCAGTATCTTGCCGGTCAGTATCTTGCAGGTCAAGGTATTGTAGCAATTTACACAAAAATTTATGAAAAGTTTGCAGGTCAGTATCTTGCCGAAGTAAAGCTTGTAGTTATTATACCCAAGGTATGTAACCCCGAGAAGATTGCACAAAGGAGGCAAAGTATGAAAGGCATGCAAAATATTCTAAGTATAGAACCATGCAGAAGCAATCAAGAGAAATTAAAGATTAAAGCATCCATAGAAAAACAATTGCAGCTTGTAGACGCGCCCGTGGGCTTCCATCTAACAGTTCGGACTCAATTTTTGTGTTACGGTTCTAAATTTGAACCAAAGAGTCCAACTCTGGCAAATCGTTTTGAAGAAAAACAGATTTTGAAAAAGTAGTGCCAAACATGGACTGCTTTGCCAGATTACAGAGTCGCCACCTAAATATTTTAAAATGGGAAATTTAGGAAACCCTGACTCGTTGCCGAAGGCCACGTGTCCGTCATCACCAAAGTGGTCTTGGCTCGGGAGCTTGGGTACGATCGGGGAAGGTCAGCTATGAGCACCCCCTTTCGCCCGGTCCGAAGACCGGCCTCTACTAACCGTGATATTCGATTTTGAAAACATTACATGCTCTTATTCCAATTATTAGCCTAGAATTACTATGTAATGCGCGCAACAAAAAAGTATAGACTAGATTGCCTAATTTGGAAATGAACATTGCATATCCGTTTGTTTTGAAAATAGTTTTGAAATTGCTACTCGCGAGTAGGCTAAAACACGGATTTCAACAAGTTTTTCCAACTCAAGCAATCCAACCTCCACCCACAGGCATTCAAGCAGTTATATCACATAAGCAGCTAGCCTCATGGTAATCATGCTATTATGGCAACATTCACACGCATGCGATATGCTAAAGCATAAAAGCTCACCTAGTACTCCAAGCCAAAACAGAAAGTAGTTAGTAATCATGTGCATGATCCTAGTTCATGTTAAGTGGCTAATGCAACACATACAGAGGTGCAGTTAGAGTAGGCTCGGTTATCCTAAGATGGCATGTGAAATGCTACAAGTAACAAGTATTCAATTTGGAAATTGAAATACAATGCAGTTTGTATGATGTACCGAGCGCAGTGCATGTTAGACAAATGTATGGATGCACGCATGCTATCATACTGTATGCTAATTTAAATATGCCCTAATCTACCATCATAAGTAGGTAAATAAAAGGGAAGAAAGACGTGGGGTTGGAAGACATACACACACTCACACACCCTTATTACAAATATGCCCTCCCTCGGAGGGACCAAAATAATAATACAGTCCGAAGAATAAATGAATAAATTATTACAAAATTCTAATTAAATTAAATGCAAAGAAGAGATGGCCACTGCCTCTTGCCTCCTCTGCCTCGGGATCTTGTGAATGATGTATGCTTGATCCAACTTGCCAGAACTCCGCACCATGCCACAAGGTTGCCTCGCTTTCACCGTCTCCGCTCGAAAATTGCTAAAGTGCTGGAACAGGCTCCCTGAATCCTAAGGATCATCACCGCTGGATAGAATGTCCACCGCCGTATAAAGTCCACCGGGAAATGAAGCTATCGGCAATAAATACATTGCCCGATCTATCTTCACGGTCGGCACAAAATTCTGCAGAAGAGCTTTTGACAAAGAACAGACCAAAGAAGGTGCAAGGCATAGAATTTCTAGGCAAATGTATGCATGGACACACTCCCTATCATGTAATGGACTCAAGGGAGCATGGCCCTCGACCCCCGGGCCATCAATCACGTATTTCAATGCATGATGGCCCGAAAGCCAAGTTAGCAACTTTGATATCAAATGGAATGCAAGCACAAAACAAATCAAAGGGCCCCAACCCCTATCATGATTGGTCAAGAGGCAAGGGATGCATGCTCAATGAAATGCAACCTAGGCATGGCGGCTAAGTATGCAACATGAACATGCAAATGAGCAATGTGTGCTAGGCTCGTAACCTAAACATGTAAACAAACATGGCATGCAACAACATGCAACGATGGACTTAAACTAACATGGATAACTCGCAAGCATGCCAAAATCAGCGGCCATAATCATGGAAATGAAGGCACAAAATGCACACACACATGCACGCAATCATGGTCCAACAACTTAAGCATAAACAAGGCAACTCTTAAGCACACTTAAAGAGGCTAAGTATGGACATATAGCATGCAACGTAAGCTCTAAAATCATGTTATAGGAGGTTCCAAACCAACTAAATAAATCAACAAAGCATGCAACAATGCTCACACATCCACATACTTGAAGCATACAAGCCACAAAATGCAAAGAGGCTATATAATGCATGCTAGGATCGACTCAAACAACTTAAGACAGACCTAAATCATGGAAAAATAAGCACAAAAGCTTCACAAATCTAAGCCTAAAACATGCTCGAACAAAGGCTAACGACCTAAGGCATATTAAGGCAATTACAAGACATCACATGGTAGGTATGCTAAGCATGCACCAAACTGAAAAATACCCTTCTACAATACTGATGGGGGACCAAAAATATGACTACCCACAGTAGATGACAAGCCCCAAATCAATATACAAACATGCTCAAAATGCAATGCAAGATTAAGGCCCACAAAGGGGTATAACATGAAGTACCAAAAGGGTGCACCAAACAGCCAAAGACCCTTCATGAGACATGTAGAGGGGGGTAAAATAAGACACTTTTCAGGCCTGTCAAAGGCCCCAAAACAGAAGCAAGATAGGCTAACAAAGCATGCAAGATTACGATAAATAGAAGAGATTATGAAACAAGTGCAAGATAGGGGTCCCAAACAAGGTTGAGCCCTTCTTAAATGTTGAATAATGGCTCAAAATGAGCCTACTTACAGTTTATTACATGCTCAAAAACAGATTATACACAAGCCAAACATACTATGCAAGATTATGGCATAAAGAGGGCTAATGAAGGAAGTGCTAGCTACTGTCCTCAAACAGCAAGAGGTCCTCAATCAAACATGAAGAGGACCTCAAAATATGATGATTTGAAGTTTAGGTTGGAGCCCAAAGATGCGAGCAAATACGGCTTAGATATGAAGCAAGAAAAGGCTAGAAAGGGGAAGAAAATGACTCACCCTTGTAGAGTAGCAAACCAGCAGGTTTTGATCCAAGGAAATGAGCTTCTAGCCTCTGCAAAACAGCCCCAAGTTGCTGGAAAGGAGCAAGGGTTCCTTGTGCTATGAGTTGGTGAAGGAATGGCCCAAGAACAACGGTGTTTGGAGGCTTGGATGGGATAGATATAGAGAGAGATGGATGGATATATGTATATATCAGAATGTATGTATATATCCTCTGGTTTTTTTGTTCAAAACCTCCAACCCTAAACAATGGAGGAGGAGGGTTGCTTATATAGGCCAAGACCAAGCTTCTAAAACAAGCTTCAAAGGGTCAAAGGGGTCTAAGAGGAGGTCAAGGCTTATTGGAGAAGCTTGGACAGCTGGTAGGCTTCTTGAGGAAGCCAAGACAAGGGGCCAAGGCCTCCCCAAAAAGCCTTGACCAAAGGGTGCACAAAAGAGGGGTTCAAGGCTCAAAATAGGTACATATATGCACGTGGGTCTGGTTTGCATGCATCCTGGCACAGCGGGCATGCACCAGGCTTGGGAGGGTCAAAGGGGTCAGGTCGGCCAGAAAATTTGATCATCGGCCAAAATAAAGTGCCGGTCGGCACTATTTTCTGCCGGTCGGCTAAATAGAGTGCCGATAGGTGATTCCTAGGTCAAAAAATGGCCGGTGGGTATGCAAATTGAAGCCCCAGAAGTTAGCTTTCCAATGGCGCAAACCTTGCATCAAAATTCCTCCTATGAAAAAAGTTATGCCCTTTTCCGTGAAGCCGCGCAGACTTGATCCAACCGGGATAATACCCAACTTCAATCAATCATATCTCTTCCACCCTGACTTGGCTCTAGGAGATTCTTGAATGAAAACTGAAGCCCCGAAAGTCTTCTTTTCAAATTTGGTGGCCTCATAGCTTAACTCCAAGTATGCAATTGAATAAGCCCGATTCAGCGAGGGCTGCTCGTCTTTCTTCTACCTAGATTCATGCCGAACTTCTTCTCCAACCTATTTTCTCCCCTCCTCTCCTCTTTCCTTCAACTCCAAACCCCTAAACCAAGTGTTTTGAAGGGTTTGCCTCTCTTTTTGCATAAGAAACTGAATCCGTGCCCTGCACATTTCTCAACACCGAGCAAACCATCAGTAATGCCCAAGCCTTGAGGGCGGTCAAAAATGGGGTGTCTACAGTTGCCCCTCTTTGACAGAACTCGAAAGTCATAACAATGACGGGAGTGAATGTCAAAGCCCCGAGACGACCCATTTTTGACAGGGCCGAAGACTTGGACAAACAAACAAAATATAGATAGATAAATGGTTGTGCCCTGCAGGCTGCCTACGTATCCCTTTGCAAGGAATCAGACCCAGTAGTTGAGGCGGGATGCAAAGCGATATCTGGGAAGACTTTGATAATTGGACTTATACGCCACGTGGCGGTTTTGAAAATCCAAGACTTATGCAAAAATACAGTGTGCACAAGACAATGTGATGCAGAGTGAATGCTCAAAACAATGCTAAGGAGATGCACAAAATAGTGCGAAGCAGGTTGGAATGCACAAGATAGTGCTAACAAGATGCACAAAACAGTGCAATGCAAGAGTGAATGCACAAAACAGTGCTATAAAAGTGCACAAGAGAGTGCGTTGTGGCATAGATGCACAAAATAGTGCGATGCGCAAAATAGCGCGAATGAAATGTAATGCACTAACAAGTGCAGGTAAGATGCGCAAGAAAGTGCGAAAGTAAATTGCATAGAAACGGCGACATTTGAGCAGGCGAGTGTAATGGAATGCACAAGATAGTGCGAGTGAGATATAGCATGCAAGTGCACAAGATAGTGCGATGCGCAAGAAAGCGCGAGTGCACAAGACAGTGCGATGGAGGTGCGCAAGATAGCGCGAATGATGCGATGCACAAAACAGTGCGATTGAATGCACAAGACAGTGCGATGCGCAAAATAGCGCGATAAGTAAGGTGCACAAAATAGTGCGATGCGCAAAATAGCGCGAATGATGAATTGCACAAAATAGTGCGATACGCAAAATAGCGCGAATGAGATGTAATGCAAAATGCAATGAGATGCACAAAATAGCGCGATGCGCAAAATAGCGCGAATGAAATGTAATGCACAAAACAGTGCGATTGAGGTGCGCAAAATAGCGCGATGCGTTAGACAACGCGAGTGCACAAGACAGTACGATGGAGGTGCGCAAGATAGCGCGATGATGTGATGCACAAAATAGTGCGATACGCTAAACAGCGCGAATGATGTGAAATGCACTAGACAGTACGATACGCTAAACAGCGCGAGTGATTTGAAATGCACAAGACAGTGCGATACGCTAAACAGTGCGAGTGATTTGAAATGCACAAGATAGTGCGATACGCTAAACAGCGCGAGTGATTTGAAATGCACAAGATAGTGCGATACGCTAAACAGCGCGAGTGATTTGAAATGCACTAGACAGTGCGATACGCTAAACAGCGCGAGTGATTTGAAATGCACTAGACAGTGCGATACGCTAAACAGCGCGAGTGAGGTACAACCACAAGATGCGCATGGCGGTGCAAGTGAGATACAAAGTGTAAGTGCACAAGATAGTGCGAGTGAGATAAAATGCACAAGAAAGTGCGATGAAATGCATCTTCTATGCAAGTATGGGGGCATTTTCCATGCAATATTGAAAACAAGCATATTTTATGCATGAATCATAACGATGCGCGGCACACATGCAACAACAGTGTATATGAAAGTTCATATTCTATGCAATAGAGGAGCATCAAATGTGTACTCTGGTGTCTCTGATTTACCTCTCAGAGGGTTTTGCAACACACTCAGTTCGAAAAGGGTACACCCTGTTCATATCGGCAAGAGATAACATCTACTGCTGCTTTAATTGCCGTTCTGACTTGAAGCAGGCTTACACTTGAGGTAGAGGCGCACTCATACTTCGGTAGCATTGACAAGGCCTGAAGAGGTACATCCGGAGTACAATCACAGAATTTGCTGAAGGCGAAACACACTCAGATGCTTCAATTTTCCCTCTTTCCTTTTGCTTGGCAGCCCGGAACCATTATAGCTTCAGATAGGTCCTGGTTTTACTGTTCTCATATGACTTGGGTTGAACCCTGCGGTTTTTTTGAAAGAACAAATATTGTTTTGCACAAATGTGGAGAATGGCACAGAACTCTGAGCACAAAATAATTTTATTTCTGAATCGAAATTGAAAATGATTTCTCAACTGGGTATTGAGTCTATGACTGAACACAGCAAAACAACTTAACACAGAAAACAAAAAGGTAAACAACCTAAATACATCTATTGACACTCGAAACGACTCAAAACAAGAATCAAGACAGACAAAACAAAACACAAGACTCAAATGTGCACAGGGAGCCTGTTTCATCGGGTATTATTTCCCACGCTTTCTCATTTGTGATTCTCACATCACTCGGCCCTCAAGCTCTATTTTTCTGAAAAAGCCCTTTTCCTCACTTTTCCTCTCATCACACATCTCTCTATTCTTCAATCTCTCATTTTTCAATCCCTCCCCTAGGTGGTTGATGGATAAACAGCAAGTTGTGGGCTCGCGCCCCTAGCATTCAGCTAGATTCTTTTTCTTCTGCGCACAACAGTGAACTTTCCCACAAAGGGGTTGCGATGCGGTTGGATATGCAGTAGATCTACAGCTGACATCGGTTAATGATGCTTTGCTGGGGAGTTTGGATGTGATCAGATCTGTCCAGATAAGGGAGTGGAATATCTCGCCCCATTCCAATTTATGCTTCGCGCATGGCTTGATACCTCGCTGCTTGGAGGACGAGAGAGCTTTTAGCCCTTTTTGCTAACTTCAGTTGTGCCCTCTTCTGGCAGGTAGAGTGCCTTTCTTGGCAAGTATGTTGAAAATGGGGGAAAGACAGGAGGCCTGACTCAACTGTGCCCCTAGTTCATTATTTCGACCATTTTTTGTTTTAAAACAATTTTGACCAACATGAAAGTTAGATTAACATGCTTATTCGATTTTTGATTTGAAATCATGCAAGTCAGGTTGTAAGCACTAAAAATTTTCCTTTTTTGGGTCCAAGAAAATGGTCCAGTTTTGGAAAAATGGAATAATTTTCTAGAGAAAATCAGTCAACCTCAGTAAAAATTCCCAAAAACTGTTTTTGCAAACGGTCAATGCTTAACAAGCGCGGAACCAGCTCTTGAGATGCACAACCTCAGATCCATAAGCAATGGAAAATTGCCCCTTGTCTGAAGGACACTGCATGGCAACGGAAAGTTGCCCCTTGTTTGAAATGACATTGCAGCGTTTTGAATGGCAACGGAAAGTTGCCCCTTGGTTGGATGATGCCGCAGCACATTGTAGTCAGTCCTCGGAGCGATGAACACAACCAGACTCTCAGATACAGAGAAGACAAAGATGGCCAGAACCATCGCATGGACACAATCGAATTTGAATTGTTTTATGGCTGGACTTCAGAATGAAGTTGCCTACGTATCCCAAACATGGGAATCAAGCCTTACGTAGTTCGGGGTTAAGGTACACTCGGGTATTTAACCTCTCATTTTTAGGCTCTAACTTTTGCCAAGGCGCCTATTGCAGGTTTTCAACCTTGCGAGCTTTGTTTTTCTCTTTTTTCTTTTTTTCTATTCTTTTCATTCCTTTTTCTTCTTCTTTTTTTGCATTTTGCTTTTTTGTATTTTTGTATTTCTTTTTTGTATTTTGTATTTTTTTTCTTTGCTCTAACTTTTGCCTGGGTCGCCCTTCCGGGTTTTCGGCCCAACGAGCCTCTCAAAGGGTAAAAGTGTAACAAGTCCATGCCAAATGGTTTTGAGATTGAAGCCCTCTATATCCAGGAGAGTGGCTGTTGTATTGATTTGAAGAAAAATCCACCTTTGGCTCTTCGAGCACATCGGATATTTTTTGCCCCTAGTTCGAGGGGTGCTTCTGTTCTAACTTTGCAAGCTTCTTCTAATGAGGTCTAACCTTCTTGATCTGACTTGGGTGCCTCTTGTTCGAGGGTTGCTTCAAATCTGGCCACACATGCCTTACATTGTGGTCAACCATTGAACATTCTGAATGCCAGTTCAAGGTTTGAAACCAAAGGGGTCGAGTCTCGAGGTTGAGAGTGATCCTAAGCTACACAATCTCAAGAGAGATTCCACACATGTCTTCGCAGGACCGTGCACAACATTTTTTGAAAGTTTTTAAGAAAACGACAAATCACTCGCGCTGAAGACAGTGTGGAGCCAATCTGGATCAAGCCAGGATCCTTCTTAATACTCACATTAACAAGCATGATCTCAATCATTAAGGGCTTAGCATGTCTCTCTTTCTCTCAATTGATCAAATTTTTACAAACCCCGAGGAATTCCTTCCTCTTCGTTTTCACCGTAGTGTTCAAAAAGTTTTGAAAAACTCAGGTCATTACAACAACTTCAAGGCACAGAAAAGACAGAGTTCTTAGTCAAATACTGTCATCTCGTTTAGAAATTCTGGCACAACTGGCACACAGCAGAAGCAAACACAAAGAGTGTGAAAATCACTACTGTTTCATTCTATGTCTGTTGGCACAACTAGCTCCCTGGCAGAAACAGACTCAAAACAAAATGAAAAGACAGACGCAAAACAAAATGGTGACGCCCGAGGTAACACCCCCGGACTCACCCGACCTTCGTACAACAGGACTGACTCGATACAACAAGACAGACCCTTAATGAAAAGACTGACTCAAAACAACAAGACTGACCCAAAACCCCAGTCAGAATGTAAAATAACCAGCATTCAAAATGCTCAAAACAGTGTGTGCCATACACCACATCTGGAGTAAATCGAGTGCCATCCGCAGGTGGTTCATCTCCCGATCACATAGTCACATTATTCCCCGCAAGTTCATTGATCAAGTGCCAATAGACTTTGCAAGACTGGCACGGCAATGATCCTGTTGTCGATCAGATTTTGTATTTCGTGACAAAGACGAAGGCACATGTCAGTGTCATGGCCAGCTCACTGATGGAAAACCTGATGGTCACCGGGTTATGTGAGGAAGGGGGTTTCTTTGGTAATGGTTGTGGCTCCAGGGGCTTCAGATACCCCTTTCTAATCAGGACCCTCAAGGCCGCTGATAGAGACATGTACAGCGGGGTGAACACCCTCTGCCCCCGAGGTAGATAGTCCGAAGTTCGGGGGTTTGAAGAAGATGCGCCAACAAAGGGGTCGGCAGGTGCTGGCCGGGTTTGCTGATATTTTCCGGGAGTAGGGTTAGAGCTGAAAGGAACATTCCTAGCAAGACGGCCCTTTTCCCGGCCTACCCCTCGATTCAAACTGCTCTCACTCTGAACGGCAAAAGTGCCATCCACGATCGTTGCAACGACTGCTAGTACTTGCTGTTTGTTCAATCCTTCGGCTTTCCAAGCCTCAACAGCCCATCGAAGATGTTCATGGGGACTAATGCTTGCCCCTGCCTTGTTCTTATCACTGGCCTCCACTTTGCTAAAAGATTGGCCTTCTTTCGACGCAACCCGTCCCAAGGTTGGGGAGCCTTTTGACATGAACTCCCTGGTATGTGATGTGGTTGATGACGGAGCCAAAACTCCAAAGGTTAGATCTGCCACAGTTCTCTGAAGATCTTCGATCATCCTCATCAGCTCAGAAGTAGTGGGCTCACAGGTTTGAGACGATTGGGATTCAGGTGCATCCATCATGCACAAGTCCGTGCTTTCTGGAATGAACACCGCAGGCTTATGCAGATGGGCTGGGGTGATGTATCTGTTGGGTCGTAAGGGACGCCGGTGTGTGGATTAGATTGAGATGTGGATGAGGTATTTTGTCATTGGGGTGCGAAGGTGGAGCTATCATTTGGTTGTCAATGAGATTTTGGATCTCATGATGGCGGTAACAACGATCGGTGCCATGATGCCATGGCTGGCGATGGTACATACAAGATTGGAAGGGTTATGTTTGGTCGGGAGTGGGTTTGGAAGGGTTGGGGTTCTAGGAGTTCTAGGTGCCCTTCTTCTCGACTTTTTCAAAGCTTGAGAGAGACTCATGTAAAGAGGATGGAATTTTAAGACTTGAAATTTGAGTTGAAGTGGTTGGTTTTGGCCATTGAGGGAGGTGGTGATAGTGCCTACTGAGCATTTCGTGTGTGCTACCATCAATAGTAGTATTGGGACTGCTAGCAACATTCCTCTTCAAAGGCTCATTATCTTCCGCAAAGATCCCTTGTTTGATGGCATCCTCGATTTGAACCCCCATTTCATGAAGGGCTGGAAAGGTAAACAGAGGTAGAACGACCATCTTTTGCAGCAACTTGCCATGCAGATTCCGAACAATCATCCTGATCTGATCTTTGTCGGAAGGTTTTGTAGTCATCATTGAGGCCTTTGCTCTCCATCTCATCATGAACTCTGAGAAATCCTCCTTTGGCCCTTGGCGGGTGACTTCAAGATCACGAGTGGTGACCTCAATCTGTGTGTTGTAGGAGTATTGATCACTGAAGGCCTCAGCCATCTCTTCCCAGTTCAATATGTGGCATCTTGAACTGATCCGGTAATGTCACCATTGAGTTGGTATAACCATCCTCTATATCAGGAATAGAGTGGGCCCCCTGAGACTTTTTAAACCATTTCTCAAGCTTGCTTACTTTCAACGCTGTGGGGTTCGTCTTGAACTCAAAGGGGAAGTCTGGTAGGTTGATGGGTTTTTTAGATAGCTGGGGTAGAACCGGGGGCAGAGCCGGCCCCGTTGGAATGTCCGTATCTGCCTGGACATCTGGTGTTTCCCCGGGTGTCTGAACCCCTGGTAGAGGAGGAACTTGTTGTGAAGCAGACGCGCCGCTTTCTTGCGTACCGGTGATGAGCTCGACCGTTGAGCCATGATTGCACCGACTTGCTTGGAGAATTCCGCTTGGCGGACAGCGTCTTGCTGCATGAGTTTCATAGTTTCCTGCATCTGACGCATCATTGCCTCCACCCCTGACGTATTCTGTTGATCCATCTGACTGACGGGTATATCTATCTCTGTGATAAAAAAAACTGAGGCCTCAGCCTGACTGTTCACTGGTGGGGTGGATAAGGGTTACTGATCCGTAGCTTCTGAATCTTGACCGATGCTCGACCGCCCTTTTACTCTGCCTTTGGCAAACTGAATCTCTGAATCTCTGACCCGACAAAGTCTATCAACACGAGTCCAATGTACCCGGGGGATAGTGGAGCCTTCTGAAGCTATGATTCCAGGACTACCTAGCAAAAGAGAAAACAGGCAAAGATCTCGGCTCAACTTCACGAGCGGATACGAGCAAAGTGAACGATCAGATTTCTATTCTTGATCATCGTTCCCGAAATCATTGCCCCAAATCTGAATCGATGCCCGCAGATATAAGCGATTCTCAAAATATCGACATCTTGGTGCCCGCAGTCGGATGCAGACTTGCAAACTGGTATATGCATTCCCAGAAGATACACTCTAAAAGCACATAGCAAATGAGAGCCAATACACCCTATGTTGGGGTAGGGTTTCCCTGGCCTATCTTGTCAGGACCTAGGGTTTCACTACGCACGCAGGGATTTCAACCAACCTATATCGGGTAAGCAACCTGTCCTAGTTTGGAATGGTTACTATGGATTCCGATATGCACTAGGTCGAATGGTCAAAAAGGGTGCCCCAAGAAAACCGGGGTTTGTGTTCCCATCTTGGCAGAGCCCATAACCGTCGACCTTATGGTCATTCCTTGACAAGACAAGCCTCCGGCAAACCGCTCAAGAATAGCAGATGGCCAACACGGTGTCCTAGGCGCACCAATGCACATGCAATGCAAAGAAACACATAAGTATAGTCAAAACAGGGTATCACGAGTTCGAGTCAAGCTCTCTAAATCCCCAGCAGAGTCGCCAGAAACTGTAGACGCGCCCGTGGGCTTACATCTAACAGTTCGGACTCAATTTTTGTGTTGCGGTTCTATATCTGAACCAAAGAGTCCAACTCTGGCAAATCGTTTTGAAGAAAAATAGATTTTGAAAAAGTAGTGCCAAACATGGACTGTTTTGCCAGATTACAGAATCGCCACCTAAATATTTTAAAATGGGAAATTTAGGAAACCCTGACTCGGTGCCGAAGGCCACGTGTCCGTCATCACCAAAGTGGTCTTGGCTCGGGAGCTTGGGTACGATCGAGGAAGGTCAGCTATGAGCACCCCCTTTCGCCCGGTCCGAAGACCGGCCTCTACTAACCGTGATATTCGATTTTGAAAACATTACATGCTCTTATTCCAATTATTAGCCGAGAATTACTATGTTATGCGCGCAACAAAAAAGTATAGACTAGATTGCCTAATTTGGAAATGAACATTGCATATCCGTTTGTTTTGAAAATAGTTTTGAAATTGCTACTCGCGAGTAGGCTAAAACACGGATTTCAACAAGTTTTTCCAACTCAAGCAATCCAACCTCCACCCACAGGCATTCAAGCAGTTATATCACATAAGCAGCTAGCCTCATGGTAATCATGCTATTATGGCAACATTCACACGCATGCGATATGCTAAAGCATAAAAGCTCACCTAGTACTCCAAGCCAAAACAGAAACTAGTTAGTAACCATGTGCATGATCCTAGTTGATGTTAAGTGGCTAATGCAACAGATCTGAGAGGTGCGATTAGAGTAGGCTCGGTTATCCTAAGATGGCATGTGAAATGCTACAAGTAACAAGTATTCAATTTGGAAATTGAAATACAATGCGCTTTGTATGATGTACCGAAAGATGCATGTTAGACAAATGTATGGATGCACGCATGCTATCATACTGTATGCTAATTTAAATATGCCCTAATCTACCATCATAAGTAGGTAAATAAAAGGGAAGAAAGACGTGGGGTTGGAAGACATACACACACTCACACACCCTTATTACAAATATGCCCTCCCTCGGAGGGACCAAAATAAAAATACAGTCCGAAGAATAAATGAATAAATTATTACAAAATTCAAACTAAATTAAATGCAAAGAAGTGATGGCCCTGACCTACGCCTCGGATCTTGTGAATGATGTATGCTTCATCCGACTTGCCCAGAAATCCGCACCATGCCATCGTTGCCTGCTTTCACCGCTTCCGCTCGAAAATTGCAAAAGTCTCGAACAGTTCCACGAATCCTAAGGATCATCACCGGCTGGATAGAATGTCCACCGCCGTATAAAGTCCACCATTTGGAAATGAAGCTATCGGCAATAAATACATTGCCGGCCGGCGATCTATATCACGGCCGGCACAAAATTCTGCAGAAGACAGTTTTGTGACAAAGAACAGATCAAAGAAGGTGCAAGGCATAGACTTTCTAGGCAAATGTATGCATGGACACACTCCCTATCATGTAATGGACTCAAGGAGCATGGTTTCGACCCAGGCCATCAATCACGCATTTCAATGCATGATGGCCCGAAAGCCAAGTTAGCAACTTTGATATCAAATGGAATGCAAGCACAAAACAAATCAAATGGCCCCAACCCCTATCATGATTGGTCAAGAGGCAAGGGATGCATGCTCAATGAAATGCAACCTAGGCATGGCGGCTAAGTATGCAACATGAACATGCAAATGAGCAATGTGTGCTAGGCTCGCAACCTAAACATGTAAACAAACATGGCATGCAACAACATGCAACGATGGACTTAAACTAACATGGATAACTCGCAAGCATGTCAAAATCAGCGGCCATAATCATGGAAATGAAGGCACAAAATGCACACACACATGCACGCAATCATGGTCCAACACCTTAAGCATAAACAAGGCAACTCTTAAGCACACTTAAAGAGGCTAAGTATGGACGTATAGCATGCAACGTAAGCTTTGAAATCATGTTATAGGAGGTTCCAAACCAACTAAATAAATCAACAAAGCATGCAACAATGCTCACACATCCACATACTTGAAGCATACAAGCCACAAAATGCAAAGAGGCTATATAATGCATGCTAGGATCGACTCAAACAACTTAAGACAGACCAAAATCATGGCAAAATAAGCACAAAAGCTTCACAAATCTAAGCCTAAAACATGCTCGAACAAAGGCTAACGACCTAAGGCATATAAGGTAATTACAAGGCATCACATGGTAGGTATGCTAAGCATGCACCAAACTGAAAAATACCCTTCTACAATACTGATGGGGGACCAAAAATGTGACTACCCACAGTAGATGACAAGCCCCAAATCAATATAAAAACATGCTCAAAATGCAATGCAAAATTAAGGCCCACAAAGGGCTATAACATGAAGTACCAAAAGGGTGCACCAAACAGCCAAAGACCCTTCATGAGACATGTATAGGAGGGTAAAATAAGACACTTTTCGGGCCTGTCGAAGGCCCCAAAACAGAAGCAAGATAGGCTAACAAAGCATGCAAGATTACGGTAAATAGAAGAGATTATGAAACAAGTGCAAGATAGGGGTCCCAAACAAGGTTGAGCCCTTCTTAAATGTTGAAGAATGGCTAAAATGATCCTACTTAAAGTTTATTACATGCTCAAAAACAGATTATACACAAGCCAAACATACTATGCAAGATTATGGCATAAAGAGGGCTAATGAAGGAAGTGCTAGCTACTATCCTCAAACAGTAAGAGGTCCTCAATCAAACATGAAGAGGACCTCAAAATATGATGATTTGAAGTTTAGGTCGGAGCCCAAAGATGCGAGCAAATACGGCTTAGATATGAAGCAAGAAAAGGCTAGAAAGGGGAAGAAAATGACTCACCCTTGTAGAGTAGCAAACCAGCAGGTTTTGATCTAAGGAAATGAGCTTCTAGCCTCTGCAAAACAGCCCCAAGTTGCTGGAAAGGAGCAAGGGTGCCTTGTGCTATGAGTTGGTGAAGGAATGGCCCAAGAACAAGGGTGTTTGGAGGCTTGGATGGGATAGATATAGAGAGAGATGGATGGATATATGTATATATCAGAATGTATGTATATATCCTCTGGTTTTTTTGTTCAAAACCTCCAACCCTAAACAATGGAGGAGGAGGGTTGCTTATATAGGCCAAGACCAAGCTTCTAAAACAAGCTTCAAAGGGTCAAAGGGGTCTAAGAGGAGGTCAAGGCTTATTGGAGAAGCTTGGACAGCTGGTAGGCTTCTTGAGGAAGCCAAGACAAGGGGTCAAGGCTTCCTCAAGAAGCCTTGACCAAAGGGTGCACAAAAGAGGGGTTCAAGGCTCAAAATAGGTACATATATGCACGTGGGTCTGGTTCTGTGCATCCCAGCTGGCACAGCGGGCATGCACCAGGCTTGGGAGGGTCAAAGGGGTCAGGTCGGCCAAAAAATTTGATCATCGGCCAAAATAAAGTGCCGGTCGGCACTATTTTCTGCTGGTCGGCTAAATAGAGTGCCGATAGGTGATTCCTAGGTCAAAAAATGGCCAGTGGGTATGCAAATTGAAGCCCCGGAAGTTAGCTTTCCAATGGCGCAAACCTTGCATCAAAATTCCTCCTATGTAAAAAGTTATTCCCTTTTCCGTGAAGCCGCGCAGACTTGATCCAACCGGGATGATACCCAACTTCAATCAATCATATCTCCTCCACCCTGACTTGGCTCTAGGAGATTCTTGAATGAAAAATGAAGCCCCGAAAGTCTTCTTTTCAAATATGGTGGCCTCATAGCTTAACTCCAAGTATGCAATTGAATAAGCCCGATTCAGCGAGGGCTGCTCGTCTTTCTTCTACCTGGATTCATGCCGAACTTCTTTTCCAACCTATTTTCTCCCCTCCTCTCCTCTTTCCTTCAACTCCAAACCCCTAAACCAAGTGTTTTGAAGGGTTTGCCTCTCTTTTTGCGTAAGAAACTGAATCCGTGCCCTGCACATCTCTCAACACCGAGCAAACCATCAGTAATGCCCAAGCCTTGAGGGCGGTCAAAAATGGGGTGTCTACACAGTTGTGTACAAAAGAAGGCACTACGGCCTACCAAAAGTAATTGTTCAGAAGTTACAAAGAAGGCACATCGGCCATGAAGGGAACTCATACTATTTTCAGAAGAAGATAAACTTAAAGCTAAGATTCCTCAACAGTGGCGGTTGGTTGAGTCTGGGGATCAGATGATTGCTGGATAGATACCTCGGCAGCCTTTTCCTCCTCAATCTCGGCGTCAATCTGAGCAAGGGTTTCTTCAATACTTTTTTCGGCTACAGGAACATCAGAGGAAGCCTGCTCCGGGGTGGCTTCCTTGGCAACCTCATCACCTTCATCGTCTTGAGTCAGGTCCAAGACCTGCTCATTCAAAGAAGGAGACTTAGTCCCAGCAGCCTCCTTGGATTTTCTTACCAATGCCTCATCCTCTCCCTCCTCCTCATCTTCAGACTCAGATTCAGATTCTCCTTCAGGTTGACTTGGAGGAGGAGGCGGGGGGAATGGAAGAGGAATAATGTCGGCGTTACGGAAAGGTGAATCGGCAGGGAGGTCAAGTTTCTTTATCAGGGACATCCAACCAAGGGAGAATCCCCTGTTGCATGCCTGCCTGACTTGCAGTTTGTAGTCTTCAGTGACATCGGCTATGCCCTGGGCATAAGCCTTCTTATCAACTTCTTTGATTTCGGCTTCCTTCGTGGCCAAGGCCTCCTGAAGCTCCTTCTCGGCCTGGGCCGCTTTTCCCTCAGCCTCTTTCTTTTGGGATTCAGCAACTGTCTTGATGGCCTCAACAGATTCGACCTTTTCTTCGGCTAAGGTTTGGGCTTTGGTGGCAGCCTCAGCCTGGTCTTCCAGCTTTTTCATTTTTGAATGAAGAGTTTTGTTCTCCTTTTTAAGGGCAGAAACCTCCTTCCTCATGTCGGCCAACTTCTCCCGATTTTCAAAAGCTTGCATGGAAAGAGAGTGGGCATGTTGAATGGCCTGAAAAAACACAAAGCACAAATTGTTACAGAATTTTACAAAGTATAAGAAAAAGAAGACAAGTTTCCACGTAAAGACACTTACTTGGACAGAATGTTGAAGCATAAAGGCATAGTTCTCGTACTCACTCATCTTGGCATTATGCTCAAGATTGCCTGGGAGGAGTAGAGCAGTACTGAGTGCTACGCCGACATTGATGTCATCGGCGCTATCACTGGCAAGAACAGGCTTATCTTCTAAAGTAATTTCAGGCGTTCAGGGGACTTTTGGTATTTTGGACCCCAAGGTCGTCGCAGACGATGACCTCGGCTTCTTTGATTGTGTCAACTCTGATGGCTGTGTTTCAGCAGACCTTTTTGTGGGAACGAAAGCAGTCTTCCCGCTCCCAGCCAATTATGAAATTGGCAGGGTATCCTCAGTCTCAACTACAGTGACTTTGGCCTTTGGCTAAGCCTTTTTGGTTCTTTTCGGCTTTGGTGGGGGCATGCTCTGTGTTGGCTGAGCATCAACATCAGCGGGGAGGTCGGCCAGAAGATCCTGGGCAACAGGTTTTGCATAACCCATTTCGGATGTAAGGACAAGTCTTCGCCGACGTTTTCGTTCTTGTACTGGGATCAAGTATAGGGCCGAAGTAGATGGCTGATTGGTTGGGTCAGATGCTGATCCTTGATCTGTTCGAGATGTAGAAGTAGTTTGAGTTGTGGCAGTAGGAGGAGAAAGGCTTTTCTTCTTTCTTTTGGGGACGTCGGGCAAAATCGATTTGTATGTTGGAATAAAGTTGAGAAGAAGAGGCGCTTTTCTTTTATGAACTGGCAAGTCCAGGAGTTTTTTCAGGTCCTTGCTGGGAACGTAAGATTGGCGAAAGTTTTTCAGTGGTTTGCGAACATCTGCAAGAAGCAAACAGACATTAGAAACAGATAAAATATTGAAGACTTAAAAAAAACAACTAAGTATTGATACTGGGCTCTTACCCTTGCCCTCTTTAACTGTTCGAGGAAGAGGGTAAAGATGGGCATCCTCGCCTAGGGCAAACTCCCAATTTCCAGAGGTAATGAAGTAGTCATCTCCAGCCCCCTTGTTGGAGTCTGGGAGGTCAGCTACGATTTTGAATTCGGTGGAACTCGGCTTGAGGTAATAGACAAAACCTTTTTCTTTCAAGTTAAGGGCACACATGGTATAACAATATTGGATGTCGGCAAGGGTGATCCTAACGTTCTCCTGCCTAGCTAAGGCTATGATACCATTAATCACTCGATAGGAGTTGATGGTAAGTTGCATAGGGTTCCACCTGTAGTAGTGGAGAACTTCACGAAAAAGGGGATCAAGTGGAAACCTGAGTCCACATTCAGTGAAAGCAACAATGGGAAAGGGCATTGTATCATCTGTGGGCATGATAGAGTCGTCATCCCCAGCCAGCCTCAGATGGACGTCGGCAGGAATGGCAAACTCTTCCCTAAAGTATTCAAGTTTGGTTGGGGTATCTACCCTATGTCTCCATATCCCCATGGTATCTGCGTAAAGGTATTCTACTTTAGAAAGAGGATATTCTTTAAGGGTTTTTTGGGACCTCGACTCTAACCTAGGTGAATGTTGGTAAGGATTGTTTCAGTTTTTTCCTAAGAATTGGTAGGTTCTACAGACAAATCCCAAACCTAAATCTATGAAAGTAAAGATTGGGGGCACAGATCTAGAAGGAAACACATAAAACACGAAACAAAGAACAAAGTTTCATAATCAAGAACAGAGGTAGGGTTCTCAAAAAGCATAAAAAATACAAGAAATACAGGCTCAAGAACGATGGCAAGAAAGTGGTGAAACAGTGCAGAGTGTACAAGACATGAGCAAAATCATGGAATAAACGCATCCAGATGAATAGTTCAACAAATCAAAGGTTTGACCAAAGCAGTAATGGCAGCAAGTAAGCAAAAGAACATAGAAGAATTAAGAATGAAAGGAACAAAGGCTTACCAGGAAAAATGAAACCGGTGTAAAAGTCGCCGAGGTTAGGCGATGGCGATTAGCGAATGACGAAATAAGCTTATTTGGAATGGAAGAATGAAATAGTTACAGAGCTTGGAGCTTGAGCAATGGTGGATTTGAGAAAGAGTTTAGAGAGAGAGAAAGAGAGAGAGAGAGAGAGAGAGAGAGAGAGAGCAAGTAAATCGAATGCAAAAGTAAAGAAACGAAGATAGAAAGGAAAGTTTTTTGCCAAAAACTTGAAACGACGGCAAAACAGGGCATTTAATGTGCCTAGAGCAACGCACACGTCAGACGGCACAGACAGATGAAAGACGGCTTACAAGCGCGTCACAGGCACGAGCCAATGAAGATGAAACGCGTAACTGGAACGATTGAGAAGTGATGCATGATAGCTCATGCGCGTGGGAGAGTTCATTTGAATTCTTGTTCTTGAAAGAAGACATGTCGGCCTGAAGAACATGATCTCGGCTGAGGGGTTCATAGCCTACGTAATAGAAGGGACGATATAGGTTCCATCACCTCAGAATACCGAGGTAATAAAACCTAGGGGGCAGTTGTGGGGATATATTTTCTGAGCACCAACATGTGGCAAGGTGACGCCGACGTGTCAGCCGAGGTGCTACGTGTCGTGGTAGTTATGCCGAGGTTATCTCGGCAAGGCCGAGGTTACCTCCGAAGACATCGGAATCCGAGATAAACAGATAAAGGACAAGAGTCCTAGGATGAAGAAAGACTTCAAGATGGATAAGGATAACACTCTTAGGGAGTCTATCCATATCTCTTGAGGAGTCCAAAGTAAGTACAGAATTGGAGTCCATAGAAGTCAGGCTTCTAGTAGGACTAGGATTATATTGACTATAAAAGAGAGGCACCCTCATGGGTCTAAGGTATGCTTTGGATATTCTGTCTAGTGAGTTAAGCACTATTGGTTATCTTTGAGAGATATACTAACTTGATCGTCGGAGTGCCCCCGGGTAGAAGAACCACCGCCGGAGCCTTCTCTTTCTGTGCAGGACAGCAGGGTCCCATCTATTCTGCCGGTGTTCTATAGCTGAATTACTAAGGTGGGCAGTGTGATCGGAAAAACACTCACACAACTAATATCATATCAACAATACCTGAAAACACAACAAATACATGCGCCTTAATTAACAATAAGTCACATCATATCTAAAGTACCTGAAAACACACAGCCAATGCATACATATTAATCAACAAGAAGTCAACATCATAAAACCAATACTGTATATTAATACTAGAACTATAAAACCAGGTACCTTACAACGATTAACATAGTTTTACGGAAACATCAGGAAAGTCCTCTTCGGGCGCAAGAGGAACTTGTTCTGTCTGTGCATCTATTGCCTCATCCACGGTGTCTGTACTTGCTGCTATCCTCTGCCTTTTTCGGACTGCAATCTTTTTCTAGAACACCATCTTCCATATAGGGCCGGTGTGATCTGATTCGAGTTCCAGCGTATCATAATCGAATTCGAAATCGTCAACAAATCTAACTGCATTTCTTAATCTGATATTGGTTAGCCAGGACAACCATGTTACAATGGTCAGTATAACAATATTTATAACACAACTCAGATAAAATGGCCACAACCAGTATGTTGCTTTTAGATTACAGTTTCAGGAAATAATCCAGATCTACTATTCGAGCATATCTCCAAAAGCTTGATGGAATAGAGCCTTGTTTGTGGCTTGGCCAGTCAAAACTTATGCATATTCTACCTATCTCATCAATACAATCTTTAGTTTCAAGTATTCGCAATCGTGTCAAAATCTGTGCTGGTGTCATCAGAGTTAATTTATGAATCAATTCAACAAACATCTGGTATGCATTCATCCTAGTGAGATCTAGGTGTTGTACAATCACAAACCTTAAAAGTCCCAACTTGGTTCGGTCCAAATCATCTTGACATCGAGTGTCTACATATGCAACATGATTAACGAAAGTGTTTTTAATGTCAACACACAAAGAGAGTCCATGTTTGATCACTGAAAGCTCACAAATGGAGGGTTTGAAAGAGTAAACAGTGAAAGAGCTAGTTTTGTAAAAAGACAGAAACCCCTTTGCAATACGATCCATTGATCTCATGTAGTTGTCTACAGACTTGGTTATCAATCTCATCAGATTGGCAGAGAGGCAACAAGCTGTTTTTATCAGCATTGTCCTCTCGACCTTGACTTTCTTGGCGACTGGGCTGAATTCTAGGTACCTTCCTGATGGGATTGGTCGATCGGAGCTTTGATTGGGAAGAGAGTGGAATTGGGATAATGGTCAGCCATGAATGGCAAACCATCTTCAGGTTTCGGCAAATGACAAGCCATAGACATGAGTAGATAGAGGGATTCTTCAGTATACCTTCCTTGATAGATTGTTGGACTTTCTTCCAATCTTGTAGGACAAGTGTTTGATCAGTGTAAGACTTGATTCGAACATACTCTTTCATTAGGATATCCTCCAAATCGAAGTTCTTCTCGGTGAGTTTGGAGTTTTTATCTCTAGTGTTCGAATTGGAATTGGAATTCGCAGTGGACACGCTTTTTGTGAGATCAGAGTTTTTAACTCAGCCTATGCTTTTCGAAGTTTAGGTACCGAGAGAACACACACAAATTTTTTAAAGCGCACAACATTTTTTGATAAAAATGTCATTAGTATGTGTTTGGAAAGTTACTAGACTTCAAGTTTTTTAAATTGATGGCAAACTAACCTAATGAATTAATGATTTTTTTGGCCTTTTTAAGTCCCAAAAAAAAAAAAAATGGTGCTTTTGGAAGTTGCCAAATGACTCCTATGTATTTAGGCCCCGTTTGTTTGCGGTTATAGGGAGGGGATTGGATTTGATAGTGAGATGGGACTACCATATGGGGTGTTTGTTTTGAGAGATGGGGAGGGGACTACTAATACCTTGGTATTAGTAAAGGCCTTGGAAGGGAGATTCATAGTGAGAAGGTAGATATGGTATTAGAAAAATAGTGAGGGGATTAGAAGTTTTTTTATTTTTTTATTTTTTTTATTTTTTATGTATTGGAAATTTTTTAAAAACTATTAATGTTTAATTTTTTTAATTTTTTTATTTATTTTATTATTTTATATAAAAATAATTTAACAATTCCTCACTATCAATCCCCTCACTAACAATCCCCTCACTATTAATCCCCTCACTATCAATCCCCTCCATTCTATCTCTGAAAACAAACGAGGCCTTAGATTGTTTGGTGCAATTTGATTGTTGTGGCCTTATTTATGTTAATAATTTGAACAATTTATTTTTTAAAACACGTTGAGAGGAGTACAGTTTGTTTGATGTGGACTTGTTTCGATAATTTGAACTACTACTCATTTTATAAGACCTATTTGAAAGTTCATCAATGCAAAAAGTAAAATTAATTGAATATCGATAACCATGTAATCAAATTATAAGATACTGCACAGACAAAATTGATTGCAAAACCTGATTTTAAGAAAAAGACGATTTGTTCCTTCTTTTTCTTTTTTTTCTTTTTTTTTTTTTTGGTATTATTTTGTGACCCAATCATGTGATTACTGATGTTGGATTAATAATTGACCAAATCCAGGTGTACCAATTAGAATTCTATTTTAGATGCTAGAGCTTCAATGTTCAAATGTATGTTTCTACCAAAGAGCATTGTTTTTCAAGATCAAAAGTTAGAACCAATTTTCAAATCTAATGATGTGGTAATCAGATATCTCATATCTTTTCTAATCAGTAACCAACAGGTTGAGAAACAGACTTAATTTTTATTTTTAAAAGCCTTTTTTCACGTTATTTTTTTTTCAATTTTTTGTTGGGTTTGTTGGATGACGGGTTGCCTCTTTTGGACCAAGGGGCCAGGCCAAGTTTCAATGCTTAGAACCACCCCAATCCTCATTCGGGCTAGTCCAACTTGCCTAAGGTACAGGCTTGGGTCTGGTAAGAGCCTGGCAAGGCCGGGCTAGGAGTATTCGTACCAAATGATGAACTTTACCCACACTACAGGAAATTATCTAAATACTTTTATCAACCAAAAATTTAGTCGGTAAAAGTCTATTTTTAGTCGGCAAAGATCTTCTACGACTAATTTTTTTAGTCATCACTTTGGTTAAGGATACATGGTCGGCAAAAGTAATTTGCGATTAAAAAAATTCTTTAGTCGGGATTTCGCTCACATTTCCCGACTAAAATTTTGGACGTTGAATATATAATTATCTCGACTAAACCATTTTGTAGTTAAAAAATTTTAGTCGCCAAAAATACTATTCTACCAACCAAATATGTTAGTCGCCAATTGTACCATTCCCCGACCAGAAATTTTAGTCTCCAAAAGCAATGTTTGCGCGACTAAAACTTAGTCGGCAATAGACCTATTCGCAACCAAACACTTTGGTTGCCAAAATTAATAATTTTATCAACTAATTATTTAGCTAGCAAATGTACCATTTCGCCTACCAACATTTTGGTCGTCGAATGTGAGTGGTGAAACACCGACTAACAACTTTAGTTGGCAAAAGTATTAGCTATTTTCCCGACCATTCACTTGATCACCAAAAGAGGAAAAATCAAACCAAATTTTGGTAATTTTACATATTTTATGCACTTTATACACATTGCATATCTATGCCTATTATGACCCCAATGGCACAGGGAGGGATTGCTATGCACCAGGATGGAGCTCACCTCAGCCTCTCTTTTATAACTCATAACTATTCATTTTACACGGTCTAAAAAAATTATACAAAAATCAGATTAATCAAATAAATTACATGTTCAGATTATATTTGATTTAAAAAATAGATAATTTATTTTTTAAATTGTATTTTCTATTTCATTTTTAAAATAAATATGTAAATATATGTACTTGATTTTTTGATCAAATAAATATGTAAATATATGTACTTGATTTTTTTAATTAAACTAAGTCTTGGAGCACAACACTCCGCACATCATGGCCTTGGAGGGCACCGTGGGTTCCCCCGCTCAACTATTGATAGATTTGGTGTGGATGGGTTTTGAAAGATTTTATTGGGTTAATTACTTAAAAATTTTATTTATAAATATTATAATAGTTCAGGTCCTATTTAAGATTTTTTGAATCAATAGTCTTATTTTAGTTTTTTTTCAGTTTTAAAACTAAGAACATTATCAGTGTTTTCATTTTTAAATTTTTTTTTGCAATTTTGCACATCAATGTTCCTTCATTGTGATCCTTTATAAACATAAAATTTTTAGTTTTGCACAAAAAAAATAATTTAGTTTTTTTTTTTTACACATAATTTTTTTCTTTTTAGTTTATCCCTTTGTAGATGTGTATTAAGAATTTGGGTCCTGACATTCAAGTGATGATGACAAACATGTCATATTACATAGAAAATATCTACATCATCTACGTCAGAAGATTATATAAAGAAGGTAGATACAATGGAAAAGGTATGCACTATCATAAAACAAAACTCCATTTTTAAAAGATAAAACTTACTCCCTCTCATACAAAGTCTGACTTAATCGTTAGAGTGTTAACCCTAGCACTCTCGACCGGAGTGTTTCTTGGTTCAGGTACTGGAGTGAGAATCAAGCAAAATTCTATTTAAGACAAAGAAATATTGTAGAATCACTTCTCACACGCACCACCTTTCGAATTGTGTACAATGAATATAATGTGAGATGACAAATTTTTACTTTGGTGGATGAACAAACATTTGCTACTTGAAAATTCACTACAACAAATTTGGGATTTAAAGACGAAACAAATTTGTCCCAAAATGTATATATTTCGTCACCCAAACTAATTACGACGAAGATTTTTCGTCACCCGTTTTGTCGCCAAAGCCTCGTCGCTAAAGGGTCTTAAAGACGAAAAAACAATTTCGTCATTGAAAATGATAAATTTGTGACGAATTTTTTTGTCTCCAATACGCTCTGTTGAGAACATACTTGTTAGTAATTAGCGACAAAATATTTTGTCATTAAAGAAAGAAATTAGAGACAAAAGTATTTCGTCATAAATATAAGAAATAGAGACGAAATAATTTTGTCACGTTTAATATAACTGAAGACGAAAATTTTTTGTCAAAGAAGCTACCAATAGAGACAAAAACAAATTCATCATTAAAAATGATAAATTTGTGACGAATTTTTTTGTCTCCAATACACTCTATTGGAAACATACTTGTAAGTAATTAGCGACAAAATATTTTGTCATTAAAGGAAGAAATTAAACACAAAAGTATTTTGTCATAAATATAAGAAATAGAGACAAAATAATTTTATCACGTTTAATATAAACAAAGACAAAAAAAAATTGTCAAAGAAGCTACCAATAGAGACAAAAACAAATTCATCATTAAAAATGATGAAATAATGACAAAAAAAATTCATCACACATTGAGAGTAATAGTGACAAAATGTGACAATATTTTTTGTCATAACAAATTCATTTAGCAACGAAATAAAGAATTCATGACAAAATTAATCATCCACCTAAGCCAAATAAGAAACAAAAAAATCTTCTTTAGGGATGAAAAATTTTGTCAATAATTCCATAATATTTTTTTCCATATTATATACCTATTTTATCAAAATCTAAAATTTAGTTCAACAAATATAACCCTGTTCATATTGAAACCTGTTGAATATAACAATTCCATCACAACTTAACCTAACCTGTTATCAATACATTTACGAACTAACAATATGAAAATATTCATTCATCATCACAAATAATTTCATCCTAATACAATAAAATCGTGAAACATCCACAAAATATCCAAAAGTTATAACTTGTTCAATTCTACCAAAAATCCAACAATAACTAGTGCAACTCCACAAAGTATGTGTATCCTTATCAAACAAAAATGAACATTCAAGCAAATTACATCATTGTTGCACATCAAAAATGCCACCCCAATCCAATCTGCAAAAAAATAAATTAAAAGCTTTAGTAATTAATTAATTATACAAAAGATTAAAAACATTAGTAACTCATCAATTTACAATTAGATCAATTATACAATTTACTCCTCTAACAGACTTTTTTTTCGAGATTATGAGAACAAAAAATTAATTTTAAGGCTAATTCACAAATGGTGCATCCCATTAATGTGCCGTAAGTTCATACAACTTATATTCGTCTATTTAATTCTTAAAGTGCAAGGATACGTACCAGTTTTTCTACTCTAACAGGGATTGACCTAGAACCACACCTGTGTTTTGTATACAACCTTTCTCTGTTCGCGATGTTACCCTTTGATTGCTCCTATAAGAAAGAATGACCAATATAATAATGAAATGTATCATTAGTAAGACAAATGTGTTGGCTTTTGATTGTTTCTGTAAGGAAGAATGAACCAATATAACAATGAAATATATCACTAGTAAAACAAATTTAATGCTTGATAATAAAGAATTGCATTGTTCATATCTATCCTTTTCCTACATGATTCAAAGTCATGAGATCACACACTACATTTCTTTCTTGTAAAAGGCATCTAAATAGTATAGACATGTATATAAAATTTTGTTCACATGCATTGTTGTTGCCATTGGACATCCTCAAGCCCACAGGTTTATATATCATCTCTGTATCCACTAGGTCATTTAATTTCTTTCTTGGCTATACATTGAGTATTTTCTAAGTCAAGCTCAAGCATATATATGAACAACATACTGTTTTCTAATCTCACATGACCTTATATTGGTGTGTTCCCTGCTCTAGACTTAATTGATTCCTTCTCGTGATCAACTAGCCCTAAGAAAACCTACAAATCAAATCAAATCAAAAAAAAAAATAAAAACCCTTAAAAATGAAGTGATTGTGTAAATTTATACTAATGCGATGTGAACTACAACTAGAAGGAATCTAATTCATACATTTGTTTTTGAATTACTTCATTATGCATTTTTTTACTTGTTGGCAGCTCAGGGAAGGCTTGGACAGCCTTCAGTGCAACTCGGGCTGGGCTTAGGGAAACCTTAGTCCGACCACCTAAAGTTGCAGCTTGAGATTGAATTAGTACTTGTTATGGCACTTAAGAAACTGTTGAGTCAGTAGTATCCTAGCAAGATGTTGATTTAGTCTCAGAATCAACTTGTAATTGTTCAATTGATGATAAGGGAACTTACGACTTGTTTCTGAAAGTGCTTAGTACCCCAACTTCTGGGATTTCACCAGAAAAAAAGTTTGTAGATAAATTCCTGAAATAAATTACTTCACATTATTATATTAAAAGTATCAAAAATTACTTTACAATCCATAAAATTAAAATGATGTGACCTCGCCGTAATGTAACTTACAAAGTGTGAAGGCGTGTTAGATGGCCAAGAGATGAAGGTATGGCACCCTTAAGTGAATTGCTTGACAAATCCCTGCATTGAATTTCCATTAATATTTTTAATACATATATATATATATATATATATGAAGATTAAAACCCATAATATGCATTCATATAAGATACAGTGAAAACATAATCTAAAATTCATGATATCATATAAGGTTATCAATTGAGGATTTTTATTTTTTGGGTAAATTACACAAATAGTCCTTCAAGTAGACCAATGATTTCATTTTTGTCCCTAATCTTTAATTTGTATCAATTGCATCCCTAAACTTTACACATTAATCCAATGTAGTCCCTTCCTCATCGTGGTCTAGATAATGATGAAAAATGCCTACAGCAGTCTCAGATCAAGCATAAAAGGGCATAAAGGACATTTTAACACGTATTTATGCTATATACCATCACTCAATGAGTCAAACATGCTGTGTATTCGGTAATAAAGTGAAAGACTTTGATGTGTTTATTTTTGCAAATAATGTGCATTTCAAGTGTCCCCCAGTTCATTTAGATGGAAAATGGGATAGATTCCTCTTAATGCCCTTCAAATGCCTGATGTTAGATTGACATCATAAGCATTTTTCGTATGTTTTTTAAGCGATGGGTAGGCCTTCTTGGAGATAATTATCCCTCAAGTACCTATACACAATAATGTAATGAATGTGATTTATTTTCATACATGTATACAATTAATGCAAAAAGGGGCAAACATGGAATATACACAATCAATCAGGGGAGAGAGAGAGAGAGAGAGAGAGAGAGAGAGAGAGAGATAGAGAGAGAGAGAAATTGATTTTCACTTACAGGGCTCTAAGTTCAGTGCAATTGGTAACTTCATTAGGAATAACACCATGTAAGCTGTTCTGGTGAAGTGCCCTGAGGTTGAAAAACAAAAAACAAAAACAAAATGGGAAAGTAACATCACAACTTGTTATATGTTACTTCCAAAAATGGAGACAATCTATAAGGGGTTTTAGTTGCACTTACAGTCTTTGTAATCTACTGAGTTTGCCAATGCTTGGTGAAATAATCCCTCCAAGTTGCATATAAGGTATTCATTTCCCCCCATTACAACAGAACAACCCTCTCATTCCAACAAACAGTCTAAAAAACCAACTGAATATATTAATATACGCATTCAAACACATAAATAAAAAATTATAAAAAAAAAACAGAGATTGAGATTCAAAAGAAAGAGCATGCAAAAACAGAACAGCATTCAAAACCCTAGAAACGGAGGGAAAAGAGGCAGTACCTGACGAGAAAAGGAGTCGTCATTGGAGCAGAGGGAATCGTTTGCTGCCAAGGAGGAGTACAAAAATCTGGAAAAAAAAATGAAAAAAGAGGAAACAGAAATCTGGAAGGAAAAAAAAATGAAAAATAAATATGTCTTCATTCTTCGATTACAGAATAGAACCATTGAAGTACAAAAGCTAAACTCCCAACTTTCTCTGCTCCAGAGCATGTACAAAGATGCGCGAGCAGAGATTTGCGCCCTAAAGGCAGAGAACAAAGAGTTGAAGCGAAAGATCACCGTCATGACCCGACTCGAAGCACCTTCGTACTTCACCTTTGACAACCAGCAAGGAGTCATATCCCTCGGCAGTCCTGCACATACTGAGGCAGAGCCTTCAAAGGTCAACCAAATAGGAGTCAAATCCCCATGTCCTCAAGACATACTGAGGCAGAGCCTTCAAAGGTCTCCCGAAGCGACAAAAAAAGGAAGGGCTCGGCGGGAGAGTCGAGTAAGTGAAGTCGGCTTGTGGCTGTTATCCAAAACAAGATCCTTCTTTTTTTTCTTTTTTTTTGTTGTTTTTGTTGTTGTTGCTGCTGTTGTTGGCTCTGTAATCAGGGATGTCATCCCCTGACTTCAATAAAATTAGTTTTGCTTTGCCCTTTTTGTTTTACACAACTATGGCATAACTAGCATAATACTTTGAGAGACCAGTTAGAATCCTCTGTTTGTTTGTTACTCTAATTCTTGTATTAGGGTTGTTGGGTTTTGATAAGATCATTTTTGTGCTAATATTTGACTGGATCATTATTTTGTTGAGTGGTGTATAGTAGCTTTTGGAATGAGAACCAAGTGGATTGCTCTGTCAAAAACATCCAGTTGAATCACGTGAGAATGGTGCTCCAATTGATCATTCTGCTATTTATGGGCTAATTGTTGGTTATTAATTAGTTTAGTTAATTCATTTAGTTAATTAGAATTTTATAATTAGTTAATTAGTTAATTTAATTAGTGGTAATTAAATAATTAGTTAATTAGAATTGTATAAAGTAATTAATTAGTGTACTTATAAATTAATTAATTAGTGTAATTAGTTAATTAGTTAATTCGAATTTTATAAATTAATTAGTGTATGGGAGAAGTTAATTAGTTAATTATGTTTTTAAGATTTTTTATAAAAATAATTTAACAATCTCATCCCTAATCATAATGTATGGGAAAAGTTGAAAAGGGTACTGTAGTTAATAAATGTTGATCAGGAGATTTTGACCAAATCAATAAATGCTGTGTTTTTTTTTTTAAATAAAAAATTTTAAAAATTAAGATTGGGAGATTGGAGCTCCTACAAGGCTTAGGGGTTAGAAACCTCATTTTCCTTAATTTAATGGGGCAAGACATATAATATATATATATATATATTGCATGTGGAATACATAGTTTTAGAGTACACGTAGACATTATAATACTCTTATAATATGTCAGAATTTTTCATTTGACAATGGGGGATGATGACAGAAAGAGAGAGAGAAGGGGGATGATGAGAGATAGGACTGAGAAAGAGGGAGAGAGGAGGGATAAGAATTTTTCTGGGCTTGCTTTTTCTTTTCTTTTTTATCCTTTTTTTGTTTATTTTTATTTTTGTTTTTTTTTTTAGAGTCTGTGTAATTGGGGATGTCCTCCCTATTTTTGGTAACTACTAATAGAAATAGTTACTTTTGAAAATAAAAATAAAAATCATAGTTTTAGAGTACACGTAGACATTATAATACTTTTATAATATATCAGAATTTTTCATTTGACGATGGGGGATGATGACAGAAAGAGAGAGAGAAGGGGGATGATGAGAGATAGGACTGAGAAAGAGGGAGAGAGGAGGGATAAGAATTTTTCTGGGCTTGCTTCTTTTTTTTTTTGTTTATCCTTTTTTTGTTTATTTTTATTTTTGTTTTTTTTTTTTAGAGTCTCTGTGATCGGGGATGTCCTTCCTATTTTTGGTAACTACTAATAGAAATAGTTACTTTTGAAAAAAAAAAAAAAAAAATCAACGAAAAAAATAGAGAAAGAACAATTACATTCACAACAATAAAATTTGAATCTAGGCATAATAGCTGTCAAGGAAGTACTCATCCACTAATTGTTAAAATAGTATAAATAATTATAAAATATATTTTTATTTGAACAATTTTTGTGTAAGATCACAACTTTAATTTTGTGTCAATACCAATTGATGTGTTCACTATATTATTATAATATATATAGAATTTTTTGAAACAGGGCTGATGATATCATGTCTTTTTTTGCTTGGGGTTATAAAAAAAAGGGGGTAGTGATAGGAATAGATGAAAAGAGGCCCACAATTCTCTTTCAGTCTTGCCAATCAATAAAAAAAATAAAATATATTCTTACAAATATAGTTAAATAGTCTTAGAGTATACATAGATATCATAATACTCTTATAATATGTCAGAATTTTTCATTTGACGATGGGGGACTCAATTAATAAATTTGGTGTGCATAGGCTTTAATTAAAACATTCAATAGTAGAGTTCACATTAGCCTATAGGTTTTCTTCCAATCAAGCATTGAAAATGAAGTCAAAAAGATTTTAGAGAATTTAATAAATGCTGAGTTTTTTTTTTAAAGGAAAAAAATCAAAAAATTAGAAAATGAGGATTAGGATATTGGAGCTCTCACAAGGCCTATGAGTTAAAAACCCCCTATTGCTTAATATATAGTATAGATAGATATAGATATAGATATAGATAGATAGATAGATAGATAGATATAGATATAGATATGGCACATACCATTTACATGACACAAGGACCGAAGTACCGGGACAACTACTGCAATTTGCTCTCATCTAAATTAAAGGGATTTAAAAAGTAAAAATATATATATATAATATTAAAAAATATTCACTAAAAAAATATAGATTGCAGGAAGTGTCTTCTTGGGTCTTCTTGCTTCACGACTTCAATACTTGTGAGAGAGGAGTAGGCTCAAGTACGAGAGAGAAATGAGGGTTTACAGGAAGTGTCTTCTTGGGTCACGACTTGAGTGTCCGTGCACATGAAATGAGTGATAAGGGTCAGAGTGTGTCTCTTGGGGTCACGGTTTCAGTGCTCCGAAACACAAAACCATAGCATATTAATACAGAGAAATAATTAGTGACAAAATATTTTTTTCTCCTTAAATACAAGAACAGAGAATTTATTATTAGTGATGAAATATTTTTGTCTTTCACAACATAACCTTATGAGATAAAAAATATATTCGTCGCGCAATCAATAAAAATTTATTAGTGACGAAATATTTTCGTCTCCCACAACTTATTCTTCCGAGACAAAAATATATTTGTCGCCCATTTAATATAAAGATGAAACGGCATCGTTTGCATGATGGAGTGTTTATTGGTGACGAAATATTTTCGTCTTCCATAACTTATCATTCCTAGAAAAAAACATATTTGTCACCTAATAAATGGAAATATGCAACGACATCGTTTAATAGGTAGGGAATTTATTGGTGACGAATTACGTTTGTCGCAAAAAATATATATATTTTGTGACAAAAATGTTAAATCTTCAATGAGCTAAAATAATTTGCGCCAATGCAAATGAAATTGGCGCTTGAATTTTGGAGACGAAATTTTTTTTCGTCTCCTATACGTTTGAGAAAAATTAAAACAAACGACAAAATTAATATTTTGTCATCTTTGGGTTAAATTTTAATACAAAAAAAAAAAAAAAAAAAAATTCGTCACCAAATTTTGTCATAATAGCCTAGATTTCTTATATTTTGTTTCCTTGTTTAATTATTATTATTATTATTTTATTTTTGTGGAGAGGGGTTTACTATGAGAAAGAATAGTAGCTTTGCACAAAATGTCTTCTTGGATAATAATGTTTGCATGCACAAACGGCTTAAATGTGAGAGAGAATAAAGGAGCTTCAGTGCGAAATAGAAGAGATGGTTTATACAGATTGTTTTCTCAAGTCACAACTTCAATACTTGTGAGAGGGGAGACTCAAGTGCGAGAGAAAAATGAGGGTTTGTAGAGGGTGTCTTTTCGGGTCACGATTTTAGTATTTGTGTGTGTGTGAAAGTAAGTGATTAAGGTGAGAGTGCCTCTTAGTTTCTGACAACATTTTAATAAAGAGAAATAATTAGTGATAAAATATTTTCGTCTCAAACTCATATGTTCGTTGCCTAATCAACAAAAATGCAAAAACAACGTTGTGTGGGGATGGAGAATTTATTGGTGATGAAATATTTTCGTGTCCTTCAACTTAACCTTATGAGACGAAAATATATTCGTCGCGCAATCAATCAAAATGCAACACGACACATGGAGAATTTATTAGTGACGAAATATTTTCATCTCCCAAAACATATCCTTCCAAGACAAAAATATATTTGTCGCCTAATGAACAGAAAGATAAAATGAGCATGAAGAGTTTATTGGTGACGAAATATTTTCGTCTCCCATAACTTATCATTCCCAGACAAAAAATATATTTGTCACCAAATAAATAAGAAAATGAAACGACATCGTCTTATAAGTTTGGAATTTATTGGTGACGAATTCCTTTTGTCGCAAAAATCTTTAAATTTTGTGACAAAAATGTTCGTCTCCATTGAGCTAAAATAATTGGCGCCTCTTTTTTTCCTGACGAATTTATTTTTTCGTCTCCTATAGTTTTGAGAAGAATTAAAAGAAACGACAAAAGTAATATTTGGTCATGTTTGGGATACGTTCTAAAACGAAAATAAATTTTATCACCAATTTTTAAAAATTAATTATTGAAAACTCTATACTAAATAAGGTAATGTTTTCTATTAATTTTGAAATTTTCAACTTTTTTATTAATTGTTCCTCTGTATTTTTTCTCATAAATGATTAGTGATAAAATATTTTTCTATCCTTAAATACCAGAACAAAGAATTTATTATTGGTGATGAAATATTTTTGTCTTCCACAACTTAACCTTATGAGACGAAAAATATATTCGTCACGCAATCAATTAGAATTTATTACTGACGAAATATTTTCGTCTTCCACAACTTATTCTTCTAAGACAAAAATATATTTGTCGCCTATTTAATAGGAAGATGAAATGACATTGTCTGCATGATGGAGTGTTTATAGGTGACGAAATATTTTCGTCTTCCATTACTTATCCTTTCCAGACAAAAATATGTTTGTCGCCTAATAAATGGAAATATACAACGACATCGTTTAATAGGTATAGAATTTATTGGCGACGAATTACGTTCGTCACAAAAAAAAAAAAAAAAAAAAAAAAAAAAAAAAAAAATTGTGACAAAAATGTTCGTCTCCAATGAGCTAATATAATTCTCGCCAATGCAAATGAAATTGGCGCCTCATTTTTGCAAACGAAATTTTGTTTTCGTCTCCTATACTTTTGAGAAAAATTAAAACAAACGACAAAATTAATATTTCGTCATCTTTGGGTTAAATTTTAAGAAAAAAAAAATTTCGTCACCAAATTTTGTCACAATAGCCTAGATTTCTTATAGTGATTATTGTATAAATTAATAAATTTTCTAATTTTTTTTACTAACCCAATGTGGCATTTAATAATAAATCTTTAAAATTTAAAATAGTATCCACTTTAATGATATAAGGACATCTCTAACGGTGCATCAAAATTTTATCAAATTTGAGTAAAAATTTGAGGAATTCCTCAATCTAATATCGAGCTCTCCAACGGTGAATTTTTGATTGTCAGCAAAACGCAGGTCGTCTGAGAGGACAACCGGCCAGTCAACCAGCAAGTGAAAACACAATCCAAAGACTATGGAATACAAAGTTTTGTTTTGTCTTTGTTTGGCCCCTCAAAAACTGAAAGAAACTAAATTCTTTGTATTCTCTCTCTCTCTCTCTCACAACTCACTTTCAAAGACTTGAATTGGGAAAGCTGAAATGAGCTATGATTTTTGAAACTGCTAATCTTTTGAGCTTGATGCTAATTCGAGCACGGATTCATAGCCATCCATTGTTATGTCTAGCATTAAATTACAAAACCCATATGCACTAATCTTCACAAAAAAAAAAAAAACAATTCTCAAAAATGTTAAAGATCCTTCATTTCTTACATAGAATCTGTGTGTGTTCATGAGGGATGGTGAGAAAGAGAGCATCTAAAAATCCAATAAAACCATAGAATAACAAATAAAACAAAGAAATAGTTCTTGAAGATTTGGGTGCTTGTGAACTCATTGTTGTTTGATTTTTTTGTTGATGAAGGATCAAAAATGCTGAGGGGAGGGGCGGAGGGGGTTGCGAAGATTGAATTTGGGAATGTGAGTTCATTGTTGATGAAGATTGATCTTGAAGATTTGGGTGCTTGTGAACTCATTGTTGATGAAGAAACTAGAGACAAATTCAATTTGAATTCATTCAACTACTGTGTTGTCAAAGCCTCTTTCGGAGTCAATTTCGCATTCACTCGGAAAATGGTTTGAACAACCAAATATATGAAGTGAATCACCACCCAGCAAAGAACACGTTTCCATTCGGACACACCTCAATCGGTGTCCGGTGTCCATCTCAATTTAGGCTCAAAGTTAGCCAAAAGTCATGGTTACACAAATTATTTTTCCAACACTCTATGTTACCTATTTTTGTGGGAATTGTTCAAGGAAGAGGATGACCGGGGTGACATCCGGCCGGAAGTCCGGCCGGCCTGGTGGGTTCCACCTCAATGGTCATGCACAATAAAATGTTGAAGGGTGGCTCAGATCCTCAGTTTGGTGAAATATTTTTTAGATTATCAACTTGATACAAGTTTGATAAAACCATTGGAGTACCAAAAAATGGACTTTTTCGCCAAATTTAAATTTGGTGATAGATTTGGTGTAGCGTTGGAGATGGCCTAAGTAATGCCATATTTGGGGATGACAAAATTACCTGATCTGATTATATTTGTCCTGGCTTCATTTTAATAAAAAAGATTTGAAAGAGCATTAATAACATGGGGTAAATTATAGGAGTAAGTAGGTAAAAACTATAAAAGTTAAGATAAAATATGAAATTGAATCATTAAAATACATTATTTTAAAATTAAGAATTCATGTGCAAAACTCGAAGAAATTTGACCCATTGCCATCTATCAAAAAATAATTTTTTATTTTTTATTTCACACCATGTGAGTCCCACATTCATGTGAAATATTTGATAAAAAATTTAATAGAACTTTTGAAATCTCTATCATTACTCATAACTCAAACTTATAGACTCCAATGACTTTCACGAAAAACAACAGTGTTACGCGTAAACAATAAATACTGGGGATCATCAATAATTCCAACTTAGGCATATCTTGCAGTGTTATGCGTAAACAATAAATACTAGGGATCATCAATAATTCCACCTTTTAGGCATATCTTGTAGTGTTACGCGTAAACGATAAATACTAGGGATCATCAATAATTCCAACTTATAGGCATATATTGCAATGACTTTCATGAAAAACAACAGTGTCAAGCGTAAACAATAAGGCCTGTTTGATAACTATTTCATTTTCAATTTTTAATTTATATTTACAAAAATTTTAAAAACTGTCATAAAAACTTGTTTGATAATTTTTTCGGTTTATAAATGGTTGTCTTAGTTTATAAATTTGAGTAAAAAACGTAAACTCAGAAAATGAGTTTACGTTGGTTTTTAAACAGAAATTTATATTTTTTTTCAATAATTTTTTTTCAATTATAATGTGTATGATCCCATTGTCATAAATAATAAAAAATAAATATAAATATTTTAGGTCTGAACAAACATAGTTTTTAGTTTATGTTTTGAAAATTTTTCAAACATTCTGTTCAAACCAAACGTGTTTGTAGTTTATATTTTTCTAAAAATAAATAAAGACCAGTTTATAAAATTTTTGTAAACATAAACAAAAAAACGTAAACGTTACCAAACGCTACTTAAAGATTTGGCATCATCAACAATTCAAACTTGCAAGCATAATGTCTAGCAATGACTTCCACGAACAACAGTGCTACGCGCAACCAATAAAGCCCTAGGACCATCAATAACTCAAACTTATATGCATACTTGCAATGACTTTCACGAAAATTGACAGTTTTACACGCAACACAATTACGACTTGGGCCCATAACATTCTGTTTGATTGGGAGATTTGGAAAGGAATTTGGAAATAGAAATGGAAGTGAAAAAGTTAGGTAAAATGCGAATAAAATATACTTACATTTCACTTAGTTTCACACACTTTTTTCCTTTTTATTTCCAAATCTCTCAACCAAACACAACGTAAATAATTCAAACTTCTAGACATATCTTATCTTGCAATTACTTCTACGAAAAAAAAAGTGTTAAGGACAAACAACAAAGATTGGGACCATTGTAGAATGGTCGTAACTAGCAAAGAGTCCCACAGTTGCCATCAAAGAAGTGAGAAAAATTAATTTGCCTAATGATTGTTTTCAAATATAAAAAATAAATAAATAAAAACCAGGTTAAGTCTTGCATTACCACATCTTATTGAAACCTCGGTTGAATTGGAGCATTACAAATTCCCAGTTTTAAAACGCAGTTCAACTCACCATTTCCTCTTAATTATCCCTTCAAACACAAAGCCTACTACTGCAAACAAACACTCAAAACAAGAAAATGGCTGAAACTGCAGTGTTCCATCTTCTAACCAACTTTTCACCCTTCCTTCAGGGAGAGGTGAATTTGTTGAGTGGAGTTCGAGAAACAATGGAAGACATCAGAGATGAATTCGAGCACATGTCGACTTTCCTCAGAGTTGCTGATGCTACGGAAGAAAGGGACCCCGAACCGAAAGTTTGGGTCAAACAAGTCCAAGATGTTGCTTATGACACTGAAGATGTTCTTGACAAATTCAAGCTTCACCTTGCACATCATCACGGTGATGGATTCGGTGGTTTTCTTAGTAAGGTTTTCTCCTTTGCCAAGACTTTGAAAGCTCGCCACCAAATTGCTTCTGAAATACAAAGAATCAAGTCCAGGGTCATCAATATTTCCAAGGGACATAAAAGATACCATGATAAATATGGTATACTAGAGCAAGGCTCAAGGTCCACTGTTGTTAACAATTCATGGTATGATTATCGTGGCGATGCACTTCTACTCGAAGAAGCAAAGCTAGTGGGCATAGAAAAGCCCAAAGGACAACTGATAAAGTGGCTAGTCGAGGAAGGTTCTGGGTTCAAAGCGGTTTCTGTGGTGGGAATGGGGAGCTTAGGAAAAACCACCCTAGTTATAAAAGTCTACGATGATGCAAAGGTGAAGAAACATTTTAAGATCCATGCTTGGCTCACTGTTTCCGAGTCTTTCAAAGCTGAGGATATCCTAAAGGACATGATTCAAAAACTCTTTAAAGAAATCATGCAACCAGTCCCTGTTGGAGTTGAAATTATGAGCATTGACAAGTTGAAATATCTGGTTAATAATTTTCTGCAACAAAATAGTTACGTGGTTGTTTTTGATGATGTTTGGAATGTTAAAGATTGGGAGGCTATCCAACACATGTTGCCTAACAAAAATTATGGTAGCTTCTACCTGTTGTAAAGAAACTGATGGTAATGTTTATACCTTGATGCCGTTGTTTCTAGAGGAGTCTTGGACCCTATTTTGCAGCAAGACTTTTTGGGGGAACTTATGCCCTCCAAACTTGAAGAAAATTTCGTTGGAATAAATCTTATGCGTACAGTTGTAACATGCAATACTTGCACCAAATATATTATCAAACTATATAAAAAATATATATATATATATATAAGTTGAATATAATGTAAATTGTTTGGGTTAAACCAAACCAAACCATATGCCGGGAACCAAAAATACTTACAGAGAAGTAGATAACTTACAAACAGATTGTAAAAATCTGGAAACGAAAAACAATTTGATCGAGGTTTGTGTTGGACACAATTTCCTTAAGAAAAATTCATCCCTCGCTATGGTACTCACGAGTTTTTATTGGATGTTCGTCTCCCAGGATACAACAATTGAACCTTGCAAAAGCAGCACTACCATGGCAAGTCAGGCGAACCTTACTATACAGAATTCTCTTACAGAAAAGACAGAGTGCAGAAGAAAAGAAACACAAGATGAATTCATGACAAATGACTGCAATGGGGGCATGTTTATATAGATGAATTGGTGCCTCTTCGAATGGTCATGGTGACATTTCAAAAAAGTCACCACTTTTCCATGAAAAGGTGCAACCAGAAAAGACATGATTGTTCTTTCAAAAGAATTCTAATTCTGAATTGAATCATGTTTAAATTTGACCCAAAAAATTAACGAATTTATTTAAATAAAATCAATTTTTAATTTAAATAAATTTCATTTTAAAACCATACTCAAATGGTGCACTTTGGAGTCAATTTCTGATTCACCTATTAATGGTTTTCAAACCATTTTTCCAACAAATTTCTCTCCAAATCTTAAAAAGATGCGAGGGATTGCTGCTTGCAATTGTAGCGATAAGTGGTCTATTGTCTACAAAGGACAGGAGTAGAATAAACGAATGGAAAATGCTTTTATCGCAGCCTTGGTGCTGAATTAGAAGGCAATGCCAAACTAGAGAGTATGAAAAAAGCACTCTCTCTCTCAGTTACAATGATCTGCCTTATTATCTGAAGATTTGTTTCCTGTACTTGAGCATTTTCCCGGAGGATCAACAGATATGGTGCGGAGGAATAATTCAACTTTGGAAAGCAGAAGGATTTGTGAATGCTGTTGAGGGAAAGACCATAGAAAAAGTTGCCAAAGGCTACCTTGATGAGCTATTCAATAGGAGCTTGATTCAAGTGGCAGAGAGATACCTAGACGGAAGGCCTTCTCATTTCTGCATTCATGATCTGATGCATAAAATTATTGTTTCAAAGGCGAGAGCAAAACATTGTAACAACAATTTGCAGACAAGGCTCAAGGAGGCCGGAGAAGGTCCGCCGCCTATTGATCCGAAGCACCTCGAATAATGCGGAATATTAAGAGCGTTCTCTGTTTGTTTGGGGGCCGATAGATTCATTGCCTATTGCATCTTTGCGTAAGTTGTATAGATGTTGTTTGAGGCTGCTAAATGTGTTAGATTTGAAATGTACTCCATTATAGACTATACCAGATGAAGTTTTTAAACTGATCCATCTCAGATACCTTGGCTTGAGGAATATAAATGTAAAGATGGACCTTGGATCTACAAGGAACCTATGTGACTGAGCTGCCTGATGAAATCCTACACCTTCAGAAATTGCGCAATCTCATATCATATCATTTAAAATCAGGAAGCGTTTATTTGGAATTTGGAGATTTTAGTGGCTTCAAAGCTTCATCTCAAATAGGAAGGTTGCAATCCCTACAAGTGATGTGGATGAGAAAGGCAGACCAAAGAAGTGAAGGTGGAGTTAGTATAGTGAAAGCGGGGTTAGTATAGTGAAAGCGCTGGGGAGGCTAACCCAACTAAGAACATTAGCCATTGGGGATTTAAGAAGAGAAGATGGGGTGACTCTGTGCTCTTCCATTGAGAAGCTCAGCAATCTTCGCAGATTAGGTGTAATGTCAACAAAAGAAGATGAGATCATTGATCTGCAATATCTGTTTCCAGTTCCTCGATTTCTTCGGCAGTTTACTTGGTTGGACATTTAGAGAAGTTTCCACACTAGATACCTTCTCTCCATGGCCTTGTCCCTTTAAATTTAGGGTGCAGCAAGTTAACGAATGATCCTTTGCAATCCTTACAAGAATTACCGAATTTGGCTAAGCTTGTACTTAATCAGGCATACGAAAGGGAGGGACTGTGTTTCAAGGCATGAGGGTTTCAGAGGCTTCAAATATTTACTTCTTTCTAAATCAAACGGGTTGAGATGGGTGAGAGTGGAGAAGGGAACAATGCCCTACCTTGAAATTCTAAAAATCAGAAATAGTGAATTGATGGAGGAGGTTTCCTCAGACATCGAACATCTAGCCCACCTCCAAATGTTTGAGCTTGGTAATATGTCTGAGAAATTGATTTCTAGGTTAAATCGAGAAGTACAAGATTGGGATTATTGGAAAATAGTACACATTCCTCAAGTTAGAATTTGGTACTTAGAACTTGGTAAAAGTAAAGTAAAGTTTCTATGAAGAGAGACAAAGAAGAAAGAGAAGAGCTCTCTCTAGATTGGATTAGTATCATAATAAAAAACCATTTTTTTCCCCTTATTTTCATTTTTATTACATATTCTAATGATGATTTATTTTCTTCTTGATCTAGATGATAATTGGTAAGAGTAATTGATTGCACTTTATTTTTACTTATTTAGTTCCTATTTGTTTTGAAGGTAGACTTTCAAAAATTTACACTTTATAAATCTTTTAATTTAGACTTTTTAAAACACACAAAAAAGAAAAAAATATATAATTAATTGATATAATTGTTTCAAAAATTAACATGTGGATACAAAAACTTTTATATAATTATATTTTGTGCTTATCACTAGTGTGATAAAATTTGACATTTTTTCTTGTAAAGTCTAATTTCTTTATAGTTAATTTGCACATTAAGTTATAAAACAAAATTTTGATTGTTCAATGAATTGGGAACGAAAATAGGCATAAGATTTGAGATAAGAAACAAAATACATATAAAAAAAAAGGATTAATTATACTTTTCATCTCTCTAATTTGATCCAAATTTTACTTTAATCTTTGTAATTTTAATTTGAACAATTTCGTTCCTATACTTTAAGTCTAGTTTCAATTTGGTTTTTTGTTAATTTTGTTTACGTCTATATCTTAGAAAATTGACAAGTGTCTAAAAATTATTAGTTTTAACCTTCAATTTAGATGAAAAATCCAATTTGAAACCTTAGAAATTAACAAGTGCCTAAAATTTTTAATTTATTTTGTCTACGTGTACACTTTAAAAAATTAATAATTATCTCAAAATCGTTATTTTAACCTCCAATTTAGACAGAAGAACCAAAGCAAAACATTAAAAATTGACAAATGTCCCAAAATTATTAATTTTAACCTCCAATTTAGACCAAAAAAACTAGACTTCAAGTGTATAGACCAAATTGTGCAAATTAAAATTATAAGTACAGAAGTGAAACTTAAGTCAAACTACATGTGTAAAAAGTGTAATTAACCCTGTATTTTGTATTGAATTATTGTCTAAAAATTTATATATACTAGTGAGAAAAACAAAAACAAAGAAGAATATGTATATATAAACATAAACCATACATATATATTAGGATAAATTCCACTTTGTCCTTTTATGTTTGGTCATTTTCTTAGTTTGGCCCTTGAAGTTTGATTTTTTCCACTTTGGTCCTTCATATTTCAAATTTTTCTCAATTTACTCCTAAATCTAATTTATGTTCAAAACTAGATAGAAAATGTTATGTTAACTGCCATATAATATAAAAAATGTATTATTATATTAATATTTGAATTTGTGTCAGAGGTGAATTATATATAATAAAATATTTTTATATTACGTAACTATCAATATATCATTTTTTGACTAATTTCGAACATAATTTAGCTTTTAAAGTAAATTAGAAAAAAACTTAAAACATGAAGAGTCAAATTGGGAAAAAATAAATTTTAAGAGCCAAAATGAAAAAATAACTAAATATGTAAATTATACTTTGCACCCCTACACTTTGCACCAAATCTCACTTTTGCCCTACACATGAAATCATGACAATCAACCTCTATACTTCTAATCAAATCCTACTTTGGTCCCTACACATGAAATCGTGGCAGTTAACCCCCTTCTACTTTTGGTCAAATCTCACTTTGTTCCCTATAGAAGTATCGATGTCCCCGTTCTGTTACTCAATTGTTTAAATCTTTAACAAAATCTAATCATGTGATAAGAATATGACCATGACATGAGGATAAGAAAGGGGGAAAAAAAAACTTAAGTCAAATTTTCTTATTATAAACAGCTATTAAAAAAAAGTTTAAAAAATAAAAATATATCAAATAAATCAATTTTTTGAAAGCTTATTTTTAACCAATAAACTAATTTTTTTTGGCTAACTCCCAAAGATGTCTTCTATCAAAACAAAAAATATTTTGATCTCAAATTTTTTGTGATGGCAAGAAGTATCAATTTTAGAAGAGTTAATTACCTAAAAGTCCTATTTACAAATGTTATGGTAGCTCAGGTCATATCTAAGATTTTTTGAACCAATAAGTCCTATTTAGTAAAACTGAGAATATTATCAGTTTTTTTCCAATTTTTAAAACTAAGAACATTAGTATCAATTTTGCATAGTAATGTTGTAGATAATTGTTTCACTAATTAATGAAAAAAAATAGAGAATGAGATTAAACGTTTTTGCCTTTCTACTTAATGGTTTGATTCAATTATCCAATAAAACCGAAAACATTATCAATTTTTTTCAATTTTAAAACTAAGAACATTATCAATTTTTTTCATTTTTAATTTTTTTTTTTTAGTTTTGCACGTCAATATTCCATCATCATGCTTCTTTATTGTAACAACCCAAATTTTTAATTATTCTGTAAAATTTATACTAATATTATTTAATCACAGTTAGGAAAATATACGATTTATTTTGTATTATTATGTGTAATTTTATAAAATAATATAATTATTAAAAATTTAGGAGTCAAAGTATAAATAAATAACTAAGTTAAGCTTATCCATTGAATAGCTTAGTGATAGCTGCTAAATAGAGGGGGTACGTGGGTGGCCATGTGTCACCTAAGCTTGTTGAGCAAGCCTTACATCTTGTATAAAAGGAACAGTTGGGAACAAAAGGAAGGGATTGAAAAGAAGGAAAAAAAAAAAAAGGAAAAGAAAAAAATGAGCCAGAGAATAGCCTCGGAAAGATAGAATAAAATAGGAAGGAAATAGTATGACTCAATCTTAAGGTGAGTTATATCATACCTTGAGTTACCATAATATATTTTACGTATGTTTTGACTTACCATAATTTATTTTATACAAATTATATTTTATTAGTTATATTAATACTAGTTATGTTTTATAAATATTCCAATTACGTGGGTTATTTTCTAAACTCTATTTGTTTAAAATGTGACACATGGATATGTTTGTTTAACTTTTAATGATTATTTGACTATGACCTTATAAATAATTATGTTTTGTAAGTACCACCACGGGAGTCCCACGCCTTGGGGGACTTAAATAACCATCGGCTTCTGTTTGGTCACTTTGTGGCCCTCTATTGTCATGGATCTATTAACCTCTGTTTTGTGCGGAGCAAAGTGCTGTGTAGAGATAAGTGCTACACTATTGTGGGAGCCACCTCTATAATCCGTACAAGCCACCTCTTGAATCAGAACCTATGTCCTGACTGTCACTCATGTGACCTCTGTGCTGTTCTGTTCTGTTCGATATCATGGTTATAATTATTTATTTATATAATCTCAGTTTTGCTACTTAAATGATTATTTGTTCAGAATAAGTTATCTTAAATATTTTGGTTACATAACTATCCATGGTCATTTTGTGTCCCTTATACTCTTGGCATAATATTTCTCACTCTGCCATGTGCTTATAGCTGTTTACCAATTTTCAGGAAACAATGCAATTCAGAAATAGCTTTTGGAAAGTCTTAGACACGGGGCTGCGGAATAGACACACACTGCACCTTTATGATATTTTTATATATAAATATCGACCTTTTTGGTCAATAAATTTTGTAATAAAAATAGAAATTCCGATGATTATTTTGGTACCCTCACTTAAATATTATTTCCGCTCGCGTTTATTAATTTGTTCAAGAATTGGCCGGAGGTAACTTCAGTTACTGGCCATCATGATACTTAACCCTTGGGTACGGGGAGCGGGTCGTGACATTTATAGACACAAAATTTTTAGTTTTGCACAAAAAATTCAGTTTTTTTTTTTTTTTTTTTTTTAAATCACTCTATTTGTTCTACTTTTCATAATTCACTTTTCAAAAAATTTTAGTTTTTCGTTTTCCGTATTTTTTTTTTCACTAAATTTTTTTAATTTTTAAGCAATTTTTTTAATTGTTAGACACACCTAATATAAATACACTTAGAAAGTATAATATTTGTGAAAAAAAAAATCTTAAAAAAAATCATTAAATACCAAAAGTACAAACATATAAAAATTCAATACATTTTTTTTATTTTTGTATATTTATTAATTTTTTTAAATATTTTTTTCACAAATAATTTACTATTTAGATACATCTAAGTAAGGTATATCTAAAAAAGTAAAAAAAAAAATTGCTTAAAATTTTAAAAATATTCACTAAAAATAAAAAATACAAAAAACAAAAAACTCAATTTTCAGAAAACTGAATTTAGAAAACTGAAATCAAATTCACTAATTAGTTTTTTTTTTTTTTTACTTAATTTTTTTTTTTTTTCAATTTGAAAGTTGATGTTTTAAAGTTTTGAAAATCAAAATAAATGTCAAATCATCATGTTAATTTATAAATAATCATAAATTATGAATAATCATTGTTTGAAGGACAATTCTGACTATTAAAAATTTAATGGGACTTAAAGATCTGAAAAATCTTAAATAAAAATTAATGAAGTATAAGTTCATAAATTAGGACTTGTGTTTAAATGCCCCATTTTAGAAAGAAGAAACAAAATATTGAGAATAACATTCATACCATCTTACATGAATAATAAATGGAATTATGACTATTATATCCAATATTTACTAAAATTTTAGAACAACTTGGTCTTAAATTATTATTTCCATGGTAAATTCGATTTTGGCATTTAGTCGTGTTAATTTGAAGAGACAAAAGAAAGAAAGAAAAGAAAAATAAATGAAATAGAAGCTTCTTTTTTTTCTCCATTTTTCTCTTCTCTTTTCTTTCATCTCCACAAATTTCTTTCAAATTCTTAATTTAAACACAACCTTAAATATCAACAATTGAAGCATTACAATTGTTTCAGTGGATAAAGATTTAGATGATCACAATCATGAGCTAAGTTTGAACCCAACAACTTCTCACTCACGCTATGAGATGTATATAATGTTTTGAGATGTATTTAAAAGGAAGTAATTTTTCTCTAGTTTGACATCGAACTAGAAAGGTAAATTCAATTTTAGCATTTAGTTGTGTTAATTTGAAGAAACAAAAGAAAGAAAGAAAAGAAAAATAAATGAAACAAAAGCTTCTTCCTTTTTTTTTCCCCCCATTTTTCTCTTCTCTTTTCCTTCATCTCCACAAATTTCTTTCAAATTCTTAATTTAAACACAATCTTAAATATCAACAATTAAAGCATTACAATTGTTTCAGTGGATAAAGACTTAGATGATCACAATCATGAGCTAAGTTTGAACCCAACAACCTTCTCTCTCCCGCTATGAGATGTATATAATGTTTTCAGGTGTATTTAAAAGGAAGTAGTTTTTCTGTAGTTTGACATCAAACTAAAAAGGTTCAATTCGGTCCACTGTGAATCTATCTCGGACCTATCTCAATGATCCAAATCATTCATCTTATAGAACCCATTAAGCACATTATTCATACTAAAAATCAAAGACGGGCTTGAAATAGGCTCAGAGTAAACTGGATTGGACCTCTCTAATCTAATAAAGGATGGGAGAGAAGTTGATTTTTTTTATAAAAAAAAATAGGAGTCTCAACAATTTATTCTAGAGACAACTTTTAAGTCACTCGAATTATTGTCTAAGACTCGCTGAAAATTTAAAAATAAAAAATAAAAAGTTTAATAACAAAGGCCTCAATTGTCTGGAAGGAAATAGATTACATTAGTATATTCATAAATTTTTTCTCTCCATAATTTATTTATTTTTATACCCTCTCTCAAAGCTACAAAGGCCAATCTCCTGAAGGCCCTTGTCGTTAAGGGACCAAGTTGTAGTCTTTCCAATATGACTTCTTGTTTTTTTTTATTATTTCTACTGATAAATGCTTGAAAGTTTAGTTGCCAAAACTCCTAATTTATTGGATGCCATCTTTTCTTTTTTTTTCATTTATTTATCACAGGGTGTTTCCTTTTTATTAATTGTTGCTTCTTCTTTTTTTTCTCTCTCTAGACACACGTAATTCCCTCTTCAACGTATCTTGGACAATTACAAGGCATGTATCTTCACCGGCTCTTTAAAGAAGTCAAGCAACCAGTCCCACAAGGAGTGGAAACCATGGATTGAACACCTAAAAGGAATAATAAATGCCTTCCTACTTCAAAAGAAGTATGTGCTTGTTTTTGATGATGTATGGGATATTCAAGCATGGCAAGTTTTTAGATATACATTCCCGAGTGCAACTGGGAAGCCGAGTAATGCTCATAAGAAGCAATGCCGATTTAGCCTTACTCTACTAGAGAATATAATGGCTATGTCTATGATCTCTAGCCCTCTCACCAAGATTCCTAGGCCTTGTTTTGCAAAAAGACGTTTAAGAAGAACTATTGCCCTCACATTTGGAAGGACTTTGACGAGCATCTTGAGAAGATGCGAGGGATTGCCGCTGCAATAGTGGCAATCAGTGGTCTTTATCGATGAAGGACAAGAGCAGCGTAGCAAAGTGGGAGAAGACCTATCAAAGCCTTGGTGCTAAACTAGAAGGAAATAACCAACACTTGAGCAAGAAGAAAATATTGTCACTCGATTCCCATGTTGATTTGCCTCACTATCTGAAGCTTTTTTTTTCTGTACTTGAGTATTTTTCCAAAGGACCATCTAATTGAACATTGGAGATTAATTTGTTTATGGATAGCAGAAGGATTTGTACAAGAAAAAGACGAACACCTATAGAACAAGTTGCGGAGGGCTACCTCAATGAGCTTGTCAATAGAAGCTTGATTCACATGCGAAGATAAATGGTAAAAGGAGGATTAAATTATATCGCATCCATGACCTTTGGCGTGAAATTATTGTCTTTAAGTCAAGAGAGCAAAACATTGTAACAATAGCCAGTGAACGAGGCACGAGGTGGCTTGAAAGAGTCCGACGCTTTTCAATCCATGATCATTTGGAACATTTACAACAAAGCAAGCGTTTCACGCAGCAACGTTCTTTGCTCCTATTTAGTGCTACATATTCACCAAGCATGCCATCCATGCTTGCATGATTAAGAGATCTAAAGCTGTTGAAGGTGTTGGATCTAAGTGGTGCCTCATTAAAGATTTTCCCGAATGAAGTTGTCAAACTAGGCCATCTCACGTATCTAAGTTTAAAGGGAATCGAGGTAAATAAACTTCTAAAGTCAATAGGAAGGCTCAAGAACCTGGAAATCTTGGACCTTAGACATGCCTACGTCACTGAGTTGCCTGATGAGATCCTAAATCTCCAACGTTCTCTTGACCTCTCTTTTAATAATGAGTGTGGGTTCAAATCCCTAGTTGAAATAGGAAGTTTGACCTCCTTGCAAAAAGTCGGTTCAATTGAAGCAAACCATGGCAGTGGCAGCATTGTACCAAGAGAGATAGGGAATCTAACCTAACTGAAGTCATTAGGCATTATAAAGGTAAGAGGTGAAGATGGTATGGCACTATGCGCATCCCTTCAGAAGCTAATCTACCTTTATGCATTGTATGTTACTGTAACAGAAGAAGATGAGATCATTGATCTATAATCTCTATCTTTGCTTCCTCGACTTCTCCAAACACTATTCTTGAAGGGACATTTAGAGAAGTTACCACGTTGGATACCTTCTCTTCATAGCCTAGTGATGATATGTTTATGGTGGAGCAAGTTAAAAGATCTTGATCCTTGCGATATCTTCAAGGTTTACCCAATCTGGTTTATCTTGATCTTGTTGAGGCATATGAAGGGGAGGAATTGTGTTTCAAGGCTGGTAGGTTCTAGAAGCTTAAGATTTTATTGCTTATTAGATTAAAAGGATTGAGGCGGGTGATAGTGATGGAAGGTGCGATGCCTTATCTTGAAGAGCTATACATTGAGAATTGCAGATTGATGGAGCAGTTGCCCTTATGCATCAATGAACGTTACATTGCTTGATTTATTTTATATGTCTAATATAATGTTTTCCAAGTTGAATAGAGACTTACAAGGTGGGGATTACTGGAGAATAGCTCACATCCCTAAAGTTTGGATTGGGGACACAAAAAATGGGCGTTGTAAAGGAACTAATATATAAAGGGAGAGAAAAAAAAAAAAAAAAAAGAGTTTCTACCAAGTTTGAACTCTTCATATTCCGATTCCCTATATTCTTTTTTAATCATTTTTTCCCCAAGCAGTTAATTTGAAACCTTTTTTTTTCTTCTCGCAAATATGTAATCTTTTTTGCAATTGTAACTTTCCCATAACATATCTCTCAGTAAAAATGGCAAATATGTTATCATTTACAATTATGACTCTTAAGTATTCTAATTCATAACATTTGCAAAATTGTGACTAAATTCAAACTTTTGTAGTTAAACGTATACCTATTTCCTTCCAATCTTTCAATGTGCAACTCATTATAAGCTTCCCTTCTTTTTTCCCTTACATCCCTATGACACAAAACACCACAATTAAACGCCTATGGTCAAGTCAAACACAACAATAGGTTCATAATGAACCCCAAAACAAAAAGACCTTGTATTGCAATTCTTTCAAACATGAGAATTCTTGTATCATTGCACCGAACTCGCACGTTTGTATAGGTAAGTTGGCTCTTATACCATAAGAAATAAGCTCGCCGAGAACCTACCCAAAAAGATATGCACCCAATGCACATATGCTAAAGTGGGTCTTGTGTATGCTAGTTGGCTGTCATTTTGTTCTATGTTGAAAATAAGAGTAGACATTTTTACGAGGGAGATTGTGTTATACGACTTGCTACTCAATTCAGATTCAAAGGAATTGTTTCACACATCTATTCTTGGATAGATTTTTATTTGACTCCATATCATTTGGACATATGAACATGTTAGACAACAGCTAATGATTTATATTTTCTGATCCTTTCCAAGGCAGGCTCTTCATAAAATCATCCCCAAAAAAAAGGGAGAAAAAAGAAAAAGAACTATAGAGAAATTTAAGACTCGTGCTATATGCTAAGATCTGGTAACCTGTTTGGCACACCAATAAGCAATCACAAACAATAACACAAGAGATTTACGTGGTTCGGCAGCAGTCTAAGTCCACGGGGAGAGATATCCACTATAAAATTATCCCAGGGGGAGTTTATAACACTCACACCTCACTCTTTCTCTATATCACTCTCACTCACTCAGATTATAAAAACACACTCTGTGTTGCCTTGTCTGTGTTATGTTGTTTTCATCTCTTCCTCCTCACCTCAATTTATACAGAAAAAGAGAGGGAAACAAAGTCGAGGAAGAGGAGTTATTGGGCTGGCTATCATCTGTCATCTTTCCACCAACCTCCAACTACTCTTCCATGTGGGCTGGAGCTAACAATTCTCCCCCTCTACGCCCATATGGATAACTGACTTCTTACTTGAAGTCCATCTCGGTCAAATTCTTGCAAATTTCTAGTTTGTCTTTGGTGACAACCTTGGTTATCATGTCAGAAGGATTCTTGTCCGTGTGAATTTTCACTAGCTTCATCAACTGTTTTTTCATCACTTCTCGTATCCAATGATGCCGGACATCAATGTGCTTTGTACGTGAATGGTACATGGAATTTTTGCTCAGATCAATTGCACTTTCACTATCACAACGTACCTTGTACTTTTTCTACTGTAGACCCAATTCTTGGAGAAATCACTTTAACTATAACATTTCGCTTTCAGATCTCCGGCAAAGAATGTACTCTGCCTCTATTATAGATAAAGCAACACACTTTTGTAGTTTGGACTGCCATAAAATAGTTCTCCCTGCAAAGGTGAACAGAAATCTTGATGTACATTTTCTACCATCAAGATCACCTGTCATATCGGTATCTGTAAAACCCTCCAAAATTGGTTCAGCTCCCCCAAAACATAGACTCATTTTCAAAGTTCCTTTCAAGTACTAAAGAATCCATTTGACCACCTCCCAATGCTTATTTCCTGGATTGGTGAGGAATCTACTCACAACGCCAACTGCGTGAGCTATATCTGGCCGGGTACACACCATTGCATACATCAAACTTCCTACTGCAGAAGAATAAGGGATTGCCTCTATTTCTTTCCTTTCAGAGCTGGTCGTGGGACACGAACGCTTTCTCACCTTGAAATGGTTGGCCAGTGGTGTGCTGACTGGCTTGACATCTTGCATGTTGAACATTTCAATCATCCGTTCAACATATTTCTCCTATGATAGCCATATCTTCTTGGCTTTCCTGTCATAAACAATCTTCATGCCCAAAATCTATTGTGTTGGGCCTAAATTTTTCAGTTTAAAATACTGCGACAAGTCTTTTTTCAACTTGTTAATCATAGCAATGTCATGTCTGATGATCAGCATATCATCGACATACAATAGTAGGATGACGAAGTTTCCATCCGAAAACCTTCGGAAGTATACACACTGGTCTGCTACCGTTGTTTCGTACTCATGATCCACCATGAATGAATCAAACTTCTTGTACTATTGTCTCGGCGCCTACTTCAAGCCATAGAGACTCTTCTTCAGTTTGCAGACTAGATTTTCTTTTCCTTTAACTTCAAATCTTTCTGGCTGCTCAATATAGATATCTTCCTCCAAATCACTCTGGAGAAAGGCAATCTTGACATCCATCTGTTCTATCTCCAGATTCAAGCAAGCTGCTAATCCCAGAGCTACTCAAATGGAAATTGATGTAGGCCAAAAGGTACCACATTGAAGCCACTTAAGTTACATTTTTAGTCTTTCAATATTGTTTTATTTGGTGGAGATGATATGTTTTGTGCACTTGTACAGATTTGGCAGATAACATGTAAATTCAATCAAAAAGTGTGCAAAAGCAAATTCTTTGTGCAAGAAATGAAAAATCTGAGCCAGCTACCTCACCGCACTTGTGGCCCACCACCGCTCGAGTGGCCCACATAAGGGCTCGAGTGGCCCATCTAGGGATGCGTGCACAGAATTTTGAGTTTGTTCTACTAAGAATAAAAAGAAGAAAAATAGGCTAACCTAGTGTTCGAAATTATTCCAAGGAAAAAAAAGGCTAGCGTTTCAACAGGGGGATTCTCAAAACTTCGAAGGCAACTTTCATGGGGCTTTCATCTCTTCCCACTCCTCCATGAGTGGCTAGGCTCTTCGTTTCTAGGGTTTTAATGAAACCCTAGCTATGTAATTAGGTTTTCTCTTGCTTTTTGATTATGTAAAGGTTTGAACAAATTGTATGGTGTTTAAGAAGTTTCAAATATATATTTTTCATTATCTCTTTAAGTATTCTGCTTTCTGTGATTGTTGAATGCTTTCCATACAGTGGTTTTCTACTCTTTCATGTTTAAGGTATGAGACGAGCCATACTACGAGGGACGAGTCGTGTTGCTACCCTAGTTTAGAGCGAACGACTCATGTTAGTTGAGATGGTTCGTGCCTATACATTGAACGTGTTAATTTTTTTAATAAATGCTTCAAACTTGTAGTCGCAAAGTATTATTTCGTTCGAACCATAGCATAATTGATTTCCAAATTGAAACCTTATTTACATAACTAGTTGTGGATTCATTATCCTAGATTTTTTCCAAAATCAGTACTTCATCCTTACTTTTAATTAATTGTTTAATTGCTTTGTTTAATTTAGTTCTCATTAGATTATGAACCAATCTTCTTTTAATCAAAATTAATTTAGGAATTTAACCATTAAATTAGTCTAATTTCCCGTTTGTCCCTATGGATTAGGGGTGGTCGCGGGTCGGTTGAGGCCACGAAACCTCCAATTCGCCATCTGTCTGCCGAATTGGCAAATTGAAGAAAATCAATCCGCATCCGTTCGCCAATCCGACGGATGCAGATTGAGCGGATTGGTGGATGGATGCGAATCAGTTTGACAGTTTAAAATTTTACAAATTTTTCGATTCCATTCTACATTAAAAGTGAACCACTTAGAAAACTAATTTTGTATCTCAAGTTGGGAAATGGCCACTGATGACAATGCTTACCAAATGTTTCGCAAATTTGAAATATAAGGAACTATGCAATTACTAGGCAGTAGAAAATACAGCTTTCCATACATACATACATCCATATATAAGCAAAATGAAAAATAGAAATCAAAAGTAGTAATTCAAGTAGTATTGAGCTATGATTATCAATTATGCACATTTTTCTGAAGATAAAATGCAGAAATATTACATTTAAGAAACAAAATTCACCATAACAATGAAAAGCAACTCCATCACAATAATTTTTTCTCTTTGTGAAAAATCATTAAGACAAAATTTGACTGGTCAAAAGTTCAGAAAAGTTGCACCTCCGAAAGCAGCTCATCCAGCAAGGACCGATGTATAAGTGCTGGATCAACAATGTTTATTGCTTGCACTTCCAAAAGGAGGGACTGGTCTTATATAAACTCCATAAAGATCTGGGATTTAAAAGTAAATAAACATAAAAGATAATGAAAATTCAAAACTATTTACTTTCTCAAAGAATAACTAAGCCTATAACAAAGAAAATCCTCATTGCATCAGCTAAATAAGAACATTAAAAAGAGGGCCTGATATAGAAACTTTACCAAGCCATGGCATTTGTGTTATAAAGAACTGTGCAGTCCTCAGCTGTGAAGCTACTTCAAGCTCCGTTGGAATTTTCAAAGCAAAATCTGAAAGGACCATAAACATTGATTCAATATGAATTAAATTAACATATACCACATAAACCTATAGAATTGAATGAATTTGACTTTAGGAAATTTAAAAAAACCCAAATCAAATTACTGTAAATATTGATCATTTGGTCAATGCCCAGATGGTAAAATCCAAAGAATCGATTGAATTCGTAGAAATAATAAAAGGAAAAATCGTAATTTCGATAAATATTTGCATCGAAACAAAGGTGTATGTGAGGGGAATTAGGGTAATTGTAGGAACTCAAAAACTATAACAACCCCTATCCGTAATTAGCCACTAATCCGTATTTAATGATGCTAATTGAGTGGATCAAATGAATTATTGGGGTTAGTATGTAAATTGCATGATATTTGGCCTTCTATCTGTTACTTATAGAATTATCTCTTTGAAATTCCACTTTAATATGTAAATTGAAAGCTTTATCGACATCCAAAACCGAAATTGGCTACACCGATATGTTATTTGGAATTTTTAGAACCATATGGCAAATTTTATTAAAATTTGATTCAGTCTGATTAATTAAGTCATGTTTGGTTAGCCAAATATTCTAATTATTGTATTTTTAGCACCATAGCTTTTTATGAGCCTAATAAGCTCATTTGAACTCATTTCTCTTCATTTCCTTTAGTGTAAAAATCTGAGAGTTTACTTGAGAGAGAGTAAGAGAGAGTGCATTTTAGTGAGAGAGAAAAAGAAATTAAAGGTAGAAGTTGAAGGCTTTGCTTGAGTTCATCAATTTTGTGCAAGAATCTAGTTAGTTCTAAACTCTAGGTAAGATTACAACCTCTAAATTGTGTAACTAAGTCATTTAACATGAAATTTCTTCAAGATTATGAGTTTGAATGTATATATTGAGCTTAGAATAGAGTTTGAGTTGCAATTCATGCATGCATGTCCATTTTCTTACAAATTGAGCATGATTTCCAAGAATTCTCTCTTGCATGTTTGAAATTCATCTTCATTTAGGGAAATCATCAAGTTTCGAGTTGTTTTGTGGGGTTTGATCATGTTTTGAGGAGTTTGATACAAGAAAAATTCATGCATGTTGTGTTCATGAACATTCATCATGTTTTAAGTTGATATTGTGAATTTTTAACAAACTCTTGGGCCATGATTTTATGAAATAATGCTTAATTCATCATGTTCTACAAGTTTACTATGTTATCTCAAGTTTTGGGGCCCAAGGGATGTGTTTTGAAGGCTGGAATTCGCATTTTGAGCTTGAAGGTGCAATCTGGATATTCCAGAATTTGCATCTACGCTCGAGCGTGGGAGTTCACACTCGAGCGACCACTCTATGTGCGTGCACTCCGCTCGGGCGACCAAAAGTCCGCTCGAGCATGAATTGCAAGCTCCCAGAAGTTTCATGTCATTTACAGATCGCTCGAGCAAAGGAATGTGCGCTCGAGCGACCATTCACATTTTGCATGTACGCTCGAGCGAGGAAAGCTACGCTCGAGCGTGGACCTTATTTTCAGAAATTTGCCTTAAGTGTTCCAACTCATGTTTTGGCATCCTCATTGCATCTTAGGCATTCCTAAGACCTAATTAAGCTTTGATAATGAGGTTATGGATTAGAAACACACCAAGTGAAGAATGTACTAAGTTATGTGATTCAAGAGTGCGTTTTAGGCAATATGATAAGAAAGAATAAGAACCAATGTAATGTAAGCTAAGCCTTAATAACCACTCGAGTGTGTAATGATAAGTCATGCTTGTGTTATGTATTTTGTGATTGTAGGTCAAGACTCAAGGATTGATTGACCGCTTACTGGAACCACTGTGAGTAACGTTATCGTAAAGATACGTTCATATGAATTATGTTCCAAATGAAATGTGATAAGCTATGATTTCTGTTATGATATCTGTTTTACGTGAACGAACATCCCAAGTTTGAAATCTATTATGGCATCCATAGATAGTCCCAAGTCATGGGGGACGGCATGAAAATACGGGTCCATGACATACAAGTTTACGAGATCTCGTTAGCCACTTCATTGTGGTGATGTGTGTTTAATCGGTATCCAGAACCGATTACTCTAGTCGGAAGACGTTCTGTGATGTGTTCTATGGGATGTACCATTATTATGTTCTGATATGAGGATGATTATGCTATGGCCTGTTTTCTGATTATGATATGTTTGGATTTCGTTCACTAACCTCTTTACCTTAATGTTATTCACTGGGCTTTAGCTCACTGTTTGTATATATATATATATATATATGTATAGGTGAGCATTCTGGAGTTCAAGTCTGGAGACTTTTTGTCTAGATCTGTGTTCTATTGTCAACCAGCCATTGTGCCTCACGTGGAGGTTCCCGAAGTGTCATGTGTTCAAGTTCTATTGGTTCTGTGTATATATATGACTTGATGTAATTTTGTTGGCTGTACTTCAAATACTTTAATGTGTGTGGTTATAATGTATGATTGACTTTTGACTATGTATATAAAGTTTTAAATATTCTGTTTCATATAAGTCAGCACAGCTCATTAGACAACTATATTTATGTACTTGGTTCCGCTAGCCCCTTATTATATGCTTATCTGTTTAGAGGCCTTCGCTAATCCAAGGATTACTGGCCGGTTACGATACTAAACCTATAGGGGCGGGTTTGGGTCGTGACAGAGTGGTATCAGAGCACGAGTTATACCGCACACACGTGTCCATCTGAGCTATAGGATGTCCTAGAAGTGAAATAGGGACATTGCATTATTATGTGTAAGTATGTGAAGTATTATGAACACATCCTTAATGGAAATGAATTGAAATGAAACCTATGTGCATGATCAAAGAAGTTAAGTAGAATAACATGTAATGTTAATTTCAATACCGAATGTGGAATCTATGTGAATATGAACGTATGAAAGTACGGGATCATGTGACCGTATCTGAATTGAAATGAAAGTATAAACACGTCTGATATGAAATGAAATGTGAGAATAGTGAGAACTTTCCTTATATTAATAAGCACCCTGTTTGTGTGTAGCCAATGGAAAGGACAAGGAATGTAGACGAATCTGAATCTTCTGACGCTAGAATTAGCCGGTTAGAAAGAATGGTTGAAGCCTTAACCGAAAATCTGAAACAATAGCAACAAGGGCAAATACATGTACCTGAACCAGCTAATTATGATATGATAACACTGGCACAGAAATACAATAAGATGAAACCACCGGAATTTCAGGGGGTTATTGAATCGTTAAAAGTCGAGGCTTGGGTTTTAGAAACTGATAAAATATTTGAAGTATTTCCGTGTACTGAGGCACAGAAAGTTTTGTTGGCAACATTCACGCTTAAAGAAGAAGCTAGGAGATGGTGGATGTTAGTACGAAATGATAATGAAGGTGTGACATGGGATAGGTTTAAAGAAATTTTCTTTGAAAAATACTTTCCCCAGTGCATCCGAGATAGAAAAGTATCTGAGTTTGAACAACTTAAACAAGGCAAAATGACCGTGGCTGAATATGAAACAAAATTTACTGAGTTAGCCCGTTATGCACCCCACATGATAGACACTGACTACAAAAAAGCTAGGAAATTTGAAGGTGGGCTTGACTTAGATGTGTTTGATCGAGTTGGCGTCTTAAAATTGCCAAAATATGTAGACGTTCTTGATAGAGCCTTAATGTCCGAGGCAAACATAGCAGCCTTGAAAATATCAAAACCAACATCATCAACTGAATCAGAAAGAGCGAAACAGAAGAAACAGAAGGTTGAAATGACTAGTAATCCGATAACTTCTGCGAATGAAAAATCTATGGTGAAAACTGTGAACAAAGAAAGCCGGGGAAGCAATGTGAACAATGATATACCTAGTTGTAAAGAATGTGGGAAACAACATTGGGGCATGTGTCGCCGCCTGTCAAGAGCTTGTTTTAGATGTGGTCAGAAAGGGCACTTGGCTAAATCTTGTCCGCAAACTCATCCGAACAACACCTAGAAGCGAGAAAGGGTTTACATCCTAGTTCCAGAAAATGCTCGAAATACTGAAATGACTGACGTAGGTATTACCTTAATTATGTGCAATTGTTTATATGGGAATTTGTGTGGAAAGTGTACATTCCTTAACTTGATATAGATTGTGGACATGTTAATTGAACCAATTGACTTATTAGAATTATGAGTCCCTAGCTATTGACTGCCTCGAAAACTTGTTAATTTTATGTGAGATGCCCGAAGCCCTATAACGAATTACCTGTGCTATGAGAATTGTTGGGACTTGTGAACGACGAGAATTTGCTAGGTTAGATCTTTGTACCGTAGTGCAACAATTCAATGTGAACTGTTAGGTATGACTTTTGGACTATGGTAGAACTATCGAACATGGGAATACGTTATGATTGACTATAATTGAGAACCTATGTCAGTTTGGAAGAACGAACTTTTGCTTGTGAATTGGGAATGAATGCCTAAATGATTACTGATTCTAGACTCGTATCCGTACACATATGACCTTGCTTGTACACTTTGAGACCTACTGCCTGATATGAACTATATGTGTAATGCTTTAGACTCTTTTGCGTAACAACTACCTATGCTATGGAGAATGTTTGGACTTATATATGTTTATACCTTTGCTTGGGATGTTGATTGATTCAAACTTGACATGGTCTTTGTATCTAGACTGAGTGGACTTGCCGTAACTATCCTATTTGGAGAAACTGTTTTGTGTTCATCTGTACATTGAACTCGTGAATCCGTATTAGGAATGTTGTTAGATCCTGAACATGCACCTATATGACTGTACCTTTGCTCAGAATGATCGATATGTTGTTAGTTTTGATAACTTGACCATCGGGATTATGACTCTAAAATTGTGTGATTAAGTAAGGACCCCGAGCGACAAACTCTAAATTATGAACTACGATTGTTGCAACTTGATAAGACTGTTTGACTCGACTAGTGAGCCTATACTTTAGTGACCGTGTGACCAATTTGAAACTTCGGTATAACAATCTACTATTGTGTACCTTATGCTTACATGAAAACTCATTTGGGAACTTGTTGTATTGACTGTGATGCTTACCTCGTGATATGAACAATTACATACCTGTGCACCCACATGTGAACTTACTTGGAGAATGTAACATTGTATATGACCTGAACTCTTCGATATGAACTATTGTGATACATAACTCTGATGTGATTTGAGAACCAAGGAACTTAGAACAACTGTAGAACTACTGACTATGCACCTAAGCAAATGGAGTATGAACTATAGAACCTAATGTGCTTCGCTTCGAAATAGTAAGGATAGAACCTCCACCTGATCTAACCTGGTAGAACCGTGGTTTGATGAGACCTTTGTTTAACTGATGGAACTTCTGTTAGATGACTCACGCTTTGAACTTTTATTTGATATGACTGGATGGAACTTTCATCTGATATGACCTGATTGAACTTTCATTGATTTGATCTGAGGAGACCCTTATTGAGAGCTAGTATCTGATTTGATTACATTATGGGGGATTGTGAATTGCTTATGATCGAATAACAGGGCCGTGTTGCTAAGGGAACTAACCGAATGAGAATTAGAATCAACCTTGAACCCTTAGGAAGAATGTGAACCGTCAACAGCGGACTATGTGATTAAGAATAGCTTCTTACTATATGCCTGTAACCGATTGGGAAGACACGTGAATGAGATTATCAAATTTGGTAACTTGTGCTTGGGGAATATGGGAATACCGTATACATGACACGTGGTTAATTACTCCGGTATTACCATTATTACCATGAACTTGGTTGACTAGAACATGATAGTTTTGGTGTTACTGTACTTCAAAACCGATGGGATTTGTGGCAACAGACTGGTTGATTATAAACTCTAACTACCTGCGGGTATATGTAATCAGATGACTGCTTCTGTGTTGACACATAGTATGATTGAATCTGTAGAAACTGAGGCTGATGAATAGTATATGAATGATTACTTCAGAATTTCGTTTACTGCTATGGGGTTAATGTACGAAATTGCCTTGTATTTCTGCTATACTTGGGATGACGTGGACTGACCGTGATGGATTACCGAATTGAGAACCAAATTGAACAAAGACCGGATGAACGACTTGGACAGGAATAAATCGAATCTCTGTAACTTAACGGGGGAAATTACTTATGAAAATGGAAACAGTGTGAATCTATGACCCCGATAAGAACTTGATATAAGTAATGTGATTAATAACGTAGTAAAGTTGTGTTCAACTGTATTTGTTTTCTGTATGTCTAAAGGGGATTTGTTTTCTGAAATATTATGTGTTGTGCAATGAATAATTGTCTAATCTCTGATATGTATTCGTGTGACTCTTGGTATTATGTGGTATCTGTTAGCTGTTACCCGGTATCAGAGGTTCTTTTATGGAACTTATTTCTGTCTGCACTCTGTTACCCGTACCGGAGGCCCTGTCCCGAGGGCTCAGCTTCTGTTTTTTTCTGTTACCCGGATTCGAAGGTTCCTTTATGGAACTGGTTATTTAAAACCATTACGGTTCAGTACTTCATTACGTATGTCTGCTATTCGCATTCACGTATCTACTACATTGTGCTAATAAATGCACCACGTATGTTTAAGCAAGACTTGTGACATCTGTGTATGATCTGGACAAGAGTGTGAGAACCCGAATGTACAAACAAAATAAATAATTAGATAATAATAATTTTACAAATCTCAAATATTTTATTGTGAATCCTTAAGTGCGAATTAAATATTATTGGAGGGTCTTTTAATTAATTTTTAAATTTAAAATAAATTCATGGTGAAAGTATTTAATTTAGAGGCAAGATTTATTCTTTTTTTTTTAAAAAAAATAGAGGGTAAGTTTGTAATTATATTTTGTTATATTAATAGTTATATTGTATTTAAATTAATGGGTTAGAAAATAAAATAATATAAAGAGATAATAAACTAGAGCCTTTTGTTTAGATACATAACCCTAGGTTGCCTAATACATTCTATAGCAGCAGCAGGAGGCAACCACGGGGAGAGAGAGAGAGATTGAGAGAAAAGAAGAAAAAAAAAAAGAGTTGCAAACAAGGATGGATTTTTGGGTGTGTACTAGGTCTTTATCTTTCTTCTTCCTTAAGATTTTGTTCTTTATCCTTACTCTATGATTATTTAGTTCATTGATGGAGAGGTTGTAGGTTTATGTATTGTGTATATAGATATCCTATTAAGAAACTTGACGAGTTAAATTCATGTATAAAGAATGGGTATTATTTTTAGTTTAAAAATTTTGCACAGAATCGCAAACTTTAAAAATCAAGAAACCATATCAAACGGATGAATTTTGAACTGAAATTTTTACAGTAGTTCAATTACATATTAAATTGCATATCTAAATTTTTTCATAATTTTTGGGAGTCAAAATCCATATAAATTGAGGTATTCAAATATATCCAGGAAACCAGTCCGAAACAGTAAATTCGGGAATGTTGTTCTCTTTGGGTATAAATCCAAAAATTATCAAATTAGTGTCATTAGAACCAGCTACGAGTCTAGTTTCGTATGTTTTTGGCCTTGCATTGATTGCTTGTGTATATTAAGAGAACCGTCAATTTCTTTAAAGTGCTGCAGAAAACAACCTGTTTGGATATAATAAATTGTAGATAATTATTTTGATAAGCAAATCAAGTGAAACCAATTGGATTTGAAACTTAGGATATATTAGATCATATCTGGAGGTTATTGGAATTTTTCGAATCGCGTGGAGTGGGTTTTGTAATTTTCAAAGTTAGCGAATAGGTTGGGAAGGCTTGTTTGAAATTCTGTTTTATCTTAAAGTCACAATTAATTAAGTTTTGACCGGAACCCATGTTTTGGGTGATTTTAAACCTTGAAGAACATGAACCTAGGTAATATTTAAGAGTAACGGTGAGTTGGGTTGAGCCGGGTTAGTGCTCTTTAGTTGAGGTTACTTAGTTCCTATTTTGTTTTTAGTGTTTTTAAATTAGTTGTGACGTGTAGTTTTTATACTTGGTTCAGGACACTAGTTGGACTTTTACACTCTATTCAATTCAAGGATTATATTATTTCGTTTCGGGTGAGTAGTTTCATGCTACATATTTTTATAAATGTTCCCCTACCCTGAACTATTGGAAAATTAAATTGTTGTTTCATGACTAAACTATTTTGATAAATTATTATATTATCAATTGAATCAAATTATTTCTGAAACATGTATGAATTTGGCATACTGTAAACTATTTGTTTTGGTCTCATGTTTATGATGATGAACTACCATATTTTGCAAAACTGATGTGTATTGATTATTGGGACCATAAGTGTATTTAGTCCAGGGAACTTATTCCACTGTGTGTGGTGATTCTGGCCACTAGAGAACAGATCTGGGTTGGGCCGTGATGACTCTAGTGCTCAACGATTGTAAGGAAAAGACCTTTAAAAACAACTAGGTGACCTTCAATCGGATCGTCTTTGAGAAAAGGCCCAGGTGCCACCCTGAGGATGACTCTTAGTTCGGTATTGGATCCAACGGGACTTATAGCCTTGAGAATTGTGTGGCATATTATTTGTTTTTATTGGTACCAAGAAAATTATTGGTGTTCATGTTATAATCTATTTTAAGTGGAAAATGTCGTTTATCATGTTCTTGCGAGACATGAGTATTTTAAGTGTTGAACTGTGGAACCTTCTTTTTGAAACAGATTGTATTTACCAAATTGTATGTCAATCTAGTTTCTGTGATATATATCTTATTTTGGAATTGAACCCTATTTTCAACACTGTATTTACTATCCATGTTGCTACTCACTGAGCTATCAGCTGACTTAGTTTTTTTTATCACTTCCAGGTATTAGAAGGACTTAGAGTGGATTTCTGGCATAGCGGGGACTCAATTGCATGGACCTCTAGGACATTCATTTATTTTGTTTTAGATTGTCATGTCCAGTTTGTGCATACTTCTTTTTATTTTTATTGAGGTTCATTTAGGATTATTTTGATATGTGGGCTGTTTATATCCCATTAGTTTGGATGGTTTTGATTACGGTTGATTTTGCCGTTTATAATTGTGGCATGTCTGGATTGAGTTTTGGTTATTTATTATTGGACTAGTGTTTAGTTGTTCAATGTGATTATGGATTCGTGTTTAGGCTTACGTGTGCCTTGGGCTAAGTCCCTGTGGGCCACAGCCGGTCATGCCCGGATTTGGGGTGTGACAAAGAGTATGAATATGAACACATATCTGAATATGTTCTTGACTAAAATCTGGATGTGTATAAGACTCTGTTTTGATACGGACCCTAATCTCTGTATATGATTTCGATTACATTTAAATCTTGAGATAACGTTGAGATTAGGTCAGGAACATGTTTATGTTATGCTTTGGTTTTGTAAAGAATTGCAGTTATATTTTCGATGAACATCATTTCTTTTGATATAAGATAACTTGAGTTTGGAGGACCAAACTTTTTAAGGTGGGGAGACTGTAACAACTCCTATCCGTAATTAGCCACTAATCCGTATTTAATGATGCTAATTAAGTGGATCAAATGAATTACTGGGGTTAGTACGTAAATTGCATGATATTTGGCCTTCTATCTGTTACTTATAGAATTATCTATTTGAAATTACACTTTAATATGTAAATTGAAAACCTTATCGACATCCGAAACCGAAATTGACTACACCGATATGTTATTTGGAATTTTTAGAACCATATGGCTAATTTTTTTAAAATTTGATTCAGTCTGATTAATTAAGTCATGTTTGGTTAGTCTAATATTCTAATTACTGTATTTTTAGCACCATAGCTTTTTATAAGCCTAATAAGCTCATTTGAACTCATTTCTCTTCATTTCGTTTAGTGCAAAAATCTGAGAGTTTACTTGAGAGAGAGAGAGAGAGAGAGAGAGAGAGAGAGTGTGTGTATTTTAGTGAGAGAGAAGAAGAAATTAAAGGTAGAAGTTGAAGGCTTTGCTTGAGTTCATCAATTTTGTGCAAGAATCTAGTTAGTTCTAGACTCTAGGTAAGATTACAACCTCTAAATTGTGTAACTAAGTCATTTAAAATGAAATTTCTTCAAGATTATGAGTTTGAATGTGTATATTGAGCTTAGAATAGAGTTTGAGTTGCAATTCATGCATGCATATCCATTTTCTTACAAATTGAGCATGATTTCCAAGAATTCTCTCTTGCATGTTTGAAATTCATCTTCATTTAGGGAAATCATCAAGTTCCAAGTTGTTTTGTGGGGTTTGATCATGTTTTGAGGAGTTTGATACAAGAAAAATTCATGCATGTTGTGTTCATGAACATTCATCATGTTTTAAGTTGAAATTGTGAGTTTTTAACAAACTCTTGGGCCATGATTTTATGAAATAATGCTTAATTCATCATGTTCTACAAGTTTACTATATTATCTCAAGTTTTGGGGCCCAAGGGATGTGTTTTGAAGGTTGGAATTCGCGTTTTGAGCTTGAAGGTGCAATCTGGAAATTCCAGAATTTGCATCTACGCTCGAGCGTGGGAGTTCACGCTTAAGCGACCACTCTGTGTGTGTGCACTCCGCTCGAGCGACCAAAAGTCCGCTCGAGCGTGAATTGCAAGCTCCTAGAAGTTTCATGTCGTTTACAGATCGCTCGAGCGAAGGAATGTGCAGGTCCATGACATACAAGTTTACGAGATCTCGTTAGCCACTTCATTGTGGTGATATGTGTTTAATCGGTATCCAAAATCGATTACTCTAGTTGGAAGACGTTCTGTGATGTGTTCTATAGGATGTACCATTATTATGTTCTGATATGAGAATGATTATGCTATGACCTGTTTTCTGCTTATGATATGTTTGGATTTCATTCACTAACCTCTTTACCTTAATGTTATTCACTGGGTTTTAGCTCACTGTTTGTATATATATATGTATAGGTGAGCATTCTGGAGTTCAAGTCTGGAGACTTTTTGTCTGGATCTGTGTTCTGTTGTCAGCCAGCCATTGTGCCTCACGTGGAGGTTCCCGAAGTGTCTTGTGTTCAAGTTCTGTTGGTTCTGTGTATATATATAACTTGATGTAATTCTGTTGGCTGTACTTCAGATACTTTAATATGTGTGGGTATAATGTATGATTGACTTTTGACTATGTATATAAAGTTTTAAATATTTTGTTTCATATAAGTCAGCACAGCTCATTGGACAACTATATTTATGTATTTGTTTCTGCTAGCCCCTTATTATATGCTTATCTGTTCAAAGGCCTTCGGTAATCCAAGGATTACTGGCCGATTACGATGCTAAACCCATAGGGGCGGGTTTGGGTCGTGACAAAAACCTACCTGAAGTCAAGAGGGTATCACGATGGTGGTTCTTCCTCAGAGAAGAACTAGCGCGAATCTTCGTTTCTCAAACATTTTCCTGAGAAAATTAGGAAAATAGAAATGCGAGGTAGGGAAATAGAAACGCAAGGTAGGAAAATAGAAACCAGTTTAATCAAGCCCATTGTAGAACACAGAACACAGGTTGAGAAAAAAAGAAGAGAATAGGAGAAAAGAAGACAAGATAAGATAAGAGAAGAATACCTTCCAATCAAGGCTTCGATTGTTGCTTACCGTTACTGTCACCGATCGTCACTCGCTGCCACTATTGCCACCTTTTTTCAACTTATACACCTATTTGTTCTTTAAGACTCTCTTGCCTCTTGGAAGTGGAACAAGCTCATAGGTGTAGTTCTTCTGCAAAGAACTCATCTCTTCTGTCATGACTTGCATCCAACAGTCTTTCTTTGTATGACTCTTTGCTTCCAAAAAACCCTCGGGCTCCCCCTCATCAGTAATCAGAATACATTGAGAAGTAGGATATTTGGTTGATGGTATGGTAACTCTTCCAAATCTTCACAACTGAGGCCCAATTGCCTCTGGTTGAGAGGGTTACTCCCCCTGCTCAACACCCTCTTCATCCGAGTCTTCATCTATTTGCTCCTGATCCTCAATTTCTGGTATAAGATCATGCAACTCTAGCACTTCTTGTTGCACATCATCACATCTAGCATTTTGTGATGGCTCGGAAGATGGTAATAAGCCTGGAGTGATGACATCTCTAGACTTTGCAGACTTCTCAAAATTTGCTACTGTCTGGTTTTCCTATAACACAACATCTCTGCTCCTAAACATCTTCCTATTCACTAGGTCCTACAAATTGTACCCAAATGCTGCATCTAAATAGCCCATAAATATGCATAGAGTGGACTTGTCATCAAGCTTCTATCTATTTTCCTTGGAGATATGTGCGAACGCCTTACGCTTGAAGACTCTCAAGTGAGAATATGATACCTTTTCTTCTGGACCGAACTTCCTTAGGTATCACAAAATTCAACAGGACTGAAAGCGACCTGTTGATGAGATAATAGGCTATATGAGCAACTTCAGCCCAAAATGACTTTGGCAACCTTGCCATTCTAAGCATGCATCTAACTTTTTCAACAATAGTGTGGTTCATCCTCTCTGTCACACCATTGTGTTGTGGGGTACCGGGAACTATTATCTCGTGTTGGATACCTCTGCTGGCACAATATGCTTCAAAAGCATTGGAAATGTACTCGCTACCATTGTCTGTATGAAGACACTTCAACTTCTTCCCAGTCTCTCTTTCCACCATTGCATGGAACTCCTGAAAGTGCTGGAATACCTCATTCTTTGTCTTCAAGAAATATACCCACAATTTCCTTGATACATCATCAATAAAAGTTAGAAAATACTTGCGACTACCAAGTAACTCCACTTCGATTGGGCCACAAACATCTGAGTATACCATTCTGAGCACTTCTGTTTTCCTCTTTCTCGTTGAACTGAATGATACTCGATGTTGCTTGCCATAAAGGCAATGATCACATGGCTTCAAGGCACTCCCTTTGGATAACGGTATCCTGAATTGCTCTGCCAATAGATGCAATCCCTTCTCACTCATGTGAGCCAGTCTTCTGTGCCATAAATCCGGTGACTCCTTGTCTTTTGCTGTATTAAGACTTCCCAGACAAATCTTCATTTGAGTCTTGTACAGTGTTGAAGACATCTCTTCTCTAGCAATCGTAAAAGCTCCTCCTGTCAGCTTCCAATGGCCATTTTCGAATGTACTTGTATAGCCCTGTCAGTCCGAGGCGCTTCCGGAGACAAGATTGAGGCGCAAATTTGGAACATGCCTCACATCTTTGAGAACCAGCTTGTGTCCGACATTAGTCTAAATACTGATGTCTCCAATGCCCACAATCTTTGAATAACTAGAATTCCCTATTCAAACAGTGCCAAAATCTCCAACGTTGTACGAGCTGAAGAGTTCTCTATGGGAAGTGGCGTGATAGGATCTGGCTATGTCTATCACCCACTCTGTACAGCTGTGGTCAACCACGTGAAGGTAATCCTCCTCTTCATTAATTGTAAGAAGTATTTCATCAATTGTTTTTGACTTACTACTTTGGTCTTTATCTTTTCAGCTTGGGTAGTTCCTTTTTATGTGACCCTCCTGGTTACAGTGAAAGCAAGTGAAGCTAGAGTTACCTTGACTTTTATTGTCTCTAGATTTACTTATGTTGTTCCATCTGCCTCTACTCTTGCTTCTTCCTCTACCTCTGTCTCTGTCTCTATCTTTTGTAACAAGAGCATGGACCTGATGACCACCCATGTCTTTCTTTCATGTTTCTTCATTGTATAAAGTGTCCGTGACCATGCTTATGGTCAACTTCCCATCTAGTGTAGAGTTACTGAGAGAAACCACCAATGTCTCCCAGCTGTTCGGTAAAGAACTGAGTAGTAGTACGACTTGCATTTCATCGTCTAAGGGCATCTTGACGGTTGCAAGCTGATTTACCAGATTCTTAAATTCATTGGTGTGCTTGGTGACACGCACATCATTCTTCAACTTCAGATTTACAAGCCTTCTTATCACCAAGCTTTGTTTCGAGCGGTTTTTGACTGGTACATTCCTTCTAACATTGTCTAGAGGACATATGCATTTGTCTCCTAAGCGACATGGTGGAATACATTATGGTTTATCCATTGTCTGATCTGACTGACAGTCTTTCGATTCATCTTTATCCAGTCTTTATCCTTTTCTACTTTTGGTTTAATCCCTTTTAGATCAATAAGGTCAAATAGGTCTCTACAGTATAGGACGTCTTCTATCCGCGGCTTCTAAATTCCATAATTGGAAGCATTCAACTTTATCATCGATCCTGAAGTTGATGTAGATTCCTCTATCATCTTCTTACTTGTACAAAAAATCTAAATTTGGACAAACGGACCACACCGTTGAGTCCAAAATGGTCAAATTAGCTAGAAAAGCACTTCTCTCACTTTTTCAGGGACCTCAATGAAATTTCTCCAAACTCAAGGGGCCAAATTGAAATTTCAGAAACTTCAGGGGCTGAAATGCAATTTACCACAACTTCAGGGGCTAAATTGTAATTTAAAAAACTTCAAGGACTGAACTACAATTTACCACAACTTTAGGGGCTAAATTGCAATTTTAAAAATTATGCTGATGCAATGATGATGTCACAGTGACATCAGCCTTCTTCTTCACATGCATTCGCCGAATTGAAATTTCAGTCAAAATTCTAGAGAATCTTCAGCAAGCTCTACGGCACTCGTTTTAGTTTCAATTTTAACGAATTTTATATCTTGGAATAGTCTTGAAGAGACGGACCTCCTGATGTCCTCAAAATTCGATTTCGAGGAACTTTGAAATTTGATAATTTTTTAAAACCATACTGTTTTTCTCCATTCGGCCTTTGATACCACTTGTTAGGATCCAGTAACCTATTTGGCACACCAATAAGCAATCACAAACAATAACACAAGACATTTATGTGGTTCGACAATAGCTTACGTCCACAGGGAGAGATATTCACTATAAAATTATTGCAGAGGGAATTTATTGTTGGAAATGGTTATAAAATTGTGGGTAAAAACCAGAAATTTTTTCCTATGTTTGGTCTAATTTTTAGGTGGGCCCCGTGCATCGATTCACACGGGTCAAAGTGGTAACGCGTTCTATGCCGCGTTGTGATTCACGTGGTATATTTGGTTGTTCAAAACCATTACCGAGTGAATGGGAAATTGAAGCCAAAGTAAGCTCCATGGAAATGGAGTTTTGGTGGAAATTCCTTAAAGGTTGAATAAGGCTTGTCCCACATTGATTTGGTAGGAGGTTTTGAGAGGGTTTATAAGGCATGGGTTTGGTACTTGGGGTGTGCCCCAAGGGGTACCCAAGTGTTTTAGAGGGAGAGGTTATGGACAAAATGGGCTAGACCCATTGGACCCAAAAATCACCACGCGCCGCCGTCCGTCCGTCCGGTCGGTCGGGCGGGCTGGGCCTGGGCGCGGGTGCGTGGTGTGAGGTTGGGTTGGGCTTATTCGGCCCAATACTAATCTTTTTGGGCCAAAAACATTTGAAACAATTCAAATTAAATTGGTTTGGATTTTTTGTTCATCCAAACAAGGCCCTTCCCGTAATTAAACTGGTTTGTATTTGTTGTTCATCCAAACAGGGCCCTTTCCCTTTTTGAACCCAACAGATTTAAATCTGTTTGAATTTCAAACCAAATAGTGCCTAACCTGTTTGTATCTGTTTAATTCAAATTGAACAGGTACAGTACATGTTTATTTCAAAACCAAGAGCCACCAATATATCTATATATAGACCAGCCTTCCATTTGGATTTTAACTCCAATTTTCGTACTCCTTCTTCTGCTTTAGATCTCTGCCATATTGCTGCATTTTATTTCTGAAAGAAAGAGTGTAAACATTTTGTATGTTCGACGGACGAATAAATTGTAGTCTTTGCATTTATTAGATTGATAGATCATTTCATCACAGGAGATAGGCGTCCAAATTGAAAGCACCGTGGAGAGGGCGAATCATCTTAAGGACACAGTGTTAAACACTAGACTTGATCAGAAAAATCATTCAAAGAAATTAACCAAGTAAGTTGTTTAATTTTATTCTGTTTTTAATTTGTTTATTTAATCAGATTTTAATTTTGTTTTTGTCACAAAATAAAATCTGTGATTTATTTATTTATTTTTATTTCGAGTTTGATTTTTGTAATCAAACATATTCTCTCCTTTTCTTTATTTCTTTAATTCTAATTGTTGTTTTGTACACAATAGAATTAATAGCTTTTAAATACAGTGAAGATTGCCTAACAATCTTAAGACAGATTCCTTTTTGGTATCTTCATTGTATTTAATTTTCTATTTTTCAAAGTAATATTCTGGTTGGAAAAACAAATAGTGATTTATGCTATTTGACAGATAGTAGTAATATACTGTCTCTTTTCTTTGACAACTAGTAGTACGATACTGGTGTCATTAACAATTTCAGAATATTATTTGGTATTACAGAAAATTATTTTGGTATTTTATTTTTTCTGTTTTAGTAACAAGGAATATAAAATTATTTTGTGTTATATTTTATTTTCTGGTTTTAGTAACTAGAAAATTAATTTGTGTTTTAATTTTTTTTGATTTTTGTAATCAGAGATTATGGCTATTACAACTGAAACTGCATCTGGCAGTGGTATTCCTGTTGTTACACCAATATCGGTCCCTATTCAGAACCATGTTCATGTACCAATCAATCATGGGGAAAAATCGGAAAAATTTAATGGTACTGAGTTTAAGAGATGGCAGCAGAAGATGTTGTTCTATCTTACAACTCTTAATTTGGCCCGGTTTCTCCATGAAGAGGCTCCAGCACTTAAAGAGGGTGAAAGTGATCAGCAAGTTGTTGCCGCTGTAGATGCTTGGAAACATTCAGATTTCCTGTGCAGAAACTACATCCTCAATGGCCTTGACAACATGCTATATAATGTATACAGTCCTCTGAAGTCAGCAAAAGAATTGTGGGATTCTTTGGAGAAGAAATACAGGACAGAGGGTGCCGGCACAAAGAAATTTGTCGTCGGTAAATTTCTAGATTTTGTAATGGTCGACTCCCAAACGGTAATATCTCAAGTTCAAAATTTTCAGATAATTTTGCATGATATTCATTCAGAAGGTATGTCTCTTAGCGAATCTTTCCATGTCGCTGCTTTGGTGGAAAAGTTACCACCGGCTTGGAAAGATTTCAAAAATTATTTAAAACATAAACGCAAAGAGATGACCATGGATGAGTTAATTGTAAGATTAAGAATTGAGGAAGATAACCGAAAGGCTGACAAGAGGCATGGGAAAAATCCCATTGAGTCCAAGGCTAATGTGGTTGAACAAGTTCAAAAACCACATAACAAAAAGAGGAAGTTCTTTGGAGATGGTCCTAAACAAGGCAACAACAATGGCAACAAGAAGTTCAAAGGAAAATGCTATAACTGTGGCAAGACTGGACATCGAGCTTCTGACTGCCGCCGCCCTAAGAAGGATCATGGAAGTACAAGCAAGAAGACCACCAATCAAGCCAATGTGACAGAATTGGATTATATCTCTGACGGAGTGAATGACATCAACCTCTTTCTTTGTGGTGTCTCGAGGCTAACTTGGTTGGAAATCCCAAAGAATAGTGGGTTGACCTCGAGCAACTCGTCACATATGTGCGACAAGAAGATGTTCACTACCTACAATGAGGCTGCAAATGGTGAGCAACTTTTTATGGGAAATTCTTCTACTTCTACTGTGGCTGGACAAGGAAAAGTGATCTTGAAGATGACATCAGGAAAAGAACTGACCCTCAACAACGTACTGCATGTACCTGACATCCGGAAGAATTTAGTTTCTGGTTCTTTGTTAAGTAAAAATGGTTTTAGGCTTGTTTTTGAGTCTGATAAGTTTGTATTAACAAAGAGTGGTATGTATGTTGGTAAGGGATACATGAGTGATGGTCTCTTTAAACTTAATGTAATGACAGTTGTACCAAAAGTTGCTATGAATGAGAATAACACATCTTTTGCTTATATTCTTGAGTCGAATTTATGGCATGGTAGATTAGGTCATGTAAATTTTGATGCTTTGCGTAGATTAATTGGTTTGGATTATATACCAAAGTTTGAAATTAATCCTAATCATAAATGTGAAGTTTGTGTAGAAGCAAAACTAACTAAGGCTCCATTTAAATCAGTTGAAAGGAAAACTGAACCTCTAGAATTAATTCATACTGATGTATGTGATCTAAAATTTATTCAAACTAGAGGAGGCAAAAAGTATTTCATAACATTTATCGATGATTGCACAAGATATTGTTATGTTTATTTACTTAGAAGTAAAGATGAAGCCTTAGAAATGTTTAAACTCTACAAAACAGAAGTTGAAAATCAACTTGGTAAAACTATTAAAATGGTTAGAAGTGATAGGGGTGGTGAATATGATGCACCATTAAATGAATTTTGTGCACAACATGGCATTATTCACCAAACTACAGCCCCTTATTCTCCACAAAGAAAATGGAATTCTTTGAAAGGAAGAATAGAACTCTAAAAGAAATGATGAATGCCATGTTACTAAGTTCAGGTTTACCACAGAACTTGTGGGGGGAAGCAATATTGTCAGCTAATTATGTTCTTAATAGAATACCCCACAAGAAAACTAAAAGCATTCCTTATGAATTGTGGAAAGGTCGACCACCTTCCTACAAATACTTGAAAGTGTGGGGGTGTTTGGCAAAAGTTGAAATTCATGTTCCTAAAAAGACTAAGATTGGACCAAAAATAGTAGATTGTGTGTTTATTGGTTATGCTCAGAATAGTAGTTCATATTGGTTTCTGACTTATAAATCAGAAATACCTGATATAAATGTAAACACTATTATAGAGTCAAGGAATGCTGTGTTTTTTGAACATGTCTTTCCTTATAAGAAAGGACAGGAATTAAGTTCACAGAAAAAAACTTATGATTGTACACAAAGTCAAGAGACTAATAACAATCAAGCACAAGAGACTAGTAATGGTCTCAACCAACAGGATTTAACTGATGATGAACCAAGAAGAAGTAAGAGAGCGAGAACATCAAAAGCCTTTGGTCCAGATTTTCTGACATACTTGTTAGAAAATGAACCTCAAAGCTTTAAGGCAGCAATGACAGGTCCTGAAGCACCTTTGTGGAAAGAGGCTATTAATAATGAAATTGAATCCATTATGCAAAATCATACTTGGGAATTGGTGGATCTTCCACCAGGTTCTAAACCTTTTGGATTTAAATGGATATTCAAGAGAAAAATGAAAGCAGATGGTTCAATTGACAAGTATAAAGCAAGACTTGTAGTTAAAGGTTACAGACAAAAGGAAGGTTTGGACTATTTTGACACATATTCCCTTGTGACAAGAATAACATCCATTCGCATGCTTATTGCTATAGCAGCGTTGTTTAATTTAGAAATACATCAAATGGATGTTAAGACAGCTTTCTTAAACGGTGATTTAAATGAAGAGATCTATATGGAACAACCCGAAGGGTTTGTAGTATCAGGGCAAGAAAAGAAAGTTTGTCGACTTGTAAAATCCCTTTATGGATTAAAACAAGCACCTAAGCAATGGCATGAAAAATTTGATCATGCAATGCTTACTAATGGGTTTAAGATAAACGAATGTGACAAATGCGTCTATGTTAAAAACACTGACCAAGGATATGTCATAGTTTGTCTTTATGTGGATGACATGCTCATCATTAGAAGCTGTCAAAACATGATCAAATCAACTAAGCAAATGCTTAACAAAAGATTTGATATGAAAGATATGGGGGTCGCAGATGTTATATTAGGAATGAAAATTACTAAAACATCTGACGGATATGCATTATCTCAATCTCATTATATTGAGAAAATACTTGATAAATTTATCAAGAATGATTTGAATTTAGCTAGAACACCAGAGACATCGGTTTTATTTATCGAAAAATAAAGGTAATGCAAATGTCCCAGCTTAAAATACTCCCAAATTATTGGAAGCCTAATGTACCTAATGAATTGTACTTCACGATATAGCTTATGCTATCAAGAAATTGAGTAGGTACACTAGTAACCCCGAGAAGACCCTCGAAAGCGATCATTCGAGTTCTTAGATATCTAAGATTTACTGCGTGATCATGGTTTGAACTTTACTCGATATCCAAAGAAGATTCGAAGGTTATTGTGATGCCAATTGGATATCGGATACTAAAGATTCAAAATCCACTAGTGGATATGTCTTTACTCTAGGAATGGCCGCTTTCTTGAAATCCACGAAACAAACTTGCATCGCCGATCCACAATGGAATCCGAGTTCATTGCTTTAGACAAAGCAGAAAAAGCGTAATGGCTTCGTCACTTTAGAAGACATTCCAATGTGGCCAAAACACATGCACTATTTGCATTCATTGTGATAGTCAATCTGCAATAGGCGTAAGTACGTAATCATATGTATAACGGCAAGTCACGACATATTCGTCGTCGACATAATACCGTTAGGCAGTTGTTGTCAAACGGAATAATCTCAATAGATTATATAAAATCTAAAGAGAATATTGCGGATCCGTTAACAAAAGGTTTGACAAAAGAACTAGTGTATAGTTCATCGAAGGGGATGGGATTAAAGCCTATTACATAAGAGTCGTCATAATGGTAACCCTACTTATATGACTGGAGATCCCAAGAACTAAGTTCAAAGGGACAACTAAGTTATGTATGGCTCGCTAGAAATCACCAAGGAATTAAATTTCCCTACCCATTCATATGGTGAGAGTGATATCTGCAACATATGTTGTCTGCAGGGGTATAACGATAAGCTTTGCTTTTAATGATTACTTATATCTTGATTAAGGCATACAACCAAGATGAGTATAAGGAGATACTCAAAATAAGAATCACCTATATGAGTGTTGAACTGGGGCTGGTTCTATGAGAATGAAAGAGGCTACATTCTCTAGAAACACTCATGAAAACCAGGAGCGTTCAAGGCCAAAATGAACACAACAGTGAGAACCACGATGTGTTAGAAGATATTTTGTGTGAAATCTATTGTCTTGGCTTACACAAATGGTTGAACAATTCAAGGCATCGCGTCCATTGGTTAGCCAGTAAGTCCGATAGGTTATCACTAGGAAAGGTTCAAGGCCGAAAACTACCTATCCTGATGCAAGATATTTTCGACTTATACTCTTTCATTAAATCTGCATATTGTTGCATTTCCGTTGTCATCAAATTCCATTCATGTGGGGGATTGTTGGAAATGGTTATAAAATTCTGGGTAAAAACCAGAATTTTTTCTTATGTTTAGTCTAATTTTTAGGTGGGCCCCGTACATCGATTTACACGGGTCAAAGTGGTAAAGTTGTGATTCACGTGGTATATTTGGTTGTTCAAAACCATTACCGAGTGAATAGGAAATTGAAGCCAAAGTAAGCTCCATGGAAATGGAGTTTTGGTGGAAATTCCTTAAAGGTTGAATAAGGCTTGTCCCACATTGATTTGGTAGGAGGTTTTGAGAGGGTTTATAAGGCATGGGTTCGGTACTTGGGGTGTGCCCCAAGGGGTACCCAAGTGTTTTAGAGGGAGAGGTTATGGACAAAATGGGCTAATAGTAGTCCTGTAATGGTGTCCTGCAAATTTGGTTCATCATTTAACATTGAATTTATTAATAATCTAAATAGAATTATTTTGAAAATTTGTCTGATATAAAACAAGGTTCAGGTCTACTGAAAACATATAACCAATAATACATTATCATCACAGAATGAAAAGAGTCCTATGTTTGAGTTTGAACATTACAAATTCCCAGTTTTGAAACTCGGTTTAGTCCTTAGATCACCATTTCATCCTAATTATGCCTTCAAACACGAAGGCTACTACTGCAACAAACACTCAAAAACAGAACATGGCTGAAAATGAGGTGTTCCATCTACTAGCCAACTTTGTTGCACATTTCCTCCAACAAGAGGTGAATTTATTGAGCGGAGTTCGGGAGAGATTGAATACATCAGAGATGACTTGAGCGCATGTCCACTTTCCTCAGTGTTGCTGATGCTAAGGAAGAAAATGTCCAAGAACTCAAAGTTTGGGTCAAACTAGTCCGTGATCCGCTTATGGCATCAAGATGTTGTTGACAAATTCAAGCTTCACCTTGCACATCATCATGGCAATGGATTCCGTGGATTTCTTCGTAAGATTCCCCGCTTCATCAAGACTTTAAAAGCTCACCACCAAATTGCTTCGAGGTACTAAGGATCAAGTCCAAGGACGCCGGAGATACCAAGATAGATATGGTATACCGAAGGTTCAAGGTCCACTATTGTTAATAATTCATGGTATGATTGTCGTGGCAATGCGCTTCTACTTGAAGAAACAAAGTGGTGGGATCGAAAAGCCCAAAAGACGGTCGATTGGGTCACCGAGGGAGGTACTAGGTCGAAAGCAGTTTACGTGGTGGGAATGCAGGATTAGGCAATACAACCCTCGTTAAAAACATCTACGATGATGAAACGGTGAAGAAACATTTTAATGCCATGCTTGGCTCATCGTTGAGTCAATCAACATTGAGGATCTCATGAAGGACATGATTCAACAACTCTTCATGAAATCCGCAACCAGTCCTTCGGACGTTGAAACAATGAGCATTAACAGGTTGAAAGGAATGGTTAAAGATTTTACGCAACAAAGGAGGTGCGTGGTTGTTTTCGATGATGTTTGGAAAGTTGATGTTTGGGATGTGTCAAATCCGTCTGCGACAACAATTGTGGCGATCGTGTCATTCTTTTAACTTGTTTATCTGATATAGATTCTAGTACCTATGACAATGAAACTGATGGTAATGTCTACACCTTGATGCCCTTGTCCGCAGAGGAGTCTTGGATGCTTTTTTGCAACAAGACTTTTCGAGGGAACTTATGCCCTCCACACTTGAAGGAAATTTCCCATAAATTCTTTAAAATTTTTAATGGATTGCCGCTTGCAATTGTCGCGATAAGTGGTGCTTTGGCTATAAAGGACCAGAGCAGAATAGACGAATGGGAAATGATTTCCCACAACCTTGGTGCTGAATTAGATTTAGAGGGCAATGACAGACTAGAGAGCATGCAAAAAGCACTATCTCTTAGTTACAACTATCTGCCTGATTATCTGAAGACTTGTTTCTTGAACTTGAGCATTTTCACGAGGGTCAACAGATAATGTGCAAGAAAGAAATTAGACTTTGGATAGCGAAGGATTTGTGAATGCTACCGAGAGTTGCAAACAATCACCTCAATGAGCTATTCAATAGGAGCTCGCTTCAAGTGGCACAAAAATTTGCATACGGAAGGCCTCAAAGTTCCACATTTTGGGTTAGAATTTCAAGTAAAAGATCCAATTTTAGCATTTAAAATATCAATAATCAATTTAGAATCTGAAAAGTAAACTTGTGTTTTAATATTTTAGGAGTTTCCTATATTTAGTTATGCTAATTATGGAGGAACAATGCCATGCATGTAATGGTGCATAATGGTGTGTTAAGGGACATTAGTAGTATGTTAATGTGTTAGTGGTTACAAAGATTAATATAATTAGTGGGTCTTAATGAAAGTGTGTGAGTTACATGTTAGAATCTAATATATAGTCATGCAATCTATGTAATGAGAGATCGGAATGAGTAGAAGAATAAGAATGAGTATGCAATGATAATAATATGAGTGAAATACAAGAGTTGTATTTTTCCTTCTCCAATTCTCTTTCAAATTTGTGTGAGTGATTGTTGTGTGGCCAAGTTTATTTCTAAGAATCTCCTCCAACATGATTTTTTGCTTATCGAAGAGTTAGCTTTCTAAAACCTCATTTTGATAGATGCCACTTGATATCCTCAGCGGTCTTGATAGTATTCATGTAATGGTGTCTTACAAATTTGGTTTCTGATTTAACATTGAATTTATTAAAAAACCAAAATTGAATTACTTTGAAGATGTGTCTGATATAACAAAAGGTTCAGGTCTACTGAAAACACACAACCAATACATACATTCATATTAATAAACAATAAGTAACATCACATCTACAATACCTGACAACACACAGCCAATACATACATATTAATCAACAAGAAGTAAACATCATATCTCCAATACTAAAAATACACAACCACTACACATATTAATACTAGAACTAAAAAACCAGGTACCTTACAACGATTAACATAGTTATACACCAATGTCGAGAAAGTCATCTTCGGGCGCAAGAGGAACTTGTTCTATCTGTGCATCCATTGCCTCATCCACGGTGTCTGTACTTGCAGCTGTACTCTGTCTCTTCCGGGCTGCAATCTTTTCCTGGATCACCATCTTCCAGATAGGGCCAGTTTGATCTGATTCGAGTTCCAACATATCATAATCAAATTCAAAATCGTCAACAAATTTAGCTGCGTCTGTCATGACCCGAACCCGCCGCTGTGGGTTAAGGACATAACCGGCCAGTAATCATGAGATTACCTACGGCCTCAACCAAACCAAACGTATTTTAACAGAGTTAATGGGGACCAAACAGAAGCAATTAAAAACTTTGTTCATAGAGCTGTGCTTACATGGCACATCATAACAAACCACACATATGCATATTAATAACTCACAACGAAATATGTACTACATAAGGTTCTGTACATACAGGATCATATAAGTCTAAGTCAACCCATCAAAACTATGTACAACAGATGCAAAGTCTTCGCCAACATAATAGAATATAAATACATAACAAAAGGGCGAAGACAGGTCTCGTGCATGAGACACAAGGGCTGACTCTCCCAAAACCTTCGTTGTTCCACATAAATTTCACTGGGGCTGGGTTTGGACTTCTCTGGGCTCACCTACAAACACATGAATGAGCGTGAGCAATAGCCCAGTGAATAATATCAAATACAGAAGTTATACAAACGATATGTAGAACAACATGCTTCAAACGACCTTGAACCCAATTCATGTTTCTATTTAACATATATACCCAATTTAGATCAAGTGACTGCGGTTCCGAACAAACTGGCCTTTGGCCCGTTTAAACTTTCATTTGTGTCAAAACGGCCTTTGGCCCATTCAGATGACAAACTGGCCTTTAGCCCATTCATTCGTTCATGTCGAAACAGTCTCTGGCCCATTCATTCATGTCAAAACGGCCTCCGGCCCATTCTTTCATGTCAAAACGGCCTCCGGCCCATTCTTTCATGTTAAAACGGCCTCCGGCCCATTCATTCGTGTCAAAACGGCCTCCGGCCCATTCATTCGTGTCAAAACGGCCTCCGGCCCATTCATTTGGTATAGCAAACATTGTCCACCAATCAAATCAATGAACTTATAAAACTTACATAGAAGTAAGCAATTGGACAACAACATATTTTAGATATCTTTATTAAGATATTACTCACAGTGATCGGTTGGTTGGTTTGCCCTGAAGCTCGACCCTACACATTCCATGAACACAAAAGGGTCACAAACAATTCCATCCGTTCTAAATTCACATTTTCCTCTTTAGGCTTCATTCTTATCTCTTTAACTCAATTACAATGCTCAATGCATGCCTAAGAGTACTTGGGAGTGAATGAGAACAGAAAATGAAACACAGAATGTCTTTTCAAAATTTCAGAAAACAGGGTCCCCGCTCGAGCGTACCCTTGAGGCCTTCAAGAGTACTGGATGCATCAAAATTACGCTCGAGCTTGAAGTCTAGCGCTCGAGCGGAAGGCCTCACTACATGGATCCCCGCTCGAGCGTGAAATTACCCCGCTCGAGCGGACACCAGGTCTGCAAAAAGTGCTGGATGCATCAAAATTACGCTCGAGCTTGAAGTCTAGCGCTCGAGCGGAAGGCCTCACTACATGGATCCCCGCTCGAGCGTGAAATTACCCCGCTCAAGTAGACACCAGGTATGCAAAAATACTGGGAGCACGAAATTTACGCTCGAGCGGTGGTTTTCCCGCTCGAGCAAACATCAAATTTTCTGGGTTTTCTAGAACATGTTCTTGAGCTCCAATTCGACATTCTAACCAACATTTCTTGCATGCAATAGCTCAAACTTCAAATACACTTGTACTAACATGGTATAAACCCCAAATTACAACCCAATAAAGCCCGATTTCACCAATTAATCACATGCATGTCCCATTCTACACCAAATTCACCTCCAACATAACAATTTCATGCATTCAAGCTCATATTCTTATAAATTGTACATGCATGTGAGATATAACTCTCCTTATTAACTCAAGTGGTGCAAATGGTGATCACAAGCATGAATTCTAACCAAAATCTTACATGGATCATACATTTTGTGGTCAAACATGCAAATCCAAAGCAATTACACACATGCATGCATACATAGACCTTCAATTCAACAAAACTAACCTAATTTCATGTCAAACTTACTCTTGATTACCCAACTAGCTTGAATACACAAAATTACAACTAGAATCCATGAAATACTCACCTAGGAGTTTAATTCTCCCAATCTATAGCAAAATCTTGAGTTTAATCTTCAAATTCCCAAACCTTGAGCCAAGATTTCACAATTCTCTCCCTTTCTCTCTCTATAGCCGGCCCTCTCTCTCTCAAGGCACAAAATCTGATTTTTGAGCTCAAGTGTATCAATTAAGTGTATAGTGCCTCTTTACATAAGTTCCCACTAGCATCAATTTAATAATAATAAATAATTGGGCACTAATTCATCAATTTAATCAATTTAATCTGATCCAAATCAATTTTTCAATTAAACTTCACCGTAGGCTCTAAAAATTATGCCAATCACAATGGTGCGATCAATTTCAGTTTCGGTGGCCGATAAGGCCTTCAATTTAATTTCCAAAGCAGATAATCAAACAGATATTCCTACGGTGAACAGATAGAAATTCAAAATCACATATTTTCACATAATGGCATACAAAATCATATTAAACACATAATCATACTCATATTAAGGACCAATTAACATATTACGGAACAGGTATATCACAACATCTTTCTTAATCTGATCTTGGTTAGCCAAGACAACTATGTTACAATTGTCAGTATAACAATATCTATAACACAACTCAGATAAAATGGCCACAGCCAGTATGTTGCTTTTAGATTGCAGTTTTAGGAAATAACCCGGATCTACTATCCGAGCATATCTCCAAAATCTTGATGGAATAGAGCCTTGTTTGTGGCTTGGCCTGTCAAAACTCATGCATATTCTACCTATCTCATCAATACAATCTTCAGTTTCAAGTATTCGCAATCGTGCCAAAAACGGTCCTGTTGTCGTCAGAGGCAATTTATGAATCACTTCAACAAACATCCGATATGCACTCATCCCAGTGAGCTCTAGGTGTTGTACAATCACAAACCTTAATAGTCCCAACTTGGTTCGGTCCAAATCATATTGATATCGAGTGTCTGCATATGCAACATGATTAACCAAAGTGTTTTTAATGTCAACACACGAAGAGAGTCCATGTTTGATCACTGAAAGCTCACGAATTAAGGGTTTGAAAGACTCAACAGTGAAAGAGCTAGTTTTGTAAAAAGAGAAAAAACCCCTTTGCAATACGATCCATTGATCTCATGTAGTTGTCTACAGACTTCGTTATCAATTTCATCAGATTGGCAGAGAGATAATAAGTTGCTTTTGCACCCACATTAGGCCTGTTTGGTAAAGCTTATAAGCTGCTTATTTCAGCTTTTAGCTTAATTTAAGCTAAAATATTGTGTTTGATGCAGCTTAAGTTAACCAGCTTATAGCTTAAATCAAGTTATTTCTCGGCTTATCTCAAAAGCTGGTCGGGGGTACTTAAATTTTTGACTTAAGCGCACAGTTGCTGTGGAGGGTTAAAATTACTTAAATGCCCTCGTCAATACCCAAATATTAATATTAATTAATATTAATTAAAAAAATAAAAATTTGTATATTTCTGAAGAAAAATAAAAAATCAATATTAATTGAAAAATAAATATTAATTGGTATTAATTATTAATAAATTCGTATTGTATATTTTTATATTAATTAAAAAATAAAAAAATTGTATATTTATGAAGAAAAAGAAAAAAAATCAATATTAATTAAAAAAATCAATATTAATTGGTATTAATTATTAATAAATTAATATTGTATACTTTTGTAATGAATTAATTATTAATTGATACTAATTAATAACAATTGTTGATTATTAATATTAATTGATACTAATAAAAATTAAATATTAATATTAATTTATACTAATTAATAATTTTAGTATTAATTGAGACTAATTAAGCCATTAATTGATACTAATTAATAATTTTAGTATTAATTGATACTAATTAAGCAATTAATTGATACTAATTAATTTATAATGAAACATAATTGTGACAACAATACTTCCATTACATTTTTAGCAAATGTATCAATTTTTATATTAATTGATACTAATTAATACTAATTATATTAACTTTTATTAATGAAATATTTTTTTTAAATTAAAACTGAAAAAAATGACAAAATAATCATTTTTATATCATATATGGGTAGAAAGGACAATTATACAATAAAAAGTTATTTTACAGCTTATTAACCAAACAATACTCTACTGCTTAAATCCATAATCCCACAGCTGCACCAAACAGGTTAACAGCTTATGTTCACAACTATAAGCTATAATCTGTTAAGCTATAATCTATAATCACTTTTCCACAACTCTACCAAACGGGGCTATTATCATCATCGTCCTCTCGACCTTGATTTGCTTCGCGACTGGGTTGAATTCTAGGTACCTTCCTGATGGGATTGGTCGATCGGAGCTTTGATTAGGAAGAGAGAGTGGAATTGGGATAATGGTCAGCCAATAATGGCAAACCATCTTCAGGGTTCGGCAAATGACAAGCCATAAATATGAGTAGATAGAGGCATTCTTTAGAAATACATTCCTTGATAGATTGTTGGACTTTCTTCCAATCTTGTAGGACAAGTGTTTGATCAGTGTAGGACTTAATTCGAACATACTCTTTCTTTAGGATATCCTCCAAATCGAAGTTCTTCTCGGTGAGTTTAAGCTTTTATCTCTACTATTGGAATTGGAATTGGAATTGGAATTGGAATTGGAACTGGAACTCGCAGTGGACATGTTTTTTTCTGAGATTAGAGTGTCTTTGTGTGGATGGGTGTTAAGATGGTTTGGTGTGGTTGCATCTTTGTAGTCAGCCTTTCCCTTACGGCTAAGTTTAGGTACACAGAACACACATAGAAAATTTTACATCATAACTTTTTTTTTTTTTTTTTGATTGCTTTATTATTTGGGGAAATTATGCATGGTGTCAAAAAAAATTATAAAAAAATAATAATTATTATAAATATTAATAATTAAAATCATAAATTTTTAAAATTTGGTTTGAATGGTAATTTTCTCTTTTTATTTTTATTTTTATTATAGGAATTAAAAAAATTATTAACCTGTGTTTGAGAAGTTGCTGTGATTCAAATTTTTTTTAATTGATGGCAAATTAATTATTGACTTTATGATTTTTTAGTTTTTTTAGTCAAAAAAACGATTTTTTGGGAAGTTGCCAAATGACTCCTATGTATTTAGATTGTTTGGTGCAATTTGATTGTTGTGGCCTCATTTATGTTAGTAAATTTAAATAACTCATGTTTTAAGACATGTGGAGAGTAGTACGGTTTTGAGGCATTTTATTTGCACTCAAATAGTAATTGAGTACACCTAATTAAAATTTTAAAATTTTAATTTTTATTATATCTTAATGCAAATTTATTAATAAGGACAATGCACATTAAACCCTAAAATATTTTGTTTTCTCTTTCATGGTACACCCTATATTTAAGTCTCGTCATCTTCTTTTTCAAATTTTAATTATTTTACTTCATCTTCTTCCTCTTACCAAAACTCCAATTTATCCCACCAAAACTTACCATTATCATCCAAAAAAAGAACCCTAGAACAATCTCGTCACTTATCCTCTAATCTTTATAGTGAGATTTTCAAAAAAGAATGAAACATGTTGATCTCTCAATGGAAAACCCACTTCACAAAACAACAATCTAAAAAAGATGAAGCCATAGAAAGCATTAGAATCATCATGATGGAAAAAACCAAGAAAACCCACCAAAAAAAAAAAAAAAAAAAAAGGTACCCAATTGTGGAGAGCGAGCATAGTCTTTGATGAAAAACAAAGCTTACTCAACAAAGTTCAAGAGACTCAAATGAAATCCGTATATGATATATACCATATATACATAGACATATATATAGAGAGAGAGAGACAAAGAGGGGGGCGAGAGAATGAGAGAGAGAGACCCATAGCTAAGAAGAGATGGAGGAATTTTTTTGAATTGATTTGTTGACTATTTGGATGTACCATAAATTATGATTTTATGCGGAAGGGTAATTTGTGAAAAAAAATAGAATGTATTAAGAGTAAATTATAATTCTAAATAATTTAATAGGAAGTACTAAGAAATTGGGCATACTTAATGATTTTTTTGGAGTAAATAAAATCACACGTTGACGTGGGCTTGGTTTAGTAATTTGAATTGCTCATTTTATAAGGCCAATTTGTTAGTTCATCAATATGAAAAATAAAATTAATTTGTTAGTTCATTTTGTAAGTATCTACTTATATTTAGATTATTGTTTAAAAAATTGTATTTATCTGATAATCGTAGACATAATTTCCACGTATTTGTTTATAAGAAATAAATAATAACATGATTTTAAAAATATACCATTTATTTTCTAACTAAATATCTGAAATTAATCTTTTTCTTTTTATACTAATGACGATAGTAAGAATTCAATCAAAAAAACTACTGCTTTTTCTTTATTACTAATGACGATAGTAAGAATTCAATCAAGAAATACTGCTACTTTTACATCAAGAAATCCAGGGATTTTCCCTTCCTATTTTCGGTCTTTGGTTAATGGGCTAATCCGTGATAGTTGAGGGGTTAAGAATTTCTGGTACATTTTTTTACGATACCAAGCTAGTAATTTTAGTGGTCTAATAAAGAAAAAATTCAATTGTTAATGCCCAAAATCATATATACAAAAATAGGTTAGTTTTTAAGAAAACAAAGTAGTTTTCATGATCTAATTTACTAAAGAAATTAATCATACTTGACACATAATGTGATCATACTTATTATTGAAGTAATCATACTTACTCATAATGTAACCAGAATTTAGAATTTACTTGCGATTAAAATTAACCCTGCTTACCAATAAAATTAATCCCTTTTTTTTTCCTCCATAAATTTAATAGTAACACACAATCCTTCATGTTTTTCTTTCCATCTAGCAAGGAAAATTGATTTTGGGATTTTGATTTTTCACTCTTCCAAAACAACTCATCATACCTGTTGATCCATCATCACTTTCTTTTTGTTTCCACTCCTTTTTCACTTTTTTTTTTTTTCTTCTTGAAAATCTTTATTTTCACATCACAACCTTCACTTTCCATGTTGGAAGAATCTTTTGTAAGTATTAATAATACATGTAACCATAATAATAATGCGGAATTAAACTTAACAGGATCTTGAATTCAATACAACTCAAGAATAAAACGAACATACCTTTGTCAGCCATTGAATTTAGAGAAGTTGAGAAAATACCCCTAATAGTTGAACTTTTAATTCTTGGCTCACCTTCTTCTCTCTGTCTCTCTTAATTAGGATGACTATAAAACTTAAAGTGATGGAAAAATACTTATCATATGAAAGGGGAGTCACCCATCCTTATATAGAGGAGAGAAGAGGGCCAGATAAACTCTATCAGAAAAATTCCTAATCCATCAAGGTTTCCTTCTTATCTTAGAAGAATAATTATATTAAAATTCTAATTACTGAACTTGATCTCAAATATTGGCTTTATCTATTTGTGGAGTCCAAATAAATTAAAACATGTAGATATATGTAGGCTATTGGGCCACATTAGAAAATAAATCCAACATTCTCCCACTTGGCCCATTAAGTTGATTATGATGCAATTATGAGTTTTTTCAAAAAAAATATGCAATTTATAAAATTTTTGACTGATTGGATTTCACACTAAAAACTTTGACACGTGATTACGAATTTTAAAAATAACTAATAAGTTCAGATATATTAGAAACTATAATGATGTGATTACTTCAGATCATCAATGTGAGTCATAGCGGTTATATAACATTTATGTCATATTTCTTTCTATGCACTACACCATTGATAACCTTCACCAACCCAGTCCTTTATATAATTATTTGCCTGAAAGGCCCCTGTAATTTGTCTTGTTAAGACATTTCCTGTTTATCAATATTCTATTTAATGTGTACACACACTTTTAGAAACAGGAAAAACAGAAACAAAATTATTATTGCGTAAATAGTGTCAAATAAAAAATAAGCACTCACGATTAACCATACACATCAAGGGTTGCTTAAAAGACTCATCCTGATAACATGCTCTTTGTATGTCTTTGGTGGCAATCCCTTTGTGAATGGATCAACAATCATAAGAGATGTGCTTAAGTTTTCAATCAACACTTGTTGTTTCTGGACTCTTTCTCTAACGACTAAGTACTTTACTTTCATGTGTTTGGAACCACTAGAGTACTTTCCATTCTTAGAGAAGAAAACTGTTGCGGTATTGTCACAATATATCTTCAGAGGCCTAGCAATTGAGTCAACAACACCAAATCCTGAGATGAAATTTCGCAACCATAAAGCATGATTTGTAGCCTCAAAGCATATAGAATGTCCTTCATTTGTTTTCTTTCCAAGTCATTCCTTGGACACTGTTTTTCACTTAATTTATCACCCTTCATGATGGGTGCATCACCGGCTGAACAAAACTGCATATTGAATCTCTCCAAAACGCGATCAATATATCCTTTTTGAGATAGTCCTAGCAATCCTCGAGATCGATCCCTAAAGATCTCTATGCCAATAACATAGTTTGCCTCACCCATATCGACCATTTTAAAGTTCTTGGAGAGATATTCCTTGGTTTCATGCAATAAGCCAAGGTCATTACTAATTAACAAAATGCCATCCATATATAGCACCAACATAATGAACTTGCTCCCACTAACCTTCAGATATATGCACTAATCAACTGCATTTTCCTTAAATCCGAAAAAGGTAATGGTATTATTAAACCTTAAATACCATTGCCTAGAAGCTTGTTTAAGGCCATATATGGATTTCTTTAATTTGCAAGCTAAATGTTCTTTACCTTTCTTTGCAAATCTTTCGGGCTGCTCCATATAAATTTCTTCATCCAAATTCCCATTTAAAAAAGCAGTTTTCACATCCATTTGATGCAACTCTAAGTCATAATGAGCTACCAATGCTAGGATGATTCTAAGCGAGTCCTTCTTAGATACTGGAGAGAAGGTCTCTGTATAGTCTATGCCTTCTTTTTGAGTAAAACCTTTGGCAACAAGTCTGGCTTTAAATCGTTCGATATTGCCTTTATACACGCTTGGTCTTGAAGACCCATTTACACCCGACCTTTTTGCAGTTATTAGGCAATTCGACGAGATCCCAAACACTATTCTGTTCCATGGATTTTAACTCTTCATTTATAGCATTGACCCATTTAGAAGAATCATCACTATTCATGGCTTGTGAAAATGAGACTGGATCTTTGTTAATTCCAATATCAAAATCAGATTCCTGTAGATACACCATGTAGTCATCTGAAATGGCAATGCTTTCTTTCCATCTGAGATCTTCTCAGAACTGCCGGTTGTGGTGGTTCTACAATATTTTCAATGGTGGTATCTTCATGAAGTGGTGAAACATGAGGTGGTGAAAGATTTTCATTATGTTGTTCGTTTCCTTCAGGCTGTGGAATAGTCTGAGGAACAATAATTTTTCGATAAGGGTCAAATGTTGGCACATCTACCCTAAATTCCTCGAAATTCACCACCCGTGTTTTCTCACTCCCACTAATTTCACCATTCTCTAGGAATCTAGCATTACCAGTCTCCACTATCCTCGTACTGTGATTAGGACAATAAAATTTGTACCCTTTAGACTTGTCTGGATAACCAATGAAATATCCAGATATTGTTCTTGAGTCCAACTTTTTCTCTTGTGGGTTGAAGATTCTTGCCTCTGCTGGACAACCCCAAATATGTAAGTGTCTCAAACTAGGTTTCCTACCAGTCCACAACTCAAAAGGAGTTGTTGGGACTGCCTTACTAGGAACCCTATTTAAGATATACATTGCAGTCTTTAAAGCTTCACCCCACATTGAAATAAGTACAATTGAGTAACTTAACATGTTTCTAACCATATCTTTAAGTGAACGATTACGCCTTTCAGCAACTCCATTTTGCTGTGGCGTACCAGGCATTGTATATTGAGCACAAATGCCTTTCTTTTCTAAGAATTTTGCAAATGGGCTAGGATTTTGGCCTGACTCATCATATTTACCATAATATTCACCACCCATGTCTGATCTCACTATTTTAACCTTTTTATCTAATTGTCTCTCGACTTCAATTATGTACACCTCAAGGATGTCAACAGCCTGAGACTTTTCATGAATTAGATACACATATCCATAACGTGAGAAGTCATCTATAAATGTGATAAAATATTTTTCACCACTAAGACATGGAATGTTGAGTGGCCCGCAAATATCTGTATGAATTATCTCAAGAAGCTCATTACTTCTTGTGGCACCTTTCTTGGTGTGTTTGGTTTGCTTTCCTTTAATGCAATCCACACATATCTGAAGATCAGTGAAGTCTAGGTTTTCCAAAATCCCGTTCTTCACCAATTTTTCAATTCTATTTCTAGAGATATGCCCCAACCGTCTATGCCACAAGATTGAGGATTTTTCATTAATTAGACCACGTTTTAAACCAATATTCGAATGCAGAGTTACTAATGATTGTACAAACTCATGATTTAAGGTAATTTTATATAAACCATCACATAAATTACCAAAACCAATCATTATTGAATTAAACATGAGTTTTCCACAACTAAATAAAACTGAATATCCAACATGATCTAATTTGGATAACGAAACTAAATTCCTAGAAATTGAAGGAACATAAAAAGTGTCTTGTAGATTCATCTGATGACCCGTCTCTAAGATCAGGCGATAGGTTCCTACAGCTACGACTTCAGCTTTGAGACGGTTCCCCATATAGACAAATCTTTCACTTTCCTTCAGTTTCTTGGTTGAGAGGTATCCCTGCATGTCATTTGTAATGTGGGTCGTGGCCCAGAGTCAATCCACCACATATTGGAAGGTACTTCAGCAAGTTTTGATTCATAACAAACAAAAGAAAATTTCTTATATTTCTTTTCGAACCAAGCCTTTCGCTTGCTATAGTCTTTCTTCACATGTCCCTTCTTACCACAAAAGTAGCACTTGATAGTGAAACCATTCTCAGCCTGATTTTCTTCCCCAGGTTCATTCCTTCTCTTTGGTGGATTTTTCTTTGATTTTACAAACTTACCCATCTTTTTCTTTATAGCTCCATGAGTTCTGACCAATGCAGCTTTGACGCCCTTCCTCCCTCAAATTTCACTTCCTCCTGAACACACATATTAGTTAGCTCATTCAAACTCCACTTATCTTTATTAGTGTTATAGTGAATTTTGAATGCACCGAACTGTGATGGAAGTGAGTTGAGAATAAACTGCACGAGGAAAGTTTCATCAACCTGCATCCCTAAAGTTTTAAGCTTTGCAACCTTGTCGCCATATTGAGGATGTGATCCTAAACTCCTCGGTGGCCATTATATTTCATTGTTGTCAATTCAGCCATAAGAGTGCCAGCAAGTGGCTTGTCGATCTTCAACAACCATTAACCAAATTTTACTTTAAGCGTTAGGGTAATGTCACTAAAGAGTCCTTTGGTCAATAACCAAGTAAGATCCCAGGAAGGTCGGAGGAGTCAATATAGCCTCCCTTCTAAGTCCAACCACCTTAGATAGCAAGCTATCTTTTTGACAGATCTTAAGAGGTATTAACACAAGATCTCATAAGTAACACGGAAAAAGACATCAACAATATACATATAAAGCTTTGAGAATTATGATGAACTATTGATATCACATAAGTCTTTCCTTTGGGCAAAACTTAGGTATATCTATTGTCCACTCATCAAGAATCACTTATGTAGGTCTAAAGTAATTTATGCAATTTTTCAGCTAGTCATGTTACCTTTGGGTATTCAATTCTAATTTGTCAAATTACATAAGTTACATTATCCTGGCCAGTTTATAATTATTTGAAAGTGACTCTCCTTTGGGCTAGTCTCAATCTCCTAATTATAACTGCAATTGAGAATATTATCGACCTTAATGTTACCATTTTAACAATTCTTTTATGTAGTTTTATATTCATAAGTTTTACAAATCTAGGCCACTTTGGCAGCTACTAAATTAGTAAACCCTATGAATACGAAACTAACCAACAATATTCTCTATTCTTTAATTGAGTTATTTAATTATCATTAATTCAATCACAATTTTCATGAAATCACTATTTTATGATTTTCAAAATTTCTTTTATGTGATTGCAATTGCCAATATAATAATAATAACTCTGGACGAACATGAATATATATATATATATATATGCAATATGACAAACATGAATATCATATATAATGGTTGACAAGAATTACACCTAAATAAATTAACCACTAAATATTTTAATATTCAATGTCATAAAATTATATCATGATATCAAATTTAAATCATGAAAATATAAATATCAACAATAATAGACAATAAGTGCATATAATCAGATAAGGTAAAATCATAATTCTTTAATAGACCGAATGATTCAACAAATTATAAAATTGCTTTTAATCTATGTACTTTATCATAGCGGCAAGCAATACATGCAATTTAATATCATATTATGATGATTATAAAAATTATTATCACTAAAATTGATAATAAATCAAAACATGCATATGAACAACATATAGAATTATATAAAAGTTTGCACCTAACATATCACAAAACCAAGTGAGTGGATTGTGCTCTTATTTAGGTTAAGACCTAATAGATCTTATTGTCTTGTGAGTGAGGGAGTCCATGATGTGCATACTTAGTTATGATTTAGAAATCAGGAATGAAATCTTCTTTCACACAACCTTTGACTTTTAACAACACAAAAAGAGTTTCTTTGATGCATAATGAATATGAAAGAGATTAGATGTACCATTCAGACACTGCCTAATAAATATGACATGCAGCTTACAAGGTTGAATATACAGCGTATATTCAAGATAACCAACACATGCCGACATGAACAAAAATATGTTGTTATGAATAATTATAATTATAATATAATAACAATATTCATAAATATATTATTATTCCAAGATGTATTGATTCACAAACTAAAGCTCTAATACCACATGTAAGTATTAATAATACATGTAACCATAATAATAATGCGGAATTAAACTTAACAGGATCTTGAATTCAATACAACTCAAGAATAAAACGAACATACCTTTGTCAGCCATTGAATTTAGAGAAGTTGAGAAAATACCCCTAATAGTTGAACCTTTAATTCTTGGCTCACCTTCTTCTCTCTGTCTCTCTTAATTAGGATGACTATATAAAACTTAAAGTGATGGAAAAATACTTATCATATGAAAGGGGAGTTACCCATCCTTATATAGAGGAGAGAAGAGGGCCAGATAAACTCTATCAGAAGAATTCCTAATCCATCAAGGTTTCCTTCTTATCTTAGAAGAATGATTATATTAAAATTCTAATTACTGAACTTGATCTCAAATATTGGCTTTATCTATTTGTGGAGTCCAAATAAATTAAAACATGTAGAAAATATGTAGACTATTGGGCCGCACTAGAAAATAAATCCAACATCTTTTGCTTTTGCTCTTCTTTCTTTCTTATTTTGTGATTAGTTTTTTTTTTTTTTTTATTTTGTCCGTACGAAAAAGCTAACCATGATAAGACTAATCACAATTTTAAGAGTATTCGTAACTTGTAAAGAGTATCCTCAACAATGTTACTTAGGGCGTGTTTGGGAAGTTAGTTTTAAATTTTTTTTTTTTTTTTTTTTTTTTACTAAAAGACAAATTAGCTACAAAATAAAAAAAAAATAAATCCAAATAAAATATCACATCAAATCTCATAATTATTTCACTTTTTCTCTTACAAACATCATATTCAATCACAAAAAAACCCAACTATCTTCCCAAACACAAAAAAAAAAAAAAATTCTCCAATAATATCCTACAACTAAAAAAATCTACAAAAAAACCCACTTCCCAAACACCCACTTATTTTCTTTAAATTGTGCATTCTCTATTTTAGGGGATTACTTTTTCCAATAATACTCTTTATTCTTTTTGCACTTTATTTAAATATTATTTTATTATTCTCTTTTAATTAAACTTATTTTTTAAAAAGCTAATTTGACAATTAAATTAGAGAAAGTAAGGAGAAAAAAGTAGGCGAGAGAAATTGATATTATATATTTAGGCTTGTTAAATTAAAGAATTTGTTAAAGAGTTTGTTAAGGTTGATTTTTAGAGTGTTCATGCCCTAAAATAGTTAAAAATTAATTATAGGGTATCTGTTGGGATGCCCTAAGCTTAGGAAAATGTGAGGGAAAAAAAAAAGTAAGAAGAGATAGAAAAATTTTTAAAAAAAGACTAACCACATTCTTAGAGTTGTTTGAGAAGCTAGTTTTTTGGTTAAAAATAGTCAAAAAGTCAAAACACTCAGTCACATTATTTTTTTTAAAAAAAAAATTTATATGTATTTTTATAAAAAAAATTAAAAAGTCAACTAAAATAATCAATTTTCAAACTTTATAAGAATGATAAAGAGTAACAAATGTAACTAAGCCTCCGTTTGGGAAGTGGGTTGACTTTTTAGCTTTTTGGCTTTTTTGGCTATATTTTAGCCTGGGCTTAAAAGCTTGGTTTGAGAAGGACTTTTTGACTTTTTGACTTTTTTGAATTTTTTTGTGAGAGAAGAATGTAATGATTATGGATTGAATGTGATGTTTTGTTTGTTATGGCTAAAATAGCCTATTTTATTTTTTGTGACTAAAATAGCCAAAAAAGCCTGCAAACCTACTTGTCAAACACAGCCTAAGAGAACAAAAGAGAGAGGAGAGAGAAAAGTAAAGAAGTGATAAAAAAGGAGAAATTTGTTTTAGTGTATTTTTAAAAAAAAAAAATATTTACACATTAATAATAAATTTTATAATATTAAAAAATAATTTTATAAACTTTATCATGTATTTAAAATTACTTTTGGAATTTACCACTTAATTGTTATGTTCTCCTATTAAAAAAAAGAAAAATATAGAAGAAAAAAAATGATATAGAGAGAGAGAGAGAGACTATTGGTCTATCATGACCATGAATTTTATAATATTAAAAAATAATTTTTATAAACTTTATCATGTATTTAAAATTACTTTTGGAATTTACTACTTAATTGTTATTTTTTCTTATAAAAAAGAAAAAGAAAAAGAAAAATAGAGAAGAAAATAACATAGAGAAGAAAGAGGCCAGTGCTAGATTCGAGCAAGTAAAGACACTCCTTTGCTACTGTCCATAGCAAACCCTGTCTTCTTCCGTCGTTATCGCTGTCCAACTCTTCCGTCATTATGTTCCTTGCAAGTAATTACGTCAACAATATATTGAGTAAAAAGTCTAGAGGCTTTATCGAGTAATTCATTCTAATTACTGTTGACAAAGAATACTCACATACTGTTCTTTGCAAGATAGCTATAAAGATTCATGACGAGAAAAGGGAACGTATAAGTACTAAAGAATCATGGCATTCATGTATCTTTAAAATTGTACAATCTGTAAAATGTGTTTATCTCTCGTTAATGATTATCAGGAATGTCTTGTTAGACTTAAGTTAATTATGCTAACTCCTGTGAATGATGTAACAGTTACCACTAGTACTCTGTTAGTTACAAGTCAACTATGATAACATATATGAATGATCAAACAAAGATGTATGCTCCTATATGCCGCGAACTAATAGATCAAGTAAACCACGCCGTTTCTTAATGAATAAAGAGAAATAATGTACATTCGTGAAGAACGAATTCTGAGTAAATATGAGAGCCTTGACATAGGTACAACAGTTTAACGTTATTATGTGATCTTATGAGGATGTGAATTATTCCTTCTTTTTAAAGTATATCTCAAGTGTGGTTTCTAGTATATTTCAAGTATGGTTTCGAGTATGTAACAAGCATGGTTTCAAGTATATTTCAAGTATGGTTTCAAGTACGGATTCAAGTATATTATGAGCTCAAGTATGTTTCAGGTATGTTTCAAGTATATGTTACAAGTTTAAGTATGCTTCAAGGTTAAATATGTTTTCAAGGGCTTCATGCCAATATGTTTTCAAGGGCTTCATGCCACTTTCAAGGGCTTTATGCCAACCTTTCAAGGGCCTTAGCGCCACATGTTTCAAGGGCCGTGTGCCATGTGTTTCAAAGGCCTCGTGCCACCATGTTTCAAGGGCTTATAGCCATTATATGTATGATGTTTATGTTGAAGGATTTAGGGCTTATAGCCATTATATGTATGATGTTTATGTTGAAGGATTCAGGGCTTATAGCCATTATTTCTATGATGTTTGTGTTGCAGGATTGGGCCTGAGGCCGTTATGTACTTAGCACAGATTCAGACTAACTATATGAACTCTGCATTCTTATATGCATTGATGTGTGTTATGTTACAAGTTAAATGTCATTTTATTTATGTGTTACTATTCACTGAGCCCGACTCACTCTCTGTTATGTCTGTCTCTGTAGGTCGCCAATCAGGTGATCAGTCCTGGCCAAGATGTCCGCTTCCTTGTGTCAACCCTCATGTGTTCAGGCACTGTACTTATCTCGTTAAGTTGTTAAAATGTAGCTTGCTTGTTGAGTGTCCATCTAAGGTTGATGTATATAACTTTCATGTTTATTTCTGTATACGCCCAATCATTGGGCTGGGACTGTATATGTGTGTGTATATAACCGATATTTAGGGATTTAGTTTTTAACTTTGTCCATTTTTGATGAAATATATGATGTATGAGATCCTGACATATTAGAAATAGCTCAATGATATATGTTGTATCTAAGTTATGTTCGTGTTTTATGCTTCCGATAAGGCCCCATAGGTTTGTACATTAGGTTACATGTCCCTTTATGAATAGGTCATGCCCAAACTTTTAGGGGCAGGTTTGGGGTGTGACAGCGGAGGTGGTGGTGGAAGTTTGAAGGGGGCTTTGGATGAGGGTTGAGTGTGTGGAAAGAGGGTTGAAGTGATGTATGTACAAGATATGAGTTAAGGGTATGATTGGAATAATTGGTGTATGGAACGTGAACAAAAATTAATAATCAAATTACTGATTGTGTGCACTAAAAAATGATGTACACTGAGATAACTAGGTGCGTGAAAATAAAATTTTGCATGAACAAAATATTTGAATGCATGGACCTTTGGATTAAAAAAATTCAAAATTGAATTCATTGCCCAAGCACCCTAAAATTTAACATGTGATATGTATTCTTTTCTTATGCAAAAATGCTAGAATTTAGTGAATAGTACGGCAAAATTGAAAAGTAAAGCATATTCGATTTTGTTCTTGTTTTGTATTTGGTGTTTTTATTTTTAGAAAAACGCAAATTTGGCAAATTATTTTTTAAAAAAATTATGAAAACAATCACTTTTGACAAACACAAAAAATTGTTTTTCCCCAAAAATAAAAATGAAGAATATTTTCAAATGTGTCGTCATTTGTCGCTATTCACAGATCTTTCTTTTTTTTTTTCTTTTTTTTTTTCATATAAGGTAATAATATTGGAATCACCAGGGGTTGGTGGTTTTGTAGGATTTTGGGTGATTGCTGAGTAATATGTGCAACAACCGCCGTTGCCGGAGATTTTATTTATACTTAAAAAATTAATTAGTATGTCTAATTTTTCCGTATTTCTTATTAAATTATTTAAATATATAATTTATTCACATTACACTCTATATTTTTTTTTACAAATTATCTTTGAATAATATAATATTTTAATTTTATAGTACACTCAAATAATAACCTTAATATAAAATTAATTAAAAGAAACTCTCCCTCTTCTCTTCTCAACCACTGCATCTTCTTCTCAACCATTCTGAGACACGTCTTAGCCACATAATCTTCTTCTCAGTATTTTCATTGCCAATTACTGAAGAAGAAGTACATTGAGTCCAAGTTGAAAAAAGAGAAGGATGGAATGAAGATTAAGTCCAAGTCAGCTTGTTCCGCTTTCCAGTGCCAAAGAAGATTGTTTTGTTCGGACTTTCAAATCCGAACAAATTCACTTCGAACAATATTAACATAAAACACACTGAATATTCATTTATACGTAAAAAAATAAATTAATTAATTAATAAATAAACTCATAAATTAAGAATTATATTTTGATATTTATGCAAATACTTACCATCTCTTTGATAGGTTGCTTTAAAAAACAGTTTTGATTATTATTATCATCTATATTGTTTGATTTTGTTCAAACTTTTTTCTACTTGTAAGTAACAACACAATAACACAATAACAAATAATGATATTGCTGATAATGGTAAGTTTTGATTAGGTAGATTAGAGTCTTGAAGTGAGGAAAAAGAAGAGAAAATAATTAAAACTTGAGGTAGAAGACAAAGGGATTTGAATATGAAAAATATAATTAGATTGTACCATAGGAAAAAAATATATTTATTTTAGTGTCTAATATGTTGTCCTTCTTAATAAATTTATATTAAGGTATAATAAGAATTAAAATTTTAGTTAGGCATACTAAGGCCAAGTTTGGGAAGTTTAGAATAAGTGTACTTTTTGACTTTTTTTGTATTATGTGTAGAAAAAGTAGAGAGGAGATGTTGATTGATGTGATCCAAAAAAGATAAAAAGATGAAATAAGTGCACTTATATTGGGATGCCAAACTTGGCCTAAGTTATTTTTTAGGTGCAAACAGAATCACCCCACTGTTGGGTTCATTTTGGGGCCCATTTTGAATCAAGCCCAAATCTAAATACTAGAAAATATTATAAATGCTAAAAAACAGAATTCTCAAAATAAACAAAACTTTTCTAAAACTGCAAAATCACTAATTTGAGAGTCTAAAGGAAGGAATTTGACTAAAATCTGTTGTACAGCATCATCGGGACTGCAATGACTTTGATTTAAGATGCCGTTTCTGATCAGAATATAAAATTTGAGATAATTCCAACTTGTTACAAAAATGTTGCTATGACCTTCAATTTGACTACTTCATTACCTTTCGTTGGTTCAATTGTTCTAAGAATTTCTCATACATCACTTACAAGAAGTAAATATCATTACTCTAAATCAATTTCTTTCGTATTGGATCACTATATTGTATCATTCATGAAATGTTGTTTATCATGTGCTCTAGTTCCTTGAATACTTTTGATAACTTCTCTGGAACTTAAGCTTGCTTGTAACCATTTCCAAGAGGTAAAAGCTCCCAATTCATACCAATTTTCTTTCATAATTATAATTGCCAACCAACTAAACTCTGTTATTCATAATTCTCATCAGAGTATAGGACTACATTTTGCAACTGATTTTTTGTCCAAGGATATCGGTGACATTACAAGAAGAGATGTACATGTGTATGTCCACATACAATTTTCCAAGCTGCCAAACATAGACACACATTGTCAAGAACAAAATCCATTATACCAGAAATCTCTGCGTTATTCTTCAGTTCCTCATTACTGATAAAGACTAAATCTAAAACTCATTCATTGATTTTCACTATTAGCTAGAATGCAATACTAGTACCGTGTAATAATAGATTTATTTCCTGATATGGTTGGGTTATTAGCCCATGGCATATGTAGGAGTAGGCAAGTTGATGACAGTGCTCTTCACCTTCGTCATCATGTTGATGCTGTTTGTGATCCCTTGTGATCCAATCCCACTGTCCTTCAAACCCTGCCAAAACACCATACTTTAATTGTCAAGCTAAGAAGCATGAGCACTAACATGGCCGTGTGACATAACACGAACATGATATTGATGCGCCGACAATGGCCTCTAAACATTCTAAGAAGAATGGACATGAGACATAATAATTTTTAAAAGTTTGGATACGGACTTTTTTTTTATATATTTTTTATTTTCTATATGGATGAATATGAATTTCGGACACAGATATAAGAAACGTAACGTGTATGTGGGTGTATTTTATGTTTTTTGCCACCTTTCTCCCTCTTTGCTTCGATAAATTACTTTAGTTCCAAATCAACTTTTTAAATTTATAAATAAATAAATAAAATCCACAAGCATGTCTTAAGGCATCCCTAGGACATGTATGTCTGTGAAATGTCCCCAACATGTCTTGCAAAAAATAATGATTTAAAAATGGACATGTCACATGATGTGTCAGTCTGACACTTGGATGTCAGACACGACATGGCACCTATTTTGGACTGTCCATGCTTAGAAAACATTATTTGGTAGGATTCTTGGGAGTTGTAGGTCACCTGGAAAGGAAAATGATCAGGGCCCCGAGCTGGTGCTGAGTTGATCTGAACTGTTCCTGTCTCCATGGCATCGCTGATCAAAATTGCTTTGTTGATGTCCCTTGTGAAGACACAGCCCTGTGGTTCAGTCACATTTATCAGCATCAATCACTGTTATTTGGGTTTTTACAGTAAAACTTATTTTCTTTTTAAACCGTTAATTTGGTGCTGGATTTCAGCATTATTCATCTGATATAACAAAGCATACCAACAGTACGATCACAATAGTTGGGTAACTTGATTTTTGAAAATCAAACAAAAAATGGCGTGAATTAGAATGACAGTACGTAACTGCACACTATTCATACCTGCAGGCCGAAATTGCTTGCATTGCAATGGTGGATTCCTTCTTCAACAGAGTTGATTCTAATAACTGGCAAAACCGGTCCAAAAGGCTCCTCCCACGCAATCCTCATGTCAGGGCGAACGTGATCCAACAACAATGGCCAAATAAGGTTGCCCTCCCGCTTGTACTCCTGGCAAAATGTTGCTCCTTTCTGTTTAGCATCCATGACCAACCCTTCAATAAAGTTTGCAGATGACTCTGTAACAACTGGAGTGATATCACAGTTGTCCTCGGGTGGCCCAACCGTCAATTTTGCCACTTTGGCCTTCACTTTTTCAACAAGGGCATCAGCAACCGATTCCATCACCAAGACAACCTTCACAGCAGTGCATCTTTGACCACTGTTGCAATTGTCCATGCCAAGAAATTCAGAAGTCTCAACAAGGGGGTGTATTGGTCAAGCAGAAACAAGTTGAATTTGATAAGCAAAGAAAAATGGATGGAGTGTAGCCTCTTGCAAGCTAAAAGTTCATAATCATAAAGTAGAAACTAAAAGCTCCCCTTCCCTTCTGAATAATCAGCTTACATGATCTATTTTTATCTCATAAGTTATATGCAGAAACTGAACCAAGCATTCTGACACATTTTCCCACCAAAAAAAAAAAAAAAAAATGTTGTAAGTCATAAGCAGACCCATAAGCTGCATCAAACAGGGCAAAATAAGGTTCTAAAAAACTCCCACTGACCGCATGTTTGGATCATAAGAAACTTGATATGTAAGGAAATCAATCTCTGTGATTATTGAAGAAATTATTCTCTATCCTACAAGCCAAGTCTATACAAGGCACAATCATCTCATATTATGCAATGCCTCAATCATAATATTACACTAGCATTAACATCACATAGATGAATGCTCATCTGACTGTACTAGTTTTAATTTCTGTCAGAGCAAACAGGAAACAGTGCAGCTATATGACGGCACAATAAGAAATGAATGAGCCTAATTCTCTAACACTACTTGGCAGCAGATAAATGAGTTTATCTTTTTTATTTTCTAGGATATACTTTGTCAAGGAAACTTATCGTCCATCATGTTCTCTAAATTCGAATAGTGAAATTTCTCTACAAACATTTACCATGCGCCATTTCCCTAATAGCATACATAACCATATTGATATGTATGGAGGGTTTCGCTCACCTGTAGGAAAAACCGCCTTTTATAATATTTGCTGCTACCAAATCTAGATCAGCATCCTCAAGCACGATGCAGGCATCTTTTCCTCCAAGCTCCATCTGTAGCGGAATCATGCCTGCTTTCTTTGAAATTGCAATACCAGTGTCTCCACCAGTGAAGCTGAGTAAATAAGTACGCAAATTAGCTGTTAGTAAGCGTATATTAGACAAGTAAAGCTAGAACTGAAGTAGCACTAAGGCACTGTTTGGATCTTGGAATTGTGGAGAGAATTGCAGAGGGAAAAGAAAAGGAAAGAAAAAAAGTTAAATGAAATTGAAGCTATTTCTTTTCCCCCAAATCCCCTTCATTTGTATTTTACCTCCACAAATCCAAGATTCAAACATAGCATAAGAAAATATGAAGTTGAATTACCTTATACAGTTCACCCCGGGATGCATTGTGAGAAAATCACCAATCTCAGAGCCTTTCCCTGTAATACAGCTGATGAGGCCCTTGGGAAATCCAGCTAAGTGGAAGCAATGCACCATATGAAGCGCAGCCACAGCACCCTGAAGAGAAGTTCAGATGAGAGATGGTGAATAAACTATTCCATAATCTGCAAAAGGGGATATATATTTACAAAAACATACATTTCACCTCTGTGGATGTTTGGAATTGCCATGGGAAAAAGTTCATTAACATGTTTGTAGAAAGCATTCTTGAAATGAGTATGCATTGCTTATCATGCAGGGTTAAACATGAACTCTACTGCCAATATATATATATGAGACTTCTTATGCAGAAGTAATGTCACAGACGATTAAAGCATAAAATAGAAAACAAATTGGAGTCGTGAGATAAAATATATGGGAAAATACCTGAGTTGGAGGCTTGAGCACAATAGAGTTTCCAGCAATCAGAGCAGGACCAATTTTGGAGACAGCAAGGTTAACTGGATAGTTGAAGGGTGGAATTGCCAGAATAACACCAAGTGGAATCTGCAATAAAAAAGTTGAATACCATAAAAATTACGGAAAACTTCTGACTTACAAATTAATCAAAACAAGTTACTACTGATTATCGGTCAAAAATAAAGAGCAACACAATACACGAGACTACCACTAAAGAGGGATCTGGGGAGGGCAAGATGCAGCTCCAAATTCCATTACATAAAGTATGTCAACATGTGCACAAGTATTTCAGAAATGATACATCTAATTTAGATCTACAGTTCAAATGTAGTCAGACTTGACGGACCCTACCATTTGCCCTGAGAGTCCTATTACAATCATTCATGGATCAATAACTTGTTCACAAGCATTACCTTCCTTGACCGAAATGTCATGTGAAAATTTTCATAATTGAAATAACAGATCACTTTCATGGGTCTTTTGGTTTCAAATAAATGACTATCAATTTGACAGAAGAAGTTACAATGTGCACTTGCACATTGTAGAAAAAGTTATACTTTTTGTGAGAGAAATTATACATTTTGTGAGATGAAAGTTACGATTTTTTAGATGAAAGTTATGAATTTTGAAGTTATGATATGCATCTAAAAATCATGTATAACTAAAGTTATCCTTTTTGTAAGAGAAGTTATACATTTTGCAAGAAACAAAAAGTTATATTTTTTGTAAAGAAAAAGTCGTATTTTTTGTGACAAAAGTTATACATTTTGTGAGAGAAGTTATGCTTTTTGCATAAGGAGCATATGACGTGCACTTCCACACATAGCATTCTCCCAATTTGACACATCATTTTGTATGAATTTTATGTATAACACTTTTATTTATATCATTACTTGTAAAAAAACAAAAAAAAAAAAACAAGATGGATTAGAATGAGCTAGATGCAACTCCACACTAATGCCAATGTTAGGGGATAAAGTGATTGCAATGGGGGTGTTTGGTAGGGTTTTTTTGAGCCAGCTTATGGCTTCGGGCTTTTAAAAAGTTATTTTGAATTGTTTGGTTAAACTTATTTCAAACAGCTTCTGATTCTAACAACTTATTTTAAATCAAAAAAGTTGATTCTGAAAAACTGTTCACCCCTTGCTTCTGATTATCAGCTTCTGCTGTGGACATGTTAATTCACGATTATACTCTTAGATTTTTTTATTTTTTATTTTTTTAAAAATAGAAAAAGACCCAAATGGACTATAAAATATTATTATTATTTTTTATGAAAAATGTAGACAAATAGTGAATAATAAAAAATAAAAATTAATTGAAAAAACTACTTCACAGCTTATTTAACAAATACTACTCAGCAACTTAATCTATAATCCAACAAATTATATTAAAGCATTAACGACTTCGATTAAAGTCATAATCTATAAGTCGTTAGCTATAATCTATAACTGTTTAACTTGATTACACCAAACAGCACCAATGTGAGTAAGAACTACCAAAACGGCGAAGAATAACAAGCCAAAATATAAAGGTGCAACCAAAAAATAGGGAAAATGAGATAATATTAGTAATAAATACTTATCTATCAAGCTGTTCGAGTTTAAATTAACTACTTTGTTTTTCCAGTTACAGGTATCATATCTTTGATGGATTTCAACATAATAATGCCAACATGACAAAAGAAAGTAACTGACCAAATAATGACCAGTAACAGACTCCCTACAGGTGCTTGCAAGTTGCAGCAAAAAAAACAAAGGTCAGGTTTTACAAAGATTTAAAGCAGACAAATTGCAATATCAATCATGGAACAACTTGCTGATTTCGCTTTTCGCCACTGAAAACAACAAGACAAACCAATGCGGTTCACACACAACTTAAACCAATTACACCGCCTAGTGTCAGCAATGAAGGATTGTGCCTACTACCATGCCCAGTTCTAACAAAGTTAAGCTTAACTAAATAGAACTTATTCATACAGTTTCCAATATACCCAAACATTTTCTCAAATTTTCCACCTGTAAAAGACTCTTTCATCTGAATTAAGCAAATCAAGTGGTTATTTTGCATATTTTGTTACCAATCCCTTGGTTGATAATAACATCATATTGTGTCTATGGGGTTCCAATATTGAATTAGACAAAGATGAGCTAAGATGAAAACAAGCAATAGGCCGAACAATTAACTTTCCCAGCCATCTAGGCTAGCCATTTCACACCTGAACCAACTAACTTGGTAAAAACAATGGTGAGCCAATGCACAAGACTTCCCGCTAAAGCAGAGTCAGTGGAGCGCAAGAAGTATGCAACTTTACCCCATTTTTGGAGAGGCTGTTTTTGGTGACATTTGCACCACTAGAGACACCAACCAACGACAAGCTTATAGAAAAACAACAAAATCGTAAGGTAGAAAAGTGAAAGTATACCTTAGAAGTAAGGCAGTACTTGGTCCTCTCATTTCCAGGAAAACTATCGGATACTAAAAACTTTCCCTCTCCCAGAATTCGAACCCCTTCTTCAGCACAGTAAGAAACAAGATCCCCAGACCTAACAACCTTCACCAAATTTACAATTTATATCATTCAATCAGCTTCAAAACATGGTATTGGTTGAATTTACGAGCTAGAATACAGAAATGAAAACAATTTACATACCTCAGTTACTGCATCTTTAGCTGGTTTAGCAATTTCTTTTACTAGACACTCGCCAATGGGGGCTTTGTGCTCTTTGAGAATAGCAGCTGCCTTGTGAAGGAGCTCTGCTCGCTTCCAGAGCGGGGTCTTTGCCCACGATTTTTGCGCAGTTTTCGCTGTTTCCATGGCCTTGTTCACCTCTTCTTGTGTACAAGCTGAATGAAGGCCATAGCTAAGTAGATAAGTGAACAAACTTCAAAGCATTTAAATTTACTTGCGAAAATTTAAGGAAATTAGAGAAGAAGAAAAATTAATGTAAAGGCCAAGTTCAAGAGTTTTGTAACTTCAATTTGGACCAAAATCCATTTGTTTATTATTAAGGGAATCTCTTTCCTCTGTTCACTTCTACCCTGTTTGTTTACTGAAAAAGTTTGAAAAAAGCACAGAAATCAGTTTTTGCATCACAAAATTTCCCATTACTTGGGAACCCAAAAAAGTGCTTGTACTCAACTGAGCCTAATGAAACTATTTGGTTAGTGGGTTTTTTCAGATTTCCTTTTCAACCGACAGCATAAAGCATAAGATCCAGATTCCAAAGTTTTATTCCCTCATCTTTTTCCTCCATTTTCTCAAAATACCAAACACAGTTCAATCACTTCAACACCACAAATTTCAAGTACTAGTAACCAAATTCGATAAAAGCTTAAAAATTACGAACAAATTTCCAGAGAAACCCTGTTTTCTTGAATCCCAAACAACAAATATCATCAACAATAAGAATTTGAGGAACTTTAAAAACAACCAATAAAAAATCCCAATCTACTTCTACTTGTACATAATCTACATAATACAAACAAATACGTATATAAATATATGTATATTGATGATGATTATTACCTTGAACTTTGTACTGGGTCTTTCTGGTAGTTGGGTTGATGATAGAAACAGATTTCCCAGAAGAAGATTTCTTCCACTCCCCATCTGCGTAGTACTTGAACACATCTCCATCTATGGTTTCTGCAAAAACTCCACTTCCCGCCATTGTCAACGACCCAAGACTCCTCCCCTGCCTTCCTCCTAGTCGATTCTTAGAGAGAGAAAGTAGAGATAGAGAGAAGGAGAGAAATGGTGAATGGTGAATGGTGAGAGAGAGTGAGTGACACTGGTTTGACTTGATTAATACATATGTATGTATATATATAGTGTGGGTAGATATATAGATATGGAGATAGATATAGGAGGAAGGTGAGCCACGCTTGTTTCAACGACTCGATCCAAGGGATCGGTGGTTCAGAGCCTGACAAGTGGGTAGTTCTATTTACACCCTACCATTCCTCTCTTCACACCGTTTTCTAATTTTTTTTAGCGGTAACACTACAAATTTACAATTTTCAATTCAGAAATTATTTAAATTATTATTTTACGAATCAGATTTATTTTATAGATAGATTTTACGCTATACAAATTTAGGCCAAGTTTGTCTATCCTTGAAAAATTTTAAAAGTCAAAAAATTACTTAAAAAATTAAAAAGTTATCATTATTTATCAAAAAAAAATTTTTAAAAATAATATACACATATTAATACAAATAAAAAAAAAAACCCCAAGATGGTACTGACGTCATGGTGGAGTCAGTGACCGGGGGAAAAAAAAATTGTAGTACTATATTCACGACATTGGATGGTAGAGTTGGGACCTGTGAGGACCCACCATGAGTCTCGTTTTGATAATCTGAACCGTTGAATATATAGAACTCGTCTAGTACTATATACCTATAAAAAATCACGTCTATCAGATATCGCTAAATATATGATCAAATCAGTATTGTATAAAAATAGATGGTATTATAGTTAACAGTTAACAAAAAAAACTAACACGATCAAATAGTTATTTATATCCAATCAATGTGATTTTTTTACAGCATATAGTACTCGATGAGTTCTACAGATTGAATGGTTCCGATTAGTAAAACGGGACCCGTGGTGGGCCCCTATGGGCCGAACATAACCGACCAATTTATGCTCGAAAAATAGAGAATCAATCTCCTACACTGCCCACTGTCGTGCTGCCCTTTAAGCTTCTAACCGTACGGCCTATTCCATCACTTTATCCCCCTATACATTTATTTATATAATTTTTTAATAAATATTTTTTCATAAAAAATCAAAAAATTAATCCAAATATTCATATTTTTTTCCTTAATTTTTTAATCTAAAAAGATAAAAAATACATTTATTTAAAACACCTAAACAATCCCTCCTATACAATCACCCACCCACACAAATATGGGTACCAGACTTATTCTTTTCTTAATTACCATTATGTATTTCAAACAAATTACTTTACTTTTATGATAAATGTGTGCGCGCTATATACAAATTATATTATTTATGAATTTGATTATTACAAGTAATATAGCTAAAAAAAAAAATTATGTTATATTCAAGTATCATATGAAATATAATTAAATAATTATTTGATCATAACTAAAATAATATTATAATCAATATCATAATGTGTCATAATTAACAATATAAAAAGTTATAATCTAACAATCCAAGAGTCGTAATAAAAGTGCATATTATATAGAATTTCCTATACATTATTACACACTATCAGCCACAATCACTGCCAACGCTGCGGCCATAAAACTCTCCCTTCTCCAATCCACTGACCCCCAAGCCCCATTTCCCATTCCTCACCCAATTTCAACCTTATTGTTAGGAAGCTTTCGCAGGCTCAGCTGAACTAATTAAGAGAACTTAGTTCGATTCATTTTGTTAAGTAAATAAACAAGTTTAAATTTGACTTTTAAGTTTGTTTAATAAACGAGTCGAATTCGAAATCAAATAACAAACGAGTCAAATTCGAATTCGAATAAGTTATATTTAAATAAATGCAAATAATAGTAAAAAAATGGGAATTTATCAAGTAAGTCATTTTTTCAATGAATTTTCTATTGAGTTCTATTCACACCATGCTGAGAGAGTTTATTCATGTGTTAGTAGCACTTAATAGCAATTTCATTAGAAAAGTAGGATTTATTTGATATGTTTCCTAAATTTATTTATTATTTATTGTTTTTGGAGTTGGGCTTGAGCTCTGCAAAGTTCAACTTGAAAATCAGTTTGTTTACAGCCCTACTTATCGTTGTCCCATCATCCTTAGCCTTCACAACCACCACCATCACAACTTATAGAGCGATGGCCCAAGCTCGCCCCGACCTCCAAAAGAGAGTCTCGAGTTTCAAGAAAGAAGGCGATGGTAGGAGCTATGAAAGCAAGTTACGGACTAAAAAGGGAATTGAACGGAATGGTGGGGCTAAAAAAGAAATAGCATGGTTGTTTGGTGCAACTTTGTTAGGTCCCTTTGTGTTGTCAATTCTGCGAACAAACACATTTAAATTGCATTTCAGTGTCTCGTTTTTGCTTGGACCAATTGAGCGCAACATTAGTGAATCAAGCAAAGAATCTTGTCTCTCAGTAATTCAGTCATGCCTGCAAAAATACTGGGATGTTTGATTTTACACTTCAGCAAACTTTTTATCGCTCGAGCGAAGCCACTTATGGTTTCTCCGCATACAAGACACACTGCTCGAGTGACCATTCTTTCACTCGAGCAATTATCGTGATCCTGTTCCCTATGAAGCTGTGTGAAAGACAGGTTTTATAGTTATGACGTCCAAATCTAAAACCTAAGATTTTGTTCTTGCTTTTGGAATCTTTTTCCTTGTTTCCCTTGATGTCTTTGTGAGATTGATCACATCAAATGAGTTAAGTTGATCACATCAAGGGGGTTTGTTTCAATCTTATAATCAAAGAGAGTTTGATCGGTGGATTCCGAAGGTTCGAGCGTAAAGGCTTTGAAGGAGTTCAAAGCGGGTCATTGTCATAGACTCGACGTGGGTGTTGTGGATTCAAGATCAGGCTAATCAATTCCGAGACAAAGGCAATGGTGAAAGAGACACAAGTGGTGGAAGACAATTCTTCAGTGTGTTGACTAATTGTTGGTAATCTTATGTATTTTCATTATCTTCATAGTAGATTAATTAGTGGCGTTTCGCCCATGGTTTTTTTTTATCACAATTAGAGGTGCTCTAATTGTGGTTTTTTTCATGTTAAAATCGTTTGTGTTGATTTATTAATAGTGAAACAACAATCTATATCACTTTCGTACGAGCTAGATGGTTTAGAGTGTTAGCTTTGTTTGTTTAGGAATTGTTGCAATTTAATCTATTTCGAATCACGAATCACTTAAGTTTTTCAATTGGTATGAAAGCAGGTCACTCGTTATTGTTTTTATAAAAACTATAAGAGTGTGATTTTGTGTGATTTGTGTTAATGGATTCGATTTGCGAAGGTAACTCAACCCATAGACCTCATTTACTTGAAGGAATAAACTATTCATATTGGAAAGCTCGTATGCGGGCGTTTTTAAAATCTATTGATGAGAAAGTTTAGCATTTCGTTATTTATGGATAGAGTGAACCTATATTTACCATCGATGGTGTTCATATTCCCAAGCCAATTGATAAATGGGATACAATTGATTATCAAAATTCGAGTTGGAACAGTAAAGTGTTTAATGCCCTTTTTTTGCTCCATCACATTGGAGGAGTTTCGACGTATTTATACATGTGAGGTAGTAAAAGAGGCTTGGGACATTCTTGAAACAATTTAAAAGGGGTACTACTCTGTCAAAAGGTCAAAACTTCAACGTCTCGCCTCCATTTTTAAAACTCTTTTTATGAGTGAGGATGAGACGTTTGATGATTTTTATACTAAACTTAGTGACATCGTGAATTCTTGTTTCACATTCGGTGAAAAAATTCTTGAGTCTAGAGTTGTAGAAAAATTTTGAGGTCTTTACCCAATACGTTCCAATAAAAAGTGACAGCTATAGAGGAGGCTCAGAATGTTGAGAACCTTAAGCTTGATCAGTTGGTTGGAAACTTGCAAACTTATGAGGCTCATCTAATTTCAAAGGAAAAGCATAAAGAAAGTGTGGCCTTTTTTAGTGCTCATGAGACTATTAAGAACCTTGAGGTAGAAATTGATCTAGAGTTCGGAATGACGGCTATGTTTACTAAACAATTCAAAAAATTTCTAAAGAAAAAGAAGCCTAATTTCAAGGACACTAGTTCTAAAGATAAAGGTAATGATAAACCCAAAGTTGCTCCAAAGACTGAAAAGAAGACTATGAGAGGATAGGGAGTCAAGTGCTATGAATGCCAAGGGCTTGGGCATATTGTTCTCGAGTGTCCTTTCAAGAAGAACTAGAAGAAACTCTACACAATGACTTGGAATAATGAAAGTGAGTCAGAGTAAGAAGCTGATGAAGCTGAATACAGTGAAGATATAGATAGTACTTTTATGGCATTCTATACTAGCTTCTCTCAACCAACTCCCAAGCCAATTGAGTTTGCTCATGAGGCTAATCTGCATCGTGCTCTTACCTTTTATGGGAGTAATTACCTATACTAGAAGTGTAGAATGAGGGCGTATCTCAGAGCTTGGGATCCTGAAGGTTGGCGCACAATTTAGGAGAATATTGAAGCACCGTCTATGATTGATCCTCTTACCAGTGAAAAAGTCACCAAGCCTACTGAAGAGTAGAGTGTTAATGAAAGGGCTAACATGGTAAGTAGTGAATGAGTTCTAAATTCCATTTGAGAAGCACTTTCTGAAGGAGAACGACAACGTATCTCTCATTCCAAGAATGCCAAAGATACATGGGTTATCCTTATGCAAGTCCATGAAAGAATAGAGTCATTTTCACAAACACCCAATAATGTTCACCTCAATGCTCTAGTTGCTCGTCTAGATGCTCTTGAGGAGGAAAAGAAACAAAAAGAAGATGATAAAACCTTGGAGGATTATGATGAGATAGATGGTGCAAAGCTTCAACAAGCACATCAAAAGTTGTACAAGAAATCTCTAAACTTATCAAAGTTGAATGACAAACTCACTGTCAAACTCAAAGCATGTGAAAATCATAATGTTAAGCTAAATGAGGAGATCTCTGCAACTAGGAATGAAGCCATCAAGATCTCAAGTGATAGACAAGCTCTTTGTGCAAGAATTTTGACAAGAGAAATAAGCTTCTGAAGATCTATGCCACATATGAAGAAAAGATTGAAACTCTCAAGATGTCCCAAATTGTCTTGGAAGAGCTAGTCGTCTAGAAAGAGAAAGAACTCAAGAGTGTTAGAACTACAATTGATATATGAAACAGAGGTTCAAAGACACTACAAGACATCATTGGTTCTCAACAGATGGGCTTTGACAAAAGTGGGATAGCCTATGGTGATGATACATTGCACAAATAGAAGGCTTTCACATCTCATGACAACGCGACTCGAGGAAAAGGAAAACTGAATATTCAACAGGATGATAAGTCTCTCCATCAATCTAAAGGCGGTATGATCAATGAAAAGGAGGTAAAACTTATTTTTGTTTGTCATCATTGTGGTAGGTATGGCCACATTCGTCCTTATTGTTTTGGCTGTTTGGTAGGGTGTCTCAAAAAGTTAGAAACACTAATACTTCATGGGTTAGGAGACAACCCTTCATGTCTAGGCAGAATACCATGATTTATAATGGTGTTTACAATGCTAAGACATTTACTAAGAATTATGCTAATCCCCCTTCTATGAAGACTAAAAAGATATGGCTAAAAAAGAGTGACTTGTCTTGTTTTGTTGTTCACACTGTACTTAAAGCACATGAATCGCACATATGGTATGTTGATAATGGGTGCTCTCGTCATATGTCCAGTGAAAAATCCTAATTCACATCTCTTGAGAAATATGAAAGAGGAATTGTTACATTTGGAGATGGTGGCACCTCTAGAGTCATTGGTAAAGGCTCTATAAGTGTCCTCGATTTTCTTAAATTGGATAGTGTATTGCATATTGACGACCTTAAAACTAATCTTTTGAGTATCAGTCAAATGTGTGACTCACATCATAGGGTATTGTTTTCAAAAAATAAATGTGAAATTTTGGACAAAAAATGAAATATTGTCATGCATGGTGTTCGCATATCTAATAATTACTATGGGGTTGTTACTATTAATGATCTCACTTTTTACTCGACCATCATAAGTAATCTAGACTTATGGCATCAACGGTTAGGCCACATCAATTTCAAATATCTAACTAAGATAGCTAATAAAGAGATAGTATGAGAAGTGCCCAAAATAGGTAAGTCTGTGAACCAAGTGTGTGGGCCATGTCAATTAGGGAAGCAAACTTGAGCCCCTCATAATAAGGTGAATAGCTTAACAACCAAGCGTCCTCTTAAGCTTGTTCATTTTTTTAACTGTTAATGATTATACTCGATTCACATGGGTTCATTTTTTAAGAGAAAAATATGATACGTTTGATGCTTTCAAGTCCTCAGTCCTAAAAATCCAACATGAACAGGGAGTTTCTATTAGACGTATCATAAGAATCCGAACCGATCATAGTTGTGAATTTGTGAATAGCTCATTTTCAGATTTTTGTGATATGCATGACATTAAGCATGAATTTTTTACTCTTATCACCCCACAACAAAATGGAGTTATTAAGAGGAAGAACCGAGTGGTTCAAGAAATAGCTAGGGTCATGCTTCTTAGTAAGAAAGTTCCTTCCAAATTTTGGGCAGAAGCCTTAAATATCGTTGTTTATGTGGTAAATCATGTGTATCTAAGGCTTGACACATTACAAAGTCCATATGAATTATGGAAATGGTTGAAACCTAATGTAAAATACTTCAAAACTTTTGGGAATAAGTGTTATATTTTCAAAGATAGAGAGCTTTTAGGCAAATTTGACTCCCATTGTGATGAAGGTATTTTTCTAGGGTGTTCATCCACTAGTTTATCTATGATGGAATCTATCAATGTGGTTGTAGATGACACAGGTTCTCCAATAGCATCTTTACAGGAGGAAGAAGATGGTGATCCTCAAATTCTGGATATGGCATCACAAAGTCAAGAGGAAGCCCAAGGCAAAGCTCAAGAAGACAAAAAAAACACCAATTTCCATGGCAAGCCCAAGTCCAAAAAGTGCACAAAGAGATAACACCATTGTTACTCCAGATTCTTCTCATTTTATCTTGGAGCCATCAATAAAGGTGAAACTGAATCATCCTATACAACAAGTGATTGGGAGTGTCATGGATCGAATGAAAACCCGAAAGTAAATTCGGGAGGAGGTATCTCATGTGTGTTATTTTTCTTTAATTAAACCTAAGAATGTAAAGGAGGCCTTGTTGGATAATAGTTGGGTCGATGCAATGCATGAAGAATTATGTCAATTTGAACGTAATGAAGTTTGGACTCTTGTTCTTAGACCTAGATATGTGAATGTGATAAGTACCAGGTGGATCTTTAAAAATAAATATGACGAGAATGGTACAATTGTTAGGAGCAAAGCTAGGTTGGTTCCTCATGGTTATATGCAAGTAGAGTGCGTTGACTATGATAAGACGTTTATCCCTGTTGTATGTCTCAAATCCATTCGTATACTACTTGTTGTTGCATGGTTTCTTGGTTTTAAATTATTTTAAATGGATGTGAAAAGTGCATTTTTGAATGGGTACTTGAAGGAAGAAGCCTATGTTGAGCAACCAAAGGGTTTTGAGGACCCTAAGTGGTTGTTTGGGATGTGCTATATAAGTACACTTTTTGACTTTTTAGCTAAAAAAGTAAAGGAAAAACATGTATGTTTGGGATAATTTTTTGACTTTTTACGAAAAAATGAGTATTAAAATATTATAGCAATTACCAAAATTACTCTTGTACCCTTCCTGACACAACAGCAGAAAGAGTGGGTTTCCGTGCATTTCAATTTTTGGCTCATGGGTTTTCGTGGCTCTCATTATGCCACGTCATTGCACAATGGGAAATGCAATGCAACACTGACATGCACTGTTTTGTTTTCTTTTTTTATTTATTTTTTATTTCTTACCTCGAAAGTAAGGGCAAAATTGTCTTTTTGCCCTTTGAGTACTCAGACACAGATTTCCCACCCAAACCATGAAAAAGTATGAACTTTTTGGCTTTTTTAATAACTTTTTGACTTTTTAGCTATAATAGATTATACCAAACCATGCCTAAGTTTTCATATCATATCTAAAAGTTAGACAAGGCATTGTATGGTTTGAAATAAGCCCCTCAGGCTTGGTATGATAGGCTGACTATGTTTTTTCTTGACAATAACTTTCAAAAGAGTAGTGTGGATAAGACCTTATTTGTGAAATATACTAAGTCAAATATTCTTGTTGCTAAAATTTATGTTGATAATATTGTGTTTGGATCCACATTTGAATCTCTTGTGTAATATTTCTTGGATTACATGACACATGAATTTGAAATGAGTATGATAGAAGAATTGTCATTCTTTTTGGGGCTTCAAATTAAGCAGTTGTCATCTAGTATGTTTGTATCTCAGACCAAGTATGCTAAGAACCTTGTGTCTAAGTTCAGTCTAAAGTCTGCCAAACATGCACGGACCCCTATGAGCACGAGCCTTCATTTTTCTAAAGATCCCTCTAGTACTGATGTTAATCCTACCCTCTATAGGAGTATGATAGAGAGTCTTTTGTACCTCACCACCAGTTGGCCTGATATTGCCTTTAATGTTGGTGTTTGTGCCCATTATCAAGCTTGTCCAAAAGAATCTCATCTTCAAGTTGTCAAGCATATTGTCAAGTATGTAAGTGGGACCTTAGAGTATGGGATTTGGTTTTCTTCCAACACCACAACCGATATTATTGGCTATTCTGATGCCAATTGGGTAGGGTGTGCTGATGGTCGCAAACGCACATTTAGAGGTTGTTTTTAAAAAAGTAGAATACCTTCTCTCTTGCGACTGCTGAGACTAAGTATATTATTGCAGGGAGCTGTTGTACTCAAATGATTTGGATGAAGCAAATGCGTAATGACTATGGAATAGACCAGCATACACTTACTCTTTTTTGTGACAACACAAGTGCCATCAATATCTCCCGAAATCCAGTCCACAATACTCTCGCATTAAACATATTAACATTCGTTACCATTTCATTTGGGAGTTAGTTAAGAAAGGCCTTGTTGTTCTTGAACATGTGTCCACTGAGCATCAAAGAGTAGACATTTTTACAAAATCCCTTGATCTTCATAAGTTTGAGTTCCTTAGAAAGATCTTGGGAGTAATGCTTATTGCCTAGAGTATGTGACTTGTTGCATGAGTTGATGTGAGTTGATTGGCATTTTGTGTTCTTGGATGTTATAATCTCACTGTCATTGATACTTGTCTTTTTTGAACATAGATGTTTTTTGAATATCTCTCATGCTGCAGCATGCAAGGTTTCATATGTGTTTATTTATAGCCCATTTTGAATGTACATGCTCATTGATTTCATGATCTTATTCTGTAGACATTCTTAAGTTAAACAATTGCAGGAGTTTTCACTTAAGTGATAAAATGTTTCTATGGACTTCTAACATTGTTTATTTTGCATTTCCAAAGGAATTGACCTATACTAGCACATCATGGGTGATATTAAGTCTCTTAACCACCTACCATCTTTTTGCATCTCCATGGCTTTTTCCTGAATTTATCATAGTCAAGACAAGAGGAAAAGGATACTTCAAAGTCACTAACCAGGCTATCCTTATTCTATCCATGCTTCTTTGGTTCAGTTTCCATACACTTGAGCGTGAAAGCCGCCCGTGAGTGCACAAAAGAAAGAAAGAAAAATCAAAAAAATTGATTCATTAATTGAGGGGGAGCCTCCACATTTACTCAACAAATGCCCCTTGATTCCTAGTGGTTTGACTTTCCTAAATTGTGTATAGATTCTCTTACCAAAGGTCTAGCCATCCGATCACTACTAGGATTAACTCTAACGATTATGGACACTCAAGGATTGTACACATACTGTCGTTGTGAGCAATCATGTTCTTCTTTGAGCCTTGCATTCATGTGTTGCCTATGTCCATCTTCACATTCTTACCTTGCATGCTAATGATCCCCTATTCACAATTATCTATCTTGCGAGTTTCAAGGCTTCATGTTTTATGGATTGTTTCATCTTAATGTCACATTATTGCATTTTCACTCATATCTTTTAGTTTCAGGTGATACATAGAGTGCTTTAACGGTTTTGAATACTCAGGGGTGCGTGTTTCAGGACTAATAGGGTTTTGATTGATTGTGGAGACCACTCGAGCGGTGTCTTTTGCGCTCAAGTGGTCATAGACATCATCCAATACTTTTGTAGAGCATTAAAACTTCTAAGAGCATGTTATCTGAGCTCGAGAGGTGGAGTCTTGGCTCGAGCGATGGACTCACATTTAAGTGGCTTCACTCGAGTGACAAAGTGGTCACTCGAGCAATCTGTGTGGGTTTAAATTGTTCAATTCATCAGTTCACTTCACTTTTCCCCCAAATTCTTCGAAGTTCTCTTCTCTATCCTAGGGCACATTACACCTCTTGCTGAGTTCGACTCCTTGATTAGTGTTTTCTCTCAAATTCATGCCTCCTCTTGTGATCTTCTCACTCATTGGTAAGTTTTCTCTCTTCTCTCTCCGTATTTGGTTTATTCTACTTCATGTTTTTTCTCACCTCTTTCATTACGGTTTGCTTGTGTTCATGATCTAGGGTTCTACATTTTTTGTCGTTAGTTTTTAATGTCTCATTGGGGTTGTGCTCCATTGTTGATTTGCAAGTTTTTTTTTTTTTTTCTTGGTTTGGTTTTTTTTTTTTTAACCAATTTTTTTCCCTTGTGGTTATAGTCTAGATTGTAATTGTTTATAGTCTAAGCAGTTGCTTTTGTCTCGTGCTTATCCTTGTCATGCTTTGATTATTGTCTGTTTCTTTGTTTCTCTTTTTTAATTCATGGATTTGTTTATCTAGTTTTGTTACTAATGGTGTTATTTATTCATGGTTGATATTGGGGCTATTGGGCTAATGTTTGGATTAATGTTGGTTTATGTCTTGTTGTTGGGTTGTCTCTGGGTGGGTTGTCTATGGTGAATTTGTGGTATCTTTGTTAGTAGACTTCCCTATTTTTTAGTGTTTAGTCATGGCCAAATCCTCCAAACAACGAAAAGCTATAGTTTCTCGTCCCTCCTATGACCCTGCTAAATTCTAGTCAAAAGAGAAAGCCACAATTTTTAGGGACTTTTACGAGTCTAGAACTGTCCATCTTAAGAGAAATGTTCACCCTAAAACCTTTGAGTTGATCTCCATTCGACCTGTATTCTTTAGAAGGAGACCACGTTCTTTTATTTTCGAGCCAACAAAATTTGAGTTGGGTCACGGAATTCTATTGTAACATCCATTCCATAGATCTCCGTCTTTTAAAACATGAGTCCATTCCAAGGAAATTGACATTATTACTGATTTAATTTAGACTTTTCTTAGCGTTCTTCCTGTGCATAATTATCACTTTCCATTTCTTGCCACCCGCATGCTGACTTTGACATGGTTACATATGAAATTTGTGGCACACTATAGACACCCCATTTTTGACCATCCTCAAGACTCAGACGTCATCGCTTGTGCACTCGATGATTATGCTTGTTTGTGTTCGATTTGAGTGCTTGAAATCCTTGGTGGAGTACCTTGCCTTTGAGCCTTGAAACCTTATCTATTTTGTGTACTGTTTTGGACCAAAAGCTTGTTGTTTCAAGTGTGAAAGAGTGGGTGACATGTCGGCCAGCCCCATAGGCTATCGGCCTTGGTTTATGCTTGTCGGCTACCAGTGGTGGCCGACTAGCACCACTCTCTTTTTCTAGATATTTGTTGATAGTTGTGTCAGTTGTTGCACACTGAGCTGCATCTCCATACACGTGTATGGTAGGATGTTCCTAAGCTCAAGACTTGTTTTTCTATATATAGGGGGTTCCTCCCCCATTTTTGAGGGTTAGTAATTTTAAACCAAAAAAAAAAATATCTCTATCTAGCTTTCTCTCTCTCTCTTGATATTTTGTGCTTGGTTGCCTAGTTTCTCTATACTTTTTCATACCAACCCTTAATCAAACTTGACCATCTTTGAGCTGAGGTTCCTTGGAGTCTTGTTTGAGGTCTAGAAAGAGGTTTGAGCTTGAATTTGTGCCTAATTTATGTTTTGCTTCAAAGGTATAGCACTTACCTTGTTTATACTTGTTTTGTATCTTTGTTTTGCCATATATTTCAACTATTTTGGGGCTGATTTTGAACTTTCAAAAACTCTATTTTTATGGTTTAGAAGTGTTGGTTTAAGGTCATTTTGAGTTAGGGGATGGTACACATTTCTTGCTCCTTTGTTTGTTAAGCTTTTGTGCTATTATTCATCACTTTAAAACCAAATTTTTTGGGCCTTTTAACCACTGAATTTCAGAGGCTTTTCAATGATAAAAAAACTCATTTTGAAGTCCAAAATTGGAGGGGTTAGCCTCCCCTCTTTGTGTCTTGCTTGCATGCCTAGTTAGCCTCATGTATTAGCTTATTGTTTTAGCTTTGTGTGGCTTAAGTCGAGCATGTTTTAGACTATATTTAGGGTTGTTTTGCCTCTTTTTTTGGCTGGTTAATTCATTTGAGCCTTCTATGGCATGGTTGTAGTGTAATTTCCTTCACTAGGTCGGTGTTTTAGGGCTTTAATCACCATTGCTTTGAGTTGATAGCATGATTTAGTGTTGTTTTACACTTAATTTCAGCACTTTAATCTCTGTAATCTCCCTCAGTTCTTCACTCATTTGTTTGCTTTGAAAGTGGTTTTAAACCCCTTGTTTGCCTAAGAGTAAAATAGAGGTGCTACACTCAATGGTTTAATCCCTTAGGGGGTTTATTACCAACAGTGTAATGCCGCTTTCATGTCTAAAGTTACTTGTGGTTTGAGCTATCTTTCCACTATAGGACAATCACCAATGAAGATTTGGATTAAGGAATGGTTTGGTAATTCAAATGAGTAAATAAAAAATGACAAGTAAAAGAAGCAAGGTAAAGATCTTTCGTGTTGCATTACATGTGTTCGAATCGGACGTTAATTTGAACATAAGGAAAATGGGGCATTTCATACTCAGAAGTGATGAAATGTGCCACTTTCCTTGGTCACCATTGCCCTTGATCATGCATGATAGGGTGTTGGTCATTTTGGTCTTGTTTGTAAACTTGTACAAACTTGGTCCCTTAGCCATCATGTATGGAAATTGCTTTATTGATGATTTGATGGCCAAGAGTTTCTCTCCTTTGAGCTTGTGTGATGATAAGGAGGGTAAATAGTACAAACAACCTGTGAGAATATACTATTTTGCTCTGTTTTGCTCTCTGTTGCAACATGCAAGTGTGAACCAACAGTGGCCGACAGCCACCATCAATAGCTGACTGGCCACCAATGGTAGTCAACCGGCCACCATTGGTAGCCGACCGGCCCCTTGTCCCTCTTGTTGGCCATCAATGATTTTTGCACAATGTGTTGGTAAGATGAAGCAGAGGTGTTCTGGAAGTTGGTAGAATTTTCAATGATCAAATACGCAAACAGAGGCTTGCAGAAGCAAAACAACGACTTTTTGGGTGGAAACCGGGCGCGTGCATGAGCCTTTCTTGTATTTTCAAGCTCGCTTATCTCTTAAATATCTAGCTTAGATGCATGTTGTAATTAATTAGTTATAGCTAATTAAATGCTGTGAATAATTAGTTAGTTTAGCTAGTTATTTGATTTCGGTTTGTAATAATTAGTTAGCTTAATTAGCGTAGCTAGTTGGTTAGCTTATTCATTCGAACCCTCCTTCGCGATGGCATAATGTTGTAGTAAATGTGCGTGTGTGTGCGTGTATGTCTTCCAACCCCACATCTTTCTCCCTTTTATTTAATCGTTTTTGATGGTTAGATTAGGGTCATATTTCAACTTAGCATATCACATGCTTGCATCCATTCATTTGTTTGCATGCACCGGGGCTCGGCGCATCATTCAAAATACATTGTTATTTCAATACTTCTTTAAATACGTATTTAATCGCATATTGTTCAAATCAATTCATATGCCATATTAGTAACCGAGCCTATTAAATGCATATTGCATGTGTTGCATTAGACATCTTGTATAGTTAAGATCATGTATCTTTCTAACTAGTTTTCTGTTTTGGTTTGGAGTACTCGGTGAGTTTTATGCTTTAACATACTTGCATGAGTGTGAATGTTGCCATGATTAGCATGCTTGCCATGAGGCTATGTGCTTACTTGCTAAACTGCTTGAATGCCTGTGGATGAAGGCTTGTTGTTTGAATTGGAACAGTTCAATGAATGTGTGTTTTAAGCCTACTTTGTTGAGTGGCAAATCATGTTTTAAGCCCACTATGTTTGGTGGCAAATCCGCATCTTTTAAGCCCACTTGAGGATGGCAAATTCAAATCATTTTTCACAAACAAACATGAGTTAAATTGTTCCAAGTCTTGCAAACTAGTCTATACTTGCATGTGCGCATCACATAGTAAAGCTAGTTTAATAACCAGAATAAGAACACACAATGTTTATAAAAAATCATATCATGATTAGTAGAGGCCAATCTTTGATCGAGCGAGCGCGGGTGCTCAATTCAGGACCTTCCCTCTTTGTACCTAAGTTCCCGAGCCAAGGTCACTTTGGTGATGATGGACACGTGGCCTTTGGCATGAGTCAAGGTTTCCTAAATTTTCCCAAAACAAAATATTTAGGTGGTGACTCTGTATCTGGAAAAGTAGTCCAATTTTGGCATTATTTAATTTAAAATCAGTTTTCCAAAACAGGTTTGCCAAATTTGGACTCTTTAATATTTTATTAGTTTCACATTGCACTTGTGAGACTAGATTCAGAACCGCGGGAGTCTGAACTATGAGGCCTTCTTTTCAAACCTTTCTAAAAGGTGGGGCGCGAGAAAAAGGCGAGTCCACACACACCCCAGACTCAAATTGTTGGAGCATTAATTAAGCAAAATGAACTTTTATCCCATTTTCGTCTTCTAAACATCATTGTCTATGCTAATATTCACGTCACTACCCACAGTTCTGACATCTCTCAAGATTAAGACTATGTTCTATATTACATTGATCGTCGCCTCTCTATTGATCTCTCTGAGATGATTGTTTTAAAGATGATTTCAGTGTTTAAGGGCAAAAAGTCTTTAGGTCTTCCATATAGGTGTTTTATCAATCGGATTCTCTCGTCTATTACTGTTCGTTCTTTTTCAAATGATGAGTTTGCGTGTCCTGTCAAACCAGTCACCAAAAAGGCTCTCTCCCAGAGTTAGGCTCATGTCAAGGGGGAGTCTTCGGGGGGCAGGTCCTTCTGATGCAGTTGAGGACTAGTCGGTAGAGGAAGCTAAGCTTGATGATGTGGCCACCAGTGACGATGAGCTGGCTGTCTACCCTCGGAGTATTCGAGGTCAACTTCTCCAGTTTGAGCACACCATGACCCAGTGCCTTAATCGACTTGATGCTCGGGTAGATGCTTTCAATGGACTCCTAGGTCATATTAAGCATACGGTGGACTAGTCATCTCTACAACTCGCGCAGATTCTTTCACTTCTCCAAATATAGTAGCCTCCTCCTGTACTATATCAGTGATTGGTTGCTTCTCTTATCTCTCTTCCATGGACATATATATATATATATATATAATGTTTATTGTTTCTCTTTGGACAATTTTTTTTTTTTTTTCTTATGGCTTTTGGATATATTTCTAATGGACATGTTTCTCATATGTTAAACTGTTGGTAATATTTGTTTTGGGATAATTTATTGGCTTTCTATGCTTGTTCGTCTGGCAACTTTCGCAGGTTGTTTAACCACTTTGTCACTCCCGATCAAAAAAGGAGAGGATTTATGATGATAACATGATTGATGATTATGTTCTTTGGATTATACTTTTTATGCTCTATCATCTAGTTTTTTTTTTTTTTTTTTTTGTATGATTGTTATAATTTTTGCAGGTGGTTCTCTTCACACGGTGTTTAGAGTGGTTAGGGTGTGGATGTGTCTAGTGCGTATGTTTGTTAAGAATTAATGTTAGAAGTGTTTTGTCCGAAAATTGACAAAGGGGAAGATTGTGAGGTCCTTTTTGTGTTGTCAATTCCGTGATCAAACACATTTAAATTGTATTTCAGTGTCTTGTTTTTGCTAGTACCACTCAAGCGTAATATTGGTGGCTCGAGCGAAGAATCTTGTCTCTTAGTAGTTTAATCATGCTTGCAAAAATACTTGGATGTTTGATTCTGAGCTCGAGCGAAGGCACTTATGGTTTCTCCACAAACAAGACACATTGTTCAAGTGACTATTCTTTCGCTCAAGCGGTTATTGCACTCCTGTTCCTTATAAAGCTACATGAAAGACTGGTTTTAGGGTTATGGCTCCAGATCTAAAACTTGATATCTTGTTCTTGCTTTTGGAGTCTTTTTCCTTTGATCGTATCACATGAGTTAAGTTGATCACATCAAGGGGGTTTGTTTGATTCTTCTAATCAAAAAGAGTTTGATCAGTGGATTCCAAAGGTTCAAGCGTGAAGGCTTTAAAGGAGTTCAAAGCGGCTCGTTGTCGTGGACTCGACGTGGGTGTTGTGGATTCAACATCAAGCTAATCAATTCCGAGACGAAGGCGTTCGTGAAAGAGGCACAAGTTGTAGAAGACAATTCTTCAGCGTGTTGAGTAATTGTTGGTGATCTTGTGCATTTTCATTGTTTGCATAGTGGATTGATTAGTGGCGTTTCGCCTGTTGTTTTTTTATGATAATTGGAGATGCTCCAATTGTGATTTTTTCCACGTTAAAATCGTTTGTGTCGATTTATTAATTCTAAATCACTTTTGTACGTGCTAGATGGTTTCGATTGTTAGTTTTATTTGTTTACGAATTTTTGCAATTCAATCTATTTTGAATAACGAATCACTTAGGTTTTTCAAGCTTATTTGAGCTGCTTACAGTTCTTTTATTCTGAGAGTTTTTGCTAGACTGGCCCCGTTTTGTAGAACTGTGTTAAAGTGATTATAGATTATAGATTATAGCTTAACAGATTATGACTTATAGCTGTGAACATAAGTTGTTAATCTGTTTGGTGCAACTGTGGGATTATATATTTAAGCAGCAGAGTAGTGTTTGGTTAATAAGCAGTAAAATAGCTTTTTATTATATAATTGTCCTTTTTACCCTTATATGATACAAAAATGATTATTTTGTCATTTTTTTCAATTTTAATTTTAAAAAAATTATTTCATTAATAAAAGTTAATATAATTAGTATCAATTAGTATCAATTAATATAAAAATTGATACATTTGATAAAAATGTAATGGAAGTATTATTGTTACAATTGTTTTCCATTATAAATTAATTAGTATCAATTAATTGCTTAATTAGTATCAATTAATACTAAAATTATTAATTAGTATCAATTAATGGCTTAATTAGTCTCAATTAATACTAAAATTATTAATTAGTATAAATTAATCTTAATAATTAATTTTTATTAGTATCAATTAATGTTAATAATCAACAATTGTTATTACTTAGCATCAATTAATAAGTAATTCATTACAAAAGTATACAATATTAATTTATTAATAATTAATACCAATTAATATTGATTTTTTTCTTTTTCTTCAGAAATATACAATTTTTTACTTTTTAATTAATATAAAAATATTCAATATGAATTTATTAATAATTAATACCAATTAATATTTATTTTTTAATTAATATTGATTTTTTCATTTTCTTCAGAAATATATAATTTTTTATTTTTTAATTAATATAAAAATATGCAATATTAATTTATTAATAATTAATACTAATTAATATTTATTTTTTAATTAATATTGATTTTTTTTTCTTTTTTAATTAATATTAATATTTGGATATTGACCAGGGTATTTAAGTAATTTTAGCCCCCTACACCAACTGCGTGCTTAAGTCAAAAATTTAAACACCTCCTAACTAACTTTTGAGATAAGCTAAGAAATAGCTTGATCTAAGTTATAAGCTAGTTAATTTAAGCTGTACCAAATATAATATTTTAACTTAAATTAAACTAAAAGTAGTATAGTTTCTACTTATAACTTATAAGACAAAAATAATTTAAATAAATTGAAAAAACTAATTTTTAAAAGTTGGGTGAAAGGTGCTTTTAAATTATGTTTTTAAATTATTAATTTATAATAAGCTGCATCAAACAATACCAGCAAACGGTAACATATTTTTTGAAAATTTCAATCTTTATTTTTTAAAACTATATCAATTTTTTAACTTTTTGGGTCCATCTTTTGAAGACGAATTGAACAAATTACAAAAAAAAAAAAAAAAAAAAAAAAAAAAAAAAAAAAAAAAAAAATTGAAAATTTATTAAAAAAATAAAAACCAAAATAAGAAACAAAAAAGGGGGGCGGGGAATTAGCATCCAGTGATATCATAAAAAAATATTACAAATACTTGAAAAGTCTAAGAATTTCATTATTAATATCAATAATTTTTTTTCAATAATTTGTAATTTGTTTTTGAAGCTACTACTGATTTGTTATTCCAAAAAAAAAAAAAAACTATTATTTTTGTCTTTTTTGAACTCTTTTTAATTTTTGTTGTTTTTTTTATTCGTTTCATCAAGTAAAATTTAAAAGTCGAAACTTTTTGAATTTTTTTTTTAAAGTTCACTAAAAATAAAAATAATGTTTGGTTGTGTTTGTGCAAAAAATTATAAATAATTTTTTTGACTAATAACACAAGTTATGACTTAAACTAGGAGGTTTTGGGTGATTTGCGGGTGTGCCAAGGTAATAGTGCCTGAGTTCATGCCAATGTACTTGGAAAAATCTAGCTTTTGCAAGCAAAAGGTTGTGTGAGGCTCAAAGGGATAAAAGACCTCTTGATTCTTATTTTGCCTTGCTTAAGAGGACCTAAAATCTCCATCGGGTTTTTAATGTGAAAAAAAGAGGTAATTAGATGGAAATAGACATCAAAAAATATAATTTCATAAATTCATTGAATTGAACACATAAAAGTATAAAAATAAGTTGAAAACATGAAATTGAGTTACAAAATGAAATTGATACACAATTTAAGTCTCAAAACAATGTTTATGAAGGTCAAAAACAATTAATTTGACACGGATGTCATGAAAACTAAGAAACTAAGGCTAAATCTATGGCAAAGATGCCTTTTAAGTCAACTCCTAAGTTGAACTAGGGCTAAACTAAGGATAAATAGCATTAGGCTATGTACTAAGTTGTATTGAATGTTGGATTGATTGTGTTTTGCTCCATTTTCATTTCTTATATTTATAGGTGCTGAAGCCTCCCAAAAATCATGAACTACCTCCTGGAAAACATCAACAACTTCTTGGAAATCTCCATAAAATCCTGAAAATGGGGTAGTAGACTACCTGTTGAAGTGACGCCTGTCCTAACTTTCTTATTCTTCTCAGCGAATGGTTAGTTACTTACTCAAAGATAGGCTGATTAGATCCTCCTGAAAACATGAGCCATTAGATGGTGGGTGGAGTTCTTAGATGGCTATCATCTATCTTGTCTTGGTCAATACACGACTCCTTTGCAGAAGCCGTTGTACACTTTGAAATGGAACCATTAGATTGTTTCTGGTGGTGGATATGGTGGCCATTGGATCAAAGCCACGTGTCCTCCTGTTAAACTATTTGAATCTTACCAATGTCCAAATATATCTAATATATAAATATTAATATATATCCTTTAACAAAGAGAGAAGGGAGCACATGACCCCAACCCCTATAATTTAGGGATTTGTTTCAATCACATCAGCACCATGATTACATCTCCTTTCCAATTCTGCCACCACCTAAACTTGCTAAAGCCACTCACTTTGCCTCACTACATACACACGTGACGTGACATGCCCCCATTGGCTGGTTATTTTCGGTACAAACAAGTTGATTAACATGTTTGCCAATAGTGATTCTTTCAAAATGAATTTGTTTTCATATATTTTTTTAGTATGTAAACAATATACAAAATTTAATTGGTTTAAATATGTGAATACGATACTTAAAAAATGTAGGCAAATGCTAACAACACCCTAGGCATTATTTAATATTGGAAAATATGTAAAAATTATCTTGAAAATATGTGTAAATTATAAAAGTGTATTGATTTTAATTAAAACGCATTGAATTTGGTAAAATGTGTCCCGTAGGTTTTTCAGTTTTTTCCCTTTTATTTATACCCTGGAGATACTTATTAGCAATACCCAAAAATATAATGTCTTCAATTAAAATGGTAGATTCCATTTTTCTTCACTAATTAAAAAAAGTGTATTTTTTTAGTTAAGGGGAAAAAATGTGCACTGTCCACATACTTTTAAATATATTTGAGTTAATTACACTTTACTCCCTTGTAATTTAGTTAAAAAAGGCATGACCTCCTTATAGTTCATAAATGTATACATAACCACCTTTTTGATTTGGACTAAACTAAAATTTAAGACTCTATTAATGAATTTTACAAAATAACTATAATGGCCTCACTTCTTTATCTAATTTTTGTATCTCTTCCACTCTTTCTCTTTTCTCTCTCTCTAAAATAATTATCTATCTGTAAAATAATGCAAACACATGATTTTGTCTTCCACGTATACAATTCACTTTCGCCTAATAAGTAATTTTTATTTCTCATAGTCCAAGTAATTTAACTTTATGTATTTTGATATAGGTCTGCTATGGACCAACCATGGCTACTATGAAAAGTGGTGAAGGTGACAGTTGCCACCGTGGAGTTGAGGCATTTGGTAACTTGTTGAGGGGTTGGTGGTTGAAATAGATCCACGTCTTTCATGTCAATTTCAATAGAAAATTATATATCAATTTCAATCTATTGTACTACTGCACTGTTGTCATGACCCAAACCGGCCCCTAAAGATTTAGGATGTAACCGACCAGTAATCATGAGATTACCTACGACCTCAGACAAAATTTCAAAATATAGTTAACATACGGGGCTTGTAACGGAAGCAAATTATGAAATTTGTCCATTAAGCTGTGCATACATGCCATGAACAGGAACATACAAGTTATATCCCACATCACACTTCATGTCATATATCACAACATTTAATACCTGCATTATATATACATAACCCAAGATCAAAACTTATAACATAATAGACTCTATAAAACCAAAGTTTCTCGATCTTGTCATGATAAAAGCTAAGGCCTCGACACAAAGACGTATCTTGGGTGGCTTCACAAAAGGTTGACAAAAAGGCTAACACTTTAACAGGCTTTAGTACTGAGCTTCCTGATGTTCACCTATATACATATAAATAAATAGAGTGAGCTGGAAGCTCAATGAGTAATCTCAATGTAAGGAAGTTAAATGAATGTGTCTCATAACCTAATCAAAACAATATAACTTATTGATACAGTTAAAACTGGTTCCAAATCACATTAAATCTCGTTTCAAATCACATAATATCAAATATTGCTTATCAACCTTTTATCAAACCTTTCATAACTCCAAGTCATAGCAGAGTACCCAAAGGCCTTATTTAACTTGTTGAATTTATCATAACATTCAGATAGAATGCCTTCATTCAACGCACCCATATTAGTGTAGAACATCATTTACATGGCTTTTATAGAACATCACATTGATGGCTCATTCAGAACATCATATTGATGGCTTCTAGGGAATGCAAAACATCACTTGGATGACTTATACAGATCATCACATTTGATGGCTTATACAGAACGATTACTATCGAAGCCATACAGAATAATCATTAAAGATTGACATCATACAAAATGTTTATAACGAATCATTAGTTTGTATAGAACGTCTAAGACGGGTCATAGACAAACAACGGTTGCCGAGAGTCAAAGTACATTTTCCAATTTATCATAATCGTTGTTTAAAAAGGAAACTCATTCATTCTTATCAACACAATCCTTCAAAAACTTGCCATGTCGTATTCATTTCGTTCAGAAACTTGTCATGTCATATTTATTTCAAAGATTCAAAACATACTTAACCATTTCGGAGAACTCTTGTCAAGCACATGACATATACCAGCATAAGTTTCATAAATCATCACATAGGAATGCTAATTTGAAAGTACTTCATATCAAAATCTGATTACAAAAGACATTAGTCACTGGATTGATTCGATGATCTACTTCAATGTTAGAACCTTAGCTCAAATCCTTGAATTTCCCCTTGAATCTCTTCAAGCCTTTCTTCTTCAATTCTAGAACTCTCTTCTTCTTCTTCTTCTTCTTCTTCTTCTTCTTCTTCTCTCTCTCTCTCTCTCTCTCTCTTGTTTCTCTCTTTCTCTCGGGAGATTTTTTATTTTTGAGCCCAAAAGACTGAGATTCTCATATATATATATATACATAACTTAAGCTAATAACCAATTAGGCTTAACTAAGAAAGCTCATATTAACTAAAACTAAGGTTTAAACTAATTAAACCCAATTAATTCATTACGAATCATAATTTTCCAAAATTTCACAAAAGGCTCTAAAAATCATACTAAACATAGATATGGAGTTGGTTTTAATTTATCGCGCCTCTAAGGCTTTTAATTTTCAATTCAAAGTTTCAATTGTAATAGATTTTCCTACAAGTAACAATTATAATTTCAAAAGCACATAATTCAAACAATTAGCATGCAAATTCATATCAATCACATAATCATATGCATAATTAAGCATAATACGGGTTGGGTTATCACAATCTTTCCCCTTTTAGGAAGTTTGGTCCTCCAAACTTGTTTTACCTTACGTTAGATGCAGAGCATACATTTCAGTCTCATATCATTCTCTTTTTCTCTATTCAACTTTGCCATAGAAATTCAATTCAGGTCTCAATTGTTTAACGGTTCACAGTCCAATTTGGTTATTCAATTCAATAATCTATCGCAGTCATCCAAGTTATTCAAAAATCAGCAGAAATGTAAAGCAAATTCATAGATCAATCCCATGACAGCAGATGCAGTGTTGAAGTTATCAGTCATATGATGTTCATACTTCACATCTCCCATAGAATAGATTGTATAATACGATAATACTGAGGTGGTCATTCGTAGAATGTACTAAATTCATATACTTCCCAGCAGTTGAGATTGTTAATCTCGAATAGTGTTCACATTCAACATAGTCCATGGTTAACAATTCTCCTAGCCTCGGGAATAAAATATAGTGACATGGAAACAACCATTCTCTAGGACAATCAAACCCATGGTAGCAACGGTAACACCAAAACAATCAAGTTTTAGCATAATACACGTGTTCCCAATCAGTCGAAGGTATGTGTTTACATATTTCAAATAGTCTGTTGTTGGCAGTCCATATAAAGTCTCTAAAATAAGTCAAGTATGCAAAACAAATTCAAGTTCTTGGTCTATTAATTCCCTTAGCAAACATAATCTAATCATTCGTTCATAAGCAATTCATAGTCTCCCATAACCGAAATCAAATCTGATACAAGTTCCATCACATCACTCTCAATCAAAATTTTGTTCCAAAAGTCATAATCAAATCATCTAGGAAGACAGTTAGTAGTCTCACATAAGTCCATATGTAGGCTTATACATATTATAGAGTTTACTATCCGAGGCATTCAAACAAGTCACATAGTTACGAAATCATGGTCTCATTCCAAGCAAAGGTATATATATCAGTCCAAAATTAAGTACTACAAAGGTAATCGTTCACATCAATGAAGGTACCTTGATTAGCATTTACTCTTGTAATAACAAGTCTCGTCATTGGTACTGATCTGACTGAGCTAGTGGTAGGTCTATTCACAATCTGTCCAGCCTGAGGACAATTTCTCACTGTATGGCCCATCTTACCACACCTATAGCAAGCTCAAGAAATTCGATAACAAATTCTACAGTGCTTTTCCTACATTCTAAACAAGTTGGTGCAGAACCGTTTCTTTGGGCAAGTTCATCTTGGCTAGATGTTTCTGACTTCAATTTTTTATTCTTTGAAAATTCATTACTCTCATTAGTGCTTTGTCTTTTTCCTTTCCATTCAAAAGATCGGTTGATATTAGCTTCAGACATCAATGCTCGGTCCAGCACATCAACGTATTTTGGCAACTTCAAAACATTAATTTTCTCCAAAATGGAATCCCAGAGTCCTCTCTCAAATTTTCTCGCTTTCTTGTAGTCTGTATCAACCATGTGAGGCGCATATCTTGATAATTCGGTAAACTGAGATTCATACTCTGCCACTATTCGGTTGCCTTACTTTAACCTTTCAAATTCAAAAACTTTCTGATCTCGGACACATTGCAGAAAATATTACTCGTAGAAGATTTCCATAAATTTAGCCCAATTAATGTCTCTATTTTAATCTCGGACCATCATCCACCATAGTCTAGCATCATCTTCTAAAGTAAATGCGACTAGCAGAACTTTTTGTGCTTCAATACACGGGAAGACTTCAAACAATTTCTCAATTTCGAGAACCCATGCCTCAGCTTTCAAAGGATCAATTCCTCCATGGAACAGTGGTGGTTTCATTTTCTTAAACTCTTTTGTCAATGCGATAATTCGTTCATCCACTTGATGTTCTTGCATAAGCAATACTGGCATTGGGGGTGGAGTTGGCGGTTGTTGCCGTTGTTGTTGCCATTCCTGTTGTCGTCTTAAACTTTCTGCCATCTCATGTATCATTCTTTTCATTATGTCTAGCCTTGAGGAGGTCGACTCCTCTAGTTCATTTCCTCTTGTTCTGACCATTTTCTATATGAAACTTCTATTATAACGAATATAAAAAGTGACACACACATATTTATACATAAGCACATACCCTCATGTTCAAATTTCACATATCTTGGATGAAAAATTGTTCTTATACTTGATAAATGATTACATACATAACACGTATCAAATAAATGCATCCTTAACAGATGATTGCATACTTACCAAATATTGCACACTGAATACTTATCAGATAGACACACATTTACTAGATGAATGCAATCTTGAATTCCATTCTACCAACTCTTATTACTCATATAGCAATCCCGGGTTTACCCTTGTTGTACAGTGATCCGGACATGTGTCCGTTGATGTTGGTAGTTGACTATTATCTTGTTTACATCCTTTTATACCTTGTATTTGAGTAATGGGATGTGTTGGGCAGATTTGTTACAGGTTGGTTGAACTTAGAAACCAAGTCTAGTCGCCCAGGTTTTTGGCTGGTCCGCTCGAGCGGAGAGATTTACGCTCGAGCGGGGACCTTGTTGTTGCTTTTACGCTCAAGCGGGGTTTTGGGAGCTCGAGCGAAGAATACACCCATCCAGTATCTTGTGCTTCTGCAAAACTTCTGCAGGTGTGATTTCTACACTCGAGCGGGTTTTCTGAGCTCGAGCGGGTTGCGCTCGAGCGGGATTGTTGGCGCTCGAGCGGACAGTACCTTTTTGGTGAGAGTTCTGGGAGAGGGAGATTTACGCTCGAGCGGGCTGGATTTCACGCTCGAGCGGACGAACTTTATTTTTGTTTCTTGGCGCTCGAGCGGACCTTGTTGAGCTCGAGCGGACCATGTTTTGTGTGTCTTTACGCTCGAGCGGTGTGTTTTACGCTCGAGCGGACCTGTCGTATAACTGAGAGTGGCTGGGCATTTTAAATCACTTTTCACTTTTCCTTCTCTCTCCTACTTTTCCAAAACGCCATTTTCAGAGCTTCTCACTCTAAAACCATAACTTCTCTCTAGGGTTTGATCTAGGTAGAGTGTTCTTCTTCCCTTCGGCCTTTGTAAAGGTTGGGTTGATCGTCAGGCTGCTTTTGATCCAAAAAGTTTGGTGTTTGGAGCGTTTTGATTTTGGTCTCTTCTCCATTGGAGCTCTAACTTTGAGGTAGGGATAACCTACTCCTCTCTATGAGTTTTGTCTTTAAATTTTAGTATTTTGAAATGTTGGGGTTGATTTGGTAATTTTGTGAAAGTTTGGGGCTTTTATGTAATTTTATAAAAGTTGGGGTTTTGTTTATAATAAACCTAGATGCATGTTTGGCATAGAGAAATGAAATTAATGTTGAAACATTGATGAAGATAGAACCTAAGGGTTGTAATGTTAATTATGGAAAATGTCCTAATTACATTGATTAATTAATTGGGATAATTAGTTATAAGAAATGAGGAATTGAAATGTTGATTCAATATCCATTTTGTGCATTTAATTTCTGTTTAGAAATATCTGCTTTGGGCTATCGGTGGAGGATAGTCTTGATTGTTGTAGACAATGCATGATGATTAGGCAAACTAAAACTAATCATTGGAATGTGTCATTGAGTATGAGCTTAAAAGAATACATTAACCTTATGTATTGATGCGTGATGTGTATAGTTATCGTTTATATGCATTGTGTTGTGTTGGAGAAGATAGGGGATGTACTCCACGGTTTAGGGGAAGATAGGGGATGGACCTCTAAACCGGACGTTGTTTGGGAGAAGATAGGGGATGGACTCCGTAGATAGAGCTCATATGCTTATCTAGAAATGTGTTGGCAGAGCTCATATGCATGTCTTGGGAGTGCGATATAGCTAGTATGCTTATCTGTGGAAGTACTGATATAACTAAAATGTTTATCTGTGATGAGATTGAAAGTGGTTAGTATGAGTTAATGTCTCATATGAGTTGTGTGGCCAGGTTCTGAGCCATGGATTTAAGTTGAGAATTTAGGGAAAATGGAAAATGAGATGAACATAGACTTGAAGGTCTTGAAATTGAAATGTGTTAAGAAAGAGTGTAAAAGTGTTGACCATCTAGCAACTGCTAATCTTTTAGTCATTGTTCATAATTGGTTTAGTATATTCCTACTGGGCTGTGGCTCACCCTATATGGGAACATCATTTTCAGGTACAGGCAGCATGCCACCTCCAAGGACATAGCTCGGGAGGCTAGGGGCGGGGCAGACTTTTGTTGTCTTTCTTTTGATGTATTACATGTAAATTCAAGCCAAGGGCTTAATGTGTAAATGAGTTAGTACTCTACCTTTTTGTAACCAAGTGTTAACTTGGAAAGCTGTAAGCCCTTAGGGCATTTGCTTTTGTTGTTAACATGTAATACTTTTGTAATGAAATAATGTGGATCTTTTATATATATTAATTCATGTCTATATTGTTGGGTTTTATGTTGTTATTTTGGGAGCGTCACAACTCAATTGGACACGTGTGTGAGATATAACTCATGCTCTGATACCAACTATCAAGACCCAAACCCACCCCTAAAGATTTAGGACGTAAACAGCTAGTAATCATGAGATTACCTACGAAGTCAGACAGAACTTCAAAATATATTTAACATACAAGGCCTGTAGCGAAAGCAAATATGAAATGTGTCCATTGAGCTGTGCATACTTGCCATGAACATGAACATACATGTTATATCCCACATCATACTTCATACCATATATCATAACATTTAATACATGCATTATCTATACATAACCCAAGAGCAAAACATATAACATAATAGACTATATAAAACCAAAGCTTCTTAAGCTTGTCATGATAAAAACTAAGGCATCGACACAGAATCATATCTTGGGAGGCTTCACAAAAGGCTGACACTTGAATAGGTTTTAGTATTGAACTTCCTGATGCTCACCTATATACATATAAATAAACAGAGTGAGCTGGAAGCCTAATGAGTAATCTCAATGTAAGGGAGTTAAATGAATGACTCTCATAACCTAATCAAAACAATATAACTTATTGATACAGTTAAAACTGGTTCCAAATCACATTAAAGCTTGTTTCAAATCACATAATATCAAGTATTTCTTATCAACCTTTTATCAAACCTTTCATAATTCCAAGTCGTAATGGAGTACTCGAAGGCCTTATTTAACTTGTTGAATTTACCATACAGAACATTCAGATAGAATGGCTTCATTTGAAACACCCATATTAGTGCAGAACATCATTTAGATGGCTTTTACAGAACATCACATTGATAGCTCATTCAAAACATCATATTGATGGCTTACACGAAATGCAAAACATCACTTAGATAACTTATATAGAACATCGCATTTGATGGCCTATACGAAACGATTACTATTGAAGCCATACAAAACAATCATTAAAGATTGACATCATAACAAATCATTAGTTTGTACAGAACATTCACAATGGGTCATAGACAAACAACAGTTACCGAGAGGAAAAGTACATTTTCCAACTTATCATAATCATTGTTTAAAAAGGAAACCCATTCATTCTTATCAACACAATGCTTCAAAAATTTGCCATGTTGTATCCATTTCGTTCAAAAACTTGTCATATCATATTCATTTCGAAGATTCAAAACATACTTAACAATTTCAGAGAACTCTTGTCAAGCACATGACTTATACCAACATAAGTTTCATAAATCATTACATAGGAACACTAATTTCAAAGTACTTCATATGAAAATACCGTTACAAAGATATTACTCACTTCGATTGATTCGATGATCCACTTCAATGTTAGAACCTTAGCTCAAATCCTTGAATTTTCCCTTAAATCTCTTCAATCTCCAAATCTTTCTTCTTTAATTCTTGAACTCTCTTCTTCTTTGTATCTCTCTCTCTCTCTCTCTCTCTCTCTCTCTTGGTTCTCTCTTTCTCTCAGGAGATATTTCATTTTTGAGCCCAAAAGACTTAGGTTCTCATATATATATATATACACACATAACTTAAGCTAATAAACAATTAGGCTTGACTAAGAAAGCTCATATTAACTAAAACTAAGGTTTAAACTAATTAAACCCAATTACTTCATTACAAATCATAATTTTCCAAAATTTCATAGAAGGCTTTAAAAATCATGCTAAACACAGATATGAAGTTCATTTTGGTTTATCACGCCTCTACGGCTTTCAATTTTCAGTTCAAAGTTCCAATTACAACAGATTTTCCTACAAGTAACAAATATAATTTCAAAAGCACATCATTCAAACAATTAGCATGCAAATTCATATCAATCACATAATCATATGCATAATTAAGCATAATATAGGTTGGATTATCACAACTGTATTTGGAAAAAAGAGTTTTAAGGGTTGCTAAGCAACCATTCAACATTAATAAAAATGCAAGAATAAATAACTAATCTTAATATGCATATTAGCACACATTTGTATATGTTTTCCATATTTAATTAGTATATCCTAATGCTAGCCTCATGATACTCATTCATAACCATGAATACCAAAATTCTAGGTTGCGTTGGATTCAAATTTGAAATTGTGATTATCTTTTTAGAATTGTGATTTGAGTGTAAAATTGTGAGTTGAGTTTCGAAAAGAGAAAATTTGTTTGGTTATGAGTTTTGAAAGGAATTTTGAAAAGAGTTTTTGAATTTTGAATTTTGAAAAGAGTTTTGATTTGTATTTTGAGTTTTGATTTTTTGAATTTTGAGTTGTATTTTGAATTTTTTTGATTTATTTTTTTAAAATATTAAAAAATGTTTAAGAAAATTTTATTTTTTATTTTAAAAATATAATTTTTATTTAAATATTTTATTTTATTTTGTAAATATTTTAATTTTTACTTTTAATATTTTAAACTCAAAACACAGCTCCACACTCAAATCGTAACCAAATACATAACTCGAAACTCCATACTACTTTCAAAACTCTATACTCAAATCACAACCAACACATAACAAAAAAATTAAAATATTTAAAAATATATTTATAAAATGAAATAAAATAAATAAAAAAATATTTAAAATAAAAATTAGGGCAAACTTCACTTTACCCTCCTATGGTTTGAGCCAGGTGCGTTTACCCCCCTGATATTCGGAAATCACCACATAATCCCTTTGTGGTTGATGAACTAAAACACATACTAACTTCTATTAACAGAAGTTGTAAATTGACAATTATACACTCATATATAATCCAGGGAAAACCCAATTCTTTCTCTCTCCATCTCTCTCTCTCTCTCTCTCTCTCTCTCTTTTCGTCCCAAACACAAATATAGAGAGTGTGAGAATCTAAATGTGTGCGTGTGAAAGTATTGTCTCGGCGAAAATTGAGGGAGTTTCTCTATTTTCATTCAAGTCCTCTATTTCCATCAATCATCATTCACAATTCATAGCTCTTTCTCTCTCTCTCTCCTCTCTCCTCTCTCTTCTTCATCTTCTTTAGCCCGCTCTTTCTAAAACCCTAGTCTTGTAAATCCCTATTCCTTTTTCTCTCTAGATCTGCACGTCTCTTTATATCTCCATTTAGTCAAAAACTCATTTACACACCCTTTAATCTTCAAAACAAATGCACACTCAAATGAACCTCTAAAATGGGTCTTCTGGGTTTCCTCTGTTTCAGTCTCCTTGTTGTTTGAACTTTTCAATCTCACAAATTTCACTAATGTCACATATGCATGGTGGCCGTGGTGGTGGGTTTGATCTAGAAGTTATAAAACTAAAAAGAAGTTCGATTGGGTTGTATATATATAGTTTGATTTAGAAGTTATAAAACTAAAAAAAAAAAATTTGATTGGGTTGTATATATATATGCATATATATAATCTAGATCTATAAACTTCTAAAAAAAAAAAAAAAGATGAAAGATGGTTTGATCTAAATTCTATGATTTCTTTATTTGATGAATATAATTAATTGAGTAATTTGGTGAGAAATATTGAACCAGTTTCAGTTTATACATATGCAATCTCATATAATGGCATCTTTTATAAATTTGAAGAGGTAGAAAGAGTATTTTTGTCATAAAAACGGACTCTCTCTATAAAGGCGCGTGACTTTCACATTCTGTTATTTTAGACAGAAAAGCTAATTGTGCGTTTTAGTCCATCAACCACAAGGGGGTTATATGGTGATTTCCGAATGTCAAGGGAGCAAACCGCACCCACCCCAAACCATAGGGGGTAAAGTGAAATTAGACCTAAAAATTATATATTTAAATTAAAAAAATACAACACATAAATGTATGAAATATAGTACACATTAAAATAAATAAATAAATATTTAAAATATAAAATATTTACCCTAAAAAATAAAATTAAGAAATTTTTTAAATATTTTAAAAAAATAAATCCAAAAAATTTCAAAATATAACTCAAAATTCAAAATACAATTCAAAACTTTTTTCAAAACTCATAATCAAATAAATTTTCTCTTTTCAAAACTTATAACTCAAAACATGACTTCACAGTCAAATCTAGATTCTAAAAATAATTTTAAAAAACCAAACAAAAAAATATTTTTTTGAATTTTTTCTTTTACAATAGAGTTTTGAAAAGAGTTTGGTTTTAAGTTTTGAAAAAAGTTTTGAATTGAGTTTTGAATTGTGTGTTTGGTTATGAGTTTTGAAATTAATTTTTGAATTGAGTTTTGAGTAATTTTGAGTTGTATGTTTGGTTACGAATTTTGAAAAATGATTTGAAAATTTTACCTTTGGAATCATGATTCCTAACTCAAACCAAACACTACTTTTCCTTGTTTTTAATTTGTTCAACACAATTAAGGTTTCTTAGAGTTACGATTGATTTTACATAGAATTGTTTCACCTGATCTTCAAACACTGAACGGTGATTGATTCAATGATTGTGGCTTCATGCTGGTGGTGGTGGATGTAAAGAGAATGTGGTATTGGTGTTGGTGTTGTTGTTGGTGATGATAGTGATGATGATGGTAGTGATACTGGTATTGGTACTAATTGAGGGTAGAGATGAATGGTGAGAGTAGAAGAAGAAAATAAAAAAAAATTAGAAAAATGTTTCAAGAAGGAAAATACAATAATTTTACTCTCAAACGCGCCTCACAACATTTGAGTAACATGTACGGTTAAATTTAACGGATTCTACTAGTTTTTCACTTAACTCTAAACCATATGAGAGTTATGTATATATTTTTAAATGACAGTATATTTTTAAATGACAAGAAGATTATATTTGGAGCCCTGAATGAGATAAAGTATAATTAACTCTAAATGATTTGTGAATAAAATTGGACTCGTGATTGGTTGCTTCAGACCACAGCGATTACAAATTAAAAGTTAGTCAGCCTCGTTTTTCTCCTGACCCACGTGGAAACCTTTACTTACTTATTTTTGTCACCTTTACCATGCGTGCACCCTCATTCATATGAACCTCACACCTAACAATTAAGTGACAAATTTAAAAAATAATTTCAGATACATGATAATTTTTTTAAATTATTTTTTAACTTTACAAAATTTATCATTAATATGTAAATATATATATTTTTAAATTACATTAAAATGAACTTCCGGATTTCTTTTTCTTTTCCTTTTATTTCAAACAAAAAATTTAATAAATTGATTCAAGAATTGTAATTACATGATTTTAATTGATTTGCTTTTAAAAAAAAAAAATTTGATGACTGTGTGAGTGAATTTCCGATCACATTGCCCTCCTTAGTAATCCAGCTGTAAAACACAGGCAGAATAGATGGCACCCTGTAATCTGCACAGAAAGAAAAGGCTCCGGCGGTGGTTCTTCCACCCGGTGCCAATCAAGTTAGTATCTCTCAAAGATAATATAAGTGCTTTAATTACTGCTCAAGACTACAAATTGCGTACCTTAGACCCGCCGGGGGTGCCCTTCTTTTATAGTCTTTCTCTATCCTAGTCCCACTAGAAGTCTCACTTCCATGGACTCTAATTACGGATCTACCTTGGACTCTTCAAGAGATAAGGATAGACTCCCTGAGAGTACTACCTATATCCATCTTGCAGTCTTTCTTCTTTCTAGGACTCCTGTCCCTTATCCACTTATTTCGGACTTCGGTTTCTTCGGAGATAACCTCGGCAACCCCGAGATCACCTCGGCATATCTGTCATGACACGTGGAACCTCAGCTGACACTTCGGCGTCACCTCGGCCACGTGTTGGTACTCAGAAAATATATCCCCACAACTACCCCCTAGGTTCTATTACCTCGGCATACTGAGGTGATGGAACCTATATTTGAACTTTTCTTCGTACGTCGGCTCAAGAACTTTCCCGCCGAGATCATTTATTTTCAGGCCGACATCTCTTCATCCAAGAACAAGAATTCATACGAACTCTCCCAAGTGTATGAGCTGTCATACACCATTTTTCAACCGTTTCACCGACGCGTTTTTCCCTTATTGGTCCGTCTTGGCTGTGACGCTACAAGCAGTCTTTTTCTTCGCTTATACTGCGTCGACGCGTGCGTTGCCCTAGGCACAATAATTACCCTATTTTTGCCGCCGTTTCACCTTTTGGACAAAAACGTTTGCCTCTCTCTTCATTCTTTACTTTTTGCATTCGAATTTCCCTGTTTTATTCTCTCTCTAAAGCTCTTTCTTCTTGAGTCCGCCATTGTTCTAAGCTCGAAGTTCTGCTACTGTCTCCATCTACTATTTCTGCGAAGCTTTCGCCACTGTTGCCTCCATCGTCTGACCTCGGCGAAACTCATTCCGGCCTCACATTTTCTGGTAAGCAACTGGCCTTTCTTCTCCAGTTCTTGATTTATCCCTGAAATTTCTTGCCATTATTGTTCTGCTCTAGTATTTAATTTGTGAGCCATTCATCTGAATACATCTTTATTTCTTGATTTTACATATGATCATTTACACTGTTTCTCCTCTATTCTTGGTCTTCCACCCTTCGTATTCTTGAATCTGAAGCTTCGCTCTTGCTTTTCTATTTTCCAGATTTCTGCCCTCCATACTCGTTCTTCGTAGATTTAGGTTTGGGATTTGTCTGTAGGACCTTCATTTTTTAGGAAAAACTGAAACAAATTTATCAATTCATACTTAGGTTTAAGCCGAGGTCCTAAGAACCCTTTAGGAATATTCTGTTTCTGTAGTCAAGTACTTGTATACCAAAACCATGGGTATGTGGAGAAATAGGGTTAACACCCCAACCAAACTAGAATATTTTAGGCAGGAGTTCTCCATCCCTGCCGATGTTCACTTAAGACTGGCTGGAGAGGGCGACTCCATTATGCCCGAGGATGATAACATGCCCTTTCCTGTTGTAGCCTTTGTCGAATGTGGGCTTCGGTTCCCTCTAGATCCCCTTTTTCGCGAGGTCCTTCATTACTATACCTTGAACCCTATGCAACTCACCATCAACGCCTATAGAACCCTTAATGGTATAATAGCCTTAGCTCGGCAGGAGAGTGTCAGGATCACTCTTGCCGACATCCAATACTGTTACACCATGTGTGCCCTCAACCTAAAGGAGAAAGGTTATGTGTACTACCTCAAGCCGAGGTCCACCGAGTTTAAAATTGTAGCCGACCTTCCTGACTCCAACAAAGGTGCTGGAGATGACTACCTTATTGCATCTGGTAATTGGGAGTTTGGCCCAGATGAAGAAGTCCATCTTTTTCCTCTGCCCCGAACAGTAAAAGATTGCAAGGGTAAGAGCCCAACGTCAACTGTTTAGCTATTGCTTTCTTCAAGTTTTTCCAAAAATTTTATCTGTTTCTGATGTTATGTTCTGTTTTGCAGACGTTCGCAAGCCTCCCAAGGACTTTCGCCAGTTCTATTTTCCTGGGAAAGGCCTGAAGAAGCTCCTGGACCTTCCAATCCAGAAGCGCAAAGCTCCACTGGTACTGAACTTCATCCCAATGTATAAGTCAACTCTGCCTGACGTCCCAAGAGCGAAGAAAAAGAGCTCATCCACAGCCACAACTCAAACCACATCTACATCCCGGACAGATCAAGGTTCTACCTCTGACCCAGCCGATCTTCCATCCACTTCAGCCCAATACCTTATCCCAGTAACAGAAAGAAAGTGTCGGCGACGTCTCGTAAAAACTGCCGAAATGGTCCGCCCGAAGCCCGTTGTTCTAGATCTCCTCGCCGACCTTCCAGCCAATGTGGATGATGCACCATCCCAAACTGTGCCCCCACCAAAACCAAAAAGAGTCAAAAAGGCCCAGCCAAAGGCCAAAGCTACTGAGGCCAAGGTTGAAGATGCTCTGCCCATCTCTCAACTAACCTCAACTGTGAAGACCACTTCTGCTCCCGCCAAAAGATCTGCTGAGGCCCAGCCATCGGGGTCAACTCAGCCAAAAAGGCCGAGGTCGTCGTCTGCGACGACTTCGGGGTCCAGGGTTCCTAGAGTTCCCTGGGAGCCCAAAATTACACTTGAAAACAGGCCCGTCTATGCCAACGAAAGCGCCGCCGATGTAAACATCGGCGTGGCACTCAGCACTGCAATTCTCCTCGAAGGTGATCTTGAGCGCAATGCCAAGATGAACGAATACGAGAACTACGCCCTCATGCTGCAGCGCTCTATCCAAGTAAGTCTTTGAATTTGATAACCTTTCTTACTGCCACTTTTCTTCTTGCTTGTAAAGTCTTGTAATGTTTTGTGATAACCTATGCCTTGTGAACTTTCAGGCCATTCAACACGCCCACACCTTCTCCATGTAAGCATTTGAAGCGAAGAAGAAATTGTCCGAGATGGAGAAGGAGTTTGCTGCCCTTCAGAAACAAAACAAGAGTCTTAAAAATAAGATGAAGACTCTGGAAGACCAAGCCGAGGCTGCAACTCAGGCTCAGCAAGAGGCTGATGAAAGGGCCGAGGCTGCTGAAGCCATTAAAAACGTTGCCGAAGCGCAGAAGAAAGAGGCCGAGGAAAAAGCGGCCCAGGCCGAGAAAGAGCTCCAGGAAGCGCTGGCTACAAAGGATGCCGAAATCAAAGCGGCCGATGACAAGGCATACGCTCAAGGCATGGCCGATGTGGCAGAAGATTACAAGTTACAAGTTAAGCAGGCATGCAACAGGGGTTTTAACCTTGGTTGGATGTCCTTAGCCAAAAAACTTGATCTTCCTGCTGATTCGCCGTGGCGCAAGGCCGAAGCTATCCTTCTCCCCTTTCCTCCTCCTCCACCTTCAACTCAGGCTGAGGAAGAAGTTGAATCTGAATCCGAGGCTGAGGATAAAGATGAAGAGAATAAAGATAACGAGGCCTTGGTGAGGAAGTCCAAATCTCCTCCTAAGGGTGATCAAGTTTTGGACTTGACCCAGAACGAAGATCTTGAAGTGGCGCCCAAGGAAGCTGACGTCGGCAAGTTATCCTCTGACCTTCTCTTGGCTGAGAGAAGTGTTGAGAAGACTTTGGCCGAGATTGATGCCGAAATTGTGGCTGATAAGGAGGCCGAGGTCGTGGTGGGAAAGCATGCTAAGGTTGCGGCAGAAGAAGATGTTGAGGTTGTTCTTCAAGAGCACTCTGAGGTCCCAGCCCAACCTGCTCCTGAAACTTGAAGAAACTTAGCTTTTTTCTTTTTTTTTTTTTGTACTTTGTTTCTTTTCTTTGCTCTTGTCAGTGTTCCCTGAACAATGTAAGCTTCTTCTTTATGGCCGATGTGCCTCTCTTTGTTGCTTTAGAACAATTTACTTCTGCTAGGCCTTTGTGCCTCCTTTATATACAACTGTTTCTCTTTGAATGCTGTAGTCTTTGATTTTTCTTCATTGCTTCTGTTTGATTCTATACTTAGAATATTTTGCAAGTCTCTCCTCCTTTGTACAATCTCCTCAGGGAGAAATACCTCGGGTATGTTTACCTGAAGATTCACCTCGGCTTAACTTTAACTTGTAAATTGCTACAAATTTCAACAAGTAAAGATAAGGAATTTATCTCGGCTTAACTTTAACTTGTAAATTGCTTTAACTTGTAAATTGCTACAAATTTCAACAAGTAAAGATAAGGAATTTATCTCAGTTTAACTTTAACTTGTAAATTGCTACAAATTTCAACAAGTAAAGATAAGGAATTTATCTCGGCTTAACTATGTTTAAACATAATCTCGGCTTAACTTCGGCTAAGCATTACTAATGTCTTCTCTCTGCTCCCAATGTGAACCAAAGTTCCACTTGGGTTCTCATTATTCAAAAAACAACAGTATGCAAAGTTTTATAAGTTCTAAAAAATTCTGCTAAGATTTTATTGATCATATCGGCAAAAAAATCAAAAAACATCTAATGATAGAAAAACTTTAAATTACAAGTGTTCCATGGTCTAGGCAATGCTTTGCCCTCATTATCTTCGAGCCGATATGCCCCATTTCCTAACACCGAAGTAATTCTGTAGAGACCTTCCCAGTTTGGGCCAAGCTTGCCCTCTCTGGAATCCTTCTTATTGCTGACAACTTTTCTCAAGACTAAGTCGTTGACTTGAAAATTCCTTGGATTGACCTTCTTGTTGTAAGTTTTGGCAAGCTGTTGCTGGTATGCTGCAAGCTGGATTGCAGCTTTCTCTCTTCTTTCTTCGAGTAGATCCAGATCTCGAGCTAAGAGCACATCATTGGACCCGTTCTCAACTCCCTGTGTTCTGATCCCTGGGATGCCAATCTCCAATGGAATGACTGCTTCTGTGCCATAAGCCATGGCAAAGGGGGATTCCCCTGTTGATCTTCTCGGCGTAGTGCGATATGCCCAGAGCACGTTGGGCAATTCGTTTACCCACTTTCCTTTTGCTGCCTGCAGCCTTTTCTTTATTCCATCCAGGATGACTTTGTTGGATGCTTCGGCTTGCCCATTACTTTAGGGAAAGCTTGGTGTTGAAAAGTAATTCTTTATCTTGAACTTTGCGCAGAAATTCTTGATGAGTTTGTCACAAGCGTGTTCCGTTGTCGATTACTCAACGACATTTGGAATCCCAAATCTGGTGATGATGTTTTTCGGATGAAATTCTTCACATCCACATCTCGGATTTTGGCAAGAGGCTCGCTTCTATCCACTTTGTGAAGTAGTCTGTTGCTACGGTAGGTATTTCACGCCCAGTTGCTTGGGGCAATTGTCCAACGAGATCCATGCCCCATTGGGCAAATGGCCAGCTGAAACGGGTTGGTCGGCGGTGGTGATGTATCAGTGGTGCAAACCTCTGGCATTGTTCACACTTCTTCACATATGCTTCTGCATCTTTTTGCATATAGGGCCACCAATACCCCTAGGTAATGGCCCTGTGAGCTAACGATCTGCCCCCTGTGTGGCTTCCACAAACTCCTTCATGAATTTCATATAAAAAGTCTTCGACCTGGAGAAGGTGTACACACCTTAAAAGAGGTCCATGAAGGATCTTCAGAGAGATGTCCTTCATTGTCGATCAATTTGGCCGACCTCAATCTGACCTTGTGTGCTTCCTTTCGATCTTCTGGCAGCTTTCCCTCTTTTAGGAATGCAATAATTGCATCCATCCAGCTTGGTCCCATGTCCACACATAATGCCTCCTGCATTGTGTTTGGTGGCTCTATGCTCGGGCTTGATAGATAATCGATCATTATTGTCCTCGTCTTTCCGGTTTGCATTGAACTTGCTAAATTGGCCAACGCGTCGGCGTGGTTGTTATCGTCTCGGCTGACCTGAAGAAGTCGTCAGTTTTGAAACATGTCTACCAGCCTGATGACTTCTTTTGCGTATGCCGACATCCTCTCATCTTGGGCAGCAAACTCTCCTGTAGTTTGATTTACTATAAGTTGTGAGTCACAAAAAACTATTACCTCATCTGCCTCTGCTGCTATTGCCAGCTTCAGTCCAGCAATCAATGCTTCATATTCCGCCTCATTGTTCGAGGCTTTGAACCCCAGTCGAATGGACTGCTCCAATATCTCTCCATCGGGGGATATTAACACTACTCCTGCTCCTGCCCCCTGCCGGTTTGAGCTTCCATCAACAAAAAGCTGAAAGGAGTCGCCGATGTAAATGCTGCAGGGTCTGAGTTTTTCCTTCCTTGGTTCTTTAGCTTTTGGCTGGTCTTCTCCTTCCCCTGTTTGGACATTGTCCATCACGGCTCAGCGGAGCCCGATGTTCGATGTATTCGGCGAGAATTGCCACGGTCGCCAAGACTTGGCCCTTAATTGCTGTTCTCGGCCTAAACTCCAGGTCATATTGGCCCAAAACTACGGCCCATCTTGCTATTCTTCCAGTTAAGTCTCCTTGTTGCAACAAGGATTTTAGTGGGTGCTCTGTTAGAACCACTATCTTGTGAGCCTGAAAATAATGGTTTAACTTCTTTGAGGCCATTACCAAGGCCAGCATCAATTTCTCCAGTGGTAGATACCTTGTTTCTACGTCGGCCAAGGTTTTACTTACATAGTAAACAGCCTTCTGCTCTCCCTTCTCTTCTCGGATTATCACAGCGCTTACTGCGTGCTCTGAAACTGCTAAGTATAAAAACAGTTCCTCCCCAGGTTGAGGTGTTGAGAGGACTGGAGCCGAGGTAAGGTATTTCTTCAGGTCGGCCAAAGCGGCCTCACATTCCTCTGTCCATAGAAAATCCGTGGCCTTTTTTCACGATTGAAAAAAGGTTTACATTTGTCGAACCGGCTTATGAATCTGTTTAGGTGCGGCCCTTCCGAAGCATTTGAACTGTTTTGCCAATGTCGGACTCTGTAATTCCGAATGGCCTTGATCCGATCTGGTGGCTTCAATGCCCTTCTAGTCACGGTATCCCAAGAACTTATCGGATCCGACTCCAAACGCCAGATTTCGATGCGTTTAGTCGGAGCCGATATGTTCGAGTATGTCAAAGACCTTTTCTAGGTCAAGAAGATGATCATTTGGTTCCTTGGTCTTCACGACCATGTCATCAATGTAGACTTCTCTGATTCGGCCAATCAAGTGTTTGAACATCTTGGTTACCAACCTTTGGTAAGTTGCTCTGCGTTCTTCAACCCAAAAGGCATGACTCAGTAATAATCTGAGACCTTTGGGAGTGATAAACGCTTCTTCTTCTCATCCGGGGTACATGGCTATCTGGTGATACCCCTATATCGCCCAAGAAGCTCATCCTTCCATGTCCCGATGTGGCGTCCACCAACCGGTCGATCTTTGGCGAGGGAAGTCTTTGGGACAAGCTTTGTTCAAATTTGTAAAATCTACGCAGACCCTCCACTTGCCATTCTTCTTCTTTACTACCACGGTGTTTGATAACCATGTCGGATAATTGGCTTCTCTGATGGCTCTGGCCTCTAGAAGTCTGTCTACTTCCTCCTCCATCGCTTGGCGTGCATCAACGTCGGTCTTCGGCTTCGTTGTATCACGTGTTTGGCCGACTGTCAACGTTAAGTCTGTGACATGTGACCTCGTGGTCAATGCGGGCATTTCATATGGTGTCCAGCGAACACCTCAATATTTTTCCTCAGAAGGCTTCGGCTCCCTTTCCTCTTCTTCGGCTAACCTCGTGCGAGAAGAAAAGCGTTCTTCATCGTCCTCTGGGCGAGGATTTTCTTCGATCTTCTTCACTTTTCTCGATCGGCTCCTTGCCGACATCATCCAGACCTTCATGTCCTCTTTTTCAACTTCGCCTTCCTCTGGTTCCCGAATCTGCGAGTTAACTTCATTCTTTGCCATGGAGTAATTTTTCGCCTGCAACTGATCTCCTCTGATTTCCTCAATCCCATGTTCTGTTGGGAACCGTAGCAGTTGATGCAATGTTGAGAGAACTGCCCCCATTGTATGCAACCACGGCCTCCCCAGAATGATGTTGTAAGGCGAGGGCGTATCAATCACAATGAATTCTGTCTTAATCTTCTTCGTGCCAGCTTGTACCTCCAAGCTTGTTGCGCCTAAAGGCCATGTCGGCGTTCCATTGAAGCCGACCATCGGGCCGTTTGACTGCTCCATGTCATCAGGGTGGAGGCCTAACTCCTTGTAACATATGACATACATGATGTCGCAGGAGCTGCCTTGATCAATCAGGATGCGTTTCACCTGGCACTCCCCAACCTGGAGGGATACTACCAAGGCATCATTGTGCGGGTGCTGAACCATATCAAGGTCGGCTTCTGTGAAGGTTATCATCAGTCCTTTGCAATCTTCAGGCCGAGGTCTTTTCAGTCCGACCTGGTTGACGTGCTGCAGGTGTTTTACCCTCTGTGTCTCCCCCCGTATGTCATTTTCATTCACCTTTGAGTGGATCACGTTAACCACCCGAGATCCATCGCTCGTGGTTCTTCTTATTTGGGGGGCGGGGCTGCTGGTGCTTGAGGCAATCGTGCCTGTTCTTCCCTGGTTCTGGCCTCATCCACAAGGTCTCTTAGATGGCCTTGCCTCACCAAATCTTCAAAGTGTGCTTTAAGGGCTCAGAACCCCGAAGTTGGGTGCCCCTCCTCATTGTGGTAAGCACAACGCCTACCAAGGTTTCTCCCCATAAATTCCCCTGGTGCTCTTGCCGGCGCCCTGAAGTAGGGCTGATTTCGAATTTGATCAAGGACTTTGTGGACCGGAATTCGGAACACCGTCGTCACTGCCTGCTTTGCTCTCAACTCTGTCTCTTGTTTGTTGGGTCCATTGTTACCTCGGCCTCGCTTCGGCGAGCCGTTGCCTTTTTCTGGCTTTGTCTCCTTATTCCCCGACGTATCTTCCTCGGCTCTGGCATACTTCTCGATTCTCGCCATGAGCTCTTCCATGCTCTTTGGCAGGGTTTTTGCCAAAGACTTCCGCAGTGGACAGTCATCCTTCAGGCCGTTCTTGAAAGACACGACCGCCACCTCCTGGTTGCATTCAGGTATTCGATTGAACACCTCATAGTACCTCTTTGCATAGGCCCTAAGGCTTTCATCTTTACTAATTTTTAGGGCCATCAACGCATCCACCCTCAATGGCCGCAGTTTGTTTGTTATGAACCTGGCCACAAACATCTCGGCCAAGCCTTCCCAGCTTTTCACGCTCCCCTTTGGTAGTTTGTGGAACCAATCTGATGCAATCTCCCCGAAGGATGAAGGGAACACTTTGCAGAGCAACGGCTCGTTCCCACTGTATAAGGCCATTGAATTCAAAAATAATCCAACATGGAAGTTAGGGTCCGACTTACCATCATATATCTGGAGCCTCGGCATACTGAATCTTTTCGGCGCGACGAATCTATCCAATTCCGCCGAGAATGGAGTCCTCGGCTTAACCGGTGAAGTTACTTCGGCTCCGGCATTCTCCTGTTTTCTCTTGAGGTAATCTCTCAAGTCCTCTTTACTTCTCCTGCTGCGGATTTGTCATTGGACTTCGGTAGCACTACTCTCGGCCTCATGGTGGCCCCTTTTCGATCCTTCTCCGCAGGACGCATCGAAGCACAATATCCGCCCCGGAACATGCCGATGTTCTTTGGGGTCTGCTTCCTTCTCGCGATATGTCCTTCGGGACTCTTCTCTTCTCGGCTCTTCTCGACTGTCTTCCCTGGGGTTTCGGTGGGAGTGCCCTCCACTCCTCGTGTCTTTGAGGGCTTCGGGATTTCTTTCCGCCTTCTTCGGGCGTTCTTCTTTGGCATTGGTGTGTCCTGCAGCGGGTATGGCGGCTGCATGACATTATTCTGCATCATGAAGTTGACGACCGATTGAAGGTCTGCCAACTTGTTTGCCATCTCCTTTACTTCTTCATCCCTCCTCAGACATCTGTCTTTCCAGGTCTGGAGGTCATCCTCGTTATAGTATTTGCCCCTATCCGCTTTCTTTGATGTATCACCATCTTGGTCGATGGCTTTCTCTGCGTGATTCTGATCACGAGTTTCTTCGTTGTAGTCTCCTCCTTCAGCGTTAGGGTCGACGGGTCTTCCACTCCCAGCTGGAGTGTCGTCCCCAATCTTTTCCTTTATATTCTTGGCCATCTACTCTTTTCGTTCCCAGACGGCGCGCCAAATTGTGTGAGTGAATTTCCGATCACACTGCCCTCCTTAATAATCCAGCTGTAGAACACAGGCAGAATAGATGGCACCCTGTAATCTGCACAAAAAGAAAAGGCTCCGGCGGTGGTTCTTCCACTCGGGGGCACTCCGACGATCAAGTCAGTATCTCTCAAAGATAATATAAGTGCTTTAATTACTGCTCAAGACTACAAATTGCGTACCTTAGACCCGCCGGGGGTGCCCTTCTTTTATAGTCTTTCTCTATCCTAGTCCCACTAGAAGTCTCACTTCCATGGACTCTAATTCCGGATCTACCTTGGACTCTTCAAGAGATAAGGATAGACTCCTGAGAGTACTACCTATATCCATCTTGCAGTCTTTCTTCTTTCTAGGACTCCTGTCCCTTAAAAGATAAATTTAATAAAATCATATGATTAAGATTATCGAATTAATTTATTTTTTCATAATGACTCTACACACATTAGTTTATAAATTGGATGGTCCAAATCATTTGATTAGAACCTGATGGGTAGGGGTGCAATTTGGGGGCTCAACCCGAGCAGCTCGAACTTAGTCTGAATGTTTTAAGGTTTGGACAAGATATTTTTAAATTCCATACGGGTTTAGGTAAAAATTCAGAAGCCTGAATTAAATTTGGACGGGCTTAGGCAAAAACGTCAAACAACTCGAGCAACCCAAAATCCGAATTATACATATATATATATATATAAACATATAAAAATATTAAATATACATATAAAAAATATAAATTGTAAAGACTACTATAACGGTGTCTCTTTTACATTATATAAATTATTTATTTTGATGGTATTAATGATTATCTACAAAAATATATATATATATATATATAAATAGAGTCAAATTTTAATAATTTAATAATGTAAAAAAAAAAATTGAAATTCATTTAGAATTCGAGTAATTCGAGTTTAACTCAGGTCGGATTTGAGCAAGCAACATCGGGTTACAATTTGGGTCTGGACAGATCTCAGCACAACTTGAGCTGGACTTGGACAATCTCTCAACCTAACCGAACCTGCGTGAGTTGTACCCCTATTCTCTTCAATTGAAGAAAAGCTAGATCCTTAATAAATTTAGCCTAATCTAAAAGATATAAAATAAATGAAAAAAAGGAATACACAAATAAAACTTTTTATACAAAAATTCATTAAAAAAATGTGACAATTATATTTTCAAAATTATAAATTAATCGTGTATGTTGCAGTTTTAAAAAAATAAAAATAAAAATTGGCAAAAGCTACAACATGTATAGCCCCTTTCGAACTCATCTTGGTAGTTTGGTAAAGATTGAGTTGCCGTTTGGCAAGGGTTTTCTCAGTTGACTTTTTTGAGTTGGAAATTTTTTAATTTGAAATTACAAAATTTATTTGAGCTGTTGTTGTTTTTTTTTTTTTTTTTTAATTTGTGTGAGAGAAAAAATAAAATAATTATGATTTGAATGTGATTTTTTATCTTATTAACTTATTTAACCTATTTTGCCTTTTATACTTTTTTAAATCTCAAAAGTCCTACAAACGAAGAGTGGAGGCCACATTCGTAGACTGCTTGCACTCTTTAAAAATATGTATTATATGTATATTATACTTTAAAGGACAATTAGTTATGAAAAAATGCTTAAAACTCCAAGGTTATATTTGGTTAAAAGATTTAAGGAGAAATTAAAAAAATATATATATATGTAAAATTAAGTGAAACATAAGTATATTTTATTTATATTTCACTTTTTTTTTTTTTTCCTCTTCAAATTCTTCCTTAATCTTTCAAGTGCAACTTAAATAAATTATCAAATATTATACATAATACTTCACATGATATAAAATTTAAATATTATATAAAATATTTAATAATTTATTTGAGATTTCAAACATTTCACTTAACTATGTGACTAAAAATGGTGGTGAGTCCACTACAGTCAAATCAAAGTGTTGTAAACAATTTTCACTGTAATTAATTAATTCAGTTTGTATACTTAATAACAAACAAAATATAAAAGAAATAAAGGAAATGAGAGAATTTGTTTGATTACAAAAATCAAACTCGAAATAAAAATAAATAAATAAAAACAGATTTTATTTTGTTACAAAAACAAAATGAAAATCTGATTTAAATAAATAATAAAACAACGAAAACAAATTAAATAACTTACTTGATTAATTTCTTTGAATTATAATCTGATCAAGTCCAGTGTTTGACACTGTGTCCTTAAGACAGATTCGTCCTCTCCACGGTGCTTTCAGAATTTGGACGTCTATCTCCCAAGATGAAATGATCAACTACAAACAATAACAGCACTATAAATTGTTTGCCTTTACGAACACACAAAATGTTTATACTCTTTCTCACAAAAATAACATGCAGCAAAATGAAGAATAGAATTTGCAAAGGTGAAATACGAATTTTCTGAATGTGTAAAACATCAAATGAGGTGGGTTCTATTTATAGATGTAAAGGTGACTGTTGGTTTTGAATTGAACAGGTATGAAACCTGTTGGCTTTGAATTCAAACAGATTGGAATCTGTTGGGTTATAATTCAAACAAATAACAAAAACGGGAAAGGGCCCTGTTTGGGTGTGCAATAATACCAGACTAGTTTATTTTGGGAAGGGTCCTGTTTGGATGTACAGTAAAACCAAACCAATTTAATTTGAATTATAGATTTTATTTAATAAAATTAAATTCAAATGTTTTTGGCCCAAAAAGATTAATATTGGGCCGAACAAGCCCAACCACACACCAACGCCGAAGCCCAGCCCAGCCCAACTGACCAGACGGATGGCGGCGGCGGCGCGCGTGTGCTTGTGTGGTGATTTTTGGGTCCAATGGGTCTAGCCCATTTTGCTCGTAACCTCTCCCTCTAAAACACTTGGGTACCCCTTGGGGCACACCCTAAGTACCAAACCCATGCCTTATAAACCCATTCAAAATTTCCCACCTAATTAATGTGGGACAAGCCTTATTCAATACCTTTATGGATTTTTCACCAAAACTCCATTTCCATGGAGCATACTTTGGCTTCAATTTCCCATTCACTCGGTAATGGTTTTGAGCAACCAAATATACCACGTGAATCACAACGCGGCATAGAACGCGTTACCACTTTGACCTGCGTAAATCGACGTACGTGGCCCACCTAAAAAATAGACCAAACTTAGGAAAAATCCAAAATTTTATAACCATTTCCAACAATCCCCCACATGAATGGAATTTGATGACAACGGAAATGCAACAATATGCAGACTATATCGAAAGAGTATAAGTCGAAAATATCTTGCATCAGGATAGGTAGCTTTCGGCCTTGAACCTTCCCTAGTGATAACCTATCGGACTTACTAGCTAACCAATGGACGTGATGCCTTGAATTGTTCAGCCGTTTGTGTAAGCCAAGACAATAGATGTCACACAAAATATCTTCTAACACATCGTGGTTCTCACTATTGTGTTCATTTTGGCCTTAAACGCTCCTGGTTTTCATGAGTGTTTCTAGAGAATGTAGCCTTATTCATTTTCATAGAACCGGCCCCAGTTCAACACTCATATAGGTGATTCTTATTGTGAGTATCTCCTTATACTTGTCTTGATTTCCATGCCTTAATCAAGATATAAGTAATCATTAAAAGCAAAGCTTATCCTTATACCCCTGCATACAACAAATGTTGCAGATATCACTCTCACCATATGAATGGGTAAGGAATTTTAATCCATTGGTGATTTCTGGCGAGCCATACATAACTTAGTTGTCCCTTTGAACTTAGTTCTTGGGATCTCCAGTCATATAAGTAGGGTTACCATTATGACGACTCTTATATAATAGGCTTTAATCCCATCCCCTTCGATGAACGATACACTAGCTCTTTTGTCAAACCCTTTGTTAAAGGATCCGCAATATTCTCTTTAGATTTTATATAATCTATTGAGATTATTCCGTTTGACAACAATTGCCTTACGGTATTATGTCGACGACGAATATGTCGTGACTTACCGTTATACATATGATTACGTACTTGCCTATTGACTATCACAATGAATGCAAATAGTCGGCACAGTTTTGGCCACATTAGAATGTCTTCTAAGAAGTGACGGTTTATTCTCGCTTTTCTTACTTTGTCTAAAGCAATGAACTCGGATTCCATTGTGGATCGTGTGATGCATGTTTGTTTTGTGGATTTCCAAGAAACAGCAGTGCCTCCTAGAGTAAAGATATATCCACTTGTGGATTTTGAATCTTTAGTATCCGATATCCAATTTGCATCACAATAACCTTCAAGTACTGCTGGATATCGAGTAAAGTTCAAACCATGATCACGGGTGAATCTTAGATATGTAAGAATCCGAATGATCGCTTTCCAATGGTTTTCTCCGGGGTTACTAGTGTACCTACTCAATTTACTGATAGCATAAGCTATATCAAAACGAGTACAATTCATTAGGTACATTAGGCTTCCAATGATTTGGGAGTATTTTAACTGAGACACCGCATCACCTTTATTTTTCGATAAATAAAGACTGATGTCTACAGGTGTTCTAGCTAAATTCAAATCATCCTTGATAAATTTATCAAGAATTTTCTCAATATAATGAGATTGAGATAATGTATATCCGTCAGATGTTTTAGTAATTTTTATTCCTAATATAACATCTGCGACTCCCATATCTTTCATATCAAATCTTTTATTAAGCATTTGCTTAGTTGATTTAATCATGTTTTGACTGCTTCCAATGATAAGTATGTCATCCACATAAAGACAAACTATGACATATCCTTGGTCAGTGTTTTTAACATAGACGCATTTGTCACATTCGTTTATCTTAAACCCATTAGTAAGCATTGCATGATCAAAATTTTCATGCCATTGCTTAGGTGCTTGTTTTAATCCATAAAGGGATTTTACAAGTCGACAAACTTTCTTTTCCTGCCCTGATACAACAAATCCTTCGGGTTGCTCCATATAGATCTCTTCATTTAGATCACCATTTAAGAAAGCTGTCTTAACATCCATTTGATGTATTTCTAAATTAAACAACGCTGCTATAGCAATAAGCATGCGAATGGATGTTATTCTTGTCACAGGAGAATATGTGTCAAAATAGACCAGACCTTCCTTTTGTCTGTAACCTTTAACTACAAGTTTTGCTTTATACTTGTTTATTAAACCATCTGCTTTCAATAGCAGCATTACAAATTGTTTGCCTTTACGAACACACAAAGTGTTTATACTCTTTCTTACAAAAATAACATGCAGCAAAATGAAAAATAGAATTTGCAGAGGTGAAATACGAATTTTCTGAATGTGAAAAACATCAAATGAGGGTGGTCCTATTTATAGATGTAAAGGTGGCTGTTGGTTTTGAATTGAATAGGTATGAAACCTGTTGGCTTTGAATTCAAACAGATTTGAATCTGTTGGGTTATAATTCAAACAGATAACAAAAAAGAGAAGGGCCCTACTTGGGTGTGCAATAATACCAGACTAATTTATTTTGGAAAGGGCTCTGTTTGGATGTACAGTAAAACTAAACCAATTTAATTTGAATTATAGATTTTATTTAATAAAATTAAATTCAAATGTTTTTGGCCCAAAAAGATTAATATTGGGCCGAACAACCCCAACCCAACCACGCGCCCAAGCCCAACCGGACGGCGGCGGCGGCGCGCGCGCGTGGTGATTTTTGGGTCCAATGGGTCTAGCCCATTTTGCCCATAACCTCTCCCTCCAAAACACTTGGGTACCCCTTGGGGCACACCCCAAGTACCAAACCCATGCCTTATAAACCCATTCAAAATTTTCCACCAAATCAATGTGAGACAATCCTTACCTTTATGGATTTTTTACCAAAACTCCATTTCTATGGAGCATACTTTGGCTTTAATTTCTCATTTACTCGGTAATGGTTTTGAGCAACCAAATATACCATGTGAATCACAACGCGGGATAGAACGCGTTACCACTTTAACCCGCGTAAATCGACGCACGAGGCCCACCTAAAAAATAGACCAAATTTAGAAAAAAAAATTCTGATTTTACCTAAAATTTTATAACCATTTGCAACAAGTGTATCAGCCATCATGGCTACTCAAAGTGATGTTTGATTGTATTTTAAAAATTACAAATACACCTATTGAGAATTAATTAAAATATGAATCGTTCTTATGGTTTTGAAAATTATATTTCACTTTTTGAGATTTCTAATTTTATAACAAATCGTTTATTTTATAAATAAATTATTAAGTTAATTAACAGTTTTTAATGATGTTAGAAATATTTTTTAATTAATAATTTAGGCAATTTTATTATTGTATAGAAGAGCAATTATAAATTTCATTTTTTTAGTTAATTCTGTTAAATAAAAAATTCTAATAAGGGGATATTTGTAATTTTTCACACCACAAAAGGCAATCTATACTTTAAACAAACCTTAGGAAGTATAATTGTGATTTACCCTATTCTAAATTAAATGCTTTAGTTTATGGCCAAACTATAAGTAATATTGAAGTAATTATTCTATCTTCTAAAAATTTCTTTTGTTAATGTGTGTTGAATTAATACAATAAGTTTAATGAATATATGACTTAAAAATAACAAAGTAGTGGATAAATTACTAGTATCGAGCTTGTTTGGGGAAGTGTGTTTTTTTTTTTTTTTTTTGGGGGTTTATTTTCATTTTTTGTAATTTTTTTTTAAATTTTTCAAAAATTTCAAGATTCAACTCAGCAAGATGAATCGAAAAATTATAAATTTTTTTTAAAAACTCCAAAAAAAATCTAAAAAAGACAAAAATAAGCAATATTTTTTTACTTATTTTGACTTTTTCAAATTTTTTTTAGAATTTTTCAAAAAAAATATAATTTTTAAATTCATCTTAACAAGACAGACCGGAAAAATAAAAAAGTTTGGTATAATTTAAAAAAAATATATCACTGAAGACAAAAAAAAAAAAAGACTTTTTTAATAATTTCCAAAAAAAATATGAATACGTGATATTTCATACCTATTAAATAATTCATAGATGCTTGATATTTCATACCTATTAAATAATTTATGATAATATTAAGGTTATATAGCTCAAAATGATAATGCTATATTTTGAAGTGACAGATGCATAAAGCATCCACCCTAAAAGACGATAGTACTCATATGACAATACCAATCCATATTGTGGTGTTGACGCATCACAATACAAGCAAATCTCACCATGTGATGAAACTTGCAAGAAAGAGCTTGTTTTATGTAAAAAGTGGGCACAACCTGTGGAGCATACTTGTAGGTCTTGTTTGTTATAATTTTAAAAATTTTAAAAGTTAAAAATTATTATTTTATTTAAGTCATATCATCTTATTTAAGTCACTTCACCTCTCTATTATATCACTTCAAACTCAATTCACATTTCATAAAAAGTCAAAAAGTATACTTATATAGATTATCTCAAACCATTCCTTAATCAGCTTTGTTTGGCTTTTGTTTATTTCAAAGCTTCCCAAACAATTGGAGATCTAAGGAATGCAATAATGGAATGCTAGCTAACTAACAGGTAGATCTAAGAAATTTGAATTTAACCATAACTTGGCTTTAAAAACGAGTAACAAAGAAGCAACTTTCGTATATTGGGTTTTTTAATGGATGGACTAGATTTATACAATAAATATTATGTAATATTCAAAAAATAAAATAAAATTAGAGTCTCATTATCTTTTTAAGAAATGTTGAGCGTTACAAGTATGTACGTTATTATTGTGTAAATTTATTTAGGAGATATCCCCTTCTAGCAATTAACCTTCTCTACACTGTATTGATGTGTTATGAGAGAGCGATTATGGGTCCATTGTGTTGGGGCATGAGTAGAGGTGCCCGTGCTTTGGTTTTGGATAATTCGATTTGTGGTTTAGATCCATTTATATATGTGCAGTTTAGAAAAAATTGAATCTGTAACTGTCCGCAATGCAAGTGGGGTTTGTGCGGATAGGATTTATGAATATAAGGCGGTTTGCGAATTTGACTTCTTTCTTTAAAAAAATTTTTTTGAGCCTTTTCGTTTTGTAAATATTTATTTTGGACAATTTTTTTCCCATTTTCTAAAATGCTCAACATTAATAATTAATGAATTAAAACTTATAAAATTAAAAACACCACAAAATCAATTCATAACACAAGCAAATCATTCAAAATCCTAAATTTTTAAATAAAATCATAAACTAATACAGGCACATCTTTCAAAATTCTAAACTAAATCATCAAAATCATTTATTATCCAACAATACAATTAAAGTAAAATTATTCAAAATCCTAAACTTACCTAAAAGTAATTCTTCATTAACTTTTATATTCATAAAAAATGCAATATAAAATAATAATAAATTGTTGTCAAATTTCATCCAATTCAAATCCATTAAGAGATTAGGGTTTGGTTTGTTGGGAAAAAATATCTAAGATATGATTAATGAAATCAATGGTCTAGGTTCTAAAGAAAAAAACATAAAAAAAAAAAAAAAAACTAAGTGCAAGTGGATTCTTGCAGGTGTGGGTAAAACCTGCAACCTGCAACCAGCAATAATATCATATTCCAAACCGTATATGCCCGCATTGTGTTTGTGAAACCGCCTATTTGTATACAGATCGGTTTGGATTGGGTGGGTTGGACGGTTCGGATAACCCTAATATGGGTCATTTAGGGATGATAAATTAGGTGGATATAAGATTGTTATTTTTTCTCTCTACAAATAATTTTGTAAATCTAATAGGCATGGGTGGAACCATAGTGGGGCCAAAAGGAGCCCCAGCCCAAGGGCTGCGAATGAACGGAACCGTTCATGAACAGACTTGATCTCCGCTTAGTAAAGGTTTATTCAAACTTGGTTCATTAAATTTTTATTATATTTGAGTTTGAACTCTTTAAAATTTTAATAAACAAGTCCAAACATATTAAAACTCGACTCGCTAGTTTGACCCGCTAGTTAGCTCATTTAACATTTATTTAAAGAATAAAGATTGGGACTCCCTTTCCCCCCACCCCCTTTGACCTCCTTTCTTTTTTGATTGATCACTTTTTCTTTTTCTTTTTTTTCTTCTCTTCCAATCACCACCCGTCACGTGTGTGTGGGGTGGTGGGGGTTGAAGTTTGAGGGGGTCTAAATCACTGCTGTTATTTAAATAATAGAATAAATCTATTATTTATATATTAAATAATATAAAAATAGGATAAATATTTTATTTATATATTTAAATAATAGAAATGTAAATAATAGTTAAATTTATTTATATTTAAATAATAGGTAACTATAGATAATTTATATTTAAATAATAGTATTAGTAGATATTAGGAAAATGAGTGGGAGCATTAATTAGTGCTACCACTAACGATGCGGTAGTAGGCCCCACCATAAATGATTTGATATTTTGGCCTTGGTGTTGTATTTTTTTTCTTTTTTTATTGAGTGCCATGTTATTAGTAGTTTTTTTAGAGCTCTAAAATTAGTGGTCTTTATCATTGTTGGTAGATATTATTATTTTGGTAAGATATTTATTTTTTTAGTATGTTTATATATATTGTGGGTATTTGGGAAGTAGATTTTTTTGTAGATTTTTTTAGTTGTAGGATATTATTTGAGAATTTTTTTTTTTTGTGTTTGGGAAGATAGTTGGATTTTTTTTTTTTTTTTTTTGTGGTTGGATGTGATGTTTGTAAGAAAAAAAGTAAAATGATTATGGGTTTGATGTGATATTTTGTTTGGATTTTTTTTTTTTTTTTTTTTTGGTAACCAATTTGTCTTTTAGTGAAAAAAAAAACTAAAAAAAAATCCAAAAAATCAAGTTTCCAAACACCGCCATTGTATATATAATTGTATAATCAAAGTTTCAATTGTAATTTTAGTTTCATACACAAATATGAATTTATAATTTCTTTGACTCATTGAGACTCGTCAACAGGTTCGAGTTCGAATCAAACCTAAGTCAACTCAGCTCGAGTTCAGTTCGTTAAATTTTTATTGAGTTCATGTTCTAACTCGTTTTCGTTGAAATCTTAATAAACAAACTCAAACATACTAAAGGCTCGGCTCCTCTCATTTACTGCCCTACCCTGCCCCTCTCCAAAATTTTAAAAATTATTTATTGTCTCCTACATTTTGTCTATCTATCTATCTATTTAAGAGGAAAGACCTCGAACCCACGACCATAGGTTTAATAATAAACTCTCTAATTACCACTTGAATAATATATACTAGGTGTATATTTTTCTTTGTCATTATTATTATAATATTAAATTTTTTGAGTTGTATACGCATCACGTGTGCAGACCTTAAGGATCTATAACATACATATGAAATGAGCACTAATTTAATAAAAAAGAAAGATTTATCATATTTGTCACAAAAAAAATAAGTAGTGTATTTTTAAAATACAATTATCATCAATTTTTTTATTGACAAACACGATAAATGGAATATTACAATTTAATTTTTTGTATAAATGAAATATATAAATTATCTAACAAAATAAACGATTTAAATAATTGAAACAGAATGCCCCACTAGCCCAAATAGTACCCTTTGGACATGTTTAATTGATAGGATTAGAGCATGAGATTATGATTATTAATCCGTGGGTCCAATAATCCTGTGTTTGTTTTGAAATTTTATTTTAGAATTATTAATCCAATGGATAATTAATCCAACGGATAATTAATCCTACAAAATTGTAGGATTATTAGTAATAGGGTAGGGGTGGCATTATATATGCCGAGCTGGGAAATAAAAAAAAAAAAAAAAAAGATTCTTTTACCCTTACTAAAAATTAAAACACTTATTATTTTTATATAATTTTATATTTTAGAAGGATAAAAATAATTTTTAAAAATTTAAAAATATTTTTTGATATTTATTTTATCAAATTAATTTATATTTTTATAAAAAAAAATTAAAAATCAAACCAAACGTGGCCTTTGTATTTTGTATTTTTATTTTGCTTTTATTTATTTATTTATAATTTTTTTCAAAACCACGTTTATGAAATTTTTTTGATAAAGTAAAAATTGTGAAGAAACATTGATGGAGGGTAAAATTAGAAAAGCAGAAAAATACGGTTGTAATCCTACATTCATACATTTTTTTATCTAATGCAAATCAAATAATGAACAGGAGATAATTTATCCTATTAATTTAATTGGATAATAAATATTACACTAATTTAATAAAATTATAAATACCTTCACTATTAATCTTATGAATTAAATATGGCCTCTAATCCTAACTATGGACTGGGGAAATCCATGTTCTATATTATTGGGCTATGATTGTCCAATTATACTTTTTTTTATATTGTAAATACTTCTATCTTGTGGAAAAATAAAAATTCATTTAACAAAAAAGACTTAGACCCCAGTGAAGGTGACCCCCACCACCCTCATTATTTTTTGATTGATTTAAATTTTTATTTTTTTAATCTTGCTCTCATAACCCCACGTGAATGTAAAGTGCTGGACTCGCAGCACTGTTGTTCTTTTAAATATTCTTACGTTTGCTTTTACAATTATGCTAGGTAGCCCAGTGGGGTCTCCCTCAGCACCTCTACTAGCATTTCATTGGTCAAATTTATTTTATTTTATTTTATTTTTTTTTGTCAATCACCCACCCCCACGTGGGGGCGGTGGGTGGAGAAGTACAGGGGGTCTAGGGCATTAGTCTTGCTTTTATTCTCGTGATTACACAAGTCAATGCGGGTGATTTGATGCAAATTGAAAGTTTCAACAAGAACCAAAAACGGCACAAAAAAAAACCAACAAGGGAATATGCTCTCACATATGCCAAATGTTAAAAAAGAATAAACTGCAAACAGGTAGGTACAAATGTTAATTGACTTTGTTGAAGCATCATTCATCAACTACTATCTTTCCTACAAGTGCTACTATATAGTAAGAAAAAAAATGCAAACTTTTCAAAGTGAATTTATCGTAATCTTTGCCCAGAAGAAGGCGGAGAAAAGTATGCATAATAAAGTCTAATGAAAACTTGAACAATTGATTCCCAAATCACAAATAAAAAATCCTGCGTCATAGGAATTTGAGAAGAAATTTAGAAGAAGAAAAAAAAACAAAAAAAATAAAAAAACAAAAAAACAAAATATAAGTAAAATGTGAATAAAATATGTTTATATTTTACTTAATTTCGCACATCTTTTTATTTTTTCTTTTCAAATCTTCCAATCAAATATAGCATTACAATTGCGCGACATATTACTATTCTTCATATTCTTTTATATTATGAATCTTATTTTAGATTTACAATGATAATCCAAGTAGTTCATCTCTTAGACTCTACCGTGAAGACTATTTGTGTAAAAAATCAATTTTATCGGATATCAATAAACATATAAATAAATACATTTTATTTTTTTAAATAAATAGTTGTATACACAAATTTTCTTGTCTGCAAAAATAAAAACAAAAAAAGAGTAAAAAAATAAATTTATTGATTGAAAATAAAACGAGAACAATCTCTAATAAATTTTCTAATCAAAGAAAATAATTTTCTAATTCTTCTCTTAAAAAAATTGACTAGAGGGCTCGATAGCTTGTTCTCGAATTGAGTGGCGAGCCCTCAAGTATAGGGAAGAAGATGGTGAATTTATAGAATTTTGATGTGAGGGCTTGATAACTTTTTTTCAAATCAGATTGTAGAATCCTCTCCAATTTAGTAGAAGAAAATAAATTTGACAGTTTTGACTTGAATCTCTAAAATTTATACTTTATGGAGATTGATGGGCTCTAAAATTTATACTTTATGGAGATTGATGGGCCTTGGAGAAAAGACCTTCGAGACTTTAGAGACTTGAATTTGATGGAACTTTCTCTTGCTTGAGGTAGATTCCCTCTCTACAACTTTATTTCTGGATGTAGAATGATATGGAAAATTATATGTAAAATTATGGTGGAGATCACCTCTATTTATAGCAATGGAAGGATGAGACTCTTAATAGACTTCAACTTCTGTAATAATTATCTCTAATTTATTTAGAGATAAATATTAAAATATTACTTTAATGGTGTGCCATAATTTTATTGGCTAGTGGCATTATTTGGCATAAACTAAATAAGTGCACTTAGATAAGTGTATTTATTTAAGTTACATCATACCTCCACTTTTCTACACATCTTTTTAGAAAAAGTCGAAAAGTATATTTGTTTAGATCATTTCAAATAATTCCTTTTTTGTTGCATCACCGTGGCTTAATTTAATTAGCCAAAGACTTACTGTATCATTTTAACACATGGCGATATTTAATTTGACCACCATATAATATTGATTTGAGATCAATTAGACACATGGCAAGATTTGATTTGCCAATAATTATGTCATATTTTGTAGGCTTTTGCAATATGTGGCAATTTGTGATTGGCTGAATTTTTACATGCTTACAACTGTAACTATGATTTTAAACTTTAACCATCTATTTTATAAAACAAAATATGATTTGTTCATTTATTCATAGATATCCAATAAAATTAATCTTTTACACAAATAGTCTTCATTGTAAAGTTTACAAGATGAACGGCTCGGATTATCATTGTGGACGTAGAATAAGGCCCATTAAATATGGTATGAAAGAGTATGATATGAAGAAGAGTCATTCCCGTAAAAGTAAACTAGTGGAGTTTAAAAAGTAAATTTTATTTTAAAATTGATGAGGATGGTCCAGAAGCATATGACCTGGAAGATTAGCTACAGCCCAAAAACAAGGTGTGTCGTTGCAATAGACCAACCCTTAAGTTTGGTTGGTTGATAAAGGTTGTGGCTCACAGTCACAAACCTTTCTGGTGTAGGATGAACTAAGAGTCTCTGTTGTTCATGTTAACCACAAATTTGATATAGTGGGTAGACATGATGCATCAAATTCAAATACCCACATCTGATCAACTTTTGTCTTTTGAGCCCATAAAATCTATTGGTGTCCATGGACCACCACAATCCCCTCATTTCAAGGCTCCATCACCACCCAACACATTGATTTGGAGTCCTCCTGCTCCTCTGGCATCAATCCCTGGTCCATTTAAAGGATTACCTATATAACCTCAATTTCATGTGGCCCTAACAATTCATTATTGTTCAACACCCTTCTACCATCAGTGGCTTGGTGGTTAGGTGAAGTGGCATGGGGAGTAGAAGTAGTAACTTTCAATTTAAGGTAACGTTTGTTTGGTGAATTAGGTTGGATAGAAATATGAGTACGGAAAGATTGAATTTGTATATTAGTAATGCGGTGATATTAAGTTAGAGATAGAGAATAAAGTTGTTCAAATGTAAAACTATGGTATGATATTAATAATTGAAATTACATAAATGCCCTCAAACTAACAAATGTTAGAATAATTATTATATATATATATAATCGAAAAAGAAAATGGGAGACAACTCACGTGGATTGTCTTGCCCCTTACATACAACCATGATACAAACATCCACTATCCCCATCCCTACTACCCCCCCCCCCCCTCCCCCCAAACACACGTGGGGGTTAGTCATTGAAAAAAGAAAAAAAAAAAAAAAAGTTTTGGCCAATGACCATCCACTGAGAGTCCTGGGGGTCTCCCCAGTGGGGGTCCCAAGCATTAGTGCCTTACATAAATGCCCCAAACTATTTTATCATTTTTTGTCATTTCATGCTTGGAAAATGATTTGACAAAGGGTTGAAGAGGAAAGGGACATTTATGTAATTTCATATCCTTTCCACGAACAGCCTCTAGACTAAAATTTGAATCTCATACCCTCTCCTACTTTGCTAATCCGATTGTGCAATGGGATTGTCAATCTGGCTGGACAAATAATCTGGTCACAAACTCCTTAACCAAACATGCTTTTAGAGGCTATCACTTCAATGGCTCCACTCATAAAGGATAACAAAAATGGCCTAAATGTCATAAGCCCAATTCAACAGAAGTTATGCAGTCTTCCAAAAATATTGCGTGTTTGGGTGTTCAATCAATAGTGTTTCCAATTTCATATTATTTTTGTTTTTTTTGTGTCATGTAAGTATACAGTCCATTCATATTGACCGAATACACCACCACCCTATGGAATTTTTAGAATACCAGATAATTACTCTTCAATATTCAAAGGCATAGGTGATGAAAATGTCACTAACATTTAGCTAGTAATATTAGGCCAAGGATGACTTGAGGGTTAGCAAGGATGGATTTAGGGAGGTGCGGATGGGAGCAATCGCACTCCTAAAAATTTTTAAAATATTATATATTATATTGAAAAATTTAAAATAATTAAAAATTATAAGAATTTGTACCCCCGAACATATTTTCGCATTCTCATAGTAATAATCTTGGATCCATCCCAGACGGTTAGTGTCTCTCTCTTGAGTAAATATTAAATATAACGATAGTACCACGTAAGTATTGCCATATAATAAGCAATCTTATTTTACGGTAGGGATCATAACATTGTTGAGTTAATAGGAGACAAGACTTATCCAACTAATCCAATTTACAACTTTTTATTTGCCAATAACACCACGTAAGATGGTGTCACTAGAACCCAAGATTGGTGTTGTACCTTATTAGCATAGCACCGTGTTGTGAGCCCGTCAAGGTGTGTCTTGAATTTATTTTAATGATCCGAACCGTTCATAGCGTAGTATTTATTGAGTAGATCATCCATGAAAATATTCGAGTTAATTAGACATCTATAACTCACACCAACACCATGTTTAGGTTTATGAAAAATAAACGATTGACGTGATTTTAATAATTGTTTAGGGTTATTATTTAGCTTGATCGTGGGGTTATGCTTGTCTGATTAATTTCATTTTTTATAAGGTGATATACTCAACGAAACCTATAATATGAATGGTTTGGATTATCAAAACATGATTGAAGCAAACCTCACAGAATGTGACAGTACAGGTGTTGTCACAGTACCCATCCCAAATCCAGTGTCACCACTACAATTAATATTTTTTCCATTTTCTCGTTCGAGCCTCACCAATGGCTTAGTAACTTCCACTTCTCGCTTAGAGCATCAGCATTAGGCTTGATGTACTAGTTTTGGGGTTATATTAGACAAACAAAGTTCAAAATCTCTCTTACATCAGCCTAGATATATCAAAACAAAATTTGACACTGCTACAGTACATTGCTTGATGCAACATTGTACTATTCATAGGTTATATAATATTTTATTATTTATTCTCTTCCATTTGGATTTAAGTGATCTATAAATTTATTTATGGGGAGTTTACTAGGTGATTTGGATATAATTTGTCTTTTTATGAGTAATTTGGATTTAGATTTGGATAATCTATAAATCAGCTTATGGACAACCAGCCAACAAAGATGACAATTGTCCGGACATCCGTTAGGATGATCGGACTCAATAGATTCAAAACCAAGAAATTTTTACCACGTGGTTGACCACCTAGTTATCTACCTGGTTGACCACCCAATGTCCTTTTGTTGTTTTGTTTTGTTGTCCATTGAATTTTTTTTATAAAATTATTCAAATAGAAAAAAAATGAATATTATAAAATTAAATTTTTGAATAGAGAGCCTGATGAACTGTGTACATAAAAAATTGCTAGTTAAAATATAATAATAAATTTTTAATTATAATTTGACTCAAAATTTGTTAAACCTGATGTGAATATTTTTAAGAAGTTTAATTGTTTTACTCTTGATTGTACTTTTAAAATTAGTTAAATATAGGAAAATTACATATATGTGGAATGTATTACAACATTAAAATGGGTATAGCTATTCAGGGCTAGCCTGACATTATGACCTTAGGTGAATTTAAAAAATAAGGTCCTCGTATATATATACATATAAGAAAATGGTTTGGACCCTCCACTGGAGAGACTCCCAGACCCCTAGAGGGAGTTGATTGGCCCATTTTTCTTTTTCTTTTTCTTTTTCTTTTTTTTTCCTTCAATGACCAACCCATACGTGTGTGTGTGGGTGGGTGGTGCGGGTGGAGAAGGAGTGGGGGCCTCTATCAAAGTTGATATATATATATACATATATAAACTTTTGAATAAAATGATGATTACCAACAAAAAATTTACTTACACATTCAATTATTATAAATTATAAAAATATTCAAAAAAGATAAATATTTGATTTTGTTGTTTTATAATCTACCAATATTACAATTGAATCAACTATCACTTAAACATTATGGGAAGTTACAGGTCTGTCCTTTAAACTTGATTTAATTCTCATAAGGTTCTGACCCAAAATAATTTAGCACATCTTCTCATTTTACCATTGACATTCAGCCAGCATGCAGAAATCGCTCAACCGTTCCACACACTCTCTCTTTCTCTCTTAACCAGCCACCCAAGACCACTTCTGGCCTTTGATAATATACTTTTTTTTGGTCATTTTCCATTTCCACGATGTCAATACCGCCATGCTAGCAACAAGAAAAAAAAAAAAGAGAAGAATAAGGATGAAGAAAATGAAGGAGGGGATAAGGAGTCCTTACTAGAAAATAATTCTTCACATTTGCAGATCAATACAAAGACTCAAAGACAAATTTAGAAAAAAAATTTATGATTGACACATTCAATAATAAATTTATCACTATCTGTTTGTTAAAAATTAGAAAAAAGAAAATCTTGTTTTTATAATCACAAATCAACATAAGATTGTTAAAAAATTTATCACTGAATGATAGACACATTCAGTGATAAATTTATCACTGACCGTTTGTTAAAAAATTACAAAAAGAAAATCTCATCATTATCATCACAAATTAATACAAGATTCAAAGACATATTCAGTAATAAATTTAGCTGTGATAAACACATTCACTGATAAATTTCTTACTAGTTGCTTGTTAAAAGATTACAAAAAAAAAAATCTCGTCATCATTGTCACAAATCAACACAAGATTCAAAGAAATATATCAATGATACATTTATCACTGATACGACAGATTTGGTTTAAGACAAATTAAAAGATAGAGAGGAAGTGAGGAAGAGGGAGGTGATAAATATAACATTAACAAAAATCAGTGACAAATTTATCACTGTATTAATATCAAAATTCCAACAATAACAGTCCACAACATATTAAACAAATCAGTGATAAATTTATCACTGAATTAAGTGATAAATTTATCAGATTAGTTCAACATATTTTACAAATGTAGATCTTCACCAACACACTGTAGCAAGAGTTTCGATTTCATTGGCGACCATGTAAAGATTGGCATTGAAAACAACTAGATTTGAAGCCATTGGTGAAGTTCGACGTTAAAGATGGTGGATCAATGATTGAAGAAGAATGACGGTGATAGCAGATGAATGATGGAGGATAGAAGAAGAGCGACGGTAATGACAAAGAGGAAAGAAGACGACAATGTTAGGTAAGTGAGTCAAACGGTTAAGAGATGGTGAAGTATAGATTGGCGACGATGAGAGATGGTTAGTGAACAATGGTGGTGGTAGTGGCTGGCAAAAGTGGTGGTGGTGACCGGTGGAGGTGGTGGTAGTTAGTGATGGACGATGGTGGTTGCAAGTGGATAGTCATAGCCATAGCTACAATTGTGGTATTTTCTAGAGTGAGAAGAAATGAGATGAGATGAGAAAGAAGAAGAGTTTTGAAAAAATGATCAAGAGAGAAGTTAAAACAAATTGAAAAAAATTAATGAGTAATAAATATTATAAAGATTTAGAAAGTGTTTGGAAGGATTTAAATAGGGATTTTTACCAGTTGGTAGTAGGGGCAAAATCTGGATAAAAAAAATATAACAAGATTTCCTAGTGTATGAAATAGAAACTTAAGACCTAATAAATAATAGATTTAATTATTGGAACTAGCTGGTAAAAATCCCTAAACATTATCCTTTTTACATTTTTAGCAACAAAATCACTAATTAAGTTTGTATCATCTAATTTATCCATCAAAGTCTTTTCAATAGATAATATAATTAATTCATTCAATTTTTGTTATCACATTATTGACCAAACTTCAGATTTGATCAATATATATATTTGTTCAATTTGGTCCAACAACACTTACATAAAATAAATATATAAATAAATAAAAATTTTAAAATTGAATTGTACACTGTTTGCATCTGTTACAGGTTTATATTTTGAGGACCCTTTAAATTGGGCCTCAACTTAAAAAAACTTTGGTCCTCAATGTTAAGTGGACATTCAAAGGCCTGAATGTTAATTGGGTCTATTTGAATTTAAATATAATACAAGAAATTAACAAATTTGGTGCCCTAAAAAGAAATCGTTTGAGAAGAACGACGGTCCGCCGGAGCTCTCTCACGCCATAGATTGAACCAGGTTTGTCCTCCAAACTCGCTTTTTCAAACAACAAAAATTTAGGGTTTTTGATTTGGGTCTTTGATTTGTAGATTCTTTTATGTAATTATGATTCAGTCAGTTCTAAACTATGTAACATGTGGGTTTCACTTTGTCAAGCATTTATCATACTACAATTGTCGTTTCTTGTACTTTAATATGATAATTGGATTCATAATTATGTTGGTAAATTTTTACCACATGGGTTTGATTGAATTTTTTTGGTTCTTGGAATACCAAAGTAAAAAAGGTAGAATTTTTAGTTCTTGGTTATCAGCTTGTAAATTTGATTTCAGTATTTCTGAATCTAGCTGTTTTTCTTTGTGCAACAAACAGCTAGTGAAAATCTACAATGAATAAAGGAGGGGTTGGAGGTGGTAGTGGAAGTGGTGGCGGTGGCGGCCCAACCTCCGCTGCAGCAGCAGCTGCAGCTCAAAAACAGAAGACATTGTTGCAGAGAGTTGATAATGACATTGTAAATATTGTTGATAATTTCAGTTACCTTGTTAATGTGGCCAGGGTATTCTCTCTCACTCTCTCTCTATATACATGTGTGTGTGCGCGCGCGCGCGCGCGACCTTTGTGAACCTTCTTGCTGGGTTATTTTTAGTGCAAAACCAAATGGGATCATCTTTGATGCATTTCTTTAATGCTGCGTTATATAGACTCTGTATGAGAGTAGGTATTGTCTGAGCTTTGGTTTTATCTGATTTCCAAGCCCTGTGGTTTCTAGACTAGTAGTAGTAACGTGACCTACTTGTTTGATGTTTAAACCCATTTCATGACCTCCTGAAGTACTAAGTTGGATGACCAACCAAATCCAATTTGAATTCAAAGTTCGCATAATTTAAGCAACTTTTTTTTTTTTTTTAATCCATACATGATAACATGTCAAAGAATGAAGTAGGTGTGAGTAAAAAAAATTTTACACCCAATTTAGTCCCCGTTTGATGGGTGTGGGAGGCGTAGATTTGGTACAGACCGAACTTTTGACATGATTTGCATAAAGTGGTTGCCCTTGGGTTTGAGCCCTGAACCTCAAGGTTAGTAGGCTGACTTGTAACCATGGAACCAGTGATCCCATATAAAGTAAGTGTGAGTAAGGCCAATAAATGCTTTGGTTTATTTGTAGTTAGTCAAATAATGTCTCAAGGCTTAAAGTAATTATGGGAATTACTATTCTAGTTTTCACATATTTTGGGGAAGTTTGGTGTCAGAAAATATATTGATTTCAATAGTTTAGATTTAAGCCCCAAATTCTTGTTTATATTAATTTATATTTAGGAATTTATATTACACATAGTTCTTATAGGCATTTCTTGTTTCCATTATTATTAGAATTTTATAAGTTAGATTCAGGTATAATGGGATTAAAGTTGGGAAGAAGATTACTAAAATTTAAAATCATGATTTTCATTTATTTTGATTCCTATAATTATTTGTTACTTTTGTATGAGTTATTGGAATGTCTATGCTTGCCCATGACCTCCTTGATGATGCCTAAAGTATATTGATCTTTGACTTGGTATGCAAGCTGACTTAATATTGCCTGTCAATACCAAAGCTTTTAAATCCATTTTTTTGTTTTGTTTATCGGTTAATGTCATGTTGTAGAGGGTGGGTGGCTTTCCTAAGATTCCCACCATCACTTTTTATATGTCTAATAAAGTCAAATTGGAATGGCATCTTGAATTAGGCTGACAACTAGATATCGAACACCTGTTGACAATTATAAGTTCCTTTTTACAAATATAGCCCGATTCTCTGTACGTCCAACAAAGGCTATGTTTGGATTATGGATTTGGATAGGGATTTGGAAAGAAAAAGGAAAATGCCAGTGAAATGTGATTTTTTTCTCCATTTCCCTGCATTTTTCTTTTCCTTTTTCTTTCCGTTTTCAAATGCCTACTCAGATCCATGATCCAAACAACGCCAAAGAGAACATTACATGAACATACAGGTATTATTAGCAATATTGGCCGGTAAATCAGATGCTTGATAACTTCAGTAGAGTAAATTTGTTACTATGATGTCTATTTGAGGAGGCAATGCAAAGAGGAGGTCGGCAAAGTTCTCTATCTTCCAAGAAATGGTTTCTTTTGTTCTTGAGGTTATCTACCATATTTTTTAATACACATTAAAAAATAACTGAAATAGAATTTGTAGATCCATCTATTTTAGATGTAATCACAGAACTATTTATATTGTAGGTTAATGATCCACCAGTTAGAAATTCACAAGAAACTTTCATGATGGAGATGCGTGCAGCTAGAATGGTAAGAGAGTTTGTTATTTATTTTTCTTCTTACATATCATGGGTAAAAGTACGCATGCATGCACATGAATTCATGTGTACTTATTTATATATCTCAAGACCGCTAGTGTGATGCACATTTCAAGTAAAACATCTGCAATGAGACAACTGAAGTTCTACATTGCTTAAGCTTTTTTCTATTTGATTAGGCAACTTAGAACTTCTTTACATTGAAATTTGATTTAGAGGAATATCACCAATTATTGGATCGTGGGGTGAGAAAATAAAAGAAATGATTGTGGTCTCTCATCTAGGTGAGAAAACAAAAGAAATGATTGTGTTTTCTCACTATCATGTTTGAATGAGTAAGAAAGGAAAGCATGTGAAATAGGGATATGCACAAGATTTCTTTTTCTTTTGTATTTTGATGGATAATCTTGGTATTATAAAAGAAAAAAAACAACCAAACAATTTGTTTCTCTCCAAATCTCACCATTTATGGTGAGAAATGATAGTGGCATAGTAAGAGAGTTTTCTTTCTCTCTATTTCTAACCCTTTCTCACAATTTCTTACAAGATTTGTAAACTGAACATGAGCGAGAATTTTGTTTGTCATCATTTCTCATCATTTCTCATCAAATCATTCCATCCAAATGGTCTTAGCTTCTCATGTTCTTCAGATTTTGGGTTCTATTCACAAAGTAGTACTCTTGACAGAACAGTGTGATTATGTAGAATTTGGTTGAAATTTGTGTGTATCAGTTGATTTGTGAATCAATTGGTTAAAAACTGTTTTTCTGTATCGTATTTCTGGTTTCTCAATGTCATTCTGTTTTTTTCACCTTTTTTTTCCTCCTGATGCATGAACAGGTTCAGGCAGCTGACTCATTACTTAAGTTGGTGTCGGAGTTGAAACAGACAGCAATCTTTTCTGGTTTTGCATCCCTCAATGACCACGTAGACCAAAGAATAGATGAGTTTAACCAACAGGCGGAGAAAACAGATCACATGTTGGCTAGAATTGGAGAGGAGGCAGCTGCTAGCCTAAAGGAGCTTGAGTCACATTACTATTCTTCTGCACAGAGAAGAAGCCAACTCACACAGCTATGAATAAGGGCAGTGTATTGCTTGCTCACTTATTCTTGAAGTCAAATTCTATTGTGGAAGGATTCAAAGTTTCTAATCACCGCTCTTCATCGAGCAACAGGAGTCCTGTGTTTCTTTTTGTGCTGCTGTTTGGAACTATCTCTCCCTATGGATTCTACGGAACCATTCGTAATGATTTCCAGAATCATTGCTATCGCCAAAGTACAATATTCCGTTACCGCTCTTCATCAAGCAACAAGAATCCTTTGTTTCTTTTTTTGCTGCTGTTTGGTACTATCTTTCCCTGTGGATTCTACAGAACCATTCGTAATGATTTCCAGAATCCTTTTTTATCCCCAAAGTACAATATTCTGTTCTTTTTTCGGTCGCTAGGCATAATCCGGAGTCAGCTATCAGTCATCTTAGAAACATGTTTCGTAACTGCTCTGTGCACTTTGTGAAATTGTCTATCTGAAATCTAATGCAGCATTAAATTGTTCTGCTCTTGTACTTCTAAATTGGTTTTTACCTGCGCTTCATTTATTTCCATAGAAAATGTTTTACTGTGTTTGGTTGTAATTTTGAAACTAATGTGTCAGTGGTTGTTGTAATTGGTGGTGGTAATAGCGTGGTGTTGGTAAAACGTTTTGTCCAAGTAAGCGCATTTTCTATTGCAACTAAAGGGAGCCCTGGCAAGGCAAGCAGTGGAGGGATCTTTGGGGACAGCTTAGGCAGATGGTTCGAGGGTTTTTGTAGAAAACAGTGGAGTGATCTCTGGCATTGTAGCTGAATTGGGAGCTCAAACAGACGGTTAAAACCTACTGTTGATTGGGGATTGAACAACCTAGAAGTGGAAATGAACGCACATCTCATGAAATAGTTGATTATTAGAAATTCATCAGCTTAGTAAATTAATTTTGTGTGTTTGCAGGTACCTCATGAACCATTTGTAATTAGTGACAATTAACTCATTATATAATTGATGGGTTGTATATTTTTCATAGTTGTATTGCTAATCAATTGTATGATGATGATATGGGGGTTTCATACCCAGAGACTTTTCTTTTTCTATTGGAAAAATATAATAATAATAATAATAAGGATAATAATGTGTGATTGTATGCTGTCTGTTTTTAGGCCCACCATCTAGGATTAGAACTGAGAAGGTAACGGCTTTTCTGGGGGGTTTTCAACTTGCAAGATATTATTTCTCGCAAATTACGCAGGACACTGGTCGATATAAATACAATATGGAAGCCTAAACTCGATTCAGAATTTCTGGATTGTGTTGAGTTATATTCAAGTAGTCAGGTGACTTTTGAGAGAAGAAATCTCCAAATTGGCTTTAAGATGGAACAGAAACAAATTTTGTTCAAAATGTACACTTAAAAAAAAAAAAACTAGTGAACTGGTTTGATAAACATTTCAAAATGCATCAAATGTATCATTTCTCCAAAGTTCTTCAAAATGTACATAAAGAGAAGACTGCAAATGAGAAAAGAGAAGAACCAAATATGCATCAAATGTATCATTTCTCCCAAGTTCATTAAAAAATACAGAAAGAGAAGACTGCAAATGAGAAAAGAGAAGAAAAAAAAAAAAGGAAAACCAAAATACCTACGATGCTTTCATTGAGAGTTGAACTCAAGACCTCCCGCTTACTAAACGGGTGCTCTAACCAACTGAGCTATGAAAGCTTCGTGTCTTTAGTTTAACCCATTAATTTATTTATTTATTTTATGTGCTAGGCTAATTAATAATAAGAATTGGGATAAATTACAAATACACCCCTTAAGATTTGTTTAAAATACAATTTTCACCATATAGTTTTGGAAATTACAATCCACCCCTTAAAGTTTCTAATTTCGTAACAAAGGCCCTTTATTAATAAATCAAAAAGTCAATTAATAATTTTTAATGATGTCAGAAATTTATTTCAATTAATAATTTATGCAATTTTATCACTGTATAGAAGAGCAGTTAAAATTTTATTTTTTCAGTTAATTCTGTTAAATAAAAAATTCTAATAGGGACTATTTGTAATTTTTCAAATCGCAATGCGCAATCCATATTTTAAGCAAATTTCATTGGGTGTATTTGTAATTTGCTCTAAGAATTATAATTGTTGTTATAAATAAATGAAATTTAAACTATATAGGCACAAATGAAGCAGGCAATGAAATTTTGGGGGCATGCTAGATGTAGCAAAGAGTAATTTATAAAAATTTAAAATGCTAAGGAAAAATGATAACACAAGTAATTTTTGTGCAGGGAAGATTTTATTTTATTTTATTTTTTAAGTTCTAGAGCATAAACAATAGTTGGATTAAGTTCTAACAGTGATGTCAGAGATAAAAAAAATTATAAATTAATAAAAAAATTTATAATATTTTTTATTTTTTAGTAAATATGTTTTTGCTGACATCATATCAGTGTAATTCTGTCTAAAAAAAATTGAACCCATGTCAACAAGTATATCCATATTTCAACATAAAAATCATTTTACGGGTTGAAATCTTAATTGTCATTATATATTGTGTTATAGAGTGCTTATTTTTCTTACAATGAAAAATGACCTTACACTTTAAGATTCCAAACCTTTTATCATCTTACCTAAACAACACGTACATACTTACCAATTGAAAGCTTGACTCCATGAGAATGGTCCACTTTGTCACAAACCACCTTTTCTAACTCTTTGTCTGCAATCTTTGCCCACATCAACAAAGTTGAGACTTGAGCATCTTCCCTCTCTAATAGAAGAGCAATTATTCATTGTCATGTGATTGGCTTGACATGGTCGTATCACAAATAAATTTGGACTTTTCATTCATGTGAGAGCCATGTAAAACCCACATAGATAGATAGTCCAAATATATTTATGACATTGTCACATGTGATATAGAATAAATTTTTCTAATGGGAGGATGCGCCAAATTCCTTTTAATGGTCAGGTCCCTTTATATCAGCAATTTCAGTTTATTTTTAATTTTAAAATTTTCTCATACTTGTTCAATACGATGAAATTTGATGATGTGGACAAATCATAACCATTGAAAATAGGAATTGGGAGATTCTCTAATTAATAAGAATTGGAGTGGAACATTTCTCCTTAAGACTATCAATTATAACCCAAAATGAGCATTTCCAACTATTTACTTGTTAAAACACTAACGATTGTTATATTTTAATAATGAATAAATTGTCATTATAATATAATAATGTTGTTCCAATAGTATTTTTGTTATATTTTCTTGCTTTAATCACAATTATTGAATTGTGAATTTTCCCATTTAATCACAACTCTTTCTCTATTTGATGAGTTAGTAATTTTACCTGCAACTATTCCTTGTGTCAAATATAACATAAAGAATAACAATGCTATCAAAAGGTTTGCTATTGTCAAAAACTACATGGATCTCAATTTTGAACTCTCCAATGACTGGCTAAAATTTGACAACCCTCTTTATTTCTACAATCCATTTGGCATTTTGTAAGGAAAAATGTTTGGAAGGGTTTTGGAATAACCCCACATTCTAGTATGATGTTTGGTTTGAATTTTAGAAAAATAATTCCACCCCTACTTTTGAAAACTCGTTCCAAGCGGACTTTTAAATTTTGAAATTTTGCCTACCGGTCGTCCCTCCGGACATCCGGTCAGTTGACTGACTGGTTGACCTGAACAGTGCGTTTATATATATATATATATATTTAATAAAACAATATTTTTGAAATTTTTTAAAAAAATTTATGAGCTTTTAATATATTTTTGAGTTGTGTGTTTGGTTATGAGTTGTAAGATTTTGTATCAGATATCATATGTCACATCAAAAATTTCTCACTCAATTCAAAACTGTTTTCAAAACTCATTCACCAAACAAATTTTCTACACTCAAATCATAATTGCAAAACTCACAAACTCAAAATACAACTCCTATTCTCAAATCAAATTTAGAAAATTCTACCAAATGCTACCAAACATTTGCACCATAAGAATAACATTTTTAACATATAGCATTCTCACATTTTTTTTGTTGTTAAAATATAGTAAAAACTAACAATTTAGCTATTTAACCACTAGAGATGCTAAAGTTACGAAACACTTTTCAGAAAATTCTACTTTCTTATTTTCCGTATTTTTTTGTTTTTACTGAATTTTTTTAATATTTTAAGTAATTTTTTTACTTTTTAAACACACCTAACATAAATACACCTAAAAAGTAAAAAAATTGTAAAAAAAATCTTTTAAAAATTCACTAAATACCAAAAATACAAAAAAAATACAAGAATTCAGTATATTTTTTGTATTTTTATGTATTTATTAATTTTTTAAAATATTTTTTCACAAATTTTTTACTTTTTAGATACCTCTAACTAAGGTGCATCTAAAAAAGTAAAAAAAATGTTTAAAATTTTAAAAATATTCACTAAAAACAAAAGAATACGAAAACCAAAAAACTCAGTTTTCAAAAAACTTAATCCAGAAAACTCAAACCAAACACACTGATTAATTTTATAGAATTTTGATGCGCAGAATCTCTCGTATGAGTGGATTCCACATGTGTAAGCCCCACCTTCATGTGAAAGTTTCTATACATTTTACGTATCAAAAGTCTATGTATGTGACACTGCTGATAGTAGAACTGACTAAAAAAAATTTAAAAATTACAAACCGATCCAATCTAGGTTTGGTTTGATTTTCTCAATACAAGACTTGATTTTAGTTCTTAAAAAAATAAGTGAATCATACTTCTTGGGTCGATCAGTGACTATATAAATACAAATCCAATTTGAAATCAAATAGACCATTTAAATATACACATACAAATTTAAAACTTATCATAAACACTCAAATATCTTATTGAGACACTTACCAATCAATTTTATTAACTAGACTTATTTACATACAAACCCTTACTAATAAATTTATCACTAATTTACCCTATCTTTGTATCAAAATATACATACAAAAGTTATAATCCTCAATTTTTGTAAGCGTGTTCATGTTTAGGCAATCATCTAAACAATTCTTAAATTATGAATAACATTTTATAATCATGTTGTGAATGATAGCAAAATTTCTAAAAAATGCTGCTCAAAATCGAACCAAACTGCATTTTACTGGTCAGCGTGATTTGGTTGCAAAATTTTCATGATTTAGTTTTAAATTTCATAAAATTGCAAGTAATGGTTCGGCCTTTAATTTACTTCTAAACCAAACCATACTGAACCTTACTCAATGGTTTTACTTCACCATTGATTTTTGGACTTCTTGCTATTTTTTAACAATAGCAAGAGTTTTACTTGACCATTGAAGTAGCTCTGATGTAGCAATAAATTGTTGCATAACAGCATAGAGATAACAATATTTGTCACCTAATAAATTTCACTAGGTTTTTCAACTCCTACTTTGATCCAAACAAGCAGTGCTATGGTAGATCCTACATATATACATGACATCTGTTAAAAAATGAGAAAAATGGTTAAAATTCATTATAACAACCCTCTAACAAACAATAGAACCATGAGGTTTGCGAACAAACATTAATATTCACCCAAATGGAGTTGGAGTGGACAAGGGATGGTCTAGTGAATGAGGTACTCCCTCATTGTTGTGTTATACAAGAAAATGGAGATTTCCACCCCTATAAAAATTCAAAAATCAATCCACCTGAGTTTCATACATAGTAGATGCCAATACAGGGGCTTTTTACATCAACTGCCTATGCAAATGATGATGTTTTTACACAATCTGAAATACATAGGTATTGTGCTATGATCACAGGATAAGAATTCTTGGAAGGAATCAGAGTGGCCATAAGCAACAAATAATAGACAAGATTTGCATGCAAACATCCTGGATGGTTTCCATAAACTAGCAACAAATTTCACCATCCTTCACCATATTGTTGTATAAAAGCTGATAAAATAAACTAGCCAAACTCACACAAACATCAACCTAACCTTGCTTCTCTTTGCAGTACCTGAAAACAGGCAAAAAAAATGTTGTCAAAAAAGCATGGTGAAAAATCTTTCTGTAAGCGTGTTTGAGATGGGTATCTACAAATAAATGTTACAAAGCCTACTCTTAGTTACTTGCATCAGAACTCAGCAAAAAAACAGAGATTCTTCCAGATTTTTAAACAGAAGAAATACTATTTTGTGCCAATAAAAAGTAAAGGCAATATCATAAACTTGGGCAATATGCTCTTCTGGAAAAATGTTGGCAAGAAAGTAATAGTAATATTATCATCTCATCTCCAAGAAGGCCTCAAGAGCCCCCAGTAATCTTGGAAAGCCCCTTTCTATAACAAGGTGACTCTTCACCACAAAGTTCGTCTTCTAAACCCTCTTCCACTAAAAAAGGGGAAGACCTGCTCTGCATGACATTTTTTGGAAATCAGATTCTCCAAGTGAAAACAACTCTTTCCACAAATGAGTCATTAAACTTTATTTTGCAATAACAATTACGGGTGTAAAAAACATGACAGATTAGCAAGATTACATGTATATTTATAGGCTACTGCCTGCTGGCTCTTTTAATTCCTACTAGGATTAGAATTTAAAGACTAAGATACTTCAACTTTGACTACTAAACTATTCTAGGCACTAATGAAACCACATAATGATCCTACAACATAGTTTGAGCCATAAGATGACCCATTGGCAACTCCTGTAGCCCATGTCCAATAATTAGAAAAAATATCAAAATACTAACTACTAAAACCTAATAAAACCATAAGGATTTGAGAATTCACTAATTGTATTCATCTCAATAGAGGTATATACAATGAGTATAAAAAAGGCATTACAAAAATTAGGTCTAATCATAATCAAACATAATCCTAAATCTAGGCCTAAATATATGTAACAAAATATTTGCAAACATACAAATAAGGAAAGAATCAATAGACAGCTAAGGGGGCTGCCTAACACTCCCCCGCAAACTCGACGGCCTAGGAAGGACAAGTTTGGAATGTAGAAGCTCATAGCAATGCCTGTGAAGCCCCTTAGTGAAGAGATCAGCAATCTGATCAACATATGGAACAAACTGAATGCGATGGCTGCCAGATTGTACAAGTTCACGAATGAAGTGATAATCAAGCTCAATATGTTTGGTGCGCGAATGGGAAACAGGATTGCAAGCTATGTATGTGGTGCTAAGGTTATCATAGTAGAGTGTGACAGGTGTGGAAAAAGGTAAGTAACTCGCGAAGAAGGTGCATAATCCAAACCGTCTCAGCACTTGCACAAGCTAGGGACCGGCACTCTGACTCAGCGCTTGAATGAGAAACAGTACTGTTTCTTGGCACTCCAAGAGATGAAGTTTGGACCTAAGAAGATACAATAGCCTGAAGTGGATCGCCGAGTATCAAGACATCCAGCCCAGTCAGCATCAGAGTAGGCATGAAGAGCTAAAGGACCAGAGGAAGGGCGAAAAACTAACCCAATATATAAAGTGCCTTTGAGATAGCATAGAACGCGCTTAACAGCAGCAAGATGTGTGGTTCAAGGGGTACTCATGAACTGAGCAGCATGATGAACCGCAAACACAATGTCTAGACGAGTCAGGGTCAGGTATTGTAGAGAACCAATCATGTGACGATACATGGCAGCATCAGCCAAGGGATCCTCCTCTAGGGCAGAGAGTTGGGTTGTTGCACTCAAGGGAGTATTGCACGGTTTGCACTCCACCATAGAACTACGACACAAAAGATCAATAGTACACCTAGTTTGGGATAAATGTAGGCCAGAACCTAGTGAGGACAACTCAAGACCCAAAAAGTAGTGGAGGGGGCCAAGGTTTTTTTTATCTCAAACTTGGTGCCAAGAGTAGAAACAAAGAAGGAGAGCAGAGATGACTCATTTCCAGTAAGCACAATGTCATCCACATACAATAGGAGAATCATAACTTGAGACAAGGATTGATATACCAACATGGAGTGGTCAGCTCGGCTTTGAGTGCAACCATACTGAATAATAAAGGAGCTGAACTGTTGAAACAAGGCGCGAGGTGCTTGTTTGAGACCATAGATAGCCTTAAGAAGTTGGCAGACATGATTAGGACATTGGGGGTCTACAAACCCTGCCAGTTGAGTCATAAAAACAGTCTCTTGAAGAAATCCATGCAAAAAAGAGTTCTTGACAACCAATTATCGTAGAGACCAACCAGAAGAAACGGCCAAGCTAACAATAGTACGAAATAGTAGTTGGCTTAACCACGGGGCTGAATGTCTCATCATAATCAAGGCCATGTTGCTGGTGAAAACCCTTAACCACAAAGCGAGCCTTGTAACGTTCAATATAACCATCTGCTAAGCGTTTAATCTTGAAAACCCACTTGCAACCAACTGCATTCTGACGCGAGGAAGGAGGAACCATGGTCCGAGTTTGATTTTTAAGTAAAGCTTTAAATTCATCGGTCACAGCAGCCCGCCATTCCGGATATCGAATAGCTTGAGAACAAGAAGTAGGCTCCTCACTAGAAGAGGAAAGCTGAGCTGCGAGGGCCCCATGGAAAAGGATAGTGCACAGTGCCATCCATGTGAACCAATGGTCTCTGGATCTCATCACGAAGACAAGTGACCATGGGATGTATTTGAATAGGTGTTGACAAAGATGACCCAAGGTTTGAAGAGACCCATCAGGTAAAGAGCCCGACGGTGCTGGTAGAGAGCTTGGCATGGAGTGTATCATAGGCATGGAACGGCGCTAATAGTGTTGTGGAAAAGGTTCAATAAGCCTGGATGCGGGAATACTGGCAGTGGGAGAATCTGAGGTGGATGCATCAGGGGCTTGCTGGAGAGGTGGATTGCGAGGACACTGACATGTAGCTGCTAGAGGAAGGACAGTCACAAAGATAAGATATGAAGTTTCTTGAGAGTGGGAGACAGATTGACTGAGTCTAAGGAAATGTTGCCTTATCAAAGCATACATGATGGGACATGTAGACCCTATTGGTTACTGGATCAAGGCATCAATATCCCTTGTGCTGGGAGTTGCAACCTATGAAAACACATTCAATATATCTTGGCAATAGTTTGTTAGTAACATAAGCACCAAGATGTGGGTAATAGGAACCCCCGAAGACACGAAGATCAGTTCAACATGGTGGATGACCAAACATATGAGAAAAAGGATATTCCCATTGCTAGACTGGAGTAGGAAGGTGATTAATAAGATAGCTCGCAATGGACAGTGTACACTGCTTTAACCCAAAGACTGAGTAGGACACAACTGGACACAAGAAGAGTACGGGCCATTTCAGAGATGTGGCAATACTTGTGTTCAACTAGACCATTTTATTCTGGAGTGTGAGGACATGAAAGGCGATGGTGAATCCCTAGAGTCTTGCATAATTCAAAAACCGAAGAATTAACATACTTTGTTCCTCCATCACTTTGAAAAGATTTTAGAGCTATCAAAATGATTTTTAATAGATGAGAGAAAGATTTTAAAATGGATAATAACCTCTAATTTGCGACGCATAGGATAAATCCAAGTGTAATGCGTGAAGTCATCAGTAAATAAGACATGATATTTATATCCAGATACTAAAAGGACTGGAGATTGCCAGACATCAGAATGAACTAATTCAAAAGGAGCAAAGGCACTTATTTCAGGAAATGTGTGGATTTATCCAATGCACATCCCTTACAAAAGGATTTTTGAAAGCCAAAATCAGAAGATAAGATTTTATTGGACCCCAAATAAGACAAAACCTTGTGAGATGGATGACCAAGACGACTGTGCCAAGCTGACGAAGGCAAGATAGTAGAAGCAAGAGCTTGTGGAATAGGATGAACATATGGTAGAGGATAGAGGTCATCCCTACATAAGCCCTAAAATAGAAGAGCATCAGAGGTCAAGTCCAAAATGTAACAATGATTAGCATCAAAGGCAAGTAAGACATGATTATTCTTAGTAAACTAAGCAACCGATAGAAGGTTCTTACACATAGCAGGAACATGATAAACATTAGGAAGCTGAAATGAAGAAGAACCAAGGGGTAAGGACATGTTACCAGTGTGGGTGATAGGAAGATTATCACCACTGCCAAGAAAAATTGGAATTGATCCAGTGTAAGGGGTACGATTCTACAGAGGGCGAGCATCTCTAGGCATGTGACGGGTAGCACTAGTATCAGGATACTAGTTTAAGTCATAAGCTGTCTCAGGCTGATAAGACAAATGGGATTGTTGAAAGGGTGACGGAGAGGGCTGCTGCTGACAAGCTTGGGGCAGGTAAGTCAATGGAAGAGATTGTTGTGCCAATTAAAGACCAGCAAAGGCTGTATGAAGAGAGTCAGCAGGTGGGCGAGTACACCACCTAGGACACTGAAGAGCCATGTGCCCAACACCATTGCACAATTGACAGAAGGAACTTGAAGATCTAGCAGAACCTTGATAAGCTCCGGAACCACAATTACTATGGTTGTGATGACCCTTATTGTGATTTCGATTCTTATTATGTCCCCCACGATTACCAAAACTAGTGCCTTGTCCAGAACTAGGATGGGTTTGGTTACCACGATACTATTGGGCCACAAGAGCAGTTTGTGGAGATAGAATAGCAACAGATGCTTGAGCCTCAAAGGATAGGAGGCGAGCACAAAGGGTCCTGAAACAAAGGTAATGGGGGAAAGTATAGAGTGGCAAACATAATCATCTCATAGCCAAGCCCCAAACCACGAAGAACATAAGTCACTAAATCATCGTTGGACATCGGTTGGCCAATTGAAGCCAAGGACTTGGCATAGAGTAGATAGTCGGAGATACACCGATTATCCTTAGTAAGAGACAATAAGCGAAATTGAAGGATAGACACGTGATCAATAGATTGCTAGGAAAATTGATGCTCTAGACAGCTCCAAACAGCTTGCTAAGTGTGAAGACCAACAACCAAGCCTAGAATGGGCTCAAATAAAGTAGCATTGAGGAGACTAATAGGTGTTTGATCGATATGAAACCAAAACAAATACTCAGGGTTACTGACAACAGGTTGGCCTACAATGGTAGGGAGAAACTTCGGGGGTTGAGGATATTATCCATCAATAAAACGCCAAAAATTCTAGCCAACAAGAAAGGACTTCATTTGAGAATACCAAAGAAGATAGCTGGAATCAATTAATTTCAGAGTCACTAAATTGGTGATGTGAGGAACTGAAAACGTAGAACTAGAGGCTATAGAACTAGATGAATTGGAGGTAGATGCCATGGCATAGCAAATAGAGAACAAAATAAGTTGCTGAATTAGAGAGGAATGGACCCAGCAACAACAGAGGACTGGGCAGCTGATCAGGGGAAGGAAAATTGTGGAGGGCAGAGGTAACTCAACACACAGAAAGCTGTTGGAAAAAAGAGAAAGAAAAATAAATAAATAAATAAAAATAGGTAGAGGTGAAGGTTTAGGTCATGAGACCCTCTAATATTCATCTCAATAAAGGTATACATAGTTTACAATGAGTATAAAAAAGACATTACATAAATTAAGTCTAATCATAATCAAACATAATCCTGAATCCAGGCCTAAATATATGTAACAGAATATTTGCAAATATACAAATAAGGAAAGAATCAATAGACAGCTAAGGGGGCTGCCTAACAAAAACACTACTTAACATATTGAGAAACATTCTAACCTAAAATAAGAAAAAATATCAAAACACTAACTACTAAAACCTAATAAAACACTACTTAATATATTGAGAAACATTCTAACCTAAAATATACATTAAAAATAAGACAAATTATCCTAAACAAGATTGTATAAAACTCTATGTCTACTACATGTGAATTTTCATATTTACCCTTTTTCTTCCTCCCATACTTGTCATCACTAAGGAAGAGTAAGAGGCCATTAATAGTGCAAAGAAGGGGATATTTTCTTACAACAATAAAAAAGACAAAAAACAAACAACAGGGTGAGATAAAATTCATGCACATTGCGCATGCCACTCCTATAGTTTAATTGTTAATCTCATTTTGTAAGTACAAATTGCAGCCCAAAGAAACCATTATTCATAAAGGTGGCAAAAATAAAGACAATTTCGACAATCATATGGACAAGAGGAAACCTAATGACATGGGTTTAGGTAGTGAGAAAGATGCATGCTACAAAGGGATTGCAGCCGGGTAAAGGGATTTGGGCTATGATGCACGGACACGGACATGGACACAAAACACGATACGGACACGCAGACACATAAATTTTCAAAAAATGGGGGACACAACAAGCTGGGATAAATATATTTATTTATTATATGTTTAAAATAAAAAAATCATTAGGAAGTAATTAAAAATACAAAATAATATTAAACCCAATGACATATTTAAAATCAAATTTTGGTTCTTATAAAATTACAATAATAATTAAATTAATACACACAGTACCAAAAGATTTTTGCTGGTGTAGTCTTTTAATATTAAAATATTATGTATATATAATATTATAATGGAAGATGTGTGAAGGTCAATGCATTAGTGAGGTTAGTGGGATGGTGGTGGCTTCGTGGGATGGTGATCTTTAGTGGGTCCCCACAAACCTATTATATATATATATATTAAAACAAATCAATATTAACGAAGAGACATACGAGGAAGAACAACGAAGGCGACAAAGGAAGAAAAACAAAGAAGACAGAGCAAGAATGAAAAACAGAAGAAATGAATCGAAGAAAAAAAGAACAAAAAGAAGAACAAAGAACATCTTAGGGCTCTCTCTCTCTCTCTCTGAAGGCAAAGATGACAGATGAGGAAGAAAAACGAAGACTATAGAGGAAGAAAAACGAAGAAGGCAAAGCAAGAATGAAGAACAGAAGAAATGAATCAAAGAAAAGAACAAAACGAAGAACAGGTTAGGGCTCTCTCTCTCTCTCTCTCTCTCTGTCTCTCTCTCGCGTCTCCAAGAGGTTAGGGCTTCAATCCACCTCTCTATTTTTCAAGCTTTATCTTGTTATAGAGTGTCCAAAAGTGTCTTGGCATGTCAAAAACATGTCCGGCTAAACAAAAAAAAAAAAAAAAAGGGGACACATTTGGTAGAGTGTCTGACATGTGTCCACCACATGTTCAACGCATGTCCTGTGGGACACCTGTACGTTGCCTCTGACAAGGTGTCCGTGCTTCCTAGGATTTGGTATCCACAGGCTTGCTCTCGACAATCAAGTAGGTCTTGGGAAATGGTTGTGAAGGTACGCTATGAAAGGGAGATGTATTGAAAAAGGGTGGTGGAAAGGAATTTGTAAGGGCTAGGAAGCTTTCTCTTACTATAATATATTTAGTAATAGAGAGTACAAGTTGAGTTTTGGAGCAATTGTCAGTGTGGGAGAGAAGCTGGAGTTGGCTTTCCCTAATATTTACTGTGCCATTATTAATATTTCATGGGCCGCTAGATGAGTTCCTTTGATGCCTCTAACTTAATAAAATGTTTCACTTACCAACACACACGTGCGCGCCCACACGGAAAAAAAGAACGGTCAAGGGAGAGATCGGGCCCTATTTGGACTTAGCCGACTTTGTTCCAATAAAAGTTTTAAGTTTATTTTTGGGTTTGGAATGTTGCAGTCAATTTTACTTATGATATAAAAAGTTGTAAAAGTCAGAGATATTTTGGTAATTTAGTACTTTCAAAATTTCTAGATGTGGACTATAAGGATCGCCCATGGGTCATATGGATCAAGTAATGTCATTAAATCCTTTTTTAATGAGCTAAGAAGTATAGGCACATGACACAACAAGGACGTGTGGAGGACATGCTCTAACTATATAGTTTTATATATTTATCATATGTCATATATATATTTTTTCATTCAAATATAACAGAAAAATACAACATGACACAATTTTTAAAGTTTAAAGGATGAGGTATTAAAAGGTATAAATCTACATTTTTCCTCTTTTATCATTGGATCCCAAATTATTTTATTCAAACTTGTAACGTGTTTCATGCGTCTCAGCAATGGACATTTATGTCCCCCAAGTGTTTGAAGTGTGTTCTCAGATCTAAAAATAAATGAAAAAAAACAATAGGACAGAATTGGACATGTTAGTCAACATGTGTCAAGAAGTGTCCAACATTGATATGACACCTTAGAAGTAGTTATGTTTCTTAGTTATGAGTCTTATTTGGTATTAATTAGATTTTAGAAGTCAAAATCTTAATTCCCAAAAGAGAAAGTCCAAGTCTTCTTTGATGTAGGATCCATTTTAAGTTATGAAGTATAGACATGGACACAGACACATATACGGACACGGACACAGGACATGACAAGGACACGGACACGGCAGGGGACACGACAAATTTTTTAATTTTTTTATAAATATTTTATTTTTATTTTTATTTTAATACACATTAATTATTTTATTTATTTATTATACATTTTAAATAATATGTTCCAATTAATTTTTTTATTTTATTTTACATACATGTGTTTATTTATTTTTTAATTAATATGTATTAGCATATATTATCTTATAAGTATATTATATGTTATATAATAACTATATAATAGTTATTATATAATAGTTATATATATATATGAATCAAGAAGATAAAGACGACATAGAGAGAGAGAGGAGACAGAAGCGAGAGAGAAAGCGGTTGATCGTGATCGTGATCGCGATCGCGAGGAAGAGAGGGAAGGTGAGAGAGAGAGAGAGAGAGCTCTGAGAAGGCGAAGGCGAGACAGAGAGCTCGTCGAAGTCGAAGTCGAAGTCGAAGGGCTCTGGATCGTCGAAGTCAAAGGGGGCTATAGCTAGTTGAAGTGGATTGGATCGTCGAAGTCGAAGGGCTATCGCTAGTTGAAATGGACTAGATGAAGGTCGATTGGCTCGAGATCGAAGTCATGAGAGAGCAAGAGAGAGAGCAAGGCTTACGGTGGAAGTCGTCCAAATTGAAGTCGCCGACCAAGTTTGTACTCCTCTCTTTCGTTTACTCTTCTCGCCGACCACGTCCCATGGCGCGTCCAGATTTGGACACGCGTGTCCCCGCCATCTCTCCACTGTGTCCCTTGCAAAAAAATAATGTGTCCCCGGCATGTCCCCGTGTCCTCGGCGTGTCCCTGTATCCGACACCGCCACGGCTTCCATTTTTGCGTGTCCATGCTTCATAGGTTTTAAGTCTATATAAAGTCGGGTAATGATTTTTAATTAATAGAGTTGAGTTTTTAGAGAATCTTCGGAGCTGTTAAAGCTTCTTTGAAATAGTGTGATACAATTCTAACATTAGGTGTGATGCCCAGTTCTGGGAGTGATTCGTAGATATCCCCCCCTCCTTTCTTATCTGTCTCTTGAAATTATCACCTTTTCAAGCCTCAGCAAAATCTGCCCAGCCACTGTTTCACTCCTTTCAAGTTTTCAACCCTATTTTGCAAGCCTATTCACTCTTCCTTCAAAGTTCAACCTAACAACCAAAGCACACAAAAGAAACCCAAAACCAGCCTAGTCACTGTTCTCATCCTATTAGAACAGCCCCTGTACCATTTCTTTTCATGCCAAAGCTTACCTTTTGTTACCACCTTGAACCCCAAAATTCTATGGTTGCGTTTGGTACAGTTTTAGAATTAGAATTTGATAATAGAGTTGTATTTTGAGTTTGTGAGTTTTGGAATTATGATTTGAGTGTAGAAAATTTGTTTGGTTATGAGTTTTAAAAAGAGTTTGAATTGAGTGATGTGACATATAATATTGAAAAGTGGGTGTTTTGAAAAATGTTTTAAAAAGTGGATGTGGAATTAATTTTCTAAAGCTATAACCAAACAACACACTCAAACTAAGGGGTAGAATTAAACTTTAAAAACTCTACCAAACAGAGCCTATATTCTTTCCAAGCTTTTGGCCACATAAACTAGAGAACTCAACCCTAAAAATAGAGCTTTTTCCTGCTGCATTTTATAAATTTAAATGCTCGCTACTCATAGGAGAGTGTTCCCATACTCATCCTACATCAGAGAAATTACGTGATTGTCTTGGACTTATTTGACATATGGTTAGGAAGGAAATGAGCCAGTTGGAGAAAATATCCATGTAACAAACTCCAAGTAATTGAGATTTGGCCTACTTGAGTTGAATTTTGAAGTTCTTTCCCGGCCTTGGTCAAATGCAGTTGCAGGCAACTATTATCTCAGTTAAGCCCTTCTTGCATATGATGGTATATTCAATTACCTTACATTTGCCTGGAATAACTGTTCACAAGGCATTAGTCTCGTGTTCATGACACACATACAAATAATGATTAGCACTAACATTAAATTTATGTGTATACCTCTATGAGGTTTACAGGGACGCAAGCAAAGGCATTGAAGTTTTTATTTTTATATTTATTTTTTGGTAGGGGGAGTTCAGTGTCGTGTATGCTTACAGCAAGAAGAATGAAATCAACCTAGTAATATCATCTAGTTTGTCCATTGAGTACACGCATGTGTGCCAGTTTACTTTTCCTTCAAAAAAAAAAAAAAAAATGTTCTAGGCTTTTAACATCCAACTCAACTGACACTAGTGAAATTCAAAAACTCATTGTGCAACTAAAAGTTTCTGCACAAATCTACAATGACACAAACATAGTCCATGCTAACTAATTAGGAGAGTTCAAAATAAAATCCAAAAAAAAAAAAAAAAAAAATGAAGGATCATCGGCAAGGTGGCAGAAGATAAAGAGGGAGAGAATTGATTTAATGCAGTTCTTAGTTATTACCTCTTCAGCAAATTTTATTAAAATGGTTGTCCGAGGTCGTTGCTGACCCTCTACAGGCACAAAATGTGCCGTAACCACAGCCGGAAATCCTGCACCATCCAAAACACCCTTCAAAGGAAAAAAGGAAAATTCATCAGAGCTTTTAATGACTTTTAACCATTTACGAGAAAACAAAGGTAATGTAGTACACACCCTTACTATTCCTGCCACAAATGCACCACAATTAAATGTCCCCATGTCTTTTGGTATTGAAATAAATCTACAATGCAAACATAGACCATCAGTAACATTTAATAAACTATAACAGCTCCAGCTATTTGTAAGACACAATATAAATGCCAATGTGAAGAAACTGTTACCTATTCACGAGGAGTTCCTTCTCACTAATCATATATTCATCTTCATGTTCAGTGCCCTTCTCAAGTGAATCAGCTACCTATACGATATTATGCAAGAAGAAGAAAAATAGTCAGTGTGTTTGAGCAACTCACCAAAATTTTAGCCTTAAAACTTAAACAGTACTACCCAGAATTGTCAGAATTCTTAAACAAATGAAAAGCAAGGCCACATAGACATAGGCTAATTCAAAACATGCTTCATAGGGTACCAACCCTTTTCCTTGTCATGAGATTAAATGTTGTAAGCATACAAAACACACTTAACTCAGGGTGCTCAAGCATTTCTGGAGTTCTAAATTGCAGGATGACAGTGGCATGCACATCAAATCTTTAAACCATATGATGGCACATTATCAAAGTCTTTTAAGGGATTTAAATCTTGCAATCAAAATGAAATAGAAAGGACGCTCAATAGTAACTGTAAAAGGATACCTTGAGATAAAAATAAGAAGACGGGAAAGGAAAAAAAAAAAAAAAGCATTAAGAAGAGGAAAAATAAACAACAAGAAGGGCTTGTTTGAGAACCAACCAGACAAAGGAAGAAGTTTTATGCACATCTTTCCTAACTGTAGTTTCAATTTATATCAAGAACCCCCATATCTAAGTGCTAGAATACCTAATAATATATATACTAAGAAACATAGACACGGATACGTGACACAACACGAACACGCTGACACGACAATTTTCAAAAAATGCAAGACACAACACGTGGTGGACATGTATAGAATATATAATTTTATATATTTATTATATGTCATATATATGACTATATCGTTCTAAGACAATAAATAAATGCAATATAACACCAATTTTTATAAATTGACATTTTTTTCTTTCATCATTATATTCAAAGTTTTATTTTTTTATTTTATTTTATTGGCACTGGAGTGTCCGAATCAAAACCCGACTAATCCCCAAGGGTGCACAGGCCCTCGGCAAGGAGTTTTGCGTAAGTGCACCACGATTAATTTAAGGATTTTCCCTCAGTCCGAATTCTAAGTTATTTTGTTCAAACTTATAATTTTTTTCGTGGGTGTCTAATCAGTGGACACGCGTGTTTCAGCAATGGGCACATGTGTTGTCCAAGTATCCAAAGAGTGTCCGAGTCTAAATTCTATTTAAAAAAATAGGACACGTTTGGATAAATGTCAAACATGTGTTGGGAAGGTGTCCGACGAGTGTCGGTTCGACACAGACACAACACCGACACGCCACCTTTTTAGAAGTGTCCATGCTTCTTAGTATATATATATTAACTTCCCAATACAGCCCCATATCAAGAAGCCTAATGCCAACCATTTAGGGTTGGCAACACAAATCCTGCTTCACCCTCAAAGCCACTACCAGGAAAGCCAGAACTTCAAATACACACAATGTGAGTCAGCCTCCCACTCCCAATTTAACCAAACCTTCTTTCCACTTCAACCAAACTCATAGCCTGAAGCTCTAATGGTCCTTCATTGTACTGTACAAGTTCTTGTCAGACAGATTAGAACCACTTCATTGTACAAGCTTTGGAGACTGAAGTAGAACGAGTCTCCTTGGACTTTCTCAAGAAGTGGGATCATCTGAAAATCAAGGCGAAAAGCATGTAATCCATAATTTTAACCTGTTGGCCCTTATTTTCATGCTTAAATTTAGTTATCTTATTTTACACATATTTTACGCCGTTAATTTATTCTATCAACAGAGTTGTAGGAAATTTAAGCTTAGGTTTGTAATTTTATCTTCAGAGAAGTTCGTCAAGAACCATTCCAGTGAGACCGTATTATCCAATCAAACCAGTGAGCGAGTTTGATTCTTTGTTTGGGTCATTCAAAATAAAAACCTGGACATGACCTAAAGCAGCCAGGTTGGTAATACTCTGAACAGGAATCAAAATGTGAATTATTTCGGTTAAAGGTTTTAAGATTGACAAAACCAAATCATACATTTTCACCCAAGATATCGCTTTACAAAATAGAAATTATTAAAGAAAAACAGAAATAGACAATAACTGCGGCAGCCTCCTTAAATTATCAAACAAAATTTTTATCTTCAAAAAATATCAAACATTCCAAGACCCTAATTTTTTATTTATTTTTTAAATATAACTCCATCAATTTGCAATTTTGCACATTATTGATTGAACCAAAACATGATATCAAAAGCCTGTCGTACTTCGATTAAAAGTTACTCTAGACTTAATGATAAAAAGTAATTTCTAACTCTATGGTAGAACATGCAGACATTGCTACTCCATAAATTTAGCTCATTAAGTATAATATTTTGTTCGTGAAAAGATAAAAGGGAAGTCAAAGACCCATGAAATGCAGCGGCAGCAGCAGCTGAAGAAGAAAGCACTACCTTTCCAAACAACACCTTCCATACTGTGCTATGTACGAAAGACAAAATGCCCAACAATCGTGTCTCCCTCCTGTTACCCTGCAGCATAAGTTTAAAATCTTATCACCACGCACACAAAAAAGCACACACATGCCTACCTATTTCAAAAAAATATCAATATAATTTATTTAGAGAAAACTTAAATGGGCAAGACACGCAGTTAAAATGTCCACTAAGCTGTATGCTTGAGTATAATTCCTGAAAAGGTTCCTTAACAACTCGTAGCCTAAAGTGGTAGGCACATGCAAACTCAATAAATATTTCTCCAAGAAGTTCAAAGCCCAATGCATATAATAGAAATTGTGGACATCAAAGTGTTCCATCACAATGTAAAACTTCAAAGATTCAACAGATAATTGTGCATGATGACAACTTTGAAAGAGTGTCACCACCAGCAATCACATGAGATATATCAACATCAAGTGTAATATTCCCATACATAAAATGATAGGTAAATGACAATACAGTTTTAGTTGTCCATTGTTAGATTGGGTCCTTTATTTGAAAGCTTCAACTCAAAGCTAAAGCCTAAAATTCCAGTTAATACAACATATGTGACAAACAACCATTACATAAACATTCCCTGCCAAAATTGACCAAAAGATTGGGAGCACCCCCAACCCACATGGGCCCAAATTCAAATTGATGACCTTTCCTTCTCCAATGGAGTCTCTGGAAGCAATTGAAGGCTCAAAATATCCAATGAGTATAAACTTGAGAATCCAGACTTCACTGTCCCAAGTTTAGTAGAGGATTTCGATGCTTACACATGCTATTAATGAGCTAAGAAAGGTTAGACAACACGCATCATTACATTTTCTATTTTTAACAAATAGAAAATGTTATCTCTCACTTTGTGCACTATGTCTCTCGTTGTTGAAATTGCTTGAAGACCAGACTGTAACATTAAACAGGCTGACACTATACCAGGGTTTACATTTCCTGCTTATAATAATCAAATAACGGGGCTACAAGTTTGTGTATTTACCATTTTACTTTGGGTGACGAAAAAGAAATTCTATCAATGAGTTAAGATAATACCCAAATAAATTTGATATGTACCAAGTAATTGTAGTTCAAGAAAATCTACCAATCACTAGGCTGAAGTTCTGAAAATATGTTATAGTATCTAACAAAAGAGTTCCATACCTTTTCCCGATGGCAAAGAAGTTCCAACACCCTAGCACCAACAGCATAGCCTGCATCCTCCAACCTGCCCCAATCCAACAACATTAGAGAACACCCACACTGGAATGTATGATCCAATACAGATCAATTACGCAGTAACTTAATTAAGATATTGCCATCCCATTAGTATGGAAATTTCACAATGGGGTTAAAGCAGTTGATCTCCCCCACAACTGTCAGATCAGCCTAAAAATTACATAAATTTATTCATTTTTTTAAGACCCAAATCATAATTGCCAATCATATATTTGTGAATATTATTTCTTCTTCCCTCTCCCCCCAATTTCAACACATGGATGTTTCGAGAATATATTTATTCTTCTGCGAACTAAAGCAAACAGATAAAATGAGGGTTTTTATAACAGTTTTGCTAGCAGTTATCTGTAAAATAAAACAGAACCACAGAATTATGGATATGTGGAAATTGAATGATTACCTTCTTTCTAATTCTGTGATATTGTCAACTTGGGTTTGATTGTACTGAACAAGCTCCGAAAACAAGAATGCAAATGCACTCAAACTCACCTGTAAGAATTACGAAACATGAATCATTTTCCATGATCATAAATTATTGTGGGTGCCTCTGCTTGTACATTCTCACATTTCCCTCGCGAAAAAATGAAATCCCAAACACAAAATCAAATTACGGCTAAAACCCTCTATTTAGTCTTTAAAGAGTGTGAAAGTAAAGAAAATAAATCAACATTCTGAACCTTAAATCTCCCATTCTGTGTCACTAAACTTAGTCCTTAAATAACGAGGTAAACCCACTTCAATTTAGTTTCTGATTTATTTTATTTTCATTTAGTTTCTGAGCAATCAAACGCATCACTAGGTCATTAACACAAATGGGTATAGTGAGATCTCGACAAATTGAGAAACAGCAATTACTGGATCAGGGAATCAAATGGAAATCAATCGTCAATGTATGTAAATACATAAATAGAGAGAGAGAGAGAGAGAGAGAGAGAGGGTACCTCTTGTTTGCCCTTGCTGAGGGGTTTGTCAAGGATATTGGTGTATTGCTTGATCTTCCCCACTCCGATCATCCTCTCCTCCCCTCTCTCTCTCTCTCTCTCTCTCTCTCTATAATTTCAGCGAGTAAACCAGTTCACAATTTCCACAAGAAGCATAGAGCAGTTCGGAATGGGTGTTCGTTTGTTTTTTTGTTTTTTCAGATCGCAGCTTCTTTCCAACCCGGGTGCAGACCAAGCAGTCAGTATGCCTATTTTGATAAGGAAAATGTTCGGTAATGTAAAATTTTGTGGTTTAAATTTGTCAAAATTATATCATTTTTTATGTCGTTTTACAGTTAAAATGATATCGTTTTGAGTGGTTTGAGTTATTTGAACTATAAAATTTTAAATTATTTAACATTGCTATTTTAATAATTTGAGTTTTTAATTTTTTTTTACTTTTAATTTTTTATTTAATAGAATAAATTACAAATTCATTTATTAAAAATACAGATTTTTATAAATTATATTTGAGAAATTATATCTCACGTGGTGTGCTAAATTTTACATATTATTCTATATTTTTATACTAATGTTTAAATATTAAAATTTTAAAATGTGTGCGGTTTTATTTTAATGGGTGAGCTCAGTCTTATGAAAATTGCACAACGACATGAAACTCATTGTAATATTTTTTTTCAACTTCTGACATTGCTCTCCAAACTTATTAATCAAACGTGAGAAATATTTATCTCTCTTCATTTCTTATCATTTCTCGTCAATAGTGATATTTCGAAACAGACTATAATTTTTGTGATATATGTGAACACACAGTATTTACTCTGTGTCATGTTTTCTTTGGTATTGGTATTGGTATTGGTATGTGAATGTGAATGAGAGTATCAGCAAGCGAAATTATTTGTTTGGTACGTGATAGAGAGCCCAAGAGAAAAAAAGAAAGAAAGGAAGAAGGAAAAAAGAAAGAAGAAAACCAAAGAAAAGGAAAAAAAATTAAAGGTGAAGAAATAAAATACCCAACTGACATTATAATATTACTATTAAAGGTGAAAAAAATAAAACATCTAACTGATATTTTAATATTATTACTATTATTATTTTGAAATAAAATAAGTAAATGAAATCGAAAACTAAAATATTTTTATAAAATTCATTCATTCTTTAGTTTTGATCATCCTTATGGTTTTTTGGAATTTGTCATATTGCTATTTTTCATCTCATATTGATTCTCGTCATTTTGTATTTCTTTTGTTACAATCTTTTCAGATGTGCAATCTTTGTCATTCATCTTCTCAAACCCTGTGAAAAATATATATGTATGTCCAAAAGCAAATTTTAGTGCCTTATAAAATTTGATATTCTTACTTTCCTACAATAACAATAACAATGGTATACTTTTAAATTAAATCATGTATGTATGTTACTAATGTGACACTTTTATGCATTTGGTAAACTTACCTTCTCTTTAGATGCTATAAATTCAGTTGCTAGACATCCAATAATTTTCTCAGCCACTTCAAATAATGTGACATATAGTTGTCTTTCTCCACCTCCCACTATAAGTTTCGTCAAATATCTGATATTTAGTTTACTTAATCTATTCTGAAGTTCATTGTCTGTATCATAGAAGTTCATTATCTGTATAACGGTTTCGATTTAGACCCAACCCATTTCATACTCTTAGATCCCAGATTCCATACTTTTAAATGTTGTTTATGCCTTTTGTCATCTTGTTGGTAGTTGAGTTGAGTTGTTGGTTGTGTTTGAAATAGGTTGAGAGTTAGTTTGTTAATGGAGTTTCTGTCTAGTTTTCTTTCTGTTCGAGCAGTTTTTAAGATCTCCCAGTATTTTTGCAAGTTTACAAAACTTCTAGAAGTAGGGTGTTGTTTGGTCGAAAGATTTCGCTCTCAAGCAGTTTTTTCAGTCTACAAAACTTCTAAGAAGGGGTCATTGTGCGCTCAAGTGGTGTTTTTGTTGCTCAAGCAATCTCACTTATTGTGTCTGACATTCAATATAACATCCCGAAAATTTGGTAGGGTATATCTATTTATTCAACAAACCCACCTGATAGACAAACACATATATATAGCTAACTATTCCATACACCCTTTTCCATTTAATCCCAAATGCCAAATATATGATGTTCACATCTCAATGCCCCAGTTCCAATCCCAAGCATACATTTTATAATAAGTATGAAATAGAAGCCAAACAAATAATAAGTGCCCTACAAGCTTACAAATTTATCCAAGAACATTTTTGGTTACACAAAATGGAGTTTCAACTCAACACAAAAATAGCCCTGGGCTTACATTTAATAAATAGCCATAAAACAAAAATGGAGCCTCAGCTTTGGGTCCTCCCAAGTCAGTGCCTTGGCGGAGACATATCACTGGTACCTAAAATGGTTTCCCTTATAAAGTAAGCCACAACTCAGTAGAGATATACTACACAACATATGGACCATGACAAGACTAAAGAGGAGTATGCTCATGATAAAACAGTTTATCTCTCTTTTTATAAAGCATGCAATGTTGAGATGATGCAACAGATATAAAACCATTTATATTTTAAACCATATTTGTTACATGAATACAAGCTCTGTGAATCTCTAGGTGAGTGTCTGTAAGTAAGCCCTAATACACTACCACTGTTATTTTTACCAGTAAACTAGAAGGCTCGACACTTAACTACGTGATTCTACACCCCCTACCCAGATTCACCAAGTATTCATCTTTTCACAAACAGATACATTTCCAATGAAATAAATGTAATGCAATGTCCAATGCAACAAATGAGGAATGTGGTTCAATTTACCTAAGTCTCATGCATTTCTACAATAATCATGGCTATCCTCCACCGATAGCCCAAAACAGATATTTCTAAACAGATATTTAAACCATTAAATTCCAAAAATTTCGATAAATACAATTTATTTCATATCTCATCAAATATGAACAACTACACTAGTTTTCATATCACAATCACGTCCAGTAACCTCTCAAGGTCCATTTCTAACCGTGTCGATTTTATTTCAACAGATACATTAAGCAAAATAATACCGTTAATGCCCAAGAAAACATCATTTTCTTTCCAAACTCATTCTTCAAAGATTATTCAACTATGACATCCTATTTTGATCAAAAGTCCCAAAAGTTAAACATAATTCCGTTGTTTTCTTTAAAAATGCTCTTTTGGTTGCAAACCGGTAAAAATTTCAAAACCGATCGAATCGAAATCCGTTTTTGTTCAAATTTAAAACATATCTCTTTCATAACCTTACCAACATATTCCAAGTTTACACTTTCACAATTTGAGCATCAACTCTTTATGTTTCTCAAAATTTCTCTTTTAAGCAAATAAATCACAAATTTTTCAAAAATTCTAATTAAATTATATACAACTCTAAGCTCCATATAATCAAGTAAACGTGCATAAAGAAGTGTAGAAAAAATCCTTACCTCAAGTCAAGAAGCTTTCAAATTTGTCGGCTACAAAAATTAAATCTATTCGGAGCCAAACGACGCATTTTTCACCCTCTACATTTTGATCCAAAGGACTAGGGGTCAAAAATGACTTACACCAGATCAAACTCATGAAAAACCAACATTGGAACCCTTTTTCTCTTTTTTTCCTCACGGTAAGAACCCAAAGTTGAACAAAATATCATATTTGGTTACTTATATATATATATATTATAAACAAATATCTAACCAAATATCCAACCATATATATATATATATATATCAATTTAAAAATACATTTCAACATCTTTAATGACAAAAGTAAAGATAATATTTTCTCACCACAAAATATATTTCGTTTAATGGTATACACCATAAATATTCACAACTTTTTTATGGTAATCAAATAATAATAATAATAAAACCACAACAATATTTCATGGTTACTAACGAGTCATGATTCAATCAATTGGGTCCAAAATGAATGGAGTTTAATAATTTAATATAAATCCCCAACTGAGATTAAAGTATAAATTCAATTTGATTCAACTCGTTACATTCAAGGGGTGGTTTGGTCGCTCAAGCAGCTTGTGTGTATATCAGTTCGGGAAAAAGGGTTTTTACATTACTTTTTTCATTTCCTTTCTCTCTTTCTAAAACTTCCCAAACCCTAATTTCTCATTCTTCTCTCTCTAGTTCTTCCTTAAAACCTCAAATACTTCATCATCTATTGATTTCTCCACCATTGTTCATTGGAGAAAAGAGTAGAGCTCATCGAAAGCTTTATTCTAATATGAGAGGATCTCGTTTTTGGCTCTGCCAAAGTTTTACCTTTGCTTTCTTCCTCTTCTACTCTTAAGATAGGGATTTCTTCAACCTTTAGTATGATCTTTAGCTTGGTTATTTGCTCTCTAGAAAGGATTTGGTTGTGAAATATAAAAGAGAGGTTTTTTAAATAAATACTTGAGAATGATTGTAGAAGTGTGTATACTGATGGGTTGTGTTGAAATATAGGAGGATCTTTCTTTAAATGTGATTCTTGGAAATAAAGAAAGTTTTGTTTAAAAATTATGAATGTTTGATTTATGAAAGGAAAAGAAAGGATGTTGGGTTTTTGAAAAAATATGAAAAAAAGTATCTGTTAATGAAGAGAGTGGAGTTAGATATGTATTATCACTCCCATTTTGAAGTTTATGAGATTATATCTGTTATTGGAAAGTTATATGCTGAGTAGAAATATCTGTTTTGGGCTATCGGTGGAGGATAGCTTTGATTGTTGTAAAAATTGAATGAGGATTAGGTCAATTAAAGCTAATTACTCATACATCTTGCATTATGCATTCTCTCATATTTAATCATTGAAAATGTATTATTTTGAGAAAAATGGTTATGTACATTGGTGAATCTAGTTAGGGGGTGTGGTTGTGGTTTATATTGTTGGCCTGTGTGTCCTTAGTGAAAGTTTAGAAACCCGTGCGGTTAGGTGCTGATCCTTTCAGTTAATACGGTAAAATGGCTTTAGTAATGCTTATATAGTCTACTGATAGACATATACCTAGAGATTTCCAGTGTTTTGTATCTCATCGTCTGCTTTTCTAATGTAAAACAGTATTTTCTTGAACTGAAATATAATAGTGACGACTTTGCAATGTTTTGAGATAAAATAGAATAATGTTTGGCGAACTAAATGCATATGCATTCACCTTATGACTTCGTTAAGTTTCATACTTAGTGTTAAAGTATCTCTATTGGGTTTTAGCTCACCCTATGTGGAAAACAACTTTTAGGTGCTACTGATATGCCTCTACTAAGGACTTAGCTTGGGAGGGACCATAGAGCTGAATGCTCATTTTTGTTTCTTTTGTTGTAATTATCTTTTGTACAAATCTCGGGTTTTTTAATTGTTTTGGACTTGATCCATTTGTTGTAACCAAGCAATGTCTTGGAAAGATGTAGTCATTAGGGTATAAACTTATCTGTATTACCTTTTATTTCAATTCACTCCTATATGGCATATGCTATAGATTCAAGATCTAGGATTTATGAATGTATATTTGCATATGTCATCTTTTGTACGATAAAGATATATGAATAAAAGGCTAATATTCTGCATGTCTATGTTCTCTATTGAATATCATGAGATGGGTTGTCATTATTATTTTGAGACGTTACAGTTTGAATGCAAAGATGCTATTATATGCTCAAATATGTCTATGAAATTCAACAACCTCTACAGTTTGAGAAGTAAATATGGTTCTTAGATATTCTGAAACTTCGAGATTTACAAGAACTACTTCCCTGTTATAGCAACAAAAGCTTAGAGGTTCATATTCAAACATTTTAGTCTTACAAAAACGTCAAGGTGTCATTTTACGTAATTCATGCGTCAGAGAGTAAACAATGATGTGTCACCTATTTTTCACATATATATAAAACAAACTATAGGTATTAGATTCAAGTCTATATAGTAAAATATGTCCAAAATAATAATTAATTTTGTATGTTTACCATTTGTTGGAATTGTCTCGTCATGTCTTTCCAAAGAGTAAGTCATTTTGTCAAATGTGTTTGGGCCCTTGCAATTTATTTTCCTATTATTAGAAATATTTTCAATATATTGTTTTCTTTGTTCAGGTGTAAATCTAGAATATCGATTCTTTTGTCGAGCACGACGTTCTGAATTTGCATTTGTGATAAATCCTTTCATTAGTAATTGTAACAAATAGTGAACATTTTTTTTCTTTTTTCATCGAAATTGACATACAAGTTCATACTATTGGTTTTGTCCATCTCTTTTGTTGGTTGAGGAGTATTTTCTTTCCTTGTTTTGACTGAAAATCTAAAGACGAAAAAATTAATTAAAACCAAGAAGAAAAAAAAAATTTCAACTAAGAAGAATGAATAGGCATCAATCAATAAAATGACCGAACTTATTTCACTTAAAAAAATTAACTTAGATCAAAGCAGAAATTAGTTATTTTGCAGGGAAATCTAATCAATTCGTATGTATTAATATGTGAGTTTGAAAAGTCACTAATGTATATTTTTATACCACCCACTTGGAAGGCCAAGACCTTTTTTTTGCATATTTTCATAGTTAACATTATCATAGTTGGTTCATATATATACTGGATTTTCTCTGCAAAAGTGAAATACATAATGAAGAAATTTAGGCAATTAAAAATCAATATACCAGAACTATGTACAAAAAAAAAAAAAACAAAAATAGATGCATATCATTAGCACCTAAAAGTAGATGATAAGGAAACTTAGGCAATTAAAAATTAATATACCAGAACTATTAACGGAGAACAAAAATAAATCAAAAAAGTTGTGAAACATAGTTGATTGAGAGACAATGCGATTGACTATTTGGTTTTGAAACAAAGTGGGTTATTATGTTTTGACTGAAAACCATTGAGAATGTAACAAATTTGTTTCGAAACATCCGAAATACAGTGGGTAATGCTGATTGTAGAATCTATCTTAGATTGCGAAACAAGGTTGTTCTGAATCCTCCGGAGTAGAGTCGATTATTATTTGTGAAAGTATTGCAATGGTTGTGATCGGCGATTATTCCAAATTCTCCAAAATACAGTCTACTATTAATACACAAAATCTAATTGAAAAAAACAATCCAAGGGCTATCACTTTGCTAGCACGGGACTTTGAATCATCACCACTCATTCAAAGTAGATCAATTGCAAAAATATTTATTTTCTTTATATATTTTCATGATTTTTCTTGATTGGAATCTGACAAAATTTCTCTCACTCACCATTCATGAGAAGGTAGTTGTGGATAGAAATATTGGACAAGCCACAGTAGTAGAATTATTAAAAATAAAATAAAATAAAATAATCATATTATAATGTTTGAAGGTATTCGAATTCTGAAAGGTGTTTGGTTGTTTAGTAGATGTAAGGTTCTATGTGATGTTTAATAAGTTTGAGAAGGTATTTTTGGGATATGAAAAGAGTAAAAAATATATGTGCTCTTCAGACTTTTAAAATAATAGTAGATAACAAATGATCACATCCATTAATCAGCCTATAAGTACAATTAATAGAATATGATGTAAACAACAAAATTTATTTATTTTTAATATGTATATTAATAATCTTTATAAAATGAACATTTTGTTTTCTTTTTCCTATCTCACGCTCTTTATTTCCTATTTTTTCTATTAGTAACACCATTTTTCCTAACCATCACATCACTCTCTTCTACTCTCAATTAGTGCCATCGTTATTATTATTTACAAATATTTAGTGTGTCGCCAAAGAGATCTGAAGAATACTATGTTGGTAAAGAGAAAAACTTGGCGTTGGGTGGATGAAAAAGATAGTAGTCTATTAATTTCATTTTGGTATTATAATATAGTATTTTAGTAAATATGCTGTGCATTTTTTTTTATGATAAATACGATGAAATCGTGTGTATGTGATAATTAGGTCAGTTTTATTTTTTATGAATAATTCATAAGTAGAGTAATATAAAATGAACCACTTAGAGCAACTCCAATGATTTCAATTAAAATGGTTTTGTTGAAGTCATTTTTTGGTTTACTACAGTGCAAAAAAGTTATTTCTTGACTACATCATTTCAATGGTAGCTTGCCATTTTAGCACAATCAAGTGCCAAAATAAACTAACTTTTATATTTGATCAAGTTCAAGTCAATCGTTCTTTAATTTTTCTTAGAATATGTTTTGCTTTAGGGATATACTATGGCTGTGTATCATATGCAAGTTATGCCATTTGTAAATTTGATTATCACAAATGGCATAATACAATACTATGTGAGTCATAAATAAAAAATAAAAAAATTTGAGTTATAACTAAACATTACATGAGGTATAACCAAAAAATTCTTGGATCATAACCAAAATTTTGTCATAACTAATATAATGTGTCATAATTAACAATACAGTAGGTCATAATCATTGACTCAAAAGTCATAACTGAAGGTGGCATATGGGAGTGTGTACCATAGAATTTCTCTTTGCTTTATTTGGATGAATTTCGGAATTTTAGAGGAATTGTAAAAAATGAAATTGTTTATTAGAAGTATGATCGAACGTTTTCCACCCAACAATGTTTTAGTTGATTGTTCATAGTTCAATCATTAATGCCATTTTAAAAATATGTGCAAAGTTCAAATCTTATAATTTGCTAAAGGTTCAATTATTATATAATAACACTTTGAAAGCTATTCAATAATTTTTTATTATTTGTTCAAGCTTTTAAAATTTAAAAATGTTTGGTAATTTTAGGTTTTTGATAGAAAAAAAGAAAAGAAAAATTAATGTGGCAAATGAATGGCTTTGTTAGTTTTTTGGCAATACCTTTGGTTCATAGCATTTTCAATGATTAAGTTAAATGTTTTAATTTCAACTTTTTGTTCAAGGGGGATTTGGCAAGAATCCCCAATCTAATTAGGCCCAATCAAGTAATATTCTCCAACAATAATAATAGATAAAGAATGTATGATAGGAGAGAAAAGAAAAGAAAAGAAAAGAAAATGAAATGCTCAAAAGAGTGAAATTACCTCTTTGTCAATGCTCCAAACAAGTGAAGATGGAGCCCAAGCAACAGGTGAGTCTCCTTAAGCTTTCTTGAAGCCTCTAATGGTGCTCAAGATCCTTTAAGCTTAGCTATGGATGAAGAAAGAGAGGAGTCATGTCTCCATGTATAAGGCTATGAGAGTGAGAGAGAAAAAGGAAGGACCAAAGTCGAAGGACCTCTTTTCTCTAATCAAATAGTGTATTTATAGGCCAAGGGACCTCTAGAATATGCCATATCTCACAAATATCCGTAGAATGTGCGAATTGCATCTCCCAAGATATTGGGGCACCATTTTCTAGAAATTACTCAGACCGACTTCGTGGGTCGGACCAATTTCATGAGCTCAAGATAAACCTATGGCCACAAGAAACAAGAAAGCTACGGCTTCTACCGTAAACATGCAACTCAACTATTTCCAAAGTAATATCTCCTTTCATTAAGTTTAAAGCTTTGTCCTTACTTATATTTTAGAAGAAGTCGGTTTCGGAAAAATGCAAAGTTTGGACTAAGTAAGTGATTGAAATGACATCTTTACTCGAAAATCATTTTTAAAGGCTTGAAAATATTTTGGCTAAAACGGATTTAAGGTTGGAACTCTCTCTATCCAAAGGTGTTCACAAACCAGACATTCTTGTTTCATATTAGGTAACTTTAAAAGGCGATTGAGTCTTAAGGCTGATCAAAATGTGGTGTTGTAACACTTATGTTCTTTAGCTTTTGAAAATGTATTTAATATTGTTACTTGTGTTATTGGAGTCCTTGAGATTGATGTATCATTGCTTTGGGATGTTGAAATCTGATATAAACCTGTTAGGATTGTTCTTTCGCACTTGAATTTGTTCGAAAATGCTTTAGGAATCCAGAAACCTTATTTCGGGTGTCGACACTAGCTCCAGGAGGGTCGACACCAACTGTCTTTCCTTTATTTCATTTGGTTCTATTTTTTGGGTTCGACACCACCTATCCTGAGTGTTGACAGGGCACGATCCTTTTCTTCTTACTGTGCTACTGCTTTTCGGGGTTGACACTGGGGCCTTTGGGTGTCGACACCCACTCTAGTGCAAAATTGATCTTAGCACATTGTTTCTTGGGGTCGACACCCATCCTCTGGGTGTTGGCACCTGCCAGAAACCTAAAATTTCTATTTCAACGGGTTAGGTCTATTTCTCTTGGACTTTTTGACTTTTCCTTGGTTGACTTTAGTATTTATATCCCATTTTGACCTAGACTATAAATAGAACTTCATCCACTCTCTCTTTCTTCACTCTACTTTCTATTTCTCTCTCATTTTTCCTCTCTAAATCGGGAAACCTCCTATTTCTCTCTAAATGTAGCCTTTTCACTTTAAGCTTCAAATCTACTCACTTTGGGTCATCTTTTTGTCTAGCTCTTTTGGGATAAAGTGTAGAGCTTGTCAAGAGCTTCCTTCTAATTTAAACAAATCACTATTCCGTTGTCGTCAATTTTTTGGGATTTTTCTTCATCTTCCTTCTTACTTTGAGGTAGGGATATTCTTGATGACTTGTTTGTTATTTAACTTGGTTATGTTATTTTGATAGCTTGAGCTTTGAAAAAGATAGGGTTTTGGTTAATCTATTTGTTAGTGCATAAAAAAGGGATCTCTCATGAGCTTTGCTTATTGTTTAACTAAAACCTCACTTGTTGCTTTGTGAGATGGTTTTTGAGAAGAAAATTGTGTTTAGAAATAAAGCCCTATTCTTTTTATAAAAACCTTTAAGATGTGGTGGTTTTGGGAAACCATGATGATTTTGGAAATCTTGATATCGTGTTGGATTAAATTATAGTTGTTATCTTTTAATTTTGTATTAGAGACAATTGTTTTGGCTATTGGTGGAGGATAACATTGCCGTGTGATAGAAAGTGCATGTGATTTAGGTAATTGAATTATTCACAAATCATGTATCTCATTTATCATTTCATGGGTTTGTGAACCTAATGCTTTGTACTTTGGTAATGTGTTATGCTAAGAACACTTGCATCGTTTTTGGGGAAAATGGGTAAATGTTGTGGTGAATCCGTATAGGGGGTGTGGTTGTGGATAATTAATTTGATTATAGGCCCATGGTGAAATTTGCACGGTCAGGTGCCAATTCCTTTCGATTAGGAGATGCTAAGGTGGTAGTGTTTGCTTGCAAACACTAGTCATGGGGATTTACAATATTGTATTTACTGCCTTGTTTTTTTATTTGAAGGAAAGTATTGGAAATGAAAATTTTGAACTCTTACATAAGATTGTTTCAAAAAGGATAAAACACATATTTTGGCATAACATTTCATATGTAGGGCATCATATGACATTGTTAAACATCATACACTTATTGAGATATCTTTACTGGGTTTTTGCTCACTGTACGTGGAAACAACTTTCAGGTGTTGATGGCGTGCCTCCACCAAGATGATTTGTAATGACCCAGTTTTTTTGTTTTTTTAAAATAGCCAGTGCATAATTTAATAATTTAATTGAGCAAATTTTCGAATTTGATTGCTGTGTAAATTTTGTGTGAAAACAGTTCGATTTTATATTTTTAAAATAGTTCCCGATCTCAGAAAATTATGAAATTTTTCTATGTTGTTCACAAACGAGTCTAGCACATTAGGTAAAAATTTCAGAATTTATTTATGAATATTTATTTTATGAAAATTCGCAGATTGATCGGTGTTCGGTCTAGTGTATATCAGAATTTGAAATTGAGTTTTGGGTGTTTGGACCATCATTTGAGATAAATTAGTTGGGTTTATTTTGGTATATAATTGGACCATGTTTGACTTATGGGTGAGACCCATGATTTTAAAATTTAATTTGAATTTGTTTATGATTTATTTTTAATTATTTGGTTCATTTTAATTATGTGATCGGTAAGTTATTATTATTTGTTATATGGGATTATAATAAATATTTGAAAGTTGAATTTATGGTGGGTACCATATGGTGAAAAATTATATATTTTTATAGTGAATGAAATGAGTGCATATTTCATAGTGAGCAAAATATTATATTTTGTGGTGTACAAAAATGTTGTATCTTGTGGTGAGAAACATTATATCATTTTATAATTTATATTATAAAACTTGAAGGTATTATTACAAGAAATTATATTTTTGGGAAACTAATTTATTTTTGGGAAGGCAACCCACGTGGGCTGCCACTCTCTCCTTTTTTCCTTATCCTTTCTTTCTTTTCCCTTCATCTTTTTGTTGGTTGGCAGAGTGTATGCCCCTCTCTCTCTCTCTCTCTCTCTCTCTCTCTCTTTATTTTCCATGGTTGCTCAAGCTTTGAGCTTAGAGTGAGAGTCTTTAGAGTGAGATTTTACAAAAGTGTTGTAAATGAAAATCGAAGAGCTCATCGTGATCTTCGCAATGGTAGTCTCAGATTCATGATCAAGCAAGATTTGCCTTCTATATCTGCTCTTCTTCATTATTTGAGGTAGGGACTTTCGTCATATTTATACATTAAAGTTATGTTATGGTTATTTTGAGAAAATATATCATTATAAAAGGTATTGCATATATGTATATATATATTTTATTTTTTTTTCAAATTTTTGTTTGGTAATTTTTTAGAAGAAAAATTATGTTGAAATGTTAAAAATGTTGACATTTTGAGATTGATTTGGAAAAATCATTTTGTGTTGATAATTTTGCAAAGAAATTCGAAAATAAAATTTAATAGTTGTATGGATTGTCTCTACATCATATCATGATTAGATGATTTATTTTGAGAAATATAAAGTTGAATTTTTTTTTTTTTATCTTTGATTTGGAATTTTTTTTTTGAGAAAAATAAATTAATGTTGAGGAATATGGAGTAAATGCTTAAGTAGAAATTATAGAGTTGCTTTGAGATTAAAAACTCTAAAAGTGTTATATTCATAATATTTTATAAAAGATGATATGTTGATGATTAAGTTGTGTTCATTTTTATGAAAATAAAAATGTGAAATGTGGACTTTCAAACTTATAACCTTGAAAATGTTACTATTGGGCATATTCATAATTTTTGATGTAAATATCATGTTGGTTAAGTAATTTTAGAAAAAGTTGTGAAATTGTTATTGGTAGAGAATTTGGTAAAAATATCACCTCTTTAAATAGCTTGTTAGGAAAAATGGTTATGTTGAAATATAATTATATATATGTTTTTGCAAGATTTAGATAATTTTCGAAATCATCCTTTGATTTGTTTTGAAAATTGATTGTTGATTCAAGAAGATGAGAGATTTTTTTGAAAGTGTGTTTACTTTATTGTTCCTTTTAAAATAGAAATTGAGGGTTTTGAACTATGAGGATTGGAGAGAGATGTTTTTGGTGACTTTCTTTCAACAAATGAAGATGAGTGGTTTTGGTGAGAAAACCTAAAAATTTGGGATTTTTAAGAAAGATGTTGACAATTTTTAAAGATGTTATATTTATTTTGTGTGCCAAAATAAATGATGTTTGAAAAATTGTTTATTTGTTTACATTTTCATGGAACATGAGAATTGTTGAAATTTTGGAAATTGTTATTAAAAATATTGATATAATCTTGAAGTGACTAAATGGTTGAGATTACTCTAAGTGTGGGAATTTTGTTGTCCCATGGATGAATTGGAATAAAAGTATTTATATTCATCTTGAGAAATTATATTGAAATGAGAAATGAGAATTTTGATCACAATGGGAATATTGTGTGGAAGTATTGAAAGTGGAAGAAATATTGCATTGTATTATTAATCATTGCATTAGCATATCAATTCATTTGATAATGATGAGCTTTGAAATTTGATTTGAAAACATTGCATTGAGAAAAGAATGTTGGGAAATAAGTTTTCATGAAATGATTTTGGGGTAAATACGGTGGTAAGTCTTGAAAGGTAGTTTAGATGATAGGTGTCGAGCCTTCTAGTTAATACTGGTAAAAATGACAGATTACATGTGTCGAGTCTTCTAGTTAATACTGGTAAAACTAACAAATTACAGGTGTCGAGCCTTCCAGTTAATACTGGTAAAAATGACAAATTGGTAGTACTTATATAGTCTACTTGCAGACACCAGCTTAGAGATTACCTGAGTCGTATTTACCATCTTTGAATTTTATTGAAATTGTTGGATTAATGTATTTTTAAAATGGCATTGTGCGTAAGATTTTCAAAAGATGAGAAAAATATTTTGAGCATGACATAGCACATGCATTCATCTCATAAGACTGTATAAAATGGATTTGATGAATTGTTTAATTATTTGATTTAATTGATAATGAGATAATTGAATGAATTGAAAATGATGTCCTTTTGCTATTGAAACATGTTTATTTATTTAACTTGTTGTGGTTAATTAAATAAATTAGATTTAAGAGATTATTGTAATAAAATCATATAGTTTTGACATGATATGACTTCACCTATATGTATGAGTATTTTGGTACTAGCATATTTTCTAATGTTTCAATTTCAGATCATACCTAGAATTCTTCTTAATAAATTACAAAAACAAATTAGACACCTTGTAAGTAAATTCAATTCATGATAATCACAATTCCAAATACCCATAATTTAATTAACTTAATTAATTTCAATTCGAACCCAATTAATCAAATCTTAATTTTACTAAATTGAAGCAAATATCTAATTAAACTCCCATATGATTCAATACTTGAAATTAAACCAATTCAACTCACCAATTATACATTCTTAAGCCATTTAGGCCTTTAATTTCTAATTCCAAATTAAATCCTTAACAAAATCATATACGAATCAGACTAAATAATTCTCATTAATTCCACAATAAAATTAGAATAATAGGCAATTAAAATTCAAATCTCCTTAATTAATAAAATGCAAGATATCATATGTGGTGGGGTCATCATAGTCTCTTTCTCTTAGAAAGTTTGGTCCTCCAAACTTATGGCTCTTGTACCGAAAACAAATCATATATCTTTGTCTCATTTCATTTTTCTTCTCAAGTAATTCCCTTTCCACCCGGTTTCCTTACAGGAGTTCAACTTGTTTCCAATCATTTAGCAATTAATAACCCAAATTGGTGATTCATCACGCCTATATAGTCAGAAAAACTATTCAATAGTGATCAATAATATAAGGTGGATCTTGAAGTCAAACTCATAACATCAAACCATTAAACACATTAATCACTGACTTACTATTCTTGTCAATCACATAACTTATGTACTCCTGTTCATCTATTCACATATCTCCAAATAACCAAGGATTAATCTCAATGATGTTCATGGTCCTCCTTACTTTTCAAATAAATCAAATTATTCCACTATTGGTATCCCATAAATTAAGTGTTCGATACCACATAAACAACAAATTCAAATTGTCGATCCACAAATTCTCTAGCCACAAGAATTTGGATATTCGTTCTTATGCAATTCAAATAGGGTGGAGATCTACTCCATTAGTTTCATAAGAAAAGTTATTTAATCTTGGAGGTCAAAAACAACTTGCTTAGGTATATAGTCAATGTTTTCTTAATAGGTGGAAAACCTATTACATCCTAATGATCCATATCAAAGGCATTGAGTCATATTCATAGTATAACATTTCCGAATAGTATAGATCCTCCAGATGCCGAAGAAACATTTGTCACATAATAATGAACAAATTGGGTACTGAATCAATTAACAAATATACATTTTGTTTACAGATAATAAAAGTATTCGAAATAGCGGTCTTAGTAAATCGAAGCGTTCTCATTCTAACTATCTTAGCCATTTCAGATAGTGTCAAATGTCTAAGAAAATGAATTCAAAATTTTCCAATAATCATATTCTGACTCAAGACTTCTTCCATTTACTAAACATATTCTTATTGATCTCTCCATTAAGTACCAACCTTCAATTTGATCTGTTTGACTTGCTACATTCTTTGTTTTTGGACAATCTTTTACTCAATGTCCTATTTTTCCACATTTGAAGCACGCCTCAGAAGTCGATGACATAATCGCTTATGAGGCTTTTGACACATTGGACATGTTGGCAGTGCTTACTTCTTTTACAACTTTGCTTAGGATTGCTACCTTTCTTACCACAAAATTTCTGAACACCTTCTTTGATTCATTTGTTGATTTCACACTTAGCTTTTTCTTTTGGTCTTGCCATTTCTCATGACATGATTGCATAGCTTTAATAATATTTTCTAGCACTTCTTCTATTTTATCTAATTGCCCCGATAAGGATTCAACTTCCATTTCATTCATACTTTTCACCATCTTTTTCTAAAGGCACAAGACAAAGGTGAGTAACACTTAGTTACTCAGGTAATATCGATTAACATAGAACATAGCATCATAGTATCAACTATAAGGCATACAATCATAAAAATTCATTGGTAGGGTAACCTATTTATTCCCATGGAATATACCGAGAATTTTCAATTTGAAGTTACGCTGGCCGAATGTGATTCCAATCAGACTTTCAAGGTCATTCAACAAAGGTATGGAACTTTATGGTTCACATAATAGGATCCTCACCAAATCAACATACCATCTTACATATTAAACAATTATATCATTCACAATCACCATAATTCCATACACTTCATCAATCATCAAACATCTCAACTTTCCCAAATATTCCCATAGTCTAATTTTACATATAAACAATATAACTTCCATGGCTTTTATCAAAGATTCTAAGTCCTTTCAATACCATATTCCCACAATCAGTATATATGTAATCACTAATGTTCTAATCAAAAATTTTGGTTTTGTTATAACATCAAAATTCCATAATAGCTCTCAACTCGTAGTCCCAATGCCATAATTTATTACACAAACACATATACATATTCCAAAATGCATAACTTATCACTTATTTATCAGATATATTGTAGCGCTCCTGGTTTCGATCCTTCTTTTATGTTTTGCCACTTCGAATGGGCCGGTCGGGGATTGAGCCGCTCGTCACTATAGAGGCGCAAGGCCGAGGGTAGCGCCTAAAGCAAAAAATACGAAATGCATTCGAAGTTGCTTGTCCGCTTGAATGGCCATTTATGCGCTCGAGCGGAGAATGTTTGGTTCCAGAAGATTGACTTGTCTGCAAAAGTATTGGGAAGGTGTATTCGACGCTCGAGCGGGGCTTTTCACGCTCGAGCGGACCATGTTATATCAGTTCGTGAATCTAATATTTCATATCACTTTTGTATATCTCTCTCTCTAAAAACATTTCCTCTCCCTTCTTTCTACTTTTTCCTATGCCAAATTGGATCAAAACCTTGATTTCTCAAGATCCATTAGAGTTTTGCCATAGGTTCTTCATCAAAGTTGGTTAACTTCTCGAGGGCTTCGTTGTGTGTGGTGAAGATCGAGTTTCAACACCGTTGATTTTGGGGGTTTCATCTCATTTCTTCTTCAAAACTTGAGGTAATGATTTTCTTAGAGTTATATATATGTTTTTGCAAGATCTATATGATTTTCGAAATCATCTTTCAATAGTTTTGAACATTGATTGTTGATTCAAGAAGTTGAGTGATTTTGAAAGTGAGTTTGTCTCTTGTTCTTTTAAAATGATCTTATGGGTTTTGATCTTTGTTGATAGAAGAAAAGATGATTTTGGAAAGTTTTCTTTCAAAAGATTTGAGTTGTATAGTTTTGGTGAGAAAACCTAAAATTTGGGAATTTTTTTTAAGAGATTGAAAATCCATGAATGATATTGTTATATTTATTTTGTATGTCAAAATAAATGGATGTTTGGAAAATTTATTATTTATATTTATATAAATGATGAATTTAAGGAAATATGAGAATTATTGTTCAAATTGTTGAAATAGTCTTGAAATGACTAATTGTTGAGGATACTTGAGAAGAGAGAATTGTGTTATTCTTTGGATGATGAATTGGAATAAAAGTATTCATATTCATTTTGTGTTATTGGTATATCAATTCATTTGATTACATTAAACTTTGAAAATTGATTTGAAAACTTGCATTCAGAAAAGAATGTTGAGAAACAAGTTTTCATGGAATGGTTTTGGGGTAAATACGTTGGTAAGTCTTGATAGGTGGTGTAGATGATATTGAATAAGTTGGCCTGAGAGTCCGGGGTGAAAGACCGAAAACCTGCGCGGATAGGTGTCGAGCCTTCCGGTTAATACCGGTAAAAATGACAAATTGGTAGTACTTGTATAGTCTACTTGCAGACACCAACCTAGAGATTACCAGAGTTGTATTTACCGCTCTTGAAATGAATTGTTAAGTTTTGAAGAATTGAAATTGCATGACATCATTGAGTATGAGGGTTTTCAAAGATGAAGATGTGATTTTCTTTCAAAGGAACATAGCATGGCATGTGCATTTCATCTCTTGAGACTTGTATAAAATGTATATACCTTGTTGAGGATTTTCTACTGGGCTTTATGCACCCTACGGGATTTTTGTGCAAGAAAAGATGTGGTGATGCCGCCTAACTAAAGGCGAGGAAATGTGTGTTGAGAGTACGAGACTCTCATTTTGCTATGACTTTGTGTGTAAGCCAAAGGCTGTATGTGTGTAGGTTTGAATAATCGTTTTGTGTAACCAGGCTCAAGCCTTGGAAACTTGTAAACCCTTGGGGGTATTTATTTGTTTATTTACTTGTTGTTGGATTAATGTATTGTTGCATGAAGAACTATTGTATCATGTAATGTAAGTTTGGAGATTTATATTCGGTTTTCCTTGAAAAAGCCATGATTGTTGTATTATCATTTGGGATAAAAATTTAGGGCATTACATGCATGCTCTTAAATCCATTCTAGACATTCTAATGCTCAACGGACATGTGTGTGAGATATTAACTGGTGCTCTGATACCACTATCACGACCTAAACTCGCCCCTAGAGGTTTGAGCCATGATCGGCCTATAATCAGGCCTCAAAGACAAGATTTCAAAATATTTAAAGAATATCGAGGCTCTAAAATGTATAAAACAAAAATAATAATGCCCATTGAGCTGTGCATACATGGTAAACTGAAAGATTTAAACGTTTAACACACTTTTAATATGTACATATGCAAAGGCATATCTTATACATCTCACACACACATATAATACTTTTGACAAAATACAAAGCTTAACGAGCTAGACAAAAGCAAAAGCTATAGCCTTAACGCAGAGGCACATCTTGGGTGGCTTGACAAAAGGGTGGAATCTGAGGCAAACTCTAATGCTGATCTTCTGGTTACTCACCTACATATATATAAGGAAGAGGGGTGAGCTAAAACCCAGTAAGTAATACCAAACTAAAGAGGTTAAAGAATGAAGTCCATCATAATATAAAACATGTGTTTTAATTTTAAAACGAATCTTATATGATTTTCAAAATATCAAAGCATTTTCCATATCTCTCATTTCCAAATATCATATAACGAATTAAATGGAACATTTGTTATATCGAAGTCCATACATTTTCAATGGCTCATAAATCAAATTCAAACGGAGCATTTTACATATCAAAATCCATGAACAAAGCATTATACATGGTACATCCAATAGAGTAACGAAGGGTCCCAAGGCCTAAATCGAAGGAACCATAAGGGTCTAATGAACGGACTGATTAGGTATAACGGGGACCACTTGGGTCTAACATCAAAGATCTCTCAGAATTCCATTAATCAAGGGCCATGGTATTGTTTCTATAGCGATCCCGATTTTGACCCGACTTTGTGGTATCCTCGACTCAAGTTTAACGCTTTCATATTGTTGTTTACCTCTTGTTTCCCTTGTGTCTCTTTGAAATTTGCTTTTGGGTTGTTGTGGTTACGTTTGGGAAGGTTGGTTGCTTGTTTTTCAAACCTTGTGTTGCCTAGAATTTTGGTCCTCTGCTCGAGCGGCACTTCCTACCCTCGAGCGGACTTTAGAAAGTCTCAAGATTTTGCAGTCCGCAAAACTCGAGAGTGATTTCTACGCCGAGTGGGTGGGCGCTGAGCGGCATTTTTGCGCCGAGCGTTAGTCCGTTGTCCGCAAAACTATCGATGTGTGTTTTCACGCTCAAGCGCCACTTCTGCGCTTAAGCAAAGGAGTGTTTTGTTTATTGTGTCTTGGCACTTGAGCAGCCTTTCTTGCGCTCGAGCGAAACAACTTATTGTGTCTGATACTCAACCGGACTATGCGTATATTAGATCGCGAAAATTACTTTTTATATCACTTTTTCAGATCTTATCTCCCTAAAACCTAAAGTTGGGACCCTCTCTAAAATACTCTCTCTCTTCACATTTTCACCTAGTTCTAGTGATTTCTTTACCTTAATCCCTTTGATAAAAAGGTAGACCATCTCAAGATCTCCATATTGATCCATTTAGAGTTGGATTTGGGCATCTTTAAAGTTTCACTCTTGCTTGGCTCGTCTTCTCTCTTTGAGGTAGGGATTCTCTAGATATTTATATGGTTTTTAGCTTGGTTATTTGTCGTTGTGTAACAGTGGTGGGATTTGGGAGTATTTTGAACAAACCTAGGGTTTGGGTGTGAAATGAAAAGAGGGGTTTCTAATTGAGCATGAAATAAATGACTATGGGGTTTGAATATGAGGTTACATTGTGTTAAAATAGTTAATTTTGACACTTGGGTTGATATATGGGAAAAAAGAGTTTTGCCCTAAATGGGTCAAATTGTTATTTTGTACAAATAACCAAAATTGATAATGATAATGTGCAATTAGTTGATTATTAACGTAAATGGTGGAGCTGGACACATGTTGTCTCTCATCTATGGAAATTTGAATAATTTATCTGTTGAGGAGATTGTATATCTATTTAGAGATATCTATGTTAGGCTATCAGTGGAGAATAACTGTGATTGTTGTAGAAATTGCATGAAGATTAGGTAAATTAAGCTTAATCTATTGTTGGTTGTCTTCGAATATGACTACGTTTTAAATACATTGTATATGTATAATGTTTGGGATGAGAAAGAGGATGTACTTTATTGCTTAGGAAGAGATAAGGGATGGACTCCATTGAATTAAGTTGGCCGGAGTGTCCAAGGTGAAAGTTCCGAAATCGTATGTATACATGGGTATCGATCCCACAGATGAAATTTCCATAAAATGACAAATTTGAAGTGTTTGTGTGGTAGTGTATTGAATTGGAAAAATCACTGAGTTGTAGTCTCAGTTGAGTTGATGAAAGATAATGAAATTGACTCATGAATTGAGAAGAATAAATGAACTTGAAATGAATTGAAGGAAAACGAATTGAAATATGAACTTTGGTGCTTTACGGTTATATGAAATGTGGATATTGTCATTGGCATTGTATATGTACATTGTGCTTATATCTTTGTTAAATTTCATATATTGTGTTAGATTGTTCCTACTGGGCTTTGGCTCACCCTATTTGCGAAAACCATTTTCAGGTGTTGGTGACCTGCCTCCGCCAAGGCAATAACTTGGAGGGACTTTTGGGAGCAAGAGCTTCTTTATTTTGTTATATTTTTTTGTATAGCCAAGGGCTTAAATTGTATTAAGCTAGGCTCACTTTTGTGTAACCAAGCAATGACTTGGAAAGATGTAAGCCTATAGGGCAGATGACTATATGTTTAGTTTTAATTCTATTAACATTGCAACACATGCTGTAGATTTAGGATGAACATTTGTGAATACATGTCGCATGTGTTGACTTTTGTAAACGAACTCTGATGAATGAAAGCATATTATTTCTCTTATTACTCTGCTTTAAGGATTGGATTTATTGTAATATTTTAGGGGCGTTACAGTTTTCCCTAGGTGAGGGCCTCACTAATGGATGCTACGAATACTTTTCAAAAGGGACATTAATTCATTCATATAAAATAACATTTCATAAACATGATTCATATACCAATTTGCAAAAAAAAAAATTCGAACATATCTTTATAGAGATATTACTCACTGTGGGTTTAAACGAATATTACTCATCGGGTGTTCAACCTACACAAAGCACATAAACGAACACATCGAAACATTATTATTACTCTGTTAATCGAATATTAGTTCTCTTATCATTTCTTCCCAAATAAACTGAATTCGTACTTCACTTATTCTTTCCTTTCAACTAAATCGAATTCTTACTTTACTTCTTAAACCAATTAACTTATGTCGGTTCTTAGCTTATTAGTCCTTAATGAGTCATAATTCATGCCTAGGAATGCTCAGAAAATGATGAGGTCGAAAATACAAACAAGATGCAATTTTTCCAAAACATGCTAAAAAGGCCTAACCTCTTGAGCCACCACTTGGTCGCTCGAGTAGACTGCACAATATGCAAAAATGCTGGATGGGTTGAAAGTGAGCTCGAGCCAACACATGGTCGCTCAAGTGACTAGCAAACATATGCTGGGTTTGCTTGAGACAACAATTGATCGATCGAGCAATCTGTAAAGACTGCGAAAGTTCTGAAAGCTCGTAATGTTTGCTCGAGCCACCTTTTAGTTGCTCGAGTGGTCTATAAAAATTCTGTGTTTCAAAACTGAAAGTTTGAGCTTCCAAACTCCATTGCAAAACTTGGGATCATGCATGATTTGCTTAAATACGTGCAATTACTTCGGAAAACACAAATACATAACAAAACCTCGTCAATTTAACAAAACTTAAATCCAAAACTTCCATGCATGTTCTAAATTCTTTTTCTTTAAAGAATAAAACGTGAAATTAAATATGAAACCTCATGAATTTTCTGAAATAAAATGCAATACAAAAGCTTTCATGCCTCAATATTTCAAAATCCAAACCCAAAATCATGAATCCATTATTCTAGTTCAAATTCTTCATGCATGCAAGGATTTTCCAACTATTTCCTCTTGCTTTCAAAACATGAAATTAAATGCATAAATCCATGAAACTGAGAGTATGAACTTATGAAAAATTTCTAAAAATAAACAAAAGATGAGCTCTCATTCATGCAATTCCAAAACTCAAACTAAAATCATGAACATAATGTAATCTTCTTTATCTTTTTATTATAGCTCAATTTCTTCTTCAACTATCTAATTTCATGAATATTATTCCAAACTCTTCTCAATCTCAAGTATAATAAGAAAATTCTACATAAATCAAGTATAAATTTCATACCTCAAACTTTAATTTCAGCAAGTTTGGTTGATTTTCCTCTAATTCCCCTTGCTCTTCCTTCAATTTCCAACACAATGTGGGTTTCTCTCTCTATACTCTTGAATTCTCAAACTCACTCTCTTTCTCTCTCTAAGTTTCTCCAGCCCAAAACAATTGAAGGTAAACCCACCTTTTCACTTAATGAACTCTCAGAATATTACACATATACACACACCTTCGACTCTTTACCATGCAACACATGCACACATACATACACTCTTAAGGTCAAAGATAACACTTACATGCACACACACAATTTTCTCGGCACACACACAATTAAATACTTGATTAAACCTCACTTAGTGTTAATTAATTTGATTAGCACATAACTTAATTAATCATAGCTAATCACAAATCTCACATAACTTAATTAGTCTAATTAACTTCAATTAAGGCCCAATCAATCTTAATTAAATTTATCAATCTGAATCATATTTTTAATCAAACTCCCAAAAAGCTCCAAATATCAAATTAAACTTATTGACATCATTAATTTTGGTTTCTCAAATCATTAAAGCCTTCAATTTCAGATTAGACTTAGAATTCTTCTCAATAAATTACACATAGAAATTAGGCTCCTTACAAGTAAATTCAATTCATGATAATCACAATTCCCAATCTCCATAACGTAATTAACTTAATTAATTTCAATTTGGACCTAATTAATAAAATATTAATTTTATTAAATTGAATCGAATATCTAATTAAATTCTCATATGGTCCAATACTTGAAATTAAACTGATTCAACTCATCAATAATACATTCTTAAGCCATTTAGGCCTTCAATTTCTAATTTCAAATTAAATCCTCAACAAAATCATATACAAATCAGACTCAATAATGCTCATTAATTCCATAATTAAATCAGAATAGTAGGCAATTAAAATTCAAATCTCCTTAATTAATCAAATGCAAAATGTTATACGTGGTGGGGTTGTCACAATATTGTTGTCTTTTATTTCCTGTTCACATTAACGTTATGGAATTGGGTAATAGTAATGGTTAGGTATTCTATAAAATGGTATAGAAATAATGGAACGTGACAGCTGGTGTTTGCAAGTAGGCATATCAAACACTACCCATCATCACTTTGCCGACTTTTATCCAAAAGGAAATTTGAAACCTACTGTGTGGGTTTTTGGACTTTCACCAAGGATCTTAAGCCAACTTTAGAAAAACAAAATTATAATAAATAAATTAATAAATAAATAAAAAGTTACTACACCCATATCCAGACTTACCAAACATATTTACCCTAAAAAATTTCAAGTTCGAAGGTTTCTCAAATCATATTTCGATTTTCCAAAACCATAACTTTAATAAAATATTATTCAAAAGCTATGAAATGAATAAAAATGGAATGCAAATTTAATATATTCTCAACAAGAAATTCCCAAAATTTATAACATTCTCTCAATGTTAACACAATGTTCGACATCTCTTAAAATCATTACAATTATCGATTTTTCTCAAATATCAACCAACAAAGTGTATGTAATATATGATAATATTCCATATTCACAATAAAAGCCAAATTTTCATAATCCAAGCATATTTCAATCATGCTATCAAGGGTAATTTTTCAACAACACAACCCATGTGCCTTAACACTACCTCATTTATGAAAGTTCATCATTTTTCTCAATGAAAATCCCAACATTTGCATGAGTTTTTCATGAAATCAACTTTTCCCCGATTTCCAAAATCTGGAGTTTTCTCCAAAAACAACTTTATCTCATTTTCAAAAGATTTTTTTTTTTCCACAATGGACTTTCAAGAGCCTCATAAGTTCATAAAACAAATCAATTTGAGCAAAATTGTAAGAGAAATCACTTTTTCAAACACTTCAAAACTCAACACTCCAAATTCCAAACTCCTAACAAAACAATCACATCAAAATAGACAAAGACACGTTGAAATCATATATATAACTCTAAAAACTACCTATCTCAAGTTTAGAGAAGAAGGATGAGAAGACTCCAAAATTTGTCGGTGTTGAAAACCAATCTCCACCGCACAAGATGTAGCCCTTGATGAGCTCTCCAAGATTGATGAAGGAACTAAGGTTAAATCTCCAAAGGATTTAAAGCAATTAAGAATTTAAGAGGGTTGATAGATGTTTTTTAGAGAAAGATGAGAGAACAAAGAGTAGAGTGAAATGCAGAGAGAGTGTGAAATGAAAACTGAAAATAAAGGGTCATTTGACTTAGATTTTAAGTGATTGGGCACACTTTTCGAACCTAGCTCCAGATAGACTGCTCAAGCGATTAATCCTGCACTTGAGCGGTTAATTCAAACTCCCAGAATCTCTCTCTTTTGCAAGAAGACTGCTTGAGTGGTAAAACCTTCGCTTGAGCAGTGAAATTACACTCCCAGTATTTCAAGTTTCAAAACATAGACAGATTTACCACTCGAGCCACCAAAGAACTGCTTGAGTGGACTTAATTTTCAATTAAGGCTAAAATCAACATTAGAGTGTTCCCACTGTCCCTAGACTCATTAAAATAGCCAAAGACCCAAGTCGACATCTCGGAATACACTTTTGGATTGGAAAGAATAATAATAAAGAGTATGTGACAACACATGATTCATAAAGTTCAAAAGTAGTAAAGATTCCCACATGGAATAGAAATTTTGAATTGACATTGCTAAGTTGTTTTAAAAGGCTTAGGACGTCACATTACCATAAAACTTTCTATACGTTGTTGCTCTTGCACTTTTGCCCTTGTCCCCTCCCTGCCTTTGTGCAACTAAAGAGTGAATAAGGCGAGGAATAGTTGTGGATGCATACAAAGGCGTAAGGATATGTGGATGTGACATGGGTGTACAAGAGCACGGGAGACTAGTGTTCAGGATTCTAGCCAAATATTGATGACAACAGTTGTTGAATGTCACAAAGAAGTTTTAAATAGAGAGAATGAGACAGTTGATGCAACGAGATGATGTTCATTGTTGATGAAATGGGTCTCTTTCATTATGGATTTGGTTAGTGGTGGTGATCTCTTAAGTTATGCTCAAGCAAGAAAGGTGAAGCCACATCAATCAACAAAGTAATGAACTTTGTAAGGCACCTGAATGTGGAGGTGTGGGCCATGCTGGTTTGAGTGTAGCAGATTTGCATAATCGACATTGACACTAGTTATGTTTTAGGTGGTATGTAGAATTCAAGCCAAGATGGAGATATTGGGTGTGTGTAGGGTACTAATACAATTATTGATACTTTACTTGTATTTGGATTAGGTTATGGAATTTGAAATTCACAACAAGTTCATTAGATGTAGATTCTATTAATTGTATTGGACTTGACTATAAATAAGGAACTTGTAGGAAATCTAGGGTTATGAGATTGAAAGGATTTATAGAGATATCAGGAGAAGAAAAAATATTAGAGGTATCGAGTGTGAGGAGGGAAACAGATGTGGCTTTGGAGCTCAGTTATTATAGATTAAGGAAGCAAGAATTGTTTCAGGACTCGAGTATTAATGTTAGGTTTGTGGATATTTTTGGTCTCGTGGTTGTAGTTTCTATGGTTTATCTTGTATTATCTCTCTCATTCATAGATCTAAGCAAGTGGTACTGAATCATGTAAATCTTTGTGTGTGCTTTTCTTTGATATGCTTTCATTTGTGTTTCTAGGAAGATCAACAATCTCTCCATTTTCATTTTTAGCTTGATTTTCATGGTTTTGTATCTATAATTTCTTCATTTATAATGCAGGATATTTTGAGAAATTTTGATCCTTAATTAGTACTATAAGAGTATTTTTAGTAATATATACTTGAGAACTTTACTTAGTGCCATAGCACATAATATTTAGTATGTATGTATATTCTACAAGTTCATAGATGTGATGTGCGTAATGTGCTTTAGGCATGTAGATGTACAACACTTATTATACTATTTTATTTCATTTTTTTATTGGAACATTAGTTGTGTAGTTTTTTTCCTTATGTTAGGTGATTCTATGCATTATAAAACTTTGATATGCATATAATTGACTTGGACAGTATCCACGTCAACATGGTCGATTTTGCTTTATTCTAAGGGACCTTTCTATCGAAAGTCAACTCTATGGTAGGTCTGTGATGTCCCAGGTTGTTGACCTGACTTGAGTGTATCTTTTTGAACTTATCATTTTACATTGGGAATCTCAAGTGTGATGTGATGTGTTGGTATTTGAAAGCTAAACCTAGTCTAACCTTCTTAGCGATTGAGCGAGTGAAAATTTTTGAATTTCAAGTGTAAGGATGGATCAGAAAAGTGTGAAATTACCTTCGCTCCCTTATTATCATAATTAGTACCTCTTTGGTTGATGTTAGAGCATGGATTGGTATGTCATTGTAATGGTGGAGTGAGATTGGACCAAAAGCCTTAATTCAGATTATCATCCTTTAAGTACTCATCACTCTTTTATCATTTTCTCTATCTACACTTTGAATCATTATTTTTGGGGCTTCGATTTAGACATAAGAATGAGCCAAATTTGAGTCCGAACGAGAAAGTTATGACCGTTCGAAGTATATGAATCAGAGTTATGGACGTAGTTCACTCAAGCGCAAGTCTGATTGCTCCAGCGGTCCATAGACCCTTCAAACTCTGTTTTTTTTTCAAAATTATCTAAGATACTAGAAGCATTAATTCACCGCTCAACCACACTTTTGACTGCTCAAGTAGTGTAGACCACCTGAAACTCCGCTCCACGCGCGAGGGCGCGAATTGTAGTTCTAGTTACTACAGTTCGGACTCTTGTCACGGTTCTGAATCTAATCTCACAAGGTGCAATGTAAGACTGATAAATCACCAAAGAGTCCAAATCCGGCAAATCGTTTTGGAAAATTGATTTTAATCAAGAAGTGTCAAAAATGGACTGCTTTGCCAGATTTCAGAGTCGTCACCTAAATGTTTTGTTTTGGGAAATTTAGGAAACCCTGACTCGTGCCTAAGGCCCCGTGTCCGTTATCAACAAAGTTGCCTCGGCTCGGGAACTTGGGTTCGAGAGGGGAAGGTCTTGAAATGAGCACCCCCGCTCGCCCGATCAAATATCGGCCTTTACTAAGCATGATATGTTGTTTTTGAAAACACGTGTTCTTATTTCGGTTTATTAGCTAGTTTACTATGTGATGTGCACAGCACACAAGTATAGACTAAATCACTCAATTTGGAACAAAACATTTCATGTTTGTTTTTCGAAAATGGTTTGAAGATGCTACTCGCAAGTAGGATAAAACACGGATTTGCCACCAAACAAGGTGGGTTTAGAAAAACATGATTTGCCACTTCAAGTGGGCTTAAAACGCACATTTTGATGAATTGTTCCAATTCAAGCAATGAAGCCTTCATCCACAGGCATTTATGCAGTTAATCACTTAAGCACATAGCCTCATGGTAAGCATGCTATCATGGCAGTCACTTACACACATGCAAGGATGCTAAAGTATAAAAGCTTACCTAGTACTCCGAGCCAAAACAAAAACTATGTTAGAAATCAATGCATGATCTTAGCTATGTTAAGATGCCTAATGCAACATATGCAAAATGCAACTAAGATATGCTCGACTATTCTAAGATGTCATGTGAATGCAACTAGATAACATGTATTCAAATTGGTATTGAAATACAATACAGTTTGTATGATGCGCCGAGCCCGGTGCATGCAAGACAGATGAATGAATGCACGCATGCGAAGCATAAGTATGCTAATTGAAATATGTCCTAAAACTAACCATCGAAAGTGGTTAAGTAAAAGGGAGAGAGATGTGGGGTTGGAAGACATTCACACACACACGCACCCTTATTACAACATTTGCCTTCTCGACGGAGGGTCCGAATAATAAGCTAACTAACTAATCTAAGCTAATTAAACTAATTATTACAAAAGGAAGCTAAGTAACTAACAAGTTAATTAATTACAAACACGAATGAATAGCTAAGTGCATTAACTATTTAAGTACAGAACCAAATAGCTAACTAGCTGAGCAAAGCAATTAAAAGGAGCCTTGGGGTGAGAAGTGCATGCATGCTCAATCGCCTCGCTCGGAAATCCATTACTATGCCCCAATTTGCCTCTGTTTGCATTTGATTTGATCTCTGAAAAGTGCACAATCTCCAGAATGCTTCTACTCCAACATGGGAACCCTCTAGGAGGGCTGCCGACCACTTAATGGTGTTGTAGACCACCTGTAGACCACCTAAACATGCTGCAGACCAGAAAAAGTGGTCGGCTAGCTGCTTTTTCTGGTTTGCCGACCAGAAAATTTTACCAAGCTCCAATTTGCTGCAACAGAGAACAAGAAGGGACACAGCAGTGTATTTGCAAGGTATGTGTGCACAACCACCCTCTCTATCATTTCTCAAGTTCAAGGGAGTGCGGTACTCGACTCTCGGGCCACCAACTGAGCATCGCAATGCACGATGGCCGAGAAGCCAAGTTTGCATAATTCAATGTTAATGAATGCACAAATAACACATAAGGGCCTTAATCTCTATCATGCTTGATCAAGAGGGTCGGCGACCGAGAAATGAGGCATGTTTCATCACTTCAAGTATGAAACGTCCCTCGTTTCTCGTGTTTGGATTGACGTCTAATCCAAACACATGCAATGCAACTCAAACATGCCAAACACAATGCAATGCAACATGAGCATGTCAAGCTAGGGTCCTTAAGCATAAAAGCTAGTGAAGGATACAACACAAGGGCTATGTAATGCAATACTCAATGGACCAAACCAATCCCAAACAAACCTCATGCATGCCAAGACAATGACCAAAATATTCTAAAATGATGTCATGAAAAGCAAGATAATGCATGCTCATGCATTGGCCCATCAACTAAGCATAAGAGCACAACTCTCAAACATGATTAAGAAGTGACAAATATGGAAGTGTGACAACACTATATGCTCTGAAATCATGTGTGAAATGATGCCAAATCATCTAAACAACACAAACATAGCATGCAAGAGGGCCTAAGGCACAAGGCTACCAAAAGGGACTACACAAGAGGCATGCAATTCATGACACAAATGACTGAACCAGCCATAGAAAAAGCTCAATTAGGTCAAGACAAAGACCAAAACATGCTAGGATAGGAGCTCAAAAGTCTAAGCATGCATGCATACGCATTGGTCCACAAACAAGGCAATAATGCACAATTCTTAAAAGCACTCAAAGAGTGAAAGAAGTGAGAACATGACAATACTATATGCGCTGAAATATCATGTTAAATGATGCCAAATCATGTACATGTCACAAATGAAGCATGCTAGGAGGCTCAAAGCTTAAAATTAGCATAGGCACTTGCACCATAGCTATACAAAACATGAACCATATGGCCAATACAACCTAAAACAATCCTAGAGCATGTCAAATCAAGGTTAAAACATGCACAGGGTGTAGCTAAAACAAGCTAGCATGGTAAGCCAAAACATCAAGTAAGCTAGGCTAATGAGCATGGTTACACTACAAGTGTAAGAAGCAAATGAGGGATGCTCTAACCAACCAAAAACAGAGTTGTATCATGGTAAAATAACACCAAAAATACACTGAAATGGTAGCCCAAAAGCTTAGGCAATATGGCATACATAATGGCTCATGTTTAAGGCATAAAGCATAACCCCTCCAAAGCATTGAAAGAGAGACACATGTGAGTGTATAACAATGAAACATGCCCTGAAATCACATATCAAATGATACTAAATCATGCAAATAGCCCAAGCAATGCATGCTAGTGGCTTGGAAACTCAAAGCTAGTGAGCAAGATTGCACTATGGCTATACAAAGCAAGGCATGCATGACTAAAACAACTTAAAAAGAGCTTAAGCATGGTAAAACATGAGTAAAAGTTTGTTGGAGTGGAGCCAAAAAACATGCTAGAATGATGGTCCAAAGCATGATGCATGTTAGGCTAGTGAGTGGAATTGCACTACAAGTGCAAGGAGCATGCAAGAGGCAATTAAACCAACCCTAGACAGAGCTCTATCATGGCAAAACAACACCAAAAACATGCTGAGATAGAACCAAAACATGCTAGAAAGGTGAGCTAAAACCTTAAGCATACAAGGCTAGTTTGCAAGAATTACACTACAAGTGTATAAAGCATGCAAGGGTGGCCTAAACTAAGCCAAAACAAAGGCATGCCATACTGAAATAAGGCAAAAAATAAGCTAAGAACAAGACAACACATGCTTAACAAACATACTACTTTGATGAGCCATCAACACGTGCATACAAAAGAAGAGGATGGGGGACAACCCCCACCCATTTGAGGCCTCAAAACCAAGTTTCCACCACTAAAATTCCTCTGAATTTCAGTGGTGAAGAGGCCAAACAAAGGTGATTACAAAGGCCTAAAGTGATGGCACAAAACAAGGCAAAACAAGGCACAAAAGGGGGTAGACCACCCCCAACACCAAAAAGACCTTAAACAACCTTTCTTAACACTTAAAATTAGAACTTTTTGCAGTATAAAGTTAAGCCTAAAACATCATGCAAATAGGGCCAAAGACTTAAGCAAAATAAAGCTTTAGAAAGGATAGAGTCTCACCCTTGAAGAAACACAGCAAATCAGCAACTTCTGAGGCAAAACCAAGCCTTTGAGCTTCAAACAAACCTTCAAGAACCTCAGCTCAAGAATGAAGGTGTTTTACTATGTGTTTGTGTGCAAAAGTGTGAAGAAATGGCACTTTCAAGCACAAATATGGAGCAAATAGAGCAATATAGAGATAGAGATATATGTATAACCCTAATGCAAAATTTTGAACCTGAGACAAGAGGGTGGAGGCTCCCTTTTATAGAAAACCAAGCTCTAAGCTTGTTAGACAAGCTAAAGCTTCCAAGCAATCCCTCCATAGTATGGAGGATGCTTTCTGTGCCTAACAGCTGGCACAACTGGCAAGAAAATATATGCAGAAAAATACAGAAAAGGTGTCAACCGGTTGAGGTGGTCGGCCGACCACTCCCACTAGTCGATCGACCAGAAAAAATGGTCTGCAAGGTCAACAAGTGGTTGGCAAGGGGAGAAAGCTGGTATGCACAAAGAGTGGAGGGTGGTGGCATGGCTGCTGACCACTTTAGGTGGTCTAAAGACCACCAAGACCAGCTGGCCGACCAGAAAACTGGCTGGCAGGGAAGAAAAGTGGTCTTCAGGGAGAGAAACTGGTCTACACCCCTTATTCCACCCTCCAAGCAAGAAAAACAAGGTTTGGTTCAAAACCAAACCAAAAAGGAATCAAGACAAAAGTTCGCAGGACAAGCCACGCAGCCAGGAGCCCTGAAAACTAGTCTACGAGAAGGAAAGGTGGTCTACGGCCACAAAAAGTGGTCTACAGACCTATGTTTCCCTCTAGGCAAAGCTAACAAGGCATGGTCCAAAAACCAGGCCAAGAGGAGAACGTTAAGAGGTCCCGAGATAAGGCGCTCGGCCAAAGGCTCTAGAAATCGAAAACTAGCCTACAAGAGGGAAAAGTAGTCTACGACTACAAAAAGTGGTCTACAAACCTCTCCCTCCCTCCAGGCAAGGTGAACAAGGCATGGTCCACAAATCGAGCCAAAACACAAAGAGTTCAAAGGCTCAGAGGCAAGGCACTCAACCGAAAACTCCAGAAACTCGAAACGAGCACAAACATGCGCGACCATCGAGCGCTCAATCGATGACGTCTGAGTCTTAAGGTTGGTCAAAAATGAGGTCTCTACAAGTAGTTTGTTTGAGAAAGTAAAGATACTGTAAGCCTTCATTTACCGCTCAGGCGTAGATTTCACTGCTCGAGCAATCTGTTCAAATTCAGACTTAAGATTTGTGTCAAATTACTTAAAGATCTGAGGTAAACATCCTTTTTCCTTACTTTTTCATTTCTCTCTTTCTTTCTATATCACTTTTCTCTCATCTCTCTCTACAAACCTATCAAACTCCCAACTTCTTTCTAAGATCTTGCAAAATAATCAAGATTTTGATATAGGTTCTTAAGGCCAAAATGAAGAGTACACCAAGGGCTACATTCTTACCAATAGGATCGAGTTTTCATCAATGTTGGATTTTTGAGCTTTTCTCCTCTTCTCTCTTTAAGATAGGGATTTCTTTAATTTTTCTTAATGTAATTGTTGTACATGGATATGTGGTATTTTACATTGCATAAAAAAAAAAAAAAAACAAGACTTTGATGAATATTTTCGAAAATCATGAAGATGAGATCTAGGGTTTTGAGTTGAGGTGTTGAATATTGTGATTTCTTGTAATAGAATATATGTGCGATGTTTGCAATTGAAAACCCTAATTTTAATCGATGATTAGATAACTTGGAAAAGAGTTGAGGGTTCTATAATGTTGAGTCACATGTTGGTGTAGTACATTTGGAATTGTGATAAATGGTATGTGATAATTTAGTTAAGGCTAGTTGTTAATGGCAAAAAGATAATGAAATGGGGTTATGGCGGTAAAGGGTTAGTGGTGAATATTTGGATAACATGAGAATTTGAAAAACTAAATTAGAAATATGACTAACAAACTGGGTTAAATCGGCTAAGGTTGTAATTATTGAAGATTAGAGATAATGAAGTTAAGTTATGGGAATAAGTGTTTGAATTTTCAAGTCGTATTTGGATGAGTTTGTGGTTGTGTTTATTGATGATATTTTGATCTATTTGAAAAGCAAGGAAGATAATGAACAACACTTGAGAACAATTCTTCAAACACATAGAGATAAGAAGTTATATGCTAAATTGAAGAAATGTGAGTTTTGGTTGAATGAAGTTGTATTTTTTGGGTCATGTAATTAATAAGGATGATGTTTCAGTTGATTTGCAAAAGATTGAAGCTATTGTGAATTGGCCTACATTGACTAATGGAATAGAAGTTCGTACTTTCATGGGTTTGGCAGAATATTACAGGAGAATTATCAAAGATTTCTCAAAGAGCACAGTACTACTTACCCAATTGACTCAGAAAGGTGTACCATTTGAATGGACAGATCAAAGGGAATCCAATTTCCAAGAATTGAAGATGAGACTAACTACATCATTGGTCCTTACACTACCATCAGGTATAGAATAGTTTGTTATTTTTAGTAATGCCTCATACAAAGGATTGAGTTGTGTTCTTGTGATGTCCAGAGTCCTTTTAAATCTATTTGAGTATATCAATTTGAAGTTCTGTCCCTTTTAATTTTCTTTGTTATCGTTAAGCTTTTTAAGTCTCATGTTGTTACCTATGCTTTTCCTTGTAGTTGTGCATATACATCTGTAGACGCGCCCGAACGTCCCGGGCTCTACGCTCGAAATCGGCGCGAAATCTCATTTTGTTCATTTGGGCTTACTACAGTTCGGACTCAATGTCACGGTTCTGAATCTGATCTCGCAAAGTGTAATACAAGACCGATAAATCACCAAAGAGTCCAAATCCGGTAAATCGTTTTGGAAAACTGATTTTTGTAAAAAAGTGTCAAACATGGACTGCTTTGCCAGATACAGAGTCACCACCTAAATATTTTGTTTTGAGGAATTTAGGAAACCCTGACTCATGCCTAAGGCCACGTGTCCGTCATCACCAAAGTTGCCTCGGCTCGGGAACTTGGGTACGAGAGAGGAAGGTCATGCAATGAGCACCCCCGCTTGCCCGATCAAAGGATCGGCCTTTACTAACATGATATATTGTTTTTGAAAACACATGCGTTCTTATTTTGGTGTATTAGCCTAGAATTACTATGTGATGCGCACAACATACAAGTATAGACTAGATTGCCAAAGTTGGAACAAAACATTTCATGTTTGTTTGTTTGAAAATAGTTTAAAGTTTGCTACTCGCAAGTAGGCTAAAACAGGGATTTGATGAATTGTTCTAATTCAAGTAATCCAACCTTCACCCACATGCATTCAGGCAGTTATATCAACTAAGCAGCTAGCCTCATGGCAAGCATGCTATTATGGCAACATTAACACACATGTAGTATGCTAAAGCATAAAAGCTTACCTAGTACTCCGAGCCAAAACAATAGCTAGTTAGTAATCAATGCATGATCCTAGCTATGTTAAGATGGCTAATGCAACACATGCAAAATGCAACTAGGAATAGGCTCGGCTATTCTAAGATAGCATATGAGTGCAACAAGATAACATGTTTTCAAATTGGTATTGAAATACAATGCAGTTAGTATGATCTTGAGCAGAGTGCATGCAAGACAGATGAATGAATGCAAACATGCGAAGCATAAGTATGCTAATTGAAACATGTCCTAAACTAACCATTGAAAGCGGTTAAGTAAAAGGAAGAAAGAAATGGGGTTGGAAGACATGCACATACGCACACACACTTATTAGAAAATTCGCCCTCTCGACGGAGGTCCGAATGAATTTAGCTAACTAGCTACGCTAATTAAACTAATTATTACAAATCAACTAATTAACTATGCTAAGCTAATTAATTATTACAAAACTTTAACTAATTAACAACTTAATTAAGTTACAAAACCCAACTAAGTATGAAAAACATCTAAATTAGGATGCCGCAGCCCTGCCTTGAACAATGAAGGATGTGTGCTCGGTTTTCGCCCCGAAAAGCTCTTCGGTTGCTCTCTTGAGGCTCTTTCTGTAGGGTGTCCTTGAGAACTTGTTGCTGGATCTTACCAAAAACATGCTGGGGAATGCACCAGTGGCCTGCCGACCATGAGGAACTACTACCGACCCCTCTACCGGCCGAGAGTAGGCATTGCCGACCAAGAATAAAGGTCTGCCGGCCAACAATAAGAATCTACCGGCCACTGGTGTGCTGTGACACCAAGCTGCAGCAGAGCACAAAATAGAGAAAAAGGAGGGTCTCCCAAGGGTATGTACGCACTATGCCACTCCATATCACCTCAAAACATCAAGGGAGAGGCATAATCGGACCTAAGACCATCAATCACGCATCTCGATGCATGATGGCCAAAGATCCAACATGTGCAACTTTCAATATAAAATGAATGCACAAAAACACATAAATGCCTAGAACTCTATCATGCATCATCAAGAGCGTCGGCGACCGAGAATTGAGGCGCATTTCATCACTTCAAGTATGAAACGTCCCTCGTTTCTCGTGTTTGGCTTAACACCCAAGCCAAAAACAATGCAATGCATGCAATATGGAGATGCCATGCAATGCAACATGAGCATGCCAAATGCAATGTAACAAGCATGCAAAATGCAAAGCAACCTAAACATGCAAACATGCAAAGTACCAAGCATGCAACAACATGCAAAGATCATGCAATGCGACAAGCATGCGACAACATACAATGTGATACGCATGCGACAACGACAAAATGGAACAAGTATGCAACAACATGCAAGACAAGCATGCAATAACATGCAAAGATGGACTTAAACCAAAATGGACAGATCTCAATCATGCCTAAATTAGTGGCCAAAATACCAAAACAAAGGCACCAAAAGACAAGGCATGCATGCACAATGCATTGGCCAATCAACTAGGCCTAAGAGCACAACTCCGAGTGCTCAAGGAGTGATAAACATGGAAGTGTGACAACACTAAATGCACTGAAATAAGGTATGAAATGATGCCAAATCATTCAAATAACACAAGCATAACATACAAAGGTCCTTAAAGCATGAAGCTAGTAAAGAGGACTACAAATGGGGCATGCAATATATGGCATAAGTGCATGAACCAAACATGGACAGAGCTGAAATAGGTCTAAACAAAGACCTAAACATGCTGAGATAAAGGCTCACAAGACCTAGGCATGCAAGCATACAAGCTAAGCCACAAACAAGGCAACAATGCATGACCCTTAGAGGCACTCAAAGAGTGAATGAAGTGGGAACATAGCCATGTTATAAGCTCTGAAATAAAGTATTAAATGATGCTAAATCATCTAAATTGCTCAAAGATAGCATGCATGAGTAATCAAAACACAAAGCTAGCTAGGCCAATTACACTACAGCTATACAAAGCATGAAGCATATGACAAAGGCAACCCAAAATAGGCCTAAAACATGTTAAAGTGATACTAAAACATGTATGGAAGGAAGCCAAAACAAGCTAACATGATGGGCATAAGACACAATGCATACAAGGCAAATATGGTGAGTTACACTACACCTATTAGGACCAAGCATGGGATGACTTAAGCAACAAAAATCAGAGTTATATCATGGCATATTAACCCCAAAAACACACTGAAATGATAGCTCGTAAGCTTAGGCATGAAGGCATACACAATGACCCATGTTAAGGCATAAAACACCAACTATCCAAAGCATGGAATAGGTGATAAATGCAAGTGTGTGATAATGAAACATGGACTGAAATCACATTTCACATGATGCCAAATCATGAAAATACTTCAAGTAATACATGCTAATGGACTCAATGTACAAAGCCTACAAGCTAGAATGAACCATAGCTATACAAGGCAAGTCATGCATGACCAAAACAACACAAATCAGAGCTAGAGCATGCTAAAACATGGACAAAAGCTTTTTGAAGTTAAGCCTAAAGCATGCTAGAATAACATGTTAAAGCATGAGACACACTAGGCTAATTCATAGAATTACACTACAAGTGTATGGAGCATGCAAGGGACCATCAAACCCACCCAAAACAGAGTCATGGTATGCTAAAAAAACACCAAAAACCTGCTGAAATGGAGACAAAACAAGCTAGAATGACATACTACTTCATGAAGCATACAAGACTAGTTTGTGTGATTTACACTACAAGTGTATTATGCATGCAAGAACCAACCAAACCAACCCAAAAAAGTGGTATGCCACAGCAAAATAATCACAAATACATGCTAAGATATGGCCAACAAAAGCTTAACAAACATGCTCACACCTGAGGCATTCAAAGTAAGTAAACACAACACAAGGAGAGGGGATGACCCTCTCCTATTTAAGACCCCAAAACCACCTTTCCACCACTGAAAATCCTCTGGATTTCAGTGGTAGAAAGGTCATGCAAAGGTTACAACAAGAGCCTAAAGAGGATGGCTCAAAACAAGGCCTAACAAGGCCTAGGAGGGGGGTAGATCAACCCCAATGAAAAAGTGACCTTAAACAAACTTTTTAAGCATGCAAAAACAAAAAAAATTTCCAGTTAAGAGATAAGCTTAAAACAGTATGCAAGAAGGGCTAAAAACTTAAGCAAAAATGGGGGATTTAAGGGTTAGAAACTCACCCTTGAAGACCACCTTTACAACTGCAACTCTAGCAAGTTTTTCAAGCTCAAACTAACCTAAGAACACCAAAACCAGCTCCTAAGCACCTTAGTAGCCAAAGGATGGTGTTTGAGTGTGTGCTTGTGTGTTAAAGTAAGACAAAACTACACTTTAAAGGCATAAAACAAGAACAAAAGAGAGGTATAGATACAAAACTATATGTATAACTCCAACCTCAAAATTCTTAACCTCTGAAATGAAGGAGGAGCCTCTCCTTATATAGAAGAGAGCAATGCAAAGCTTGTTAAACAAGCTTGAAAAGGGCACTCATCCCTTCATACACGTGTATAGAAGATGGATGAGTGAAAACCAGCTGAATCAAAAGATCTGGAGTGAATTCTGCTGAGACAAAGTGTTCTGTCTGCCATCAGTTGTGGTCGGCAGTGGCTCACCTATGGCGTGAGGCATCATCGATGTGACGGGGAAAAATGCGAGGTCGGCAGTGCCAAAAGGTGGCCGGCAGTACACTATGAGGATCATGCTGAAAGGACCAACACATGGTCCAAAAATGGGGCAGAAAGGATACATGATTTGGAAAGCTCAAACCTGTGACTTTCTGCCGTGAAAATCGAGTACTCGACAAGCAATCAAACTTATGGCTGGGTGTACCTGCAAGCACAACCAAGTCTTGAGGATGGTCAAAAATGGGGTGTCTACAACATCCTAGTGTGTTCCGGGGTGTCGATTTGCATCTTTGGGTGTAGAAGTGAATCCAGGAATGGTGGGGATGCTTTAAGGTTATTTTGTCTCACTTTTGAGTTAAGACTTCTTGAGTGGTACTTTCATCGCTCGAGCAGTGACATCGTCCTTTGCTCTAAAGTCTAAAATACTGAGAGTACGCTTTCGTCGTTTGAGCAAAGGTTCCACCACTTGAGTGTTCTATTTACAGAGGAAAGAGATTCTGAGAATTTGAATTCGCCGCTTGAGCGGTATGTCTGAAGTCAATTCTAAGAAATGTGTCCAATCACTTAAAAGTTAAGTCTATACACTCTCTTCCTTCACTTTTCACCTCTCTCTCTCTCTCTCTCTCTCTCTCTCTCTACATTTTACTTTATCTCTTTTCTCTCATCTCTTTCTAGAAAATCCTCTACCCACCTCATTAATTTCTTGATCTTTCTTAATCATTGGGATTTTGACCCTGGCCACTTCATTAATATTGGAGAGCCCATTAAGGGTTATATTGTGTGTAGTGGAGATCGGATTTTGACACCGTTAAATTTTGGAGCTTTCTAATCTTTTCTCCTCCAAAACTTGAGCTAGGGAGTTTCCTTGAGTTATATATATAATTTTAGCATGTCTTGCTTGTTTTGAGATGATTATTGAATTTGAGGGTTTGAGATTTGAAATGTTGATTTTGAAAATGTTGAAAGAAATGATTTTCTTATGCTATGGTTCAAAATAAATTGTTTTTGTGAACTTATGAACATTTGGAAATATGTGGAGGAGAAATCTCTTTGAAAATGGAGAAAAAACCCTTTTTTGAATTAAATTCTAAATTTTGGGAAAAGGAGGGCAAAAGTGAATTTTGTGAAAGATGTATGAAATTGTTAGAAATTTCTTCAAGTAAATAATGAACTTTCACATGTTGTGTTATTTGAGATATCCATAAGATAGATGAGTTGTTTTGAGAAATTATTGACTAGCATAAGTTGCCTGTGCTTGGACTATGAATTGAAAATGAATATTGATTGTGAATATGAAATGATGTCATATGTCACATGGGTAAGGACTTTGGTTATGATTTGAGAAATGAAGAAATGTATTAAATATCGTATTTCACATTGAACAAATGTTAAGAATTGTAGAAATGTTACAATGAAGCTTTATAATTGCATCTCATTCATTCATTTTGCATAGCTTTGAATATTGTTTATTATGGCTATGCCTTAGAAATTGATTTATTGTTTTGAGAAAAAATTGAGAATCTTGTAATGTTTTTGGGCTAAATATGTTTGGTAAGTCCAGATAGAGGGTGTAGATGGTATTGTTTAAGTTGGCTTGAGTGTCCAGGGTAAAAGACCAAAAACACGTGTGGAGGAGGTACCACGTGCCTTCTGGTTAGAAGCTGGTAAAGTGGGGGATTTGTAGTGCTTGTTATGCCTACTCGCAGATACGCCTAGGGATTACCTGAGTCATATTTACCACACTATATTTAAATTTTAGAATTTATTAAGCTAATAAAGTGTCTTTAAAGGATTACTGAATATGATTTTCAAAGGAGTAAAAACTTATGAATTTAGAGCTTGGCATGGTATTGCATTCATGTATATAAGACTGCTTAAGCATATATACTTTATGAAGATATCTCTACTGGGCTTTGTGCTCACCCCTATTGGATTTGTATAGGAAATGACGTGGTGATCCCTCCAAATTAAGGGCATGGGACGTCTTTGGAGAGCATGAGGCTCTTTCTTTTCTTAGTTCTTTAGGCAAGCCAAAGGCTTTACTTGTGTGGGTTCGATAACTGCTTTTTGTGTAACCAGGCCTAAGACTTGGAATTCGTAGCCCATGAGGCATTCTTTTGTTGTTCTTTTCTTCGTTTTTAACTGTCTTACATGCTATGGATTCAAACTTTAAGATGATTGAATATGTATTTCATGTGGACCTTCTTATAAATCTCTCACATGAATGGAATACAAATATAGAGATTTGATCACTTGAGTTAAGTTTATTATGGTTAAATGAATTAATTAGACCGATCTTTATGTCAATTATTTGGGGGCATTATAGTTCATATGCAGAATGGAAAAGTGGTGCTTATGCATCTCGACAGCTAAAGCCTCGTGAGAAGAACTGTCCAACTCATGACTTGGAGTTAGCTGTTGTTTTCTTTGTATTGAAAATTTGGCGCCTTTACACTTATGGGGGCAACATGTGAAATCTACACCAACCATAAGAGCTTGAAGTACTTCTTTACTCAAAAGGAGCTAAATATAAGACAAAGAAGATGGTTGGAGTTGATCAAAGATTATGATTTATAGATTTAGTATCATCTAGGCAAGGCCAACACCGTAACTGATGCTCTTAGCAGAAAACCCATGGGGAGTTTGGCATGTTTGCTTTTGGGGGAAAAAGAATTGTTAGAGGATTTGGAAAGAATAGAGATAGAAGTCATACTTCATGAACAAGGCGAAGTGTTAGCCGCAATTACAACATAACTTGCCATAATTGATGAAATCAAACAAAAGCAAATGGAAGATGACTTTTTCAAGAAATTGAAACCGAGACTAGGATTTACTTTAGAAGATTAAGTATTGAAATTTCAAGGAAGATTGTGCATTCCGTACATTCCAGAAATTAAAAGAAGAATTATGGAGGAAGCCCACAACTTTAAGTTTGCTATGCATCTGGGAAACATCAAAATGTATCAAGATCTCAAGGAAACCTTTTGGTGGCCTAACATGAAGAAAGATATTGCAAAATTCATTTTCAAATGTCTTCAATGTCAATAAGTCAAAGCTGAACATTAAAGACCAGCAGTGTTACTTCAGCCTCTCCCTATTACAGAATGGAAATGGGAGCACATAACTATGGATTTCGTTGTTAGATTACCTCGGACACCTAGAGGTATGAATTTTATTTGGGTTATTGTGGATAGGTTGACTAAGTATGGTCATTATCTTTTTATAATGCGAATAGACTTGCTACAATATATAAATGAGATTGTTCAATTGGATGGTGTGCCATTTTCTATTTTATCAGATATGGATTATAAGTTTGTGTCGAGATTTTGGCAAAGTCTACAAAAAGCAATGGGAACAGAATTGAGATTTAGTACTGCTTTTCATTCACAAATTGATGGACAATCAGAGAGGAATATACAAACCTTAGAAGATATGCTTCGAATGTGTGCTTTGGATTTTCAGGGAAGTTGGGGAACTTACTTACATTGGTAGAGTTTGTGCACAACAATAGTTTCCAAGCTAGCATTGGCATGGCATCGTATGAGGCTTTGTATGGAAAGAAATGTAGGTCTCCAGTTTGATGGACAGAAGTTGGGGATAGGGCTTTGCTTAGACTAGAAATTGTGCAAATAACTACGGAGAAGATCAACATCATTCAACAATGACTCAAAATCACCTAAAGTCGTCAGAAAAACTATGCAGATCAAAGAATGAGAGATTTAGAGTTTTAGGTTGGTGATCACGTGTTTGTGAAAGTAACTCTAATGAAAAGGAAATCCAGGCTTGGAAAGAAGGGCAAATTGTCACCTCACTATATCGGGCCGTTTTAGATTTTAGAAAAACTTGGCCCAATGGCTTGTTAGTTAGCTTTACCGCCGGGGATAAAACAAATGCATAACATATTTCATATATTGATGTTACAGGGCTACTTTTGGGATCCTTTTCATGTTATTGATTATCACCGAATAGCGCTTAATGATGATATGAATATGAGGAGAAGCTGATTCAGATTATAAACTAGCAAGTCAAACAATTAAGAAATAAATTGATTCCTATGGTGAAGATTGAATGGAAAGAACACTATGGAAAGGAAGCCACTTGGGAAAGGAAGGATGATATAAGACAACAATATCCAAAATTATTTTTGATTCAAGGTAACACAAGTTTGGAGGACCAAACTTTCTAAGGGGAAGAGATTGTGAAAACCACGCCTTACATATCATTCTACATTCATTTTAATTGCAAGAATTTTAATTTATTTGCATTTTATGTGTATGTGATTTGTGTGTTATATTTGTTAGGAGATTTTGATTTGAATCAGAAATTGAAGGTCTAGAAGACTTAGAAACCCCTAAGTGACGAGCTTAATAAGTTTAGTCTAATGTATAGAACCTTACGGGAAGTTAATTGAAAATTTAATTGTGATTAGTATAAATTAAGAATGATTAATAAGCCTTAATTTAGATTAATTGAATTAATTAAGTTATCAAGTTAATACATAATTAGTAGTTAAGTTAATTAGACTTAACTAATAAAATAAAAGAGAAAGCTTGAGGCTAGTCTAGAATAAGAGAAGAGTGAAAATTTTCTTTGTGCTGGAGAAGAAAACAACTTGAAGAGGTGAAGTCAAAGAAGAGAAACAAGGAAAAAAGTGTAGAGAAAAAGAAGGAATTGAGGGAAACATCAAGGAATTCAACAGATTCAAGATTCTAAGTATGGAATTTGTCACGACCCAAATCTGCTCCTATAGGTTTAGCATGTTAACTGATCAGTAATCCTAAGATTACCGAAGGCCTCTGAAACTGATTGACAAATTAAGGGGCTAGTAGAAACAAATATAAAAAAATATAATAGTCCATAGAGTTGTGCAGACTTATATAAGAAAGAAAATTTTCAAACTTATATTTACATATATTATGATGTAATACTTACATCATCACCAGTACAGATAAACAAAATCATACAAAAAGTTGACCAAACCAAAACAAAAAGCTTAAGACTGGTTTACAAACTTAATCACATTCATTTATCGAGAACCTCCTTGTGAGGCATAGTGGTTGGCAAACAAAACTGATTCAGACAGGAAGTCTCAAGCCTGGTCACCTACGTACATAATATAAACAATGAGTTGCGGCCCAGTGAATAACAACAAAGTAAAGGTTTTATGAATGATATCCATAATAGATTCAAAAATCAGAATTCAGATCAGAAACATATTCATATACTTATTCAGACTTGTAAATCATCATACGTGGTACATCCATTTGTGCTAATAGATTAGATTGGTCATAAAGACCCACATATAGAGCAAATGGTCATTAAGACCCTTATTCACATGAGATGGTCATAAAGACCCATGCAGATCATATAGTTGATTATGAATAATCAGTTCCATGAATGGAACCCACTTGAAACCCTGGTACCAGGTCACATATAACTTATCACATGATGCTAAGGGTGCCACGATACATTTCAGAAATCTGGAAAATCATTCAGCAAATATTATTTTAGAAAACAGAGCTTATCATATCATTTTATTCGAAATTACTTATAGTCAAACATAGCTTTACAAAATTGTTAATCACAGATAGCTTTAGAAACTGAGTAGATAACTTAGACAAATCAAAAGAACAGTTGCACGCGACCTACATAGACACATAACATATACACATTGAAACACACGCTTCAAATACAATTAACGTACTACATTTCTTTCTTAGTGTGTTTCTAATTCATATCTTCATTAATACGACCTAAACCATGGCTTAAGAGTGCCTAAGATAGAATGATGATGCAATTATGCACTTTGAAAACACTTGTAAAATTTCAAAAAACAAGATAGTTCACTCTAGCACAACTTTGTTCACTTGAGCAATCTGCAAAGTTTACAAAAGTAATAGGAGCTCTCATTTTAGGCTGGAGCCAACTATAGGTCGCTCGAGCCAAGATTAAAAATAAAGGGTGGTCGCTCGAGCATTCTTTTGATCGCTTGAGGCAACCATCAAACTCTACAAAACTTCTAAGAGCTCGAAATGTACGCTCGAGCAACGGCTTGGTCACTTGAGCAATGCGACCAAATTCTAGAATTTCCAGATTGCATTTAAGGTTCAAAATCCAATTCCAAAGCTTCAATCTTGCTCATTTGGGCCAAAAACTCTAGAAAACACTTGAAAACTTGTATAACACCATGAATTGAAAATCATTTCGCAAAACCAATGCCAAAAGCATGACAATTATCCAAAACCAAACTTGAACTTATATGTATATAACATGCATGCATTGAATTGATGATCTTTGGTTTCAAAACATGTTCAAATGAACTAAGAAAAGAAGAATCATGTTGACTTCTCATAATTATGCAAATGTATACCCATGCATGTGAGTATCTGTTGAGATTCAAGCTTAAAATCCATGAATTATGCATGCATGCATGGAATGATCTTCCTTTCTACTTCCTAAGCTCAATTCTCATGCTTAATCACTTACTTCACTTGATTTTGTGCACTAAACAATTCAATTAGATGATCAATGTGTTGAATCTCTACCTCACGCCTTGAATTCACATGTTAATTGGCTTAATTCTTCCAAGGTTGAGCAAAAATCTTGACTTTCCCCCTCTACTCCTTCAATCTCTCTCTAAAGTGTTGAACTCTCTCTCAAGCTTTCACTCTTTCTCTCTCTCTCTCTCTCTCTCTATCTCTCACATGAGAATGAGAAGTCTTCATATTAACCTTATATAGGCTCAATTAACTTAAGCTAATTAAGTATGATCATAACTAAATGAACTCAACTTAATAATTGATTTATTATAATTATTTGGTTTCGAATCAAATTCTAATTAACCTTACCAGAAAATTCTAAAAATTCAAATTAACACATTGACGTGGTCAATTTCATATTCGAATGCCGATAAGGCCTTAAATTAACAAAACAAAGCAGAATTCTAAACAGATATTCCTATGGCTAACAAATAGGAATGCAAAACACATACAAAAGGCACAATTGACACATAATCTCATTCTTAAAACTTAATTTGCATTCTTAATCATGGATTATGAGCTAATTACGGATTAGGGTTGTTATAGTCTTCCCACCTTAAAGAGTTTGGTCCTCTAAACTTTAAGTACCTTCATCTCGGAAGAATATGGGATCCAATGGAAACAAGTCTGGATATCTCCTCAGCATATCTTTTTTGGTTTCCCAAGTTGCATATGTCCCGCCATGTTGTTGCCAATCAACTTTTACCAATGGGATTTCTTTGTTTCTCAATCTTTTGATCTAGCGGTTCACAATTTGTATTGGTCATTCTTTATAAGTATAGTCATCTTTCAAAAACACATGAGTTGGCTCAATAACATGTAGTGGATCTCTCAAATAATCTCGAAGCATTGAGACATGGAAAACGTTATGCATATGCTCCATGACTGGAGGTAAGGCTACTTGATACGTCATCGAATTGATTTTCTCAATGATTTCATACTGACTAATGTACTTGTAGACACCCCATTTTGACCGCTCTTAAGACTTGGGCGCCTCACTCGGAGAACTCGATGATGAAATGTTACGCTGTGTAATCGTTCGATTTTCTTTAGCAAAAGGCCTCAGTTTCAAGCTTTAAAACCTAAACTTTATGCTCCCTTTGGACCAAAACCTTTTTTTTTTTTTTTTTCTAGCCTAACTACTCAAAGAACTACTAGCCAACAAATGGCTAGCAGGCCATTTTCATTCGGCCAGCCATACTTCCTCATGGTCGACCAGCTATGTTCAACGACAGCAAATATTTTGAGACAGCTAACTATCCCCATGTGCATGCCTTGCACGAGCTATCCCTTTGCTAGTATTTCCGACGTGAGAACCTGTTTTTCTATAAATGCAAGGCCTCCCCTAAGGGTTTGGGGTTAGAAAATTTTGGCCAAAAGCTATAACTTGTCCAACACACTACCCTCTTCTCTTGCAATTTACATACACCATACATACACCTTACAACTAGAGCTTGGGACCTTTTACTGAGATTTGTGAAGATAATTTCAGCCTTTTGAGAGTGTTCAACTTGTGGTTTGTGAACTAGAAGCTCTTTCTCTCTTTAAAGAGGTAATCCTTGAGCATTTGTACCATATTTTCTCTTTCTTTTATTTTCTTTTTCATACTATTTTCAGAGTGTTTTGAGGCTTGAAATATGTGATTTTAAGCCACAAAAAAAGAAGAGGGGTTAGCCACCCTTCCTTAGGCTTGATGGTTGGTTAACACCCATTGGCTTTATCCCATTTTTGCTCACTTTTGTCACCTCAAAAACCTGATTTTCAGCACTGTTTTTGTGCTGTTTCAAAGCTTTTTTAGTGTGTTAAATTATGCTTTGAATATTGTAGGTGTGTTTTTGTAAGTCCTCATGGATTGGTGGCTTCTAATTCATGATAGTCTTTTCTTATTTTTTTTATATAGCTTTCATATATGTTCACACCATTGTAATCATCTACCTTTTCATTAGCACTCTACAATCTCCCTCCTTTTTTTGTTTCTTTTGATAAAAAGTTCTATCAAACAAAAGATTATAGCTCAAGGCATAAGAAAGAGACCTCTCACACTAAATGGTTTAATCTCTTCGGAGGTTCATTACCAGGGCATTACATCTCTCTTATGCTAAGCATGATCTTTGTTTGATACTTCTCTTTATCGCCAGTGCATTACTTCTAAAGGACTAATTTTCTAATTTGACCCTTGGAAATCACAAAGGAAAGGTTCATTATAGTTTATTATCAAGTTTGAATTTGGAGTCATTATTGCTCGTTTTGGGTTTGACTCCGAATCCATTATTGCTTGTAAATGAGTTTGATTTTTCCTTCGTAATTTTCCCTGTAGAAAAAGGATTGAAGAGCTCATTTCTCGAGTTAAGTCATGCTTGCTATTTTTTATTGCTTTTGGACTTAGTGGACGTAATCATCACCTTTGGACAAAAAGAAAGAAAAGATAAGAAAAATGAAAGGGTAATGTAAAAAAGGCTAATAAAATGGGAGTAAAAGAGGTAAAAAGATAATAAAATTTGGTTAGGTTCAGTTGGACATTATACTGAACCTATTGCGTCTTGAATCATCGCATACTATTGTTGTGATGTTTGATGATTCATGAGGCAAGTCTACTCCCTTTCTTGAGGTAACTCCATAATGAGGAGGAGGCATTGTTTATCTTTTGTTTCATTTATTGAGCTCTTGTCCCCTCATTTCTAAACTCATCATGCAACAAATTTTCAATGATTGATGATTTGAGAATCGAATTTGCCCCTCCCTTAATCATCTTCATGATAAGGAAGGGTAGAGAGGATAAACATCTTCTGGAAACACTCTGTTTTGCTTTGTTTCAGCCCTATTGCAACTGGGTATTTCCCAAAAGTAGTGGCCGACCAACCATCATTTTGTACGTAACCACTTCTCAAAATTTGGTGGCCACCCATTTTGTACAAGCAATGGCATTTTTACAGTAGAACAAAGCAGAATCTGAGGCCAAAATAGAAATTTTTTTGATTGCAAACAGAGCTAATCCTGGCAGAAAATAGGGAGGTTTCCATAAGGTGTTTTCAATTGTGCATATGCAGTTCTTTGCCTCCTGCTCAAGACCATTAGATTAGCTACTTTAGTATTCATATTCATATGTTGTAATTACTTAGTTTCTTTATTTTCATTCGAACCTGTAATAATTAGTTTAGTTTATTCAATTATATTGTAATAATTAGTTTAATTAGTACATTCATTTGGACCCTCTTGTGCGAGGGCTAACTTGTAATATTTGTATGTCTTCCAACCCCGATTTCTTTCTCTCTTTTTATTTATATACTTACAGTGGTTGTATATAGCATCCTAGTTTTGGTTTCATGTCATTGCCATGATCTGTATCCATCTTGTATGCATTGTGTTCGGTTCATGACTCCAATATCATTGTTATTTTCCTACTTACTTGAATACGTGCGTTTCTGTATGCTTTGAGATGATCCATATGACATGATAAAAAAAGTCAAACCTAGTAGTTGCATTTTGTATATGTTGCATTAGTCACTTTGCATGTTAGGAACATGCAATTTTTCTAATTATTTTATTCTCTTTGGCATGTCTCGATTGAGTACTAGGTAAACATTTTTGATTTAGCATATTGCATGTGTGTTTGTGGTGCCACATCAAGCATATTACCATGAGACTACGTGCTTATTTGAAATATCTCTTTGAATGCCTATGGATGAAGGCTATTTCAATTAAGTTGGGATGAATTTGATTAGTGTACATATGAGCTCACTTTTTCGAGTAGCACATATTTAAACCTCTTTTCTAACAAACATGAAATCAAAACATTCTAAAATGGGTGACATAGTCTATACTTGTGTGCCTCATATAGTAAGTTAGCATAATAATCAGAACATGAGCATATACTGTACATAAAAATCGAATCATGATTAGTAGAGGCCAATCTTTGATCGGGTGAGTGGGGTGCTCAATTCATGACTTTCCACTCTCATACCTAAGTTCCCGAGCCAAGATACTTTGGTTATGATGGACAAGTGGCCTTTGGCATGAGTCACGAGTTTCCTAAATTTCCTAAAAATATTTAGCTGACGACTCTAAAATTTGTCAATACAGTCCATTTTTGGCATCTTTGATGATAAATGGATTTTCTAAGATTTTGCCAGACTTGGATTCTCATTCTTTTTTTTTTTGGTTTCACATTGCACTTGTGAAACCAGATTCAGAACCACAGGACTCCAAACTATAGGGCTATCGTACCCGAGGAGACTAACTTCTCTGAGGGGCACAAAAAACTAGCTACAGTACTGCGGTGCTAACTTACCCTTGACTCCAAACTGTGTTTGCCCTTTCATTGGAGTCACTTTGATAAACACGTGATCGCGTACTTCATACTCTCTATCTCTTCTTCGGATATTAGCATAACTTTTCTGACGACTCTGTGCGGTTGTCAATCGTTACTGAATCAACTTTACTCTCTCAGTCGTCTCTTGCACAAGTTCAGGTCCCAACAATGGTCTATCGCCTACTTTGGCCCAACAAATAGGTGATTGACATTTCCTTCCATAAAGAGCTTCATAAGGAGCCATTTGGATGCTGGAGTGATAGCTGTTATTGTATACAAACTCAACCAAAGGCAAATAGGTTTCCCAATTCCCTTGGAAATCTAAAATACACATTCGTAACATATCCTCTAACGTTTGAATAGTTCTTTTTGTTTGGCCATCTGTCTGTGGATGATATGAACTACTGAGTCTTAGTTCAATTGCCAAGGCTTGTTGCAAACTTTGCCAGAATCTCGAAGTAAACTTGGAATCTCTATCAGATACAATAGATACTGGAACTCCATGCAGTCTCATAATCTCATCAGTATAGATATTAGCCAATTTATCCGCAATGTTTTGACAGGTAAAAAGTGAACAGATTTAGTTAAATGATCAACAATAACCCAAATAGAGTCCATACCTCTTGAAAAATGAGGTAGTCCGACAATGAAGTCCATTGTAATATGCTCCCATTTCCATTCTAATATTGGAAGTGGCTGAAGTAAACCAGCAGGTCGTTGATGTTCAGTTTTCACTTGTTGGCAATGTAAGCATTGGGCTACAAAGTTGGCAATACATTTTTTCATTCTAGGCCACCAGAAATTTTATTTCAAATCTTTGTATGTTTTTATGTTTCCTGGATGCATAGCAAATTTGGAATTGTAGGCCTCAATCATAATACGTTTTCTCAATTCTGAACAATCTGGTATACAAAGCCTACCTTGGAATTTCAATACATTGTTCTCACATACAAATCCTAGCCTTAGTTTTGATTCAATCTCATCAACAATCTTTTTCAGGAATTTGTCTTCTAGATGTTTTTCTTTCACCTCTTCAATGATTGCTAGCTATGCAGATATAGCAACTAAGACTACACCTTGCTCACACAAAACAATTTCAATTTCATTCCATTCCAGCACATACAACAAATATTTATGTCCAATAAGCAAACATGCCAAATTCCCAATAGATTTTCGGCTCAAAGAATTTGCAACTGTATTGGCCTTTCTCGAGTGATACAGAATTTGCAAGTCATCTTTAATCTGTTCAAGCCATCTTCTTTGTCTCGTGTTCAGTTCTTTCTGAGTAAAAAAGTATTTTAGGCCTTTATGGTCAGTATACACCTTGCAAGTCATTTTATACAGATAATGGCGCCAAATTTTTAGTGCAAACACCACAACTGCAAGCTCAAGATCATGGGTTGGATAGTTCTTTTCATGTGGTCAAAGTTGCCGAGAAGCATACGCAATCACTTTACCATTTTGCATTAATACACACCCTAAGCTTTATATGAAGCATCACTGTAGATTTGGAACCCACCTGTAACAATTGGCAAAGTCAAAATTGGTGCAGTTACTAGCTTAGTTTTTGTCTTCAAATGGATGGGAATGAGAAGTCTTCATATTAACCTTATATTGGCTCAATTAACTTAAGCAAATTAATTATGATTAGAACTAAATGAAGTCAACTTAATAATTAATTTATTCTAATTATTTGGTTCCAAATTGAATTCTAATTAACCTTACCATAAAATTCTAAAAATTCAAATTATTACATTGACGTGGTCAATCTCATATTCGAATGCCGATAAGGCCTTCAATTAACAAAAAAAACCAAAATTCTAAACAGATATTCTTACAACTAATAGATAGGAATGCAAAACATATACAAAATGCAAAATTAACACATAATCTCATTCTTAAAATGTAATTAGAATTCTTAATCATGGATTATGAGCTAATTATGAATCGGGTTATTCTGAAATTCTAGCTTAATTCAAGTTAATAATCCATCTATTACTTGAAATTAAAGAAAATCTAGGTTCAATTTCTTGTAATTTGAATAAATTGAAGAGCATGTTGAAGATCATGAGCTAAGTTGATAAACATGGAAAACAATTTCAAATTTTCTTAAAATTGAGTTTTGGTTTGGAAACATTGATGTATTTGAGTTGTATATTTGCATGTACCCTGAGTTTTGAAAGGATTTGAGCCATTCATTTTTATACTTTGAAGAAGAGAAAGAAAAAGTTTGGAAAAACATTGAGTTTTTGACAATTTTGAATATAATCTTGAATTAAATGAAGTTTTGATTTAAATTAATGGATGATTGATCATGTTTTCATACTATGTTCATAATTTGGTTGAGTTTTGTAAGAGTTTTGGCAACAAATTTGAGTTTGAAGACAAGACATGTTGAATTTTTGGACAGCTCAGAATTACCCAGAATCGCACGTGCGGCTTTGAGCCCTGCACATGCGGTCGACAAACCAAAATAAAGTTGTAGCTTCTAAAAAAACTGCATGTGCAACAAGTTTCTGCACGTGCAAAAGTAGGATTTTATATTTTGATTTTATTTCGACCTTTTTGACCCTCCAGACATCCCTATGCACATAGTAAGAGTAATCGAAAATTAAAAGATATTTAGAAATTGACTTTAAATAATCTAAATAAATAAAGAAAAAAAATGAAAGTTAGTTTAATTAAGTGCATTTGGTTTATCAAGCATATGTGTGTGTTGTGTAGGTCAAACTTTTGAGGAGAAGTATTCAGAACCAAGTCGTTTGTGAGTAATGTCTTTATAAAGATATTTTCATAAAAGTTATGTGTTTTATGAAATGATATTTTGAATTGAATGAATGAGCTTTCCAATTTTTGTTATCTATTGTGGTATCCTCTAGCGACTCCTAGCCTTGGGGGACATTTATATGCCTTGACTTTTAGAGATCTCCGTTCTGTCTTCAACGCATTGTGGTCGTTCTGTTTTATTCTAGACCCAAGGCATCATTTTGTTATGTTCTAAACCTATATGGTCGCTCTGTTAGTGCTATTGGAGTACCACATGTAATAGTCAGTTATGGGAGACCACTTGAGTGATCAATCGGTCACTTGAGCAGTGATGCGAAGCTTCAAGTATCTTGGATGGTTGTATGCGAGACTGCACGAGTAGTCAAGTTGTCGCTTGAGCAAAGATGTGAGGCTCCCAATATTTTCACTATAGCTCTGCAAAATTTCTGGGACCTTGAGTTTATCGCTCGAGCGGTGGAAAGATTGCTTGAGCTGTCTGTTCAAGACAGTGGAGTTAAAATACAATCTAAACACATTTTGGCTCACTTTTTCATACTCTTTCTGTCTATATCATCCTTTTTTGACAACCCTAGCTGTAAAACACTAGATTTCATCTATTTATATCAAGCATCCAACCTTGTGCCTTCAACAAAGTTGTTACTCTTGCCAAAAACTACATTTTGAGCGGATTAGATCGTGTTATTTCGGAAGTTCATTGCTTAGATCTTCATCTTTCACTCACAACCTCTGAACTAGGAATATCTTTACCCTAAAATTTATTTTGCAACCCTAAAGGTTGTTCATGGATTATGACTTGTTAGGTTTTATTATTGGCAATCCCGTTTGACAAGGATTTCTTTAAGAAATTGATTTTCTTCCAAAACTAGGATTACTTTTGGATTTCTGTAAGTAATTGGATTTCTTCCAAAACTAGGATTACTTTTGGATTTTCTATAAATAGTTGGTTTTCTCCCAAAACTATTTAATTCCTCCAGATCTTCTTTTTGGTTCTTAAGGTTTATATCTGGGGATATTTTGTTAGTTTTCTTTGATATTTTATTGAGTATTCAACTCATGGTTTAAAGAGAGTACATCAAAGGTTTTGTTTGTTATATACAAGAGAGAGAGAGAGTTGTTCTTCGGTGGATTCTGAAGAATTCGAGCCTAAAGCTTTGGTGGATTCTGGAGTGGCTCATCGTAAAGACAATTCCGAGGTAAAGATGGGGTTGGAAGAGGCACATAGAGATTGGTTCAATTAGGCGTGGATTCGCTAGGTAATTAAGAGTATACCTATGTAATTCCTTTAAATCTTCTTAGTAGATTGTTTTGTGACTGTTGCCCGTGGTTTTTTAATCACAGTTGGAGGTGTCCAATTGTTGGTTTTTCACGTAAAATCGTTGTGTCGATTTGTCTTTTATTGTTTGATTGGGATTGTTATATTCTGCTTAAAATTGGTACATAATCACAAATCAACATCTAGGGTTTCTAGATTTTTCATGACTTAAAAAGGAAAAAGGAAATTGATGAGTAGAATTGGAGGGTCCTTGTGATTCTTTACAATATGTTTAAGGTGTTATTTTTGGAATGTGGTTTTGTTGTACTTTATGGCCTAACTGCACGGAAAGAATTGAGGTGCCCACTTGCCCAGTCATGTGAAGATGACAAATGTGGGAATGCATTGAGGTGTCCACTTGCCCGGTCATGCAAGGACGACAAATGTGGAGGGATTGAGATGTCTACTGGCCATCCGTGTGAGGACAGAAAAATGTGGAATTGAATGTAGAGTCATGTGATGTTTGATGAAGTTGGAGAAATTGAATTCTTGGGGTTTGGTGGTGATCATGCATATTTTAAATCAAATACTTATACACTTGGTTAAATATATTCTCTACTAGGCAATCGCTCATTCCTATCTAATCACTTTTTAGGACACGATGAGCCATAATTTCACCAAGAGGATGACCATCCCTATTTGACTTTAATATTTTTGTGAACTTGGAAGTTGTAAATTTACTGTTGAACTTTTATATCTTTATATCTTTTTTTTTTTTTTTTTTTTTTTTTTTTTTGAATTGGGTCTTGTTGTATTCAATTGTCACATTGTAATGAGTAAACCCAAGGGACTATGGTTTTGTTTTCTCTAACTTAGTGAACTATGAATTGTAATATGTAATTTTGTAAGTTGAAATACATAGTTCACTGAGAAAGAGAAATATTGAAAATTGATTTGTGATTTTTGGAATTGTGGAACATGTTTCTAATGGTTTTTAATGGATTTGTTTTCGGCATGTTACAATTGGTATTAGAGCTAACTGGGTTGAATACCTAGAGCTCGTGGGAAGTGGCTTTTGTCACACTGGGTTGTCATGCAGGAATGAGGCGTTGGTTATTTTACTTGACTATGTGTTTATGTGATTAGGTGGTGTAGACACCCTATTTTTGACCGACCTTAAGACTCAGACGTCACCGACTGAGCGCTCGGTGATGTTGCATATCGTGCTCGTTCTGAGGTTTCAAAGTCTCGGCTGCGAGCCTTGCCTCCGGACTTTGGGGCTCTTTTGTGCTTTGCCTCGGTTTGCGAACCAGGCCCTGTTTTCTTTGTTTTCTCTTCCCAAAAGGAGGGAGAGGTCTCGTAGATCATCTCTCAAAGGTGTCAGAGCCATGTTTATGATCAGAGGCCATTTTTTCCATTTGGAGACCAGTTCTCGGTTTTCGGAGCCGTCGGTCATGTGCCTCATTTCGGGACCGCTTAACTACCTCCGATTACTCCAGTTTTTGGCACGCACCTTATTTCCTCCCTTTTGAGGGACACTGTGGCCCGAGAGACCAACTTCGTGGTCATACGCCACCTCCGGTGCTTAACAGCCTATTTTCGGGACCCCAGACCGCGCGTTTTGGCCCCCGAACCCTCGTTTTGCATCGGTTAGGGTTCATTTTTGGTATGGACCCTATTTTCATTGCTAGGAAGGTTGTAGGAGGGTGGGAGACCAGCATTTTTTCTGAAAAACCAGCTTTTCTCTTCATTGCTCTTCGTCGCCCGTTTTCCTTACTAGAAAGCTGGTTTTTCCTATTCCCGGGCCACTTTTTCTGACTTTCCACCACACCATTGTGATCTATACACCTGGGAGGCCACCAATATGGGTAGGCCGACCAGTAATTCATCCTGACCCTTTTGAATCCCTCTAAAAAGATGGTTTTTCTCTCTCCTGAACCACTTTTTGTGGTTTTTCTCTACACAGCTATGTTGCACTCATCTGGGAGGCCACCTTTTTGGGGTGGCCAACCAGTAATTGTTCTTGACCCCTTTGACCCCTAGTCGGCCGACTAGGGGAGGTGGCCGGCCAGCCACCTGGACCTTTTGAACCTGGTCGACCAAGTTTGTCTCTTCAGGTGCCTTCTAGCTGTGCCAGCTATTTTGCACCAGATCCACTGTCCGAGATTTGGTCCTTAAAAGTTGGTTTTTGACCCTTTGCTTAGCTTGTGAGAGAAGTTGGACTCTTTGGCCAAGCTTCTTGAGGAAGCTTGACCCTTTTGGTCAAGCTTCCTTTAGAAGCTTTGACCTCCCCTTTGAGGCTTCTCCAAGAAGCCATAGCTTTTCTCCTCTATATAACCAACTTTTCATCTCCATTTGCAAGGGTTAGAGATATTTGCTAAGGCATACACCCATCTCCCTCCATAGCTCTCTCTTCCAAGCTCTGAAGTCCATTAACCTTGGCCATTTACACTACAACTCATACCCTACCACCTCCACACTCCATTCTAGCACCTTGAAGGTCATTTGCAGAGGTAGAGAGCTCACATTCTTGGTCCAAAAGCTGCTGGAGGTCGGCTCTACAAGGGTAAGTCCTCATTTTCCCTTTTCTAGCCTTATTTTTCTTCATATCTTAGCCCATTTTTCTTGCATTTTTGGGCTTCAAGCTAAACTGGAAAAGATCTTATTTTGAGCTTCTCTTCAACTTTGTTTAAGAAAACTTTGCTGTTTGAAGTCATCTACTCCCCCTTTGTGCTTTATCTCTCTTTTAGGGCTTATTTTGCATGATATATTAGCCTTATTTGTGAGCATTTCTGGGATTCGACCTAAACTATAAAGTATCTTATTGTGAGCCCCTCTTCAACTTTGTTAAAGGGCTATTTACTATTTGAGGCCATCTACTTCCCCTTACCCTCTATCTCTCTTTCAGGGCTATTTTTGCATCATATTTTAGCCTTACTTGTGAACACTTTTGAGATTTGATATAAACTGGAAAAAGTCTTGTTTTGACATCCTCTTTAAGTTTGGTTAAGGTCCCATTTCTGTTTGGGGTCATCTTATCCTATGCATGCTTCATTCCTTCATGATTAGGGCCATGCATTAGAGCACTTGCATTGGCCATGGTTTGGCCTCTTAGCCACTGAAATCCAATGGATTTTCAGTGGCTTAGGTGTATTTTTTAAAGCCAAAATCAGAGGGGGGTAACCCCCTCTCTCCTTGTCTTGTTTGGTGATCCTTTTGGCCTTCCGAAGGGACCCTATTTTTCATGCTTTGAAGTCACTTTCCAGGCCTCATTTTGAGGGTTTTGAGGTCCGCCTTGGCTCTGTCCGAGGCCCTTTCAGCTATATTTTATGTCTATGATGCATGTGTAGAGCAATCCCATTCAAGGCCTTTCAAAGAGGGCTTTCTTTGCATGTTTCCGAGACTGATTCCAGGGCTTATTTGGTGGGTTTTAGGGCTGTCATAACCCATTTCCAAAATTGGTTTGGTCTTGTTAATTTTCTATCTTGTATGTGCTTAATAACCCCTTGTATGGCCCTCTAAAGGAACCCATCATTTGTGCATGTTTTGGCTGTATTTCAGAGGTTATTTAGGCATATTTTGACATGTTTTATTCACTAATTTTTTCTAGTTTGATGAGTTTTCATACGCTTCATATACATACCATATAAATCATGTTTGCTAGTCAAAGTTGCATGCTATTTTAGTCCATCATGCTAGCATCTTTTGGTCATTCTTTGAACTAGAAATGTTCATGTTTTGGGACTATCTTGGCTCTATCTTTGTGCTTCATAGTCAAATAATGCATGCTTTGTATAGCTATAAGTCAATACATATGCCTAGTTTTGAGTTTCGGGGCTCATCTCATGCATCGGGTGCCATGTTTCCATGTTTTGGGACCTTTTAGCATCATGTTTCAATGCTGGAATTTACGTGTTTGAATGCCATGCTTCATCATTGCCATGCCTTGTTATAGTTGCATGCTGTGCCTTAGGTTCGGTCCTCGGTTTACGTGCATGTGTGCACGCATCTCGGTAGTCTCATTTGCATCTAAGGGCTATTGATGTGGGTGTGGCTGAGGTCCACTCATGTTGGTATAAGTCCATTATGCATTGTGTATGCCATCTTAGTCCTTTGCATTGCGTATGCTAGGTTGCATGTTAGAACATTGTGTATGCCATGTTACATCGAGCATTGTGTATGCCATTTCATAGCATTGTGTATGCTAGGTTGTATGTTAGTCGCATTGTGCATGCCATGCATATTGCATTGTGTTTGGGATAGGAGTTAGCCCCAAACATGGGAAATGAGGGACGTTTCGGACTCCGAGTGACGGAACGTGTCTCAATTCCCGGTCGCCAACACTCCGGATTAAC